>JAZKJV010011752.1:0-606532 GCA_037367405.1 Ottelia alismoides
TCAAATACCGATTTGGCAGATGTTGATGATTTCACACTGTGTCTGACTTCTACTGAGCCTACAGCTGAGGAGGTTGATTCTGAGCAGAGAAGAGACAGACCAGATGAGCAGCCTTCTCCATATCTAGTGTGCGAGCGAGAGTTCTCATTCTCCCGTGCAGATTTGGCAGCATACACTCAGATTCTTTAGAATCCAGATTTTCCAGCACCGACTTGTCTAGAGCTGAAGCCACTACCAGTGTCGCTGAAGTATAGATTCCTTGCGGGTGAGCATGAGATGTACCCAGTCATTATCTCCGCTGATTTGAATGGAGAGCAAGAATCCCGTCTGATGGAGGTTCTTGAAAAGAACCGCAAGGTGATAGGATGGAGCGTAGAAGATCTCCATGGGATCAGTTTGGCTCTGTGCTCTCACCACATCTATCTCGAGGATGAGGCAAAGCCGTCGCATGAGTTCTAGCAGCGGCTGAACCTGAATCTGAGAGAGGTTGTCATGAAGGAGATCTCGAAGTGGTGGAGCGCCGATTTTATCTACCCCATCTCCGACTTCAAGTGGGTCAGTCCGTTGCTTGTGGTACCCAAGAAGACGGGCATCACTACAGTTGTCATGGAGTCTAGAGAGGAGATCGCTACCCGGGTACCCACTTCTTGGAGGGTCTGCGTAGATTACAGACGACTCAACCAGGCCACCAAGAAGGATCATTTCCCCATGCCCTTCATTGATCAGATCATTGAGAGGCTGGCAGGGAAGAGCCATTATTGCTTCTTTGATGGATACTCTGGATATAATCAGGTGGCCATAGCGCCCGAGGACCAAGACAAGACCACCTTCACCTGTCCCTTTGGGACATATGCCTTCAGACGCATGCCATTTGGGTTGTGCAACGCCTCTGCGACCTTTCAGAGATGCATGTTGTCTATCTTCTTGGACATGGTGGGGGTGCTTGGAGGTCTTCATGGATGATTTCTTGGTCTACGGTGATGGATTCGACTCCTGTCTTGACTGCCTAGACCGAGTACTTCAGCGATGCATAGAGGTTCACCTAGTTTTGTCTTGGGAGAAGAGTCATTTCATGGTGACTCAAGAGACGGTGCTTGGCCACATCATCTCCAACAGGGGCATGGAGGTTGATCCGGCCAAGGTAGATGTCATTAGAAAACTCGATCCACCGTCCAACTTGCGGCAGCTAGGGCACGTCGGTTTCTACCGACGATTCATTCATGATTTCAGCAGGATTGCCCGACCGTTGACTGATCTGTTGACGAAAGACACCGAGTTCCTTGTAGATGATAAGTGTTTATCGTCATTTGAGACTCTTAAGAGCTGTGTCATAGAGGCTCATGTTCTCCAGCCACCTGATTGGTCTCTCCCATTCGAGATCATGACAGACGCCTCCGATTTTGCCATGGGGGTCGTGCTGGGACAGAGGAGGGATGGAGTCCCATTTGGCATTCACTGTGCTAGCCGTACATTGGATGCCGTGCAGCGTAACTACATGGTCACAGAGAAGGAGTTGCTAGCCGTAGTTTTTGCCCTAGATAAGTTCAGATCTTACATCATTGGATCTAGAGTGACCATTTACACTGATCATACCGCCATCAGGTACCTCATGGCAAAGAAGGATGCCAAAGCGAGATTGACCAGATGGATCCTTCTACTCCAGGAGTTTGATATAGAGATTAAGGATAAGCCTGGAGTCAAGAATGTAGTGGCGGATCATCACTCCCGATTGGAGTATCTTGAGGATTCTGAGCAGATTGACCCTTTTGTGAGACCTTCCCATATGAGGTGATCCTTGCTATCGCCTCACTCATATGGTATGCCGATATTGTGAACTATCTTGTCATCAAGAAAGTTCCACAAGATTGTCCCAGCCAGAAACTTGAGACCTTCCTCGCGAAGTCCAAGTTTTACCATTGGGAGGATCCCATCCTTTACCACGAGTGAGGGGATAGTATCTGGCATAGGTGCCTTCCTCAGGAGGAGCACCACAGCGTCCTTACTTACTGCCACAAGCTGGAGGCAGGAGGACATCACTCAGGGAGGAGAACGGCACAGAAAGTGCTCCAATCCGGCCTATGGTGGCCTACTCTCTTCAAGGACTCTGATGAGTTCGTGAAGAGGTGTACTGACTGTCAGAGGAAGGGCACTTGTGGACAGCGTGATATGATACCGATGCAGCCCACTCACTTCTGTGAGGTTTTTGATGCATGGGGCATCGATTTCATGGGTCCATTCCCTAGGAGTCAGGGATTTGAGTACATTCTGTTGGTCGTGGATTATGTGAGTCATTGGGTTGAGGTCATCCCAGCCCGAACCGCATATGCTAGGACTGTTTGCAGATTTTTGAGGAAGAATATCATTTCACGGTTCGAGGTTCCTCGAGTGTTGATATCTGATGGGGGGTCTCATTTCGTCAACGACAAGGTAAGGCCCTTGCTAGCGAGTTCAGCATAGACCATCGAGTTGCCACTCCATACCACCCTCAGACGAATGGTCTTGCTGAAGTGTCGAACAGAGAGATCAAGACTATATTGCAGAAAGTCGTCCGCCCTGACCGAAAGGATTGGTCACTGCTTTTGGACTCGGTCTTATGGGCATATCGGACGTCTTTCAAGACTCCTTTGGTTACATCTCCCTTTCGCCTCGTTTATGGCAAGTCGTGCCATTTACCTGTTGAGCTGAGACATAGGTCACTTTGGGCAGTCACAAATATACTTTTGGATCCAGAGAGTGTAGGACATCAGAGGAGGGCAGTGTTAGCAGCCCTGGAGGAGCTTCGTGATACCGCCTTCTCAAACAACCTACATTACAAGGAGAGAGTGAAGGAGTGGCATGATTCTCATATCAGCCACAAGCAGTTTGAGCCAGGACAAAGAGTATGGATGTTTGATGCTAGGCTTCATCTATTTCCATGGAAGCTACAGAGCAAATGGAAGGGACCTTATCTGGTTAGAAAGGTGCATGACAATGGAAGTATTGATATATCTGAGTTGTCTTCTGATGCTACCTTTCGAGTGAACGGTCAGCGACTCAAGCCATATCTAGATCATGAGCCGCGGGTCGTTGATGTTGCCCCTATTCACTTTGCGTGAGATGTGGTATCTTGACTCACATCTATTGCATCTCACGCCTGATTATCATTGTTCTTCCGACTTGTATAGATCCAGTTGTCCATATCACTCTATTCTTTAGTCCCACATCCCTTTTCTCATCTTATGATTATGCTATACTTAGGGTGTACTTTACCCTAAGTATAGGGGGGATGTAGGACTTTCGGGTATTCTTTTGATTCATTCTACCCTTGTTTTGTTGCCTATACTTAGGGATATTTCACCCTAAGTATAGGGGGGGTAGACTCTGTACATCCTTCCCTCGGATTTCCCTTTATGTACAGCCTGCTATACTTAGGATTACTTGATCCTAAGTATAGGGGGAATCACCGAGTTCTCTTCATTCTATTCTTTGATTCGTCGTTGTATATAACCATTCCTTTCACTTCCCTATACTAAGCACGAGTTATGTCTTCTTCTTCATCGCTCTTGATCACTCTGAGGACATCGTTCGAGCTAAGTATAGGGGGTGTGTATATATTTCATATATACTTTAGCCATAACTCATACTTTGTGTGAGTGTGTTAATAAATAAAAATGGCTAAAAACCTAAAAATCCATAAAAATTTAAAATTTTTCCCTTGTATATAAAATTTATCTTAGACATACCTATTTATTTATAATTTTTTTTGTACAAATGATTGTAAAATCTTTTTTTGTAAATAGCTTGTAAATATTTTCATATCAAAATTATGTATATAGTACAAAATTTTTGTAAAATGTTTTGAAAACAAAAAGTTTGCAAAAAAACCTTGTGTAAATTTTTGTAAATATTTTGCAAAAACTTCGCATTCACGTATACATCCATGTTTTCAAACATTTTTCAAAAATTTTGCACATTTGTAAATAGTTGTGAATTGCATCTTTTAAAAATAACATCTTTGTAAATACTTGCACAGTTTTTCCAAATCATAGTTGACATTTAAACTGGCCTGGAATTAAATTGACAAATGGAGCTTGGTTAAGACCTTAATCCACCTAACAATAAGAGGAACCTTATAGGGCTTAGGATTGAGACTTTTAAGGTCCATTGGGACTTAGTTCTTTGAGTCCACTAGGCTATGAGCATATGTCATCTTGATGAGCCTAAGTAGAGCACTTAACAACACACGCATGACTCTCAGAGACAATGGCTTTACTTGCACCAGCACCTTACACATAGCTTTCCACTGTTGAGGTCGTGAGGAGGCAGTTTCCTTTGGCTTGGGGTAGCATATGAGGGTAGTACTTCTAGGCAGAACCTCTCTTCTTCTTATAGTGAAGGAAGTGCGTCTCAACTTGGTCTGGTCGTTATGAAGTCTATAGACAGAAGTTGTGGGTTGCAATAAAGCTTCAAAAGAGGGATAGTCTACTGGCTCAAGAGGAAAAACTCCTTGTATATATGTTGCACCATGTTGATATGTTGTACAGATGCACATGAAAAAAATGTGCAAAAAGAAAAGAACTCCAAAAAAGTGGTGGGTCGGATTGAAAATTTAATAATCCCACCGGAGTGTATATAGTCAAATAAAGCAAAAGCTTATGATATTCATGTTCCATCTCATGAAGCTTGCAGCGTGAGACTCAGCTACACTGGTTAGAGCTCCCAAGGATACATGGCTACACTGGCCATGGTCCATTCTCTTCTTCCCCTTCTTCTTGAGCCGGTTGCACTTGAACTTAGAAGGGAATACCCCGCTTCTCGAGGAAAGAGTTGCTAGACCGAGGCATTAGAGTTACCGGGTAGAGGGAGGTTGTTTCTTTGTTACTTCTGAGGTGGGGAGCTACATATCACTTACACCGTACAAGGAAAGATTCATGGTCATTAGAGTTTGTGTATGTAGACTTGTTCTGATCTGGTTTATTGAGGAGTCTTGACCATAGATTGGTGGAACTTAGATACTATTGAGTTTTAAGCTTAAGTACAAATAAGGTTCCGACAAATTAATAATCCAAAGGTCTGACCGAGCTCCATATTTCAATTTAATGAAGGAAAGTTTAATAATCAACCTTGATTTCGCCTCTTTTTCTTTTTCTACCTCTTTTGCACTTCTTTTTCAAATAAGTGTTTGCTAAGGGACTAGCAAAAGTAAAGTATAGGGGGTGATGAATCCCAATTCATCACTCTTTATTCCTTTATTTTAGCTAGAAACTTTAGCAAAACACCATGTAAATATGTATAAATATCACAAATTGCGAAAGTACATGCATCTTGTAAATATGCATAATTAGCATGATTTTGTGCCAAAATAAAGGAATAAAGAAACACAAGAAAAAGAGGGAAATATTTAGAATAAATATTGAGTGATCTAATCCTAAGGGAGGGCTCAGCATGGGCCTGGCCGCAAAAAGAACCAAGTAGAGAGAGATAGGGTCATTCATGTGTACATATACTTATGTATATAAATAAATTGATTTTACTCAAAATAAAAATAAATAATTGTTTATTATATTTTGTACATATTTGTAAATATAAAATCAAAATAAAAATGGGAAAAATGAAAGAGGAATAAAAATAAATAAAACTGTCTCACCAGTGTATATAGACCATGTGTATAGAATAACACATCTATTTATTTCTTCCTTGTAAATAATTAATAAAAATCTAATAAAAATATTTTCACATTTCATGGTGTAAATAAATAAAATAAAAATTATAAAAATAAAAATAAAATAAAAAGAAACATAATAAAATCAAAATACACCTTGTATATATACCATGTAAATATGTAAATAAAAGTATTTAATTAACCCATGTAAATAATTAATAAAAATAAAATAAAAATACCCTTTTATTCCAAATTTTATTCTATAAATAAATAAAATATAAAATTGGAATAATATATAAAAATAAATCATAAAAAATAAAAATAAAAAATAAATACATGTATATACCTATATATAATAATAATATAATGTAAATATGCAATATATTTTTCAAAAAATAAATAAAAATTACTAAACATTAATTTGAAAAAAAATAAACATTTTTCATGTTTTAACTTTTTTGAAATAAAATCATTTAATAATTTTAATCGAATTTCCAAATCTTTAATAAAAGGCGAATTCTGATTGGTCTACGGGGGATTGTTGACACCCGGTCAACTCTCCCCCGCGGACCTCTTTCCCCCGCGGATCTCGCGACCAGCCCGTTTTCTCCAATTACCCCCGCTTCACCCGATCACCATTTTTCTAAACCCCAGGTCCTAATCACTCTCCGTGCATCCGAGATCCACGCCCGACACGTTGCCTAGGGGTCCGTGCTTCACGAAGCCGGATCCGACCCCTTCTTCTCGGACCTGCACTGCTATATAGTGTCTCCTCCGCCACTCAATTCCCATTATCTTTGGCATTGCTCCTTTGTCCCAGGACCTCCACCTTAATCCCTAGAGTGACAGCTATGGATTGGCGTGTTGCAGAGAGGAGGAGGAGGTCATCAGCCACTGATCCGGTGACCCCTTGTAGTTGTGCGCCGTCGTGAGGTGCGCCAGAGCCTTGGGCACTGATGACCCTTCGAGGCTACGACCCAGAGCTCCATGAGCTCATCTCCAATCGACTCCGTCCATCAGGTAGACCCGAATCTCCTTAGTTTTGCCCGATTTTCCATTTCGCCCCAAAATCGCATCTCGCCGTCGCCGATCGATTTCGCTCACTCCGCTCGTCCAATCGATCATCCGACCCGACCATCGTCTCTGTGAGATCCCTCTTCACGTTTTGCACCCACTCACTCCCCTTGGTTCGCTCCGGAACCAAGGTCGTACCTCCTCTGCCGTCACCTCGCTGGAGGTCATCCATTTCGACGCACCCGACCACCATTCACCCCTAACCGGGTCGAGGCAGTTTGCCCTCGACCCAGGAAGCTTCTGGTGCGATTTTGTAGGTCAAAGGGACCTCATCTGGAGGTCCAACGTTCGATCCCAGGAGCTTTGCTCCTCCGTCGTCGCCGGGCCACTCCGGTGGTCTCCGGCGTCATCGGAGGATTCCAGCAGCTGCGGAGCATTGAGGCGGAGCTTTTCCATATCTCAGCAGCTCCAGAGGAGGTCCCCACCACGCACACGGAGCCGGCGAAGCTCACCGGCGAGAAGTTCTTGGAGGACCCTCCTCCTTCGCCCGATCATCCCCGACGCTCCAGATCCTATCTCAGCCGTCCATTTGAGGAGCGCCAGCCACCGTCAGATCTCTCTGGGGTGATCAGGATCGTTCGCTTCAACGAAGGGGTGCCCTTGCCTTGCAGTCGTTGATCACCCACGTGGCACTCCCTCATCCGTTGGATCCAAACGCTGGTCTTCAAAGAGACGCCCGCTGCACCTCAACCGTCCGATCGGCCACGTGGCGCTTCTTCGACCGTCCGTTTAATAAGGGGTAATTTTCCCTTAGGCCCCTTCCCTTTTAGCATTTATTAGTTAGTCCTGTAAATATTTTTGTACGTTGTTTTTAATTGGGGTAATTTGCACTCTAGACCTTTATGTTTTCCTTATTTGCATTTTAGTCCTTATATATGTGGGCCACGTGCATCGACACGAGAGGACTTGGTCTTTTTGCACTTTTTATCCTATTTTCCTTGTGTGTTATTGTTTGATCTTATAGAAATAGGAATTACAAGTAGGTCCCTTTGTGCCTGATACACGTGCATCGCGCGTGATTTCTTGGACATTTTGCACGAGGGTCCCTGCATTTTCTTGCCTTGTTACTGTTTGGCCCTTGGACCATGTCTTGTTTGCATTTAGGTCCCTAACACTGTGAGCCTCCATTTTATTTAATAAAATAGCAAATTAACTCTAAATTGCATGAAATTTGGACACGTGGCTCCTGCCACTGTGTAAAAATTTCACTAAAACTTTGGTACAATTCTGAGGCTTTTTGATATTTTTAATAATTCAAAAACCTTGCTTTTTCTTACTGTTTGATTTAGAAAACCCAAGAAAAATAGAAAAACTCTTTTAAAAATTACAAAAAAATAGTGTAAGTTAATTTTAGTGTCTTTTAATTTCTATGCATATTTCGTTACTTTTGGATATATAAAAACCTTAAAAATTGTAAAACCCTCAAAAACTCATAAAAATTCTAAAAAATTCTAGAAAAATCAAAAAAATATAAACTCTTTTTCTGAGTTTTGTTTGTTGTTTATATTTCTCATAAAAATTACCTCTAGACTTTTATAGATCCATTTTATATTTTAAATGGATTTTTCAAGTCTGGCTGGACAGTAGTTTACTATTTTTAGATTTCTCGATTTTTAGAAAATCACATAAAAATTAGAAAAAAACTGAAAAATTAACCAAAAACATTAAAAAACCTAAAAAACATAAAAATATTTTTGTATGAATTTTTTGTACATTTTTGAGTGATTAAATAATTGGTTGTTTTTGCCTTTTTCTACATTTCTTTAAAAAATCAAAATACAAAAACATTAAAAAAATATAAAAACCCTCAAAAATACCTTTTCTTCTCATTTTTATCTTGACTACTTCGTAGGCTGTAAGGCCAATTCGTGCTCCCTGAGTCCGACCCTGTGTGCTACACCAGGGTAATCTCATAGCCAGGACCGCTATAGATTGATTTCCTTGATTTTATATCTTTTTGATTGGTGGTCTGTTTCACAATTTTCTTGATTGACCGATCCCTCTCGATCCGGGTCGCAACGACCCGAGAGTGATTATTTTGCCCGGATTGACTTGTGGATTTTTCGGGTCATCATGCTACCGGATCCCGATCGCATCTTCCCATATCCTTGGCCGGTAGCAGACACCCGCCTGATTGCCTACCTAGGTGTCATTTCTTACATTGTTGATTTCGTCGTTGTTCTCATACCGGGACTGTGACAACAGTACGACATCTGCCTTACAGATGTCATCCTGAACCTTCATACAGCCTTGTCCTAGCCTTTGCGCCCAGCTAGGGGCATAAAATCTAGTGCTTGTTGAGAGGCACCTCAACATGGTACCCTTTTGTATATACGTGTTTCGTCTTGGTTTGATCATTTGTTCTTCTGTATTTATTTTCACCCCAGGTCTCATATAGGATTATCTTCGCTATACTTAGGTTGTACCTCATATCGTTCTGTTTCATTACTCCTGTCATTGCCTATACTTAAGGATCCTTCACCTTAAGTATAGGGGGAGTAATGTCCTCCCATCTTGTATATATTTCTCTTCTTCGTCTCTTTCTACCTCTGTTTTCCTGCCTATACTTAGGGATATTTTACCCTAAGTATAGGGAAGGTAGACCCTGTACATCCTTCCACTCGGATTTCCCTTCATGTACAGCTTGCTATACTTAGGATTACTTGATCCTAAGTATAGGGGGAAACACCGAGTCCTCTTTTCATCTTTGTAAATACTATTCCTTTTCACTTCCCTATACTAAGCACGAGTTATGTCTTCTCCATCGCTCTTGATTACTCTGAGGACATCGTTCGAGCTAAGTATAGGGGGGTGTCGTATATATTTCATATATACTTTAGCCATAACTCGTATTTTGTGTGAGTGTGTTAATAAATAAAATGGCTAAAAATCCATAAAAATTTAAAAATTCCCTTGTACAAAAAATTCTTCTTGCACATACCTAATTATTTATAAAAATTATTTCTGTACATATGATTGTAAAAAATGATTTGTGTAAATAGTTTGTACATATTTTCATATCAAAATTATGTATATAGTACAAAATTTTTGTAAAATGTTTTGAAAAAAAGTTTGCAAAAATCTTGTGTAAATTTTTGTAAATATTTTGCAAAACTTCACATTCATGTATACATCCATGTTTTCAAACATTTTTCAAAAATTTTGCACATGTGTAAATATTTGTAAAATTGCATCTTTGTAAATTCTTGCAAAGTTTTTCCAAATCACAGTTGACATTTAAACTGGTATGGAATTAAATTGACAAATGGAGCTCGGTTAAGACCTTAATCCACCTAATTATAAGAGGAACCTTATAGGGCATAGGATTAAGACTTTTCAGGTCCATTGGGACTTAATTCTTTGAGTCCACTAGGCTTTGAGCATATGTCATCTTGATGAGCCTAAGTAGAGCACTTAACAACACACGCATGACTCTCAGAGACAATGGCTTTACTTGCACCAGCACTTTAGACATAGCTCTCCACGGATGAGGTGGTGAGGAGGCAGTTTCCTTTGGCTTAGGGTAGCATATGAGGGTAGTACTTCTAGGCGGAACCTCTCTTCTTCTTATAGTGAAGGAAGTGCGTCTCAACTTGGTCTGGTGATTATGAAGTCTAAAGACAGAACCTGTGGGTTGCAATAAAGCTTCGAAAGAGGGATAGTCTACTGGTTCAAGAGGAAAAACTCCTTATGTATATATGTTGCACCATGTAGATATGTTGTACATATGCACATGAAAAAAATGTGCAAAAAGAAAAGAACTCCAAAAAAGTGGTCGGTCGGATTGAAAATTTAATAATCCCACCGGAGTGTATATAGTCAAATAAAGAAAAGCTTATGTTATACATGACCATCTCATGAAGCTTGCAGCGGGAGACTCAGCTACACAGGTTAGAGCTCCCAAGGTTACATGGCTACACTGGTCATGGTCCATTCTCTTCTTCCCCCTCTTCTTGAGCCGGTTGCACTTGAACTTAGAAGGGAATACCCTGCTTCTTGAGGAAAGAGTTGCTAGACCGAGGCATTAGAGTTACCAGGTTGAGGGAGGTTGTTTCTTTATTACTTCTGAAGTGGGGAGCTACATATCACTTACGCAGTACAAGGAAAGATTCATGGTCATTAGAGTTTGTGTAGGTAGACTTGTTCTGATCTGGTTTATTGAGGAGTCTTGACCATATATTGGTGGATCTTAGAGGCTGTTAAGTTTTAAGCTTAAGTTCAAATATGGTTCCAACAAATTAATAATCCAAAGGTCTGACTGAGCTCTATATTTCAATTTAATGAAGGAAAGTTTAATAATCAACCTTGATTTCCTCTCTTTTTCTTTTTCTTTCTCTTTTGCACTTCTTTTTCAAACAAGTGTTTGCTAAGGGACTAGCAAAAGTAAAGTACAGGGGGGTGATGAATCCCCATTCATCACTCTTTATTCCTTTATTTTTGCTAGAAATCTTGGAAAAATATCATGTAAATATTTGGAAATATCATAAATTATCAAAATGCATGCATCATGTAATTAATCATAATTAGCATGTTTTTTGTGCAAAAATAAAGGAATAAAGAAATAAAAGAAAAAGAGAGAAATATTTAGAATAAATATTGAGTGATCTAATTGATGAATACCCATTCATCACTCTTTATTCTTATATTTTAGCTACAAAAACCTTTGCAAATGCACGTATATTCATGTAAATACAAATAATTACCAAAAGCATGCATTGTGTAAAAACCTATAATTAGCATGTTTTTGTGCAAAAATAAAAGAATAAAGATTAAAAAGAAAAAGAGGGAAATATTTAGAATAAATATTGAGCAACCTAACCCAAGGGAGGGCTCAGCATGGGCCTGACCGCATAAAAGCCAAAGTAGAGGGAGATAGGGGCTCATGTGTAAATATTTATGTAAATAAAATAAAGATATTTTTCTCACCAAAAATATGCTTGTAAATACTTGTATATATTTATAAAATATAAAAACCAAAAGAAAAAAAATTAAAAATAAAAAAGAATTAAAATACCCCTTTCATCATGTATATAAACCACATCTATATATTTATTTAACCTTGTAAATAAATAAAATTATTTTCCAACTTTTTGTAAATATTCTATATTATATATTGTAAATAAATAAAATAAAAAGAATTAGAACAAAAACAAAATAAAAAGATCAAAATTAAAAATACAAAAATACATTGTACATATACCATGTATATAGATGTACATATATATTTATTTTACCTATGTATATAGATAAGAAAAATAAAATAAAAACACCCTTTTATTCCTTATTTTATAATATAGACAAATAAAATATAAAATAGGAATAAAATTTCATAAAAATAATAATTAAAAATCAAAAAAATCAAAAACCCTAATTGTGTACATATACCTATATAGTACATACTATGTATATACCTTATTTTTATTTCCAAAAATTAATGAAAAATCAAAAAAAATAGGAAAAAATAAAATAAAAATATTTTTGTGTTTTGAGTTTTTGCAAATTCGGGCCCTAGCTACCCTTAATTTCCATTTCAAAACTCAGCCACGTGGCCCATTCCCATTGGGTCCTGGGGAAGTTGACCGCCCGGTCAACTACCCCCCCCCCCCCCAGGACCACTTTCCGCGGGTCTGAGCTCCGGACCCGACTTCTCGAAATTTCGCCCGCTCGACCCGACACCCATTTCCCTAAACCCCGGCTCCGTTTTGATCCTCCCACATCCGACACCCTCGTCGGGCATCCACCTTGGGATCCGTGCGCCACCACGACCCTACCCGAGCCATCCTTCTCGGACCCCTCCAGCATACATAAGCGAGCTCCGCCACCTCCTCTCTCCATCTTTGGCCATTTGCTTCATTCTCCAGTGAGCTCCAGAGAGTGTGTGAGGTGACAGCTCGCATCCCCGGCCTGTTGCAGCAAGGAGAGGAGGTGAATCCAATGATCCGGCGCCCTAGCCGCCGCTGCTCTACCACTCACGTGAGCTCCGAGCCTCGGACCGAGACGATCCTCGAGGCGACGACCAGGAGCATCCCCAGCTCCTTCCCAGTCTCTCCGTTCACCCAGGTAGCCACTTAGCTCCGCCATTTCCTTTAATTTCCATTTACCCCCAAATCGCACCGTCGCCTTCGTTCTTTGATTCCGACCACCCCGTTACCCACTTCGATCATCGGAATCGCCCATTACGTTTGCCTTCGTCCGACGCACCTTCTCCACCCACTCACTCAACCCAGCTCGCACAGGAGCTGGGAACCGAGCTCCTCCGTCCACCACCTTCGCCGGAGCTCGCCGTCCCGACGCACCAGCCACCCCCACTTCGCCTAACCGGGTCGAGGCAATTTGCCCTCGACCCGTGAGTCTTCTGGTTCGCATTTCAGGTCAAAACGAGGGCCATCTGAGGCCCTTCGTCATCCAGCCAGGAGACCCAGCTCCGCCGACCTCGCCCGAGCTCCTCGGAGCTCGGCTCGATCATCGGAGCCCACCGGCAGACGCGGGAGCACTCCAGCTTTCTTCTCCGACCATCAGAGTGCTCCACGGAGGAGCCCAGTACACGCACGAGGCCGGCGAAGTTCGCCGGGCACCTGTTCTTCCAGCATCCTCCATCGTCGTCAGATCAGCCTCGAAGCTCCAGATCAGATCTCGTCCATCCATCCTGGGAGCCACCAGCACCGCTAGATTCTTGAGGACTTGATCGTCACCGTTGATCCAGCGAGATTTGGCCACGACGAGTCTCGACCATCGGATCCTGTACGTGGCTGAATCTCGTCCGTCATATCCGAGCCAGACATACCTTCGCAGTCCCACATCGCAGCTCAGCCGACCGATCATTCACGTGGGCTCTTCCCAGCCATCGGATCTCGCCGAGGGTTCCCTTCGTCGTGCGCCGCACATCGTCCACCGACCGATCAGACACATGGCGCACATCCAACCCCCGCTTAATAAAAAGGGTAAATTATCCTTAGGCCCCCTTTACTTTCTGCATTTAGATTTAGTCTTGTAAATATTGAGTTTAGTTGTTTAGTTTTGGGAAAACTTGCATAGAGACCCTTGTGCTTGCCTTTATTTGCTGTTATACCGCTATACATGGTCTGACACGTGCTTCGTCACGTGGTTTCTTTGGGTTAATTGCATTATATGCCCCTGTAGTTCTGGATGTTATTGAATGACTGAAATCTTTTACTTATTTGCATTTATACCCCTGTGCGTGGTTTATTTGAGCATGTGCGATTTATTTTGGGTATTTTGCAGATAAGCCCCTGGACTTTTGGTACCTGTTACCAATAAGTCCTCGGGACTTATTTTTCTTACAAATAGGTCCCTGAGTGCATCAGGCACGTGCGTGGCGCGTGTTTTGCTGGGTATTTTGCACCAGGACCCCCAGGACTTTGGGTATTTGCACTTTAGTCCCTGTGCACAGTGCCCTTCCTTTATTTTTGAATAAAATATCAAAACACCTCCAAATCCAACGAAAATTGGACACATGGCTCCTGCCATGGTGTAAAATTTTTGTGGATTTTTGAGGACATTTTTGATCTCGTTTGATATTTTAAAAAAATTCAAAAACCTTCATTTTTGTTACTGTCTAACTTGAAAAATCACAAAAAAAATATTAAAACTCCCTTAAAAATTCCACAAAAATTAGCTACTGTTTGTCTTGCTTAGTTTGATTTTCTAGCCCATTTTGGCTATTTTTCATTACTGAAAACCACTAAAAACTTAAAAACACTTAAAACCCCATAAAAATTCTAGTAAATAAATTAAAAATCCAAAAATAATAAAATTGGTACCTAAATTTTCCTTGTTTTATCATCTATACAGGAAAATTACCTCCAGGACATTTTAAGGCCCTTAGATATTTTATCTAGGGCTTTTTGGCTCGGCTGGACAGTACCCACTGTTTGCTTCACTTTTTGATTTTTAGAAAATAAAATAAACATCAGAAAATTCTCAAAAATTCACCAAAAACACTACAAAATATAAAATACAAAAAAATATTTTTTACTCCAATTTTTGGTTGATTTTTGATGCTTTGAATAAATTGTTGAAGTGTGCTTTTCCTTGTTTTTCTCTATTGTCCTAATTACTTAAAAATCCAAAAAAAATATAAAACAAATTAAAAACCACTAAAAAGATTTTCTCCTTTATTTTGACTACTTCGTAGGCCGAGAGGCCAATCCGTGCTCCTTGAGTTCGACCCTGGGTGCTATACCAGGTTAATCACATAGCAGGACCGATATTCGTGTTTGATTGATTTTATCTGTCTTAAGTGGTTCATTTTTCTTGATCGACACAGTCTGATCGCTTGGGTCGCGACGACCTATTTCTAGTACCTTATACCCGAGTGCTCAGGCGTGTCATCAGAATGGCGCCGTTGCCGGGGAGCACGGCTTAGTAGTCGTTTTTCTAGAGTTTTTCCGCGGTTTTTCTTTTCGCGGCTTTTTGTATAGATTTCTTTAGATATACATATTTTTCCTGACATTTTTTATAATAATTTGGACTGACCACTTGTCTCTTTTTCTTGCGAGGGCCCGAGGACCGAGGCGGCCGATTTCGAGTAGCCGACGCAACCGCGAGACTCGGAGGCGGCTCCCTTCTACACGGAGCCGCAGGAGAGAGCGAGAGAGAGAGTTGAGTGGGTGAGGTTAGATTAGGTTTTATTTTACTATTATTGTTGTAATAATACAGGGACTCAGACTGGACTTGAACTGTGCTTGAACACTTAGCGGGTCTGTTTCGCCGAGCACCGGTGTGCTCGGGGGACCCTTAGGAGATTTTCGCGGTTTTTGACGCGGTTTTCCTTATCTTTTTACTGCCTTTTCTGATGTTTACGCGGTTTTTGATCGAGCCCCTAGCCGTAGGATTTTCTGCTTGATTGTGACGTAACTGATAGGATCCAAACACCCTAATATAATTGCCTGTTCCTATAGTACGGTAATTGGACCTATAATAAAATAATAATAAAATAGTCGTTCCATCACCTCCGAGCCTACGCACCGCGAGCCCACCCCGTCAAGCACTACTCCTGAACTCGACCTGTCGAGAAGAGGAGGGGTGGGTCTAGACCGGACCCTTTGGATTGGAGGCTGGTGGTCGGCTAGCCGTTCTTTCGAGTAGCACTGCTGTTTAGGGCCTCGGTTTTCCGCCTGCATCATTTAGGTAGTTTATTTTCAGTCTTTAAATTCTGCACGGATCACTTGCATGTAGAGTGCTGGAGACAAGGTACGCATTTCTGACTCAGCATGCATAATTGATTTCATCGCGCATCGGCTTTTTCATCTTCTCCCCCTGTTTTGGATTAAATAACCAGGAGAACCGAAAAATTCGTTAGGCGTTTGTTTGATATTTAAAAATATTAAAAAGAAAAACCATAAAATTG
The DNA here is from genome assembly GCA_037367405.1 of Ottelia alismoides. Lineage (NCBI taxonomy): Eukaryota > Viridiplantae > Streptophyta > Magnoliopsida > Alismatales > Hydrocharitaceae > Ottelia > Ottelia alismoides. The sequence continues at coordinate 16,086 of JAZKJV010011752.1, forward strand.
GGACTGGTTAACACTATTGATCTTAAAAAACGCTCACCCTAAAAATTTTGTCTTGGGGAGAGCAACCCCCTCATTGTATGGTTTGGATGCGCGAGAGAGTGACCCGCACCCTAGGTAGAACCCTCCGGTGCTAGTCCCGACCGATTACCGACTCTTCCGTGCAGGCCAGTCGGTTGGGGTAGCATCGGTATCCTAACAGGTCATGTAAAGCACTCTGATATATTGTGTGTTCACCTAATAAAATTGACAAGATAATTTGACCGAACTTTCACAGTCTTCAGCTCGCGTTGCGTTGGTGAACCGGGGGTTTGTTTTGTGATCATAGTTTCTCCAGATCTCATCCGCACTACTCGCCAGATCAAGATGATGGGTAGACGCTCTCTTAGGCAGCCTCTGGTTGCACCGCTTTCGGGCACGTCTACCCGATCATCTAGGTTGGCCCGCGAGAGCCGAGACCAGCTCTCCGAGCCTGAGTACAACTCCGCCCTGTTCCCCCTCGATCCCCTTTCTTTTGGTATGAGAGACATGAGCCCGAGGAGAGATTAGAAGATTTGACAGCACCTGAGTTGGGCTCATTTGATTTTGCAGACGTCATGGCCGGCAGTTCTGAGGATCACCCCGGAGGTCCACGAGGAGATCAGCATTTTGTTCTGGACCAGGGAGCGATCAACTCCACCCTGATCGCCTCTTTAGAGACAGTTCAGCAGCAGTTGAGAGATCAAGGAGCTTTTATGATTGAGATGAGGAGAGAGTTGGAGCGACTCAGAGCAGAGAGAGATCAGAGCAAGCCTGAGGACGGACCAGATGCAGAGGCACGAGCCGCAGCAGCCGCAGCCGCCGCAGCGGCAGCCGCTGCGGTAGGAGGACCACCGAGACCGATGCGGGAGTTGCACAACCCCGGATCTACACTGATGCATCATTGGGTAGTGGTGCCTGCTAACGTGGGGGACTTCAAGTTCCCCCCGAACACCCTGCAGCTGCTTCCCCATTTTCACGGACTTGCCACCGAGGAGCCCCATCTCCACCTCCAGGAGTTCTTGATGATTTGCAGTACTGCCCACGACCGCCATGTGGACCAGGATACGATTCGGATGATCGCCTTCCCCTTTTTACTGGCAGATAGAGCAGCCACCTGGCTGAAGCATCTGGGGAAGTTTCTCTACACCTGGGAGCAGCTCCGCACCGAGTACTTGAACAAGTACTATCCACTCGGGCGGACCAATGCAGCGAGGGCCCTGATCAGCAACTTCTCCATGCTCTCCAACGAGCAATTCCATGAGGCATGGGAGAGGTTCCGAGAGCTCACAGACAGATGCCTGCACCACGACATCACGAAGCCGAACCTTGTGCAGAGCTTCTTTAGCGGGTTGACACCAGAGCTCCAGGGCCTGGTGAATGCTTCTTGTGGCGGGTCCTATTTCGCCAAGGATCACGACCATGTCTGGGCCATTTTCGAGGAGATGGCCGAGAACTACATGGTGATGTCCCAGACCTTGTTGTACACACAGAGACCCCAGCAGCAGCCAGGATCCGTGCAGTACCAGAGGATATCACGGGTCGATGCAGGTCCATCTAGTTCGTCCGCAGTCGCAGCAGCACAGGCAGAGTCGTCCGCTGCGGACATGGGTATCATCAGCGAGAAGTTGGACCGCATGGAGCTGATTGAGAAGAAGTAGTGCCAGGGTATCACGCAGATGGAGCAGATGGCACAGACTCTGAGCGATATGAAGACCCAGCTCATGTGTCTCCAGGAGGCACAGACGGTTTCACAGCCCCGTCTTCAGTCGCGAGGCGATACCGGCGGTAGCAGCAGCTCGTCCCAACGCTCCAGCTCCTTACAGCAGCCTACACAGGTTCACCTTGTACAGGCAGAGCCGTACCAGCCGCAGCAGCCCTCCTACCAGTCACCACCATCTCCAGATATGCAGATGGTGGTATACCAGCCGGATCAGCCTCTGGCAGTACTCCCGCCAGCCCCCTACGATGCAGAGCCGTTGATGGATGTCAACGGGATTTGGTATGACCGCCCCCAGCCTGGGATCCGACGAGACCATCCCGGATTTAGGTGGGGGAGTGGAGGTGCCCAGCCCCAGCAGCAGCCATCCAGACAGGGAGGGCAGTACGCCCAGCAGAGAGATCACCACCAGCAGCAGCAGCACCCAGCCCACTAGCCACAGCAGCAGTCATCCTTCGTCCCTCGTCCCTATCAGCAGCAGGGACAGTCTTGGAGATGTGAGCAGCAGGCTCACCCAGCATACCCGCAGCAGTCCTCCTATCCCTCTCAGCAGCCCCATCAGTAATTCCAGCAGCCTCAGCACCAGATAGGCTACCCGTCGGGCTCCCATGAGAGCCCCGCCTTGGATGACATAGCCCACCTCCTCACGGACCAGCAGGCTACATTTAGACGGGAGATGGACGAGTTCCGCCAGGAGATGCGGGACCTGATGAGAGGGAAGGCCGCCATCCCTGCACAGATAGAGCCGAATCCGAACAGCCTGAAGAGGAAGTCTGAGCAGGTAGTTGACACTGAGCATACCACTCCTAGTGATCCATTTGATGATATGTCTTCAGATCTGTTTGATGCTGATTTTGTTACACTTAGGAGTGGTAGAGCACCAGCAGGCGGCGCCTCATCTGAGCGACAACTCAAGGATCCACCCAGGGCGCCAGATGAGGAGGAGGAGAGCGGTACTAAGGCCGCACATGATGATGACGGTGATACTGATGCCACCAAGGATGCTGATTCCACCGGCGGTACTGAGGCCGCCGCTTCACCAGTTCGAGGAGGTGGTACTGATGCCACCCGAGGAGCCGAGCCAACCCGCGGTACTGAGGCCACGAGACGTCCAGTAGCAGAGCCAGCCCATGGTGGTACTGAGGCCACCGGTGTTTTTGTAGAGAGAGCAGTTGTTTCTCCTCATTCTCATGTATCTCAGAACACTGTTGTGAATAAAGGAAAAGTTTTAGTTTCTTCTGGTCCCACTGTGGTGCTTGATGTATGTGTGGATCCGGCCGTCGAGCCGTCTAGGCCTTTTCCTAGTCCTTCATCTGAGAAGGACCATGTGATCCCCTTCCCTAGAGCCCTTCAGATGGGGAAGAGGAAGAAAAAAGAAAATGATCCAAAAAAGAGAGAGCAGGAGGAGTTCAGTCAGAGCATGATCGATAGATTCCACATCCAGCTGACCCTCCAGGAGGCTTTGCATCACATCCCCCTTCTTCAGCGATCTTTGAGAGACAGGACTACAGTCAGGAGGAGGAGGAGGAGGAACTACACTTCAGAGATTCATGTGCTGACGAAAGCCACGTGCTTCGCGATCCAGAACCGTCTGCCAGCCAAGAGGCCAGATTCAGGGGCACCGTATGTCAGATGTCAGATTAGTGAGCAGAGGTTCGACCGGACTCTATTGGATAGCGGATCGTCGATCAACCTCCTTCCGGCAGCCCTTCTCGACCGCTTTGAGTTGGGCACTCTTCGACAGAGCAGGACAGTCCTTCAGTTCGCTGATCGATCTGTCAAGAGGCCGAAGGGGTTGTTGCGAGATGTTATCGTCACGATTCAGGGCCTGAAATTCCCCGTGGACTTCGTAGTGTTGGACATGGAGATCCCTGATTCAGTGGCTGATACCCCCATCATCCTTGGTCGTCCGTTCTTGGCCACATCCAAGGCGGTGACTGATCATGATAGCGGGAAGGTGTACTTTCGCGTCGAGGGCGAGAATATACAAATAGAGACGGTCGAGGACTACAGAGCCAGAGAGAGCACGCTCAGAGGATAGCACAGATTCAGAGCAGCTGACAGACGCCGAGCCAGACATCCACCGGGACTGTGATTTTGTGATCACTGATGACGAGGCAGCATGGGCAGACCCTTCCGTACAAGCCATCCTCTCATTTCCAGACACCACTGATGCAGAGATGATAGCAGAGGAGAGCTTGGAGAGCACAGCCCTGGTCCAGGATACAGTAGAGGCAGCAGAGCCGGTTCTCGACTGCGACACAGTTTCTAGTGATGGTGGTACTAAGGCCACCTTGTGTGATGGTGGTACTGATGCCACCTTGTTTGATGCAGATCCCTCGGATTCAGAGTCTGATTGGGCAGATTGCGTTGATCAGATGCCAGACCTGAGTCCACCTGAGCCTACAGATGAGGAGGAGGTAGATGCAGAGCAGATCAGAGACAGCACAGTTGAGCAGCCTTCTCCAGATCCAGTTTGCGAGAGTTCGCTTTCTTTCTCCCAGGAAGATTTGGCAGACTTAGCAGCATTGACACATTTTCTTCCGAAGCCAGAATTGCCAGCGCCCAGCTGTCCAGAGCTGAAGCCGCTCCCTACTTCGCTGAAGTATCGGTTCCTTGCGGGCGAGCCTGAGATGTACCCAGTCATCATCTCTACCGATCTGACTGGAGAGCAGGAATCCCGTTTGATGGGGGTTCTTGAAAAGAACCGCAAGGCAATCGGATGAAGCGTAGCAGATCTCCATGGGATTAGTCCATCAGTGTGCTCCCACCATATCTATCTCGAGGAGGGGGCGAAGCCGTCGCGTGAGTTCCAGCGGCGGCTGAACCCCAACCTGAGAGAGGTCGTGATGAAGGAAATATCAAAATGGTGGAGTGCAGATTTTATTTATCCCATTTCCGACTCCAAGTGGGTTAGCCCCTTGCATGTGGTGCCCAAGAAGACGGGCATCACGACTGTGATCAGTGAGTCGGGAGAGGAGATTGCTACACGAGTACCCACCTCTTGGAGGGTCTGCATTGACTACAGGAGACTCAACCAGGCCACCAAGAAGGACCATTTCCCCCTGCCTTTTATTGACCAGATTATTGAGAGACTGGCAGGGAAGAGCCATTATTGCTTCCTGGATGGGTACTCGGGCTACAACCAGGTGGCCATCGCTCCTGAGGATCAGGAGAAGACCACCTTTACCTGTCCCTTTGGTACATATGCCTTTCGACGCATGTCATTTGGGCTATGCAATGCCCTTGTGACTTTTCAGAGGTGCATGCTGTCGATCTTTTCGGACATGGTAGGGGAGTGTTTGGAGGTCTTCATGGACGATTTCTCGGTCTACGGCGACGGATTCGACTCCCGTCTTGACTGCCTAGACCGAGTACTCCAGCGATGTATTGAGTACCATTTGGTTCTATCTTGGGAGAAGAGTCACTTCATGGTGACTCAAGGGACGGTGCTTGGCCACATCATCTCCAACAGGGGCATGGAGGTTGATCCGGCCAAGGTTGATGTCATTAGAAAACTCGCACCGCCGTCCAATTTGAGGCAGCTACGGTCATTCCTGGGGCACGTTGGATTTTATAGAAGATTTATTCAGGATTTCAGCAGGATTGCCCGACCGCTGACTGACCTCTTGACGAAAGACACCGAGTTCCTTGTCGATGACAAGTGTCTCTCGTCCTTTTCGACTCTCCAGCAGTGCGTGATTGAGGCTCCTGTTCTCCAGCCGCCTGATTGGTCTCTCCCATTAGAGATCATGACGGATGCCTCCGATTTTGCCGTGGGGGCAGTGCTGGGACAGAGGAGGGATGGAGCTCCATTCGCTATCCACTACGTTAAACGCACATTGGATTCCGCTCAGCAGAATTATACGGTCACAGAGAAGGAGATGCTAGCCGTAGTGTTCTCCCTAGATAAGTTTCGATCTTATATCATTGGATCTAGAGTGACCTTGTACACAGATCACACTACCATCAGGTACCTCATGGCAAAGAAGGATGCCAAGGCCAGATTGACTAGATGGATCCTTCTACTCCAGGAGTTCGACATTGAGATCAAGGATAAGCCTGGAGTCAAGAATGTGGTGGCGGATCACCTCTCCCGTTTAGAGCAGCCTGAGGAGTCTGAGCAGATTGATCCCATTCGAGACACCTTCCCAGATGAGGCGATCCTTGCTATCGCCTCACTCCCGTGGTATGCTGATATTGTGAACTTTCTCGTTGCCGGGAAAGTCCCACAAGATTGGCCCAGGCAGAGGCTTGAGACCTTCCTTGCGAAGGCCAAGTCCTACCACTGGGAGGATCCCATCCTTTACCACGAAGGAGGGGATAGCGTCTGGCGTCGGTGTATTCCTCAGGAGGAGCACCATAGCATCCTCACTTACTGCCACAAGCTTGAGGCAGGAGGACATCATTCTGGGAGGAGAACGGCACAGAAAGTGCTCCAATCCGGCTTGTGGTGGCCTACCCTCTTCAAGGACTCTGATGAGTTCATGAAGAGGTGTACTGACTGTCAGAGGATGGGCACTTGTGGACAGCGTGATATGATGCCGATGCAGCCCATTCATTTCTGTGAGGTTTTTGACGCATGGGGCATCGATTTCATGGGTCCATTCCCTAAGAGTCAGGGATTTGAGTACATTCTGTTGGCCGTTGATTATGTTAGTCGTTGGGTTGAGGCCATCCCCGCCCGAGCCGCTGATGCGAGGACAGTTTGCAGATTTTTGAGGAAGCACATCATCACGCGGTTCGGGGTTCCACGAGTTCTGATTTCTGATGGGGGGTCTCATTTCATCAACGACCAGGTGAAGGCCCTTGCTAGCGAGTTCAGTATAGACCATCGTGTTGCCACACCGTACCATCCACAGACGAATGGTCTAGCCGAGGTCTCGAACAGGGAGATCAAGACTATTTTGCAGAAAGTCGTCCGCCCTGACCGAAAGGATTGGTCACAGCTTTTGGACTCGGTCTTGTGGGCATATAGGACTTCATTCAAGACACCATTGGGCACATCTCCCTTTCGCCTCGTATATGGCAAGCCGTGCCATTTACCTATTGAGCTGAGGCACAAGTCACTTTGGGCAGTTACAGATATTCTTATGGATCCAGATGATGTAGGAGACCAGAGGAGGGCAGAGTTAGCTGCCCTGGAGGAGCTTAGAGATACAGCTTTCTCAAACAGCCTACAGTATAAGGAGAGAGTGAAGGAGTGGCATGATTCTCATATCAGCCACAAGCATATTGAGATTGGACAGAGAGTATGGCTGTTTGATGCGAGGCTTCGTTTGTTTCTAGGGAAGCTGCAGAGCAAATGTAAGGGACCCTACTTGGTCAGAAAGGTACACGACAATGGTAGCATTGATATATCCGAGTTGTCTTCTGAGAGTACCTTTCGAGTGAAAGGCCAACGGCTTAAGCCATTTCTAGATCATGAGCCGCGGGACGTTATTGTTGCCCCTATTCATTTTGCGTGAGATGTGGTCTCTTGACTCACATCTTTTGCATCTCACGCCTGATTTTCACTGTTCCTCCGCCTTGTATAGATCCAGATGTCCATATCATTCTATTCTTTAGTCCCACATCCATTTTCTCATCTTATGATTATGCTATACTTAGGGTGTACTTTACCCTAAGTATAGGGGGATGTAGGACCTGCGGGTATTCTTTTCATTCTTTCTGCTCCTGTTTTGCTGCCTATACTTAGGGATATTTTACCCTAAGTATAGGGGGGCAGACTCTGTATCTTCTTCACTCGGATTTCCCTTCATGTACAGCTTTCTATACTTAGGATTAGTTAATCCTAAGTATAGGGGGAAACCGCCGAGTCCCTCTCATTCTATTCATTTATTCGTTTCTGTACTTAGCCACTCCTTTTCACTTCCCTTTTACTAAGCACGAGTTATGTCTTCTTCATCGCTCTTGATCACTCTGAGGACATCGTTCGAGCTAAGTATAGGGGGTGTGTATATATTTCACATATACTTTATCCATAACTCGTACTTTGTGTGAGTGTGTTAATAAATAAAATGGCTAAAAATCACAAAAATTAAAAATTTTTCATGTACATAAACTTCTTTTATTTGCACATACATGGCTAGTGTACAAAGTATTTGTGTAAAAATGATTTCAAAAATCTCTTTGTGTAAAGCTTGTGTAAATATTTTTGTATCAAAATTATGTGTATAGTACAAAATTTTTCCAAAATGTTTTGAAAATCAAAAGTTTGCGAAAATCTTGTGTAAATGTTTGTAAATATCTTTTTGCAAAACTTGCACCTCATGCATCATTCATCCATGATTTCAAAACATTTTTCAAAAATTTTGCACGATTGTAAATATTTGTAAATAGCATTTGTGTACATATGTATATAGTTTTTCTGGATGAGAGTTGACATTTAAACTAAGCTTGGAATTAAATTGAGAAATGGAGCTTGAATAAGATCTTAATCCACCTAACTTTAAGAGGAACCTTATAGGACTTAGAGTTAAGGCTTTTCGGGCCCATAAGGACTTAATTCTTTGAGTCCACTAGGCTATGAGCATATGTCATCTTGATGAGCCTAAGTAGAGCACTTAACAACACACGCATGACTCTTAGAGACAATGGCTTGACTTGCACCAGCACTTTACACATGGCTCTCCACGGATGAGGTGGTGAGGAGGCAGTTTCCTTTGGCTTGGGGTAGCATATGAGGGTAGTACTTCTAGGCGGAACTTCTCTTCTTCTTCTAGTGAAGGAAGTGCGTCTCAACTTGGTCTAGTGGTGATGAAGGCTAAAGACAGAAGCTGTGGGTTGCAATAAAGCTTCAAAAGAGGGATAGTCTACTGGCTCAAGAGGAAAATTTCTTATATGTTGCACCATGTAGATATGTTGTATTCTTTCAAAAAAAAAGTAGATATGTTGTATAGAAGCACTTGAAAAAAAAATGCAAAATGCAAAAAGAACTCCAAAAAAGTGGTGGGTCGGATTGAAAATTTAATAACCCCACCGGAGTGTATATAGTCAAATAAAGCAAAAGCTTATGGTATCATGTTACATCTCATGAAGCTTGCAGCGGGAGACTTAGCTACACTGGCTGAGCTTCCAAAAGTCTATACTTCTTCCCCCTCTTCTTGAGGCGGTTGTACTTGAACTTAGAAGGGAATACCCCGCTTCTCGAGGAAAGAGTTGCTAGACCGAGGCAGTAGAGTTACCAGGTTGAGGGAGGTTGTTTCTTTGTTACTTCTGAGGTGGGGAGCCACATATCACTTACACTGCATGGAAAGATTCATGGTCATTAGAGTTTGTGTATGTAGACTTGTTCTGATCTGGTTTATTGAGGAGTCTTGCCCATAGATTGGTGGAACTGAGAGGCTGTTGAGTTTTAAGCTTAAGTCTAAATAAGGTTCCGACACATTAATAATCCAAAGATCTGATCGAGCTCCATATTTCAATTTAATGAAGGAAAGTTTAATATTCAACCTTGATCCATGTACATTCCCCTCTTTTTCTTTTTTCTTTCTTTCTTTTAAATAAGTGTTTGCTAAGGGACTAGCAAAGTTAAGTATAGGGGGGTGATGAATACCCATTCATCACTCTTTATTCTTATATTTTAGCTACAAAAACCTTTGCAAATGCACGTATATTCATGTAAATACAAATAATTACCAAAAGCATGCATTGTGTAAAAACCTATAATTAGCATGTTTTTGTGTAAAAATAAAAGAATAAAGATTAAAAAGAAAAAGAGGGAAATATTTAGAATAAATATTGAGCAACCTAACCCAAGGGAGGGCTCAGCATGGGCCTGACCGCATAAAAGCCAAAGTAGAGGGAGATAGGGGCTCATGTGTAAATATTTATGTAAATAAAATAAAGATATTTTCCTCACCCAAAATATGCTTGTAAATACTTGTATATATTTATAAAATATAAAAACCAAAAGAAAAAAATTTTAAAAATAAAAAAGAATTAAAATACCCCTTTCATCATGTATATAAACCACATCTATATATTTATTTAACCTTGTAAATAAATAAAATTATTTTCCAAACTTTTTGTAAATATTCTATATTATATATTGTAAATAAATAAAATAAAAAGAATTAGAACAAAAAAAATAAAAAGAGCAAAATTAAAAATACAAAAATACATTGTACATATACCATGTATATAGATGTACATATATATTTATTTTACCTATGTATATAAATAAGAAAAATAAAATAAAAACACCCTTTTATTCCTTATTTTATAATATAGACAAATAAAATATAAAATAGGAATAAAATTGCATAAAAATAATAATTAAAAATCAAAAAAATCAAAAACCCTAATTGTGTACATATACCTATATAGTACATACTATGTATATACCTTATTTTTATTTCCAAAAATTAATTAAAAATCACAAAAAAATAGAAAAAAAATAAAATAAAAATATTTTGTGTTTTGAGTTTTTGCAAATTCGGGCCCTAGCTACCCTTAATTTCCATTTCAAAACTCAGCCACGTGGCCCATTCCCATTGGGTCCTGGGGAAGTTGACCGCCCGGTCAACTACCCCCCCCCCCAGGACCACTTTCCGCGGGTCTGAGCTCCGGACCCGACTTCTCGAAATTTCGCTCGCTCGACCCGACACCCATTTCCCTAAACCCCGGCTCCGTTTTGATCCTCCCACATCCGACACCCTCGCCGGGCATCCACCTTGGGATCCGCGCGCCACCACGACCCTACCCGAGCCATCCTTCTCGGACCCCTCCAGCATACATAAGCGAGCTCCGCCACCTCCTCTCTCCATCATTGGCCATTTGCTTCGTTCTCCAGTGAGCTCCAGAGAGTGTGTGAGGTGACAGGTCGCATCCCCGACCTGTTGCAGCGAGGAGAGGAGGTGAATCCAACGATCCGGTGACGTAGCCGCCGCAGCTCCGCCACTCGCGTGAGCTCCGAGCCTCGGACCGAGACGATCCTTGAGGCGACGACCAGGAGCATCCCCAGCTCCTTCCCAGTCTCTCCATTCACCCAGGTAGCCACTTAGTTCTGCCATTTCCTTTAATTTCCATTTACCCCCAATCGCACCGTCGCCTTCGTTCTTTGATTCCGACCACTGATGAATACCCATTCATCACTCTTTATTCTTCTATTTTAGCTACAAAAACCTTTGCAAATACATGTAAATATGTGTAAATACAAATAATTACCAAAAGCATGCATTGTGTAAAAAGATATAATTAGCATGTTTTTGTGCAAAAATAAAAGAATAAAGAGTAAAAAGAAAAAGAGGGAAATATTTAGAATAAATATTGAGCAACCTAACCCAAGGGAGGGCTCAGCATGGGCCTGACCGCATAAAAGCCAAAGTAGAGGGAGATAGGAGCTCATGTGTACATACTTTTGTAAATAAATAAAATTATATTTTCCTCACCCAAAAATATGCTTGTATACATTTTGTATATATTTAGAAACTATTAAAAACAAAATAAAAATTTAAAAAATCAAAATTCCAAAAAAATGCCCTTTCACCATGTACATAGACCATCATCCTTTATTTATTTAACCCTATAAATAAATGTATTTATTTTCAAAACTTTTCGTGAATATTCTATGGTATATTTTGTAAATAAAGCAAATAAAAAGAAACACAACAAAAATCAAATAAAAATAACAAAAATTAAAAATACAAAAATACAGTGTATATATACTATGTATATAAATATATATAACTATTTATTCCACCCATGTATATAAGTGATAAAAATAAAATAAAAATATCCTTTTATTCCTCAGTTTATTCTATAAATAAATAAGATATAAAATAGGAATAAAATTGTATAAAAATAACAATAAAAAAATCAAAAATAAAAAGCCTACATAGTGTATATATTCCTATATCATGTACATACATTATTCTTATTTCCAAAAATTAATTAAAAATCACCAAAAAATAGAAAAAAAATAAAAGAAAAATATTTCATGTTTTAAGTTTTTCTTAATTCGGCCATTTTCTACCTTAAAATAAATAAACAAAGAAATCAATAATTGGCAGCTCCTGATTGGTCCACGGGGGATTGTTGACCCCGGTCAACTCCCCCGCGGACTCTTTCCTTTTGGGGAGACCCGCGCCCGACCCGACTTCGCCGATTTCTCCACGCATCTCCAGCCTGTCGCCTCCGCAAACCCCGTGCCCGGATCCTTCGCCAATCATCCGACATCCTCGCCAGATCCTTCGCCGAAGGATCCACGCCTTCCATAGCCGTCTCCACCCAACCCTAATCGGCCCTGCCTCCATATATATCTCGACCTCCGTCGCCTCTGCGCCTGATCTTTGGACCTTCTCCTTCTTCCCAGTGACCTCCAGAAGCACCGCGAGAGTGACAGCAAGCGATCGCCCTGTTGCAGCGAGGCGAGGAGGCGAATCCACTGATCCGGCGTTCTTCGCCGCCGTTGCTCCGCCACCAGCGTGAGCACCGAGCCTCGGGCCGAGACGACCCTTGAGGCTACGACCAGGAGCACCCACTGCTCTTCCCCAGTCTCTCCGACCACCCAGGTAGATCACTTAGGCCGTAGATTAGCGTAGGTTTCGATTTTTAGCTTATTGGTAGCGTAGCTCCGCCGCCGTCGCCAGCCACCTCCGATCTCCCATCTGCCATTCCGACCCGACCATCATCTTCGCCAGACCTCTCCGCATCTTCTTCACCCATTCACCCAACCCAGATCGCACAGGATCTGGGAATCGAGCTCCTCCGCCGACCACCTTCGCCGGAGCTCTCCATTCCGACGCACCATGCACCTTCACGCCGCCTAACCGGGTCGAGGCAATTTGCCCTCGACCCGTGAGTCTTCTGGTTCGCTTTTCAGGTCAAGACAAGGGTCATCTGAGACCCTTCGCCATCCAGACAGGAGACCCGGCTCCGCCGCCTTCGCTCGAGCTCCTCGGAGCTCAGCGTGCTCGTCGGAGACCACCAGCAGACGCGGGAGCCTTCCGCGATTCTTCTCCGACCTCCAGAAGGCTCTCCAGAGGACCCTAGCGCACGCACGAGCCCGGCGAATCTCGCCGGCGACCAGTTCTTCCAGGATCCTCCAGAACCGTCAGATCATCCTCTTCGCTCCAGATCTGATCTGAACCATTCATTTGCGGAGCACTGCCACCGTCCGATCATCCCGAGGGTCGATCTTGACCGCTCGCGCAGAGAGAGAGGCACCAGCTAGCCTCAACCGTTAGATTCGCCACGCGTCCTCCTCTCAGCCGTCGATTCACCAATAGTATCTCCACCACGCTTCGTCACCGTCAGATCTGCCACGTGGAATACTTTCCACCGTTCGATCAGGCCAGCCTTTCCAGAGTTAAAGGCGCACCCGTTCTCCACCGTCCGATCAGCCATGTGGCGCACATCAGGCCGTCGATAATAATAAAAGGGGTAAATTCATCTTAGGCCCCTCTGTTTGTTTTATTTCATTTTAGTCCTGTAATTTTTAAATTCAGTTGTTTATTTTCTGGGATATTTGCATTAAGGACCTCGTACTTACTTTATTTGCACTTATACCCCTATCTACGTGGACCACGTGCTTCGTCACGTGAACTTTATTGGGTTATTTGCAATATAAGCCCTGTAGTTCTGGATGTTACGGATTGGATAAAAAGTTTTCTTTATTTGCATTTATGCCCCTGTGCGTGATTTAATTCCCCATGTGCGATATTTTTTGGGTTATTTGCAGATAAGCCCCTGGACTATTGGGTACTTGTTACCAATAAGCCCTCGGAACTTATTTTTCTTACATTTGGGTCCCTAAGTGCCCCAGACACGCGCCTCGCGCGTGATTTCTTGGGTATTTTGCACCAGGACCCCCAGAACTTTGGGTATTTGCACTTTAGTCCCTGTGCACAGTGCCCCTCCTTTATCTTTGAATAAAATATCAAATCACCTCCAAATTCGATGAAAATTAGACACATGGCTCCTGCCATGGTGTAGAATTTTTGTGAATTTTTGAGGACATTTTTGATTTCATTTGATATTTTTAAAAATTCAAAAACCCTTATGTTTGCTACTGTTTAGAGTCATAAACCCCAATAAAATATCAAAACCCTTTTAAAATTTCCATAAAAATTAGTTACTGTTTATTTTGTGTTCCTTGATTTTCTAGCCAATTTTGGCTATTTTTCATTGAGTAAAAACCCTAAAAACTTAAAAACACCTCAAAACTCCTAAAAATCATAATAAATAATTTAAAAACTCAAAAACAATAATTTTGGTGCTCAAGTTTTCCTTGTTTTCTCTAGTATACAGGAAAATTACCTCCAGGTCCCTTTGAGATCCTTAGATATTTTATCTTTGGGTTTTGGGCCTGGTTGGACAGTACCCCTTGCTTTTCGCACTGTTGGATTTTTAGGAAATAAAATAAACATCAGAAAAATCTCAAAAATTCACCAAAAACATAAAAAAATATAAAACACCTAAAAATATTTTTGTCTGAATTTTTGCTTGCTTTTTAATGCATTAAATAAATTGTTCAAGTTAATTGTTTGTGTGCTTTTCCTGTTTTCTTTATATTCCAAAAATTCTAAAAAAATACAAAAACCCTTAGAAACACTAAAAAATACTCTCTCGGATTTCTGACTACATCGTAGGCCGCAAGGCCAATCTGTGCTCCTTGTGTTCGACCCTGGGAGCTATACCAGGTTAATCCCATAGCTAGGACCGCACTTCGTGTTTCATCCCTGATTTATTTCGCGGTTCGATTTTTTTCTTGATATGCTTAGCCCGAGTGATTGAGGTCGCGACGACCTTCATTTCTTTACCTTTACCTTAGTCGTTCGGGCGGTATTCAGAATGGCGCCGTTGCCGGGGAGATCAAATGGTCTAGCTGAGGTGTCGAATAGGGAGATCAAGAATATTTTACAGAAAGTCGTCCGCCCTGATCGAAAGAATTGGTCACAGCTTTTGGACTCGGTCTTGTGGGCATATCGGACGTCTTTCAAGACTCCATTGGGCACATCTCCCTTTCACCTCGTTTATGGCAAGCCATGCCATCTACCTGTTGAGCTGAGGCACAAGTCACTATGGGCAGTCACAGATATTTTGATGGATCCAGATGGTATTGGAGACCAAAGGAGGGCAGAGTTAGCTGCCCTGGAGGAGCTTAGAGATGCAGCTTTCTCAAGCAGCCTACATTATAAGGAGAAAGTGAAGGAGTGGCATGATTCTCATATCAGCCACAAGCATTTTGAGATTGGACAGAAAGTATGGCTGTTTGATGCGAGGATTAGATTATTTCCAGGGAAGCTACAGAGCAAATGGAAGGGACCTTACTTGGTCATAAAGGTACACGATAACGGAAGCATTGATATATCTGAGTTATCTTCAGAGAGTACCTTCCGAGTGAACGGCCAGCGGCTAAAACCATTTCTAGATCATGAGCCGCGTGACGTTATTATTTGTGCCCCTATTCATTTTGCGTGAGATGTGGTCTTTTGACTCACATCTTTTGCATCTCACGCCTGATTTTCACTGTTCCTCCGCCTGTATAGATCCAGTTGTCCATATCATTCTATTCTTTAGTCCCACATCCCTTTTCTCATCCTGTGATTATGCTATACTTAGGGTGTACTTTACCCTAAGTATAGGGGGGAATGTCGGACCTGCGAGTATTCTTTTCATTCTTTCTGCTCCTGTTTTTGCTGCCTATACTTAGGGATATTTTACCCTAAGTATAGGGGGGGCAGATTCTGTATCTTCTTCACTCGGCTTTCCCTTCATGTACAGCTTGCTATACTTAGGATTAGTTAATCCTAAGTATAGGGGGAGACCACCGAGTTCCTCTCATTCTATTCATTTATTCATTCCGGTACTTAGCCATTCCTTTTCACTTCCCTTTTACTAAGCACGAGTTATGTCTTCTTCATCGCTCTTGATCACTCTGAGGACATCGTTCGAGCTAAGTATAGGGGGGGTGTATATATTTCATATATACTTTAGCCATAACTCGTACTTTGTGTGAGTGTGTTAATAAATAAAATGGCTAAAAATCACAAAAATTTAAAAATTTTTCATGTACATAAACCTCTTTTATCTTGCACATACATAGCTAGTGTACAAAGTATTTTTGTAAAAATGATTTCAAAAATCTTTTGTGTAAAGCTTGTATAAATATTTTGTATCAAAATTATGTATATAGTACAAAATTTTTCCAAAATGTTTTGAAAATCAAAAGTTTGCAAAAATCTTGTGTAAATGTTTGTAAATATCTCTTTGCAAAACTTGCACCTCATGCATCATTTATTCATGATTTCAAAACATTCTTCAAAAATTTTGCATAATTGTAAAACATTTGTAAATAGCATCTTGTGTACATATATGTATATAGTTCTTCCTGGATAAGAGTTGATATTTAAACTAAGCCTGGAATTAAATTGAGAAATGGAGCTTGAAAAAGATCTTAATCCACTTAACTTTAAGAGGAACCTTATAGGACTTAGGGTTAAGGCTTTTCAGGTCCATAAGGACTTAATTCTTTGAGTCCACTAGGCTATGAGCATATGTCATCTTGATGAGCCTAAGTAGAGCACTTAACAACACACGCATGACTCTTAGAGACAATGGCTTGACTTGCACCTGCACTTACACATGGCTCTCCACGGATGAGGTGGTGAGGAGGCAGTTTCCTTTGGCTTGGGGTAGCATATGAGGGTAGTACTTCTAGGCGGAACCTCTCTTCTTCTTATAGTGAAGGAAGTGCGCCTCAACTTGGTCTAGTGGTGATGAAGGCTAAAGACAGAAGCTGTGGGTTGCAATAAAGCTTCAAAAGAGGGATAGTCTACTGGCTCAAGAGGAAATTTCTTATATGCTGCACCATGTAGATATGCTGTACAGAAATCCTTGAAAAAAAAATATGCAAAAATGCAAAAAGAACTCCAAAAAATGGTGGGTCGGATTGAAAATTTAATAACCCCACCGGAGTGTATATAGTCAAATAAAGCAAAGCTTATGGTATCCATGTTACATCTCATGAAGCTTGCAGCGGGAGACTTAGCTACACTGGCTAAGCTTCCAAAACTCTATACTTCTACCCCCTCTTCTTGAGCTGGTTGCACTTGAACTTAGAAGGGAATACCCCGCTTCTCGAGGAAAGAGTTGCTAGACTGAGGCATTAGAGTTACCAGGTTGAGGGAGGTTGTTTCTTTATTACTTCTGAGGTGGGGAGCCACATATCACTTACACCGCATGGAAAAATTCATGGTCATTAGAGTTTGTGTATGTAGACTTGTTCTGATCTGGTTTATTAAGGAGTCTTGCCCATAGATTGGTGAAACTTGGAGACTGTTGAGTTTTAAGCTTAAGTCCAAATAAGGTTCCGACACATTAATAATCCAAAGATCTGATCGAGCTCCATATTTCAAGTTAATAAAGGAAAGTTTAATAATTCAACCTTGATCCATGTACATCCTCTTTTTCTTTTTCTTTTTATTTCTTTTTCACTTCTTTTTCAAATAAGTGTTTGCTAAGGGACTAGCAAAGTTAAGCATAGGGGGGTGATGAATACCCATTCATCACTCTTTATTCTTCTATTTTAGCTACAAAAACCTTTGCAAATACATGTAAATATGTGTAAATACAAATAATTACCAAAAGCATGCATTGTGTAAAAAGATATAATTAGCATGTTTTTGTGCAAAAATAAAAGAATAAAGAGTAAAAAGAAAAAGAGGGAAATATTTAGAATAAATATTGAGCAACCTAACCCAAGGGAGGGCTCAGCATGGGCCTGACCGCATAAAAGCCAAAGTAGAGGGAGATAGGAGCTCATGTGTACATACTTTTGTAAATAAATAAAATTATATTTTCCTCACCCAAAAATATGCTTGTATACATTTTGTATATATTTAGAAACTATTAAAAACAAAATAAAAATTTAAAAAATCAAAATTCCAAAAAAATGCCCTTTCACCATGTACATAAACCATCATCCTTTATTTATTTAACCCTATAAATAAATGTATTTATTTTCAAAACTTTTCGTGAATATTCTATGGTATATTTTGTAAATAAAGCAAATAAAAAGAAACACAACAAAAATCAAATAAAAAGAACAAAAATTAAAAATACAAAAATACAGTGTATATATACTATGTATATAAATATATATAACTATTTATTCCACCCATGTATATAAGTGATAAAAATAAAATAAAAATATCCTTTTATTCCTCAGTTTATTCTATAAATAAATAAGATATAAAATAGGAATGAAATTGTATAAAAATAACAATAAAAAAATCAAAAATAAAAAGCCTACATAGTGTATATATTCCTATATCATGTACATACATTATTCTTATTTCCAAAAATTAATTAAAAATCACCAAAAAATAGAAAAAAATAAAAGAAAAATATTTCATGTTTTAAGTTTTTCTTAATTCGGCCATTTTCTACCTTAAAATAAATAAACAAAGAAATCAATAATTGGCAGCTCCTGATTGGTCCACGGGGGATTGTTGACCCCGATCAACTCCCCCGCGGACTCTTTCCTTTTGGGGAGACCCGCGCCCGACCCGACTTCGCCGATTTCTCCACGCATCTCCAGCCTGTCGCCTCCGCAAACCCCGTGCCCGGATCCTTCGCCAATCATCCGACATCCTCGCCAGATCCTTCGCCGAAGGATCCACGCCTTCCATAGCCGTCTCCACCCAACCCTAATCGGCCCTGCCTCCATATATATCTCGACCTCCGCCGCCTCTGCGCCTGATCTTTGGACCTTCTCCTTCTTCCCAGTGACCTCCAGAAGCACCGCGAGAGTGACAGCAAGCGATCGCCCCTGTTGCAGCGAGGCGAGGAGGCGAATCCACTGATCCGGCGTTCTTCGCCGCCGTTGCTCCGCCACCAGCGTGAGCACCGAGCCTCGGGCCGAGACGACCCTTGAGGCTACGACCAGGAGCACCCACTGCTCTTCCCCAGTCTCTCCGACCACCCAGCTAGATCACTTAGGCCGTAGATTAGCGTAGGTTTCGATTTTTAGCTTATTGGTAGCGTAGCTCCGCCGCCGTCGCCAGCCACCTCCGATCTCCCATCTGCCATTCCGACCCGACCATCATCTTCGCCAGACCTCTCCGCATCTTCTTCACCCATTCACCCAACCCAGATCGCACAGGATCTGGGAATCGAGCTCCTCCGCCGACCACCTTCGCCGGAGCTCTCCATTCCGACGCACCATGCACCTTCACGCCGCCTAACCGGGTCGAGGCAATTTGCCCTCGACCCGTGAGTCTTCTGGTTTGCTTTTCAGGTCAAGACAAGGGTCATCTGAGACCCTTCGCCATCCAGACAGGAGACCCGGCTCCGCCGCCTTCGCTCGAGCTCCTCGGAGCTCAGCGTGCTCGTCGGAGACCACCAGCAGACGCGGGAGCCTTCCGCGATTCTTCTCCGACCTCCAGAAGGCTCTCCAGAGGACCCTAGCGCACGCACGAGCCCGGCGAATCTCGCCGGCGACCAGTTCTTCCAGGATCCTCCAGAACCGTCAGATCATCCTCTTCGCTCCAGATCTGATCTGAACCATTCATTTGCGGAGCACTGCCACCGTCCGATCATCCCGAGGGTCGATCTTGACCGCTCGCGCAGAGAGAGAGGCACCAGCTAGCCTCAACCATTAGATTCGCCACGCGTCCTCCTCTCAGCCGTCGATTCACCAATAGTATCTCCACCACGCTTCGTCACCGTCAGATCTGCCACGTGGAATACTTTCCACCGTTCGATCAGGCCAGCCCTTCCAGAGTTAAAGGCGCACCCGTTCTCCACCGTCCGATCAGCCACGTGGCGCACATCAGGCCGTCGATAATAATAAAAGGGGTAAATTCATCTTAGGCCCCTCTGTTTGTTTTATTTCATTTTAGTCCTGTAATTTTTAAATTCAGTTGTTTATTTTCTGGGATATTTGCATTAAGGACCTCGTACTTACTTTATTTGCACCTATACCCCTGTCTACGTGGACCACGTGCTTCGTCACGTGAACTTTATTGGGTTATTTGCAATATAAGCCCTGTAGTTCTGGATGTTACGGATTGGATAAAAAGTTTTCTTTATTTGCATTTATGCCCCTGTGCGTGATTTAATTCCCCATGTGCGATATTTTTTGGGTTATTTGCAGATAAGCCCCTGGACTATTGGGTACTTGTTACCAATAAGCCCTCGGAACTTATTTTTCTTACATTTGGGTCCCTGAGTGCCCCAGACACGCGCCTCGTGTGTGATTTCTTGGGTATTTTGCACCAGGACCCCCAGAACTTTGGGTATTTGCACTTTAGTCCCTGTGCACAGTGCCCCTCCTTTATCTTTGAATAAAATATCAAGTCACCTCCAAATTCGATGAAAATTAGACACATGGCTCCTGCCATGGTGTAGAATTTTTGTGAATTTTTGAGGACATTTTTTATTTCATTTGATATTTTTAAAAATTCAAAAACCCTTATGTTTGCTACTGTTTAGAGTCATAAACCCCAAAAAAATATCAAAACCCTTTTAAAAATTCCATAAAAATTAGTTACTGTTTATTTTGTGTTCCTTGATTTTCTAGCCAATTTTGGCTATTTTTCATTGAGTAAAAACCCTAAAAACTTAAAAACACCTCAAAACTCCTAAAAATCATAATAAATAATTTAAAAACTCAAAAACAGTAATTTTGGTGCTCAAGTTTTCCTTGTTTTCTCTAGTATACAGGAAAATTACCTCCAGGTCCCTTTGAGATCCTTAGATATTTTATCTTTGGATTTTGGGCCTGGTTGGACAGTACCCCTTGCTTTTCGCACTGTTGGATTTTTAGGAAATAAAATAAACATCAGAAAAATCTCAAAAATTCACCAAAAACATAAAAAAATATAAAACACCTAAAAATATTTTTGTCTGAATTTTTGCTTGCTTTTTAATGCATTAAATAAATTGTTCAAGTTAATTGTTTGTGTGCTTTTCCTGTTTTCTTTATATTCCAAAAATTCTAAAAAAATACAAAAACCCTTAGAAACACTAAAAAATACTCTCTCGGATTTCTGACTACATCGTAGGCCGCAAGGCCAATCTGTGCTCCTTGTGTTCGACCCTGGGAGCTATACCAGGTTAATCCCATAGCTAGGACCGCACTTCGTGTTTCATCCCTGATTTATTTCGCGGTTCGATTTTTTTCTTGATATGCTTAGCCCGAGTGATTGAGGTCGCGACGACCTTCATTTCTTTACCTTTACCTTAGTCGTTCGGGCGGTAATCAACCACCCCGTTACCCACTTCGATCATCGAAATCGCCCATTACGTTCGCCTTCGTCCGACGCACCTTCTCCACCCACTCACTCAACCCAGCTCGCACAGGAGCTGGGAACCGAGCTCCTCCATCCATCACCTTCGCCGGAGCTCGCCGTCCCGACACACCAGCCACCCCCACTTCGCCTAACCGGGTCGAGGCAATTTGCCCTCGACCCATGAGTCTTTTGGTTCGCATTTCAGGTCAAAACGAGGGCCATCTGAGGCCCTTCGTCATCCAGCCAGGAGACCCAGCTCAGCCGACCTCGCCCGAGCTCCTCGGAGCTCGGCTCGATCATCGGAGCCCACCGGCAGACGCGGGAGAACTCCAGCTTTCTTCTCCGACCATCAGAGTGCTCCACGGAGGAGCCCAGTACACGCACGAGGCCGGCGAAGTTCGCCGGGCACCTGTTCTTCCAGCATCCTCCATCGCCGTCAGATCAGCCTCGAAGCTCCAGATCAGATCTCGTCCATCCATCCTGGGAGCCACCAGCACCGCTAGATTCTTGAGGACTTGATCGTCACCGTTGATCCAGCGAGATTTGGCCACGACGAGTCTCGACCGTCGGATCCTGTACGTGGCTGAATCTCGTCCGTCAGATCCGAGCCAGACATACCTTCGCAGCCCCACATCACAGCTCAGCCGACCGATCATCCACGTGGGCTCTTCCCAGCCATCGGATCTCACCGAGGGTTCCCTTCGTCGTGCGCCGCGCATCTTCCACCGACCGATCAGACACGTGGCGCACATCCAACCCCCGCTTAATAAAAGGAGTAAATTATCCTTAGGCCCCCTTTACTTTCTGCATTTAGATTTAGTCTTGTAAATATTGAGTTTAGTTGTTTAGTTTTGGGAAAACTTGCATAGAGACCCTTGTGCTTGCCTTTATTTGCTGTTATACCCCTATACATGGTCTGACACGTACTTCGTCACGTGGTTTCTTTGGGTTAATTGCATTATATACCCCTATAGTTCTGGATGTTATTGAATGACTGAAATCTTTTACTTATTTGCATTTATACCCCTATGCGTGGTTTATTTGAGCATGTGCGATTTATTTTGGGTATTTTGCAGATAAGCCCCTGAACTTTTGGTACCTGTTACCAATAAGTCCTCGGGACTTATTTTTCTTACATATAGGTCCCTAAGTGCCTCAGGCATGCGCGTGGCACGTGTTTTGCTGGGTATTTTGCACCAGGACCCCTAGGACTTTGGGTATTTGCACTTTGGTCCCTGTGCACAGTGCCCTTCCTTTATTTTTGAATAAAATACCAAAACACCTCCAAATCCAACGAAAATTGGACACATGGCTCCTGCCATGGTGTAAAATTTTTGTGGATTTTTAAGGACATTTTTGATCTCGTTTGATATTTTAAAAAAAATTCAAAAACCTTCATTTTTGCTACTGTCTAACTTGAAAAATAACAAAAAAAATATTAAAACTCCCTTAAAAATTCCACAAAAATTAGCTACTGTTTGTCTTGCTTAGTTTGATTTTCTAGCCCATTTTGGCTATTTTTCATTACTGAAAACCACTAAAAACATAAAAACACTTAAAACCCATAAAAATTCTAGTAAATAAATTAAAAATCCAAAAATAATAAAATTGGTACCTAAATTTTCCTTGTTTTATCATCTTTACAGGAAAATTACCTCCAGGCCATTTTAAGTCCCTTAGATATTTTATCTAGGGCTTTTTGGCTCGGCTGGACAGTACCCACTGTTTGCTTCACTTTTTGATTTTTAGAAAATAAAATAAACATCAAAAAATTCTCAAAAATTCACCAAAAACACTACAAAATATAAAATACAAAAAAATATTTTTTACTCCAATTTTTGGTTGATTTTTGATGCTTTGAATAAATTGTTGAAGTGTGCTTTTCCTTGTTTTTCTCTATAGTCCTAATTACTTAAAAATCCAAAAAAATATAAAACAAATTAAAAACCACTAAAAAGATTTTCTCCTTTATTTTGACTACTTCGTAGGCCGAGAGACCAATCCGTGCTCCTTGAGTTCGACCATGGGTGCTATACCAGGTTAATCACATAGCAGGACCGCTATTCGTGTTTGATTGATTTTATCTGTCATAAGTGGTTCATTTTTCTTGATCGACACAGTCTGATCGCTTGGGTCGCGACGACCTATTTCTAGTACCTTATACCCGAGTGCTCAGGCGTGTCATCACTAATCCCAAGGGAGGGCTCAGCATGGTCCTGACCGCAAAAGAAACCAAGTAGAGGGAGATAAGGTCAATCATGCTTGCACATACACCCATGTATATAAATATATTTATTTTCCTCAAAATAAAAATAAAAAAAAGTGTTTATCATATTTTGTACATATTTATAAAAATAAAATAAAAATCAAAAAAATCAAAATAAAAAGGAAAATAATAAAATTCATTTCCCACCTTGTGTATATACCATGTACATATGTATATAGATCTATTTATCTAACTAATGTAAATAAATCATAAAAATAAAATAAAAATAACTTTTATTCCAAATTTTATGCTATAAATAAATAAATTATAAAATTGGAATAATTAAACAAAAATAAAACAATAAAAATAAAAATTCAAAAATACATATGTACATATACCTATATATATGAATAATAATTTGTAAATACTTGTTTATTTTTCAAAAAATAAATAAAAATCACTAAAAATAATTTGAAAAATAGTAAACATTTTTCATGTTCAAACTTTCTTGAAATAAAATCATTTACTAATTCTAAATGAATTTACAAATAATTAAAAAATGGAATTTTCCTATTGGTCCACGGGGGATTGTTGTCCCCGGTCAACTCTCCCCCGCGGACCTCTTCCAGGCGGATCGGGTTTTTGACCCAACTTCTCCATATTTTCCCAATCTTATCCGTTTCCCATTTCCTAAAACCCCGGGCCCCGATTATCGTCGATTGATCCAAGACCCTCGCCCGAGGATTTGCCTAGGGATCCGAGCTCCGATTCACTTGCCCGACCTCCATCTTGTCGGACTCCTAGCACTATAAAGGCTCTCCTTTGCCGCACATTTCACGCATCTTTGGCCATCTTCTTCCAGTCCCAGGACTTCCATTCTTCTTCCTAGAGTTACAGCTATCGAGGGAGGGTGTCGCAGCGAGGATTGGAGGGCTGCAGCCACTGATCCGACGAGCTTCGCCGTTGTGCACTGCCAACGAGCGAGCTTGAGCCTCTGGCCTCGACGAGCCATCGAGGCAACGATCCCAGGAGCTCCCTGATCTCCAGCACAGTCGATTATAGCAATCAGGTAGCCTTAACATCTCCTAGGTTATCTTAATTTTCCCAAATTCCCAATTTGCACCGTCGGCCTTCGCCGGTCGTTTCGCTCCGCTCCAATAGCCCATTCGATCATCAGACCCCCGATTCACATAAACGCGACTCCTCTTCACCTGCTACGCCAGCCCAGAGCAGGACCTCCGCTCCCCTCCGCCATCGCCTCGTCGGAGAGCGCTGCCCCACTTCATACACGCACCCACTCCGCTCGTAAGCGGGTCGAGGCACTTTGCTCTCGACCCAGCTCTCGTTCTATGCAGCTTGCAGACCAAAGCAACCTCATCCGGAGGTCAAATCATTCAGGCACAGGAGCTCCGCACCTTTTTCGTCACCGAAGCTCTCCAGAGCTCCTTAGCCTCATCGGAGCTACCCACCAACTACGGATCAGCGTAGGCGTTCTTCTCCCCATCTCAGCAGCTCCGGAGGAGCCCTCCACCGCGCGCATTGGGCCAGTGAACCTTGCCAGCGAAAAGTTCTTGGAGGACCTCCAGATACCATCCGATCGATCCCCCTCTGCCAGTTTTGATATCAATCGTCCATCCGCGGAGCGCTTCTAGCCGTTGATCCATCTGAGGGTCGCGTCCAGCCGTTGGATCGAGCTCGGGATTCCATCTAGAGAGTCGATCAACGAAGGGGTATCCACTATTCTCAGTCTTCCGATCAACACGTGGACACCCCTCGTCTGTCGATCATAATAATAGTGGTAATTTCACTTAGGCCCCTCCTCTTTTGGCATTTATAGTTTAATCCTATAAATATCTTTCGTAGTTGTTTTTATTTTGGATAATTTGCACTTTGGACCTTCTAGTTTTTAGTATTTGCATTTTAGTCCCTACCTGTGTGAGACACGTGCTTCGACATGTGAGTTTTTGGACATTTTGCATGTTTAAGGCTGGTGTTTGTTTATGTTATGAAATGAAAGAATAGTTTTGATATTTGTAGTTATACCCCTGTGCATGGATTTAATTAAACATGTGCTGATTGTATGTGAAATTTACACTTTACACCCTAAGATTTTCTTAGTGTTACAATTTAGCCCTCCGAACCATGTTTTCTTGCAAATAGATCCACGTATGCTGTAGCTCTCTTATTAGTTGAATAAAATAGCAAATAAACTCCAAATCAAGTGAAATTTGGACATGTGGCTCCTGCCACTGTGTAAACATTTCCCTAATTTTTTGGGACATTTTTCTTGCTTTTTGTTATTTTTAAAAATTCAAAAATACGTATTTTTGCTACTGTTTGAAAAAGAAAATCAACTAAAAATATAAAATCTTTTCTAAAAATTCTAAAAAAATTAGATATTGTTAGTTTTGTGGTTTTCCAACTTCTCCAATTTTTGGCTCATTTGAATTTATAAAACCCATAAAAATTGAAAACCCTAAAAATCTTATAAAAATCACTAACAATTCTATAAAATTCAAAAAATGCAAGCTCTTTTTCTGTATCTTAGTTTTTATATATATCTTTCATAAAAATTGTCTCAAGATTTTTATAAGCCAATTATATATTTTTAATTGGCCTTACAAGTCTGGCTGCACATTGATCCATTGTTTTCCCCTTTCTTGATTTTTAGAAATCAACTAAAAATTATAAAATTCCCATAAAATCACCAAAAACACTTAAAAATATAAAAAACACAAAAATAATTTTATTTCAATTTTCTGAGCATTTTTCAGTGTTTAAATAAATTGTTGTAGTTGCTCTTTTATACCTTTTCTTATCTTTTCTTATATAATTAAAAATATAAAAAATAAAAACATTTAAAATCCACCAAAAAATATTTTATTCATTTTTTTTATCTTTTTGACTACTTCGTAGGCTCTTTTGAGCCAATCCGTGCTCCTTGTGTTCGACCCTGGTCGCTATACCAGGTTAAATAAATAGCGAAGATAGCTATTCGTTTTTATTGATTTATCTGATTTGGTGGTCTTAATTTTTAATTGATAGAGCCTCTCGATCCAGATCGCAACGACCCTTGACTTTATACCTTCACCGGATCTTGGTTTCATGATTTCTCGATCATCAGGGGTTCGTCTGGTCTGGAGGTCATCTACCTCCTAGGGTCTTCACCTCGATGGAACGATGTCTCCAGAGGCTCGGGCTCATCGGGTGGCAGAGCACGACGAGAAGCTCGCCGGACCTAGGTCTAAAGGCCTCAAATCCTCGCTACGACGCTCTCCTACACTCGCTGTCACTCAAGGAATGAGAGGGAACTCCCAGGAGTCGAAGGCAATGGCCGAAGATCGGAAAGATATGGCGGCTCCAGGTGGCTAAATACTCGACGAGGTCCGAGAAGATGGGGGCTCAAGCGTGCAATCCAAGGAGCGGATCCCAAAGGATGACATCGGGCGGGAATCACAAATCTCTCCTCGGTATCGGAGCCTCGGTGTGATGCAAATGGAGGTTGGATCATCTTAGGAAAATTAGGCAAAGTCGGGCTGAAACGCAGATCTTGGTGAAGACCTCTCCAGGGGGGCAGTTGACCGGGGTCAACAGCCCCCGTGGACCAATGAGAAAAATCCGCGGTCCAAATTATTTGTAAAATCATTTAAAAATCGAAAATTATTTTATTTAAAAATATGTTCAACATAAAAAATATTCCTTATTTTCCAAATTATGTTTTAGTGATTTTTATTTATTTGTTTGAAAAATAAATTAAGGTTTATACATTATATTATATATTAGCAAATATAAAATATTTATTCATTTTTATTTTAATTTTTATTTTGTCTATTTTTATACAAATACTATAATTTTATATTTTATTTTTACAACATAAAATTTGGAGTATAAAATAATTTTTATTTTATTTTTATTGATTATTTACAAGTGTCAAATAAATAGGGATAAATACATATATACATGGTATGTACAAGGTGGAGAGAGAAAAGTTATTTTGTTTTTATTTTAATTTTATTTTTCTCATTTTTGTTTTATTTTTAGGAATATCTACAAGGTGGTATAAACATATTTTTTTAATTTTGTGAAAATAAATTCTTTATATACATGTATAAGGGATATGTACAAGGATGAGTGGCCATATCTCTCTCTACTTATTTTATTTGGCGATCATGCCCATGTTGGGCCCTCTCTTGGGTTCAGGTCACTCAATATTTAGTCTAAGTATTTCCTTCTTTTTCTATTATTCTTTATTCTTTTATTTTTGCATAAATGCATGCTAATTATTGCTATTAAACAAAGGCATGCTTATTGATAACTTATTGTATTTACAATTATATACATGGTGGTTTGCCAAAATATCTAGCTAAAATAAAAGAATAAAGAGTGATGAATGGGGATTCATCAATTTTCAAATATTTTTATGAAATACATATAATAAATATAGTATGGGGTATTATGTACAAGTATAGTATGCCTATGTATTTTATTTTTTAATTTTTCTTTTGGTCATTTTATATAAATATCCTTTATTTTATATTTTATTTATTTACAATATAATTTAAGGAATATGAAATGATTTTAATTGATTTTTACAAATTAAATAAACATATTAAATAAATAAGTAGTGTATTTGATATACAGAATTGTGGCTTTTGTACAATGTTTTTATTTTATATTTATTTTATTTGTGTTTTCTAGTGTTTATTTTATTTTTAGGTATATGTAAAAGTGTTTTTTTAAAATACAATATGCATAAAATGTGCTTAAATATAGAATTTTACAAGTATACATGTCCAGAGGCTATACAAGGACCCTATCTCCCCCTACTCTTTTCTGTGTCGATCATGTCAATTATTGACCTTCTCTTAGGGTTTGGGTCAGTCGGTACTTATTTTATAATTAAATCCTTATTTCCTTTTTCTTTTCTCCTTAATATTTTATTTTGGAAAATATGTGTTAATATGCATTATTAATAATGGCAAGCACAATGTTAACTTGTTATATTTATACCTATTTATAAATGTTCTTTTTCCAAAATATAAAGCCAAAATAAAAGAATAAAGAATGAGAATCAGAGATTCATCATGAGTCATGGAGACCACGTGGAGACGATTCAATCACCTGGAGCAGCTCCAGGTACCATGAAGAAGGAGACGCGCTAAATCATCCATTGAACCATCTGGAGCTAATCAGATCCCACCTCCATGTACGGAGGATCCCCAAGAACCCATAGCTGTAATCGGAGCTCGGAGAGACCGTCAGAGCAAGGAGAAACTCAAGATTGAAGCGGTCCCATGTCAAGTTCTTCAACTGTTTATCCAGACACCTCCCCAGTCGCAGGATCAAGAACATGACCTAGACCTAATATAGGTCATCCAGTTAATTCAAAGGGGTACAAGAGCTCAACAATCGGATCTATCACGTGTCATCCAAGGAGCAGT
This sequence comes from Ottelia alismoides, assembly GCA_037367405.1. NCBI lineage: Eukaryota > Viridiplantae > Streptophyta > Magnoliopsida > Alismatales > Hydrocharitaceae > Ottelia > Ottelia alismoides. The sequence goes on from JAZKJV010011752.1 coordinate 44,712, forward strand.
TGGATCAAAGGGATTTGAGTGGAGTAAATTGCATAACCCCCTCTATGTTTTTTGTATTTATTAAATAGCCTAGTATATTTTTAAGTAAGTCTTCTATTTTTTGGGAAAGATTACAAAGAAACCCATGATGGTTCGGATATTGCAAGTAAGTCCAATGTCCGATCATCTCATGTGGTCTCCCACGTGAGTAGTCATTTTGCACTTGTACCCCTCCTGGTTTCTTTATTGATATTTGGTAATAAAAAAATTATTGTAGTTCAAATCTTTTGTGTATTTTTCATGCAACACCTCGCATTTATTTTATATTGCAAATATCCCCGTGTCAACTTATTTATTTTTATTTATGCATTTTTATTTCTATAAATAGATGTTGTGCTCCAAAAATTTTGCAAAAATTGAAGAAATGCCTCATTGGATGCTCATTCATGCCACATATTTCTTTTGGCATTTATCTTGTATTTTTCTAATTTTTAAAACTACAAAGGAGCCTTTTTATTATGTGTTTGACCTAAAAAATATAAAAAAATATTAAACCTCCTTCAAAAATTGCAAAAATATTATATAGTATGTATTACTATGTTTTATCACTACATATCAAAAATCACGAAGAGGAAGGATTTGGGATAAAGCACGAAGAAGAATACTGCTTGGCATTCCAGATACGCGGTGTGATAGATGCGGTGCACAGACGGAGGATGAGGAGCATTTGTTTTTTACATGTCCTACATCAGATCATGTTTAGAAGGAGATAGGCGCGACATGGCTACGACATGGTGGCACGACTGAGTTCTGGAGATGTATTAGGTCGGTGGGGTGAACTCGACGGATGACGTTTCTTTGCCATTTGTGGTGCTTTGGGCCATATGGGGAGGAAGAAATGATCTGATTTTTAAGAACCAAAGGTTTTATTCCGAAAATGTAATTGCCTCTTGTATCTCTCTGTATCGATTCTAGTCTACAAGGTAATGTATATCGTTATATTTTTATAAATTAAAGGTTTGCCGGTGAGTCCCAACTCGGGAGTTCACCCTTTTTCCTCAAAAAAATATCAAAAATCACTAAAATACAAAAGCAAAACTAAAAAATAGAAAATCCTCTCTAATCCTAAAAAGTATAAAATATATTAAAAAGCCAAAAAAAATTCCGTCCTATATTTATATATACTTATTACTAAATAGTAAAAATAGTTTTGGAAATTTTAGATCTATTTTATATTTTTAAATATCAAATTAATTCGACTTATTTAATGTTCCCTAATTTGGTGTATTATAAACTTTGAAAATACAAAAAAGTAAAAATTCCAAAAAATATACAAAAATAGAAGAATATATAAAAAACACAAAAATATTTTATTTTATAATTTATAAATAAAATACACTATACAGTATATATACATATATATAGTTATATGTACTTATTATTATTAATTATTTTAAATATCTATAAATATTTTAAACCCTTTATAAAAAAATAAAAAAGGATGGTTTTTATTTGTATTTTCTGATTTTTATATATTTATTATATATGCTATACACATATTACTTAGATTATACATATTACACATATATTGGTTCAATGGGGCTGGCCCAGTCCCATTTTCTGACGTCTTTTTTTTCAAAAATGTAACCATGTATTTTCATCACTATATCCTTCTAATATGTCATTTCAATTTCGTCAAGAACAAACATTCATATGCCCTTCATCTAGAACATGTCGATTACAACAATTCTAAGACCGTTAAAATTACATGTTATAGATAGAAGGCATAAGAGTCTCTGTTTCTGGTGAAATTGGAATGATATATTATAGGGATATAGTGATGAAAATACATGGATTTATTTTTGAAAAAAAAGTAAAAAATGAGAAAATGGGGTGGGGTAACCATGTCGGATGCCCTTAGGGGGCAACCCCATTTTTTCCTATATATATACTTATATATATATATTTAAAAAGGAAAGGAAATTAATAATCAAAAAAATATAAAAATAAAAATATAAAATTATGAATTAAAAATATAGTAAAAAATTAAATAATTTAAAACCCAAAAAACCTTAAGTACAGTACAATTATATATACGATACATATTATTTAGAAATAAATAATATAACTACACAAGATTGTTCCCTGTGTTCGGCAACCTACACATACCTGCATACTATATACATTTATTGGTAGGGTTTATAATAAATTTGATTCACTTAATTGCATTGCTTTATTATTCCAATGTAGGTTGATTGTTGTCTAGATTCGTCGATCTTCGTGAGCAGCCATCACAGCGACGTTGGGTCCCACCTTGTGTGGACCACACGACCGCCTCTAAGTAGTTGACGATTCATCAATACTATACATACTTATTTGTAGGGTATAATAAATTTTAGCTCACTTGTATTTATTGCTTTTCCATAGTTGTGGGGTAATTGTGGTGAGAGATTGAGATACGATCCGAGTATTGCAAGAGAGGTCGATGCTGCGATTGCCGCACCCAACTTGTCGAACACCACGAACCTTCCAAGATCAAGCATTAGAATCCCTGTCAAAATCGCTTCCATCATTATCCTTACCTTCTCTATGGGCTCTCTTTGGGAAGATGGTGGTGGAGGTGTCCCGAGTTTTCAAGGGAGCTTGATTAGTAATGATATTAGGAGATCTAAGGCGAACTGATAGGACAAGCTTATATGAGCTTGATATTTGGTGTTCTTCCTTGGGATGTTGACATCCATTCTTTGGCCCCTCCATCAATCCGGAGAAAAGGACACAGAGATCCATGTATGTATATACGTATATATCCGTCTATTAATATCTTTTTTTTTTGAGAAGAAAGAGGGTGAGATCCCGAGCTGGGATTCACCGCAAAAAACTATTCATTATAGTAATTGTTAAGAAGATACATTACATTGAGGACCAAAAACGATAAAAGGAAAGACAACTTGCTACTACATTCTCCGGATAGAACCTCTGATTTTTGAAAATTACATCATTCCTTCCTCCCCAGATGGTCCAAAGAGCAGCAAATGGCAAAGAACAATCGTCAGTGGAGTTCATCCCCATCCGCCTTATCGATTTCCAGAAATCGGTGGAACTAGCATGTTGCACCCATGATGGTCCTACCTCATTCCAAACTTGCAGCGACCAAGGGCATGTAAAAAATAAATGTTCCGCATCTTCCGCTTGCGCACCACATCTATCACAACGAGCATCTGGAATACCAAACAACCTGCTTCTTCTCTCCTTGTCCCATATCCTGCCCCTTCTGAGGCACCAAAGAAAAACCTTCACTCTGCAAGGGATCCTGCTTGCCCAAATAATCTTCATATCTTGTTTCAGGTCCGGGTCAAGATCCTCCATTGTCCCTCTGAACACTCTGTATGCCTTTTTCACCGAGAATCTTTCCTCCTCCCATACAAATCGATCTCTTCCCTGAGATAAGCAACTAGTAGAAGGTAGTTCAGACCTCATTCTGCCCAAGTCGTCTCTTCTTCTCCCCGAAAGCTCATAGACAAAAGTAGGGTTCCATGAACCAGAACAACCAGCTTCAGCAACCGAACACCCCCTGCTTGCCGCCAAAGCAAATAATCTTGGGAACCTGTTACATAGAGCCCCTTCCCCCGTCCAGTTGTCCTGCCAAAACCTAAAAACCTCCCCAGCCCCCAACTTTGGTGTCATTCTCGACCTCAACTGTGGTAAAACCTCACGAACCCCGCTCCAAAGTGAAGACTCAAAACGCACTCTGCCTGCCTCCATTGAGCCTCTGACGTCATAGATGGTTCGTACGAGCTGGATAGCCAATCTATCTGTACCCCCCCAAATTTGCACCACCCACTTAGCCAGAAGCGCTTTATTCATGCTACTTATATCCCGAATTCCAAGTCCTCCTTCGCTTCTCTGCCTCGTGAGCTCCTCCCAACCAATCAGATGTATTCCTGATCTTTGTTGCTTCCCATCTGACCAAAAGAATCTTCTCATCATTATCTCTATCTTCTTCCTTACACCTGCCGGCATCAACCGAGTTGAAAAGAAAAAGATTGGAATAGCCGATAACACATGCTTAAGTAGTATCAACTTCCCGCCTTTAGATAAATTGACTGCCTTCCAACCTGCCAGTCTCTCCTCAAATCTCCTAAGGACCACCTCCCACTCCGTTTTCCTTAACCTCCCTGCTACTAAGGGCAGCCCAAGGTAAGGAATGGGTAACTTCCCAAGGGGGCAGCCCAAAAGCATACTCACTGATTCACTCTCCTCCTCATTCATCCCAAACTGAATCACCACAGACTTATCTCTATTGATCCTGAGACCAGAGATACTGCTGAAGATCTCCACTAACTGTCGCGTTCTTTTATGCATTTCCTCCGTACCGCCCAAGAAAATCACTGTATCATCTGCATATTGTAGGAGTGGAATAGAGATGGTTCCCTTACGGAATCCCGCACACCATCCTCCGTCGACTGCTCTCCTGAACATTACCGCCAAAGCATCTGCCACCAGAACGAATAGCATTGGTGCTAACGGGCATCCCTGTCGTACGCCCCTTTGCGGTTGGAAAAAACCTCCCTCCGGTCTCCCATTCACCAAAACTGTATACGATGAGGTCGTGACACACCTCTTCATCCAGGCTATCCATATGTCGGTGAAGCCGCGCCGACGAAGTGACTCCCATAAGAAGTTCCAGTCTACGCAGTCGTATGCCTTTTCGAAGTCAATCTTCCATACCAATCCCTTCACATTTTCCCGCCGCCACGCAAGGCATATCTCAGATGCCATAACCAGTCCATCTGCCATCTGTCTATTAATATCTGTGCATCTGCATGATAACAATGCCCCACGCCTATGGCCCCAACACATCTAGTGCCGTCGCTACCACTGCCACTTCCAGCTCTTATTAGGGCACACTTTCCACATCTAGAGAGAGATAGAGATCGAGACATCATTTGTATATTAATGTTGACATGAAAGGGCAAAGGTGAGTGTGTGGGTGAGAGAGAGAGAGAGAGGAGGGGCTCTGTATCGGGGAACGTTAAAAGCTGCGTTGAGCAGCTGTGCTATCCTGTACGGAGCAGATTTAGAGTTGGACCTGAAAAGATGAAGGTCGAGAGAGATTAAAAATAAAATATTTAATATAAAGGGGGTGAGGGTGCGAGCAGAGGAGAGGAGTTGTCATGTGTGTTTATACAAAAGGGGTATGGTGGTACGTGAGCTTTTCCATGCAGGTTTAGACATTCCTCCATTTTCATGCATATGTCTCGTGTCACCACATATGTTGGGATGTGTCTCCACCCTCTCATCTCTTGTTCTTCTTCTTGTTGTTATGTGTGTATACTGTATACTGTGACTGCTGCTGCTTGTCTCCTCATTATTCAAACTCCACCATTAATTACTTGCGGTCGCTCTAGTTTTCAAATGTTGCCATTATCTCTCGAGGAGGATTACGTGTACGGAGAGTTTGTATAATTAGCAGTTAACAAGGAGGGTTGAACGGTTTACTAGACTAGTTGTGCATACATCTGCGCTGACCGAACCGTGGTTAGTCGTATTGGCTCGAGCCATCTCGTGAGCTGGCCAAGTATGTAGAACAAATCGATCCATCACCGATGGATTGGATACAAGTTCTTTTTGCAAATTTGAACTCACTGGGTGTATGTTCCTCCTCAAGAATATAGACGAATTTTCACTGTCGAATATGCACGCAACATTGGGATTTTTACACTTGTATCGTGAAATAAAAAAAATGATTAAATGCATATCACAAAGAAAAGTGGAATGGAAAATCATTAAAATAATACAATAATAAACATGTCAGTCATTGTGAATTTTAACGTATATAAAGTGAATTAATAACAACGTTACTACAATAAAATAAGGCTACAATGTTGTTTTTTTAATCCATCGCTAAATCGTCAATTGTTATATATAGAATGAAGATATTATTCATTACGAAGTGATTTTTTTTATATTTATAGTTAGCGACGAATGTCGTATTTGTTGCTATATCATTAGTGATGGCTCATATAGAGACTCTTATCCGTTGTTATTTTTCACAAACGTTTAACTAATCGTAGTTAAATATTGAACAAGATACATGGATAATAAAAAATTTTAAAAATAACAACGGATAAATGTCGTTATTTATACATGTGTACTGATAATGGATACGACAATCGTCACTGAAGCCAATTACAAAAAACTCATATAGCAAAATGACAATATCATCATTATATATTAACGACTGCTTTTCAAAAGTAATGGCTATAGCCTCGTTTGTTCCAATGAACAATTAATTGTTAAATACTTAACATCATATTATACAACATCCCCACGATATTCGTCATTATAAACCCATCTTGGTGTAGTGAACAGAACCTTGGCTAAAATCCTTCTATCCACTTAAGTGCGTGTATATAAAAGCTATAATTTATTACAAGATTTATACTTTATATTAAAAAGGAAGTAAGAGGCACTATGACCTCCATTATGGAAGTAAGTGAAATTCGTTCAGGTATATCAAAAGTATGTAATAGCAGGAATAAATATATTAAATTAATTGGTATTATGGACAAAATCTTCATATAGTTTTCTAATAAATAATATATTAATTAGAAAACAGAATATGTTTTTTAACTTGATCCATTTTTCATCAGAACATAGAAGAGTAAGGGAGCACATAGCTATGTAGTATATTGCATGTGACAAAATAGCTATTCTGAGAACATCTACTACATTTCTAATGATAAATATATTCTAGTTATCTTATTGTCTAGTGAATAACCTAATTAAGTTACTTACCTTTAAAAAAGGACCTTATTAAGCATGTTCCTAAATCATGGCTAAATTTAATCTGCCAAAATCATATATAAAGCATGGAACATTTTTTTATGGATTTAGCTTAGTCACCACAAAATAAATTTCTAGTAGCTATGGGATGTCGACCTTTCGATAGACGAATTCCTGTCAACACAAGTTAACCGAACGTTGCAGCATCAAAAACTTTTCTTTATGAAATAAGTTAAATATGAATTTAGTTGACGTAAAACACAATGCACGTGTATTTTCTCTATGATAATTATATTAACTAATAAATAAAAAAAGTTATGATATAACTAAATATGAAATTTATAAATTATATAAATTTTATAAAAATATGTTGTAGCGATGATCCATGTCATCCAATTCTATGATTGCTGACTTGTGAGATTTAAACATCACTACAACAAAAATGATCTTATAAAATTGCTAGTTAGCTATGTCCCCAGGAGCGAAGTTCCCAGTTGTTCTAAATACTCGGGGCTCCTAGAATGGCTTTTGGCTATGGGTATTAGAAACATTGATGCTTGAATATGTTACCAAAAGTCAAATTTCCATAACTAAAGTTTGCTGCAATAATGTGTTTTTTGGAGTGCATTCATACAAAATCCAATAGTTTTGTTGTTCTTTGCATGACATTTGTACAATATTTTGGTAATTAAAAGGTGAATTTTTTGGGCACACACTTATAAGGTGGAGGCCCTTTTTTCTTAAAAAAACTTGGGTAGCCAAATAATCATAACAATAATGTGTTCCTTGTCGCTAATCTTGCAGAGGAAAATCTGCTGCATGTAACATGTAACGTCTAATGGATCTTCAGCTAAAATATTTCCTATTCTGTGGCAGATCAAAAACACGTTGGAAACAAATAATCCGCAGTTAAAATTTTACATCGCCACAATTCGTTGCTACTACGATAATTTGTTGTAATGAGTTCCAATTATCTATGTTTATTTCCCTTCTTGCAAAACATTCGAAGAAGGGAAGGAACTCAAGACAAAATAATCCAATCAGTGAATGGTTTAGCTTCGTTGGATTGAGAACCCATTCATATATACGATATATTGGCTATATTGAAATTTATCTTACTATTGGATATTATTTATAAATGATTATCTTGATGTGAAGGATATTTCGGCCTTGATGATAACAAAAAGGCCCATTCTCACCCAAGAATTCGTCAAGATCCAAGAAACATTCAAGGCCTGATTTAATAAAACCTGTAAGTTCGTCAAGATCCAAGAAACATTCAAGGCCTGATTTAATAAAACCTGTAAGTTCTTCCAGATAGGATATTAATTTTGTATATGTGAAAGATAATACCAGTAGTGGGAAATGTTTCCCTTTGATAGGGGGTTACATATAAATTTATAACCCACAATTACTATATTATTTGCAGCATTAATATCTAATATTTTCAGTAATTAATTCATCAAATTCATTACCTGGGTAGAGTCCATTCCATTTTTGAAACCATGGTGGTAAGTCACATGATGCACGAATGCACAAAGATCAACTAAATGCAATTTGCCACTAGCTGGCACAACCTAAGTTCATGTTGAACATTGGTAAGTATCCTGCTTCTCGATCCGCACAAGTATTAGATGGTTTGTCATTGTTGATCTAGCTCCATCAGACAATAAGTGCAATTTAGTACTATTTTTCCCGTCTTTTAGAAGATTTTTGATGATTATCACATATATATAATTAAAGTAGTTATTGTCATTCTTTAATTATGATTTGCATGAATAATACTATAGTGATCTCCAGATTTAGCATACTTCTCAGGCAGCTTAGGAATTAATTAACACACGCAGGTCTCAGTTACTTTGAGAATTAAAGGTGCACCAGCATATCAAACAAAGCATGGCCACATGAATGACGTGAAGAGATTTAACTTTAACATTCAGCATTGACGAATAAGCTCGTGAAGGAGAGAGATTAATTATCCAATATTCCATGATTTTTTTCAAGAAGAAGTTGGAAAGTAAAGGAAAATCGTACAAAATATACTGAAAAGATATTTTCCTTTGAAGCACTTTATAGCACTTAGAATACTGTTCTAGCACAATGTCATTTTCTAGCAAATTAGCAACCGAAAAACTATTATAAAAGCTTTCACTAATTCCTTTCCCACTATCATGACAAGGAGTAAAGTATTCCAACTATAAAATGTAATATAATGAGATATATGAACTTCAGTAGTTATTCTAATATTTATGATATTGAGGTTACTATCTATGAGGTTAAAAAATGAACAAAAGTGTCCTGTTGGAGCTTCTTCCATTGAGATATTTTAATATGCTAGAAACATTAATGGGAAATTGGTGGAAAAGCAAAAAAATAGCAGGAAATTACATAGAAAGAGAGACATTACCAGAGAAGGGGAGGGGAGTGTCCAGATCCCACTGTCGGCTGTTAGTGCATGCAGTGAGGAGTTTATGCACATAAAAACAAACCTTTTTCACAGACTTAAGCATGTCAAGGTCACCCTAGTATCAGCCTAGCATTCAGAGTTCTCAGAAGCTAAACTGAAAGCCTTAAGTGCTGCCAAAACACCCCATCCCTCTCTTTTTCTCTCTCATCCGTATTTATCCATTTTTGACATATGATTAAGGTGTTGCAATCTTTCATCGCCTTAACCATCCTCCTTTCGGAATGCACACATATTAATCCAGAGTTGTTTTCAGAAAATGTACTCATAAAGCATAGGCCTTCATCATCTTACCCTAAAGCCAGTACTGTAAAACTAAAACCCTAACCCGCTCATTCCCTGCAAATTGACTGAAATTCTTCAACATATTTATCTGATCTGCTCTATATGTATATATGCAGTTCGAAATTTTCCTGTATACTATTAAGTACAGTAGCATTTTTCTGTATTTTGGGAAAAATGGGGTATTTCATTCGAACTTGCACTTACGGTAAATATGTATGCAGCTTTCGATGCAACAGCAACAACTCAAAGCACCCCCACCCTCCCAAGCATGCATGTAGAGCCATCAAAAGAATACAACTGACAGAGAGATCTGGTCAGAGATGGATAGAGAGAGAAGGAGAGGGAGGGAAGCTTCAACTTAATCAGAAGGGCAAATTTATCTCAATAATAATAACAAACATGGCTGCGATCAAGATGGATGGACCCCCGCAGTCTGGTGAGGAGAGAAGAGAGAAACTTCTCCTCTCTTACTTACACATATCCCATAAGAAAATATAAGCGTTACAAACTTAGAGCCCCAAGAGAGAAAAAAACAAACTAAAAGGTTGGTCAGTAGAGAATCTCTCCGCCCTCCCCTCTCCCCTTTTTGCAGAGATCTATAGAGAGAGAGAGCGCAAAGGACTATAAAGGCCAAACAAAGATTTCAGATATCCTTCTGATCTCCACTCCACTTCCACATCAAAGTCCATCATGTGAGTGGTGCCCATATGATCTGTGCGTGCAAGTCCAGCCCCTCCCATCTGTCGACGTTGGGTTGTTCACAGGTAGTTCCCTTGCAAAGCAAGTGGCGTAATTGGGGCTCTGCGGTCTGCCAATGTAGTAGTCATTCACAGGAGGAGGCGGTGGTGGCGGTGGAGGGTATGGTGGTTGGTAGCTGTGGGGAGAAGTAGAAGATGGTGGAGTGGAGTAGAGATTATAAGGGTGGTGGAGTTGATGGTGTGATGGTGGCTGCGGTTGTGATGGAAGCTGCCTTGGATACACTGGTCTGAATTGGAATGCTTGGGCACTTGCACCGCCGAAGCTCATATTCAGATCCCTCAGCCTGCACAAAAATCACATAATTACACATATATTCATGTGAAAAATAATTAACAGTAATCTTTTACCCCATGTGAGTTCCCGTGCCGACGATCGTGTCGTTGCTGAACACAAGCTGCCGCGCGCGGTTGAGGGTCTCCGTCTCCCTCTCTGATTGATGAAGAAGCCGTGATTCAATCCAGGAATTCTCAGAATTGTAGAGAAGAGCATATGCAGGTATATGTATATATGTATTGGATAACTATTACCTTGGCGGTGGCGGTTCATGTGACCACCTAGGGCTTGTGACTTGCAGAACTTGAGGGAACAGAACCTGCACTCATACACCTTCCCACTCTCGTCCTTCCCTTCCTTTTTCTTCTTCTTCAGTCCTGCATGTTAAAATCCATAAAGGAAAGGGGTCATACACCAATCATTGGTTCTTGCACATCTTACTATACACCCCTTCTTCAATTTCTAGGGTTGAGTGTATATCATTACCTTTGATGGTGTTCTCGGTGGAGCCAGCAGTGGTTGTGGAGTTCTCCTCCACTGCTTGCTTCCCATACTCCTCCGGCAAATTGTTGAGGTCCAGGGGGTTACCCTCAGGCCTCCTGCAAGAATTGGACAAGGTGGTGGGCATCAACCAAACATGTATGATAAATTTCATATAATATATAGTATGCCAGTGTGTATATGTGTAGGGGGTGCTTACATGGTTGTCCTGAAACCAGAACTGCAGGGTGGGTGGGGTGGAGGTGGAGGGTGGAGGTGGGGACGGTGGAAGGGAAGTGGGTTTGTTTTTTGGCCCTCCTCCCTTTCTCTTGGTCTCACAGTGAAGGGGAGGTTAATAATGGGGGAACTGGTTGTCCTCTGTGGGGGACAAGGCTGGTGGGTCTGTGGTTACTTAAGGGGGAGGGGAGGGGTGGGGTTGGAAGGAGGAGGAGGGGGAGAGGAAGAATAGACGTGGCTTTGGGATGCTCTTGCTCTCTTACAAACCCTACTACTCTACTGCTCTCTCTCCCCCCACCTCTTTCTCTCTCTTAACCCCGTCCATCCATCCACTATGAATACTACAAAAGAAAAGGAGCACAAAGTTTATTACTGACCAGAAGTGGGCAGGGTGGGGTAAATAGATATTTACATGTACATCCTTCTTTCTCGGTACAATTAATACTTGTACTTGCGAGATGAAAACAAATGCAAGTATATCCACATGTATTTACATATCATTTGTTCTTCAGGTGTCCAACGTCTGAGAAGATCTGGAAGGAGGTTGGGGTGCCATAGATTTCACCAGGATGTGTTGTAGATTTCTGAAGATCGGTGAGGTTTGTGGGGGGCAACTCTATGGGTGATTGCGCTTTGCCTTTCGAAGTTCTTTGGGCAATTTGAGGGGGTGGGGGATGATCACATTGTCAAAAATAGAAGGTTTTATTAGAGAATATATTCGCCCTTTCTAACTCTCTGTATCGTTTTTGGGATACTGGGTAATGTACTCCATCTTTTTTAGTAATATATACTTAAAGCGGTGAATCCCATCTTGAGATGTCACCCTCGTGTTAATAAAAAAGTCCATATGTTTTCGTATTCGTAGCCGATTTTTAAGAAAATAGTGATCATATCCTTACATAATCATCATGAAACATTTTTTTAAAGCAAGAGGGTGAAGTCTCAAGGCGGGACCCACCACGAAAATTATATTAAAATCAGATCAGGAAACATACATTATCCAGAAGACCAGAGCCGATAGAGGGAGACCCATACGATAATTACATTTTCAGAGTAAAATCTATGGTTGCTAAATACAAGATCATTCCTTCCTCCCCAAATAGACCATAAAGCCGCAAAAGGAAGAGTGCAGTCATCCATCGAGTTGCCCCCAAGCGACCTTACCAGCCGTCAAAAATCAGATTCGCCACTGATATTTGCCCACGGTGCCCCGAGCTCCTGCCAAACCTGAAGCGAAAAAGGACACTTAAAGAAAATATGTTCAGCGTCCTCCAGATGCACACCACATCTATCACAGCCCGTGTCATCAACCCCAAATAATCTTCCCCTTCTTGCCTTGTCACAAATCCTACCCCTCCTGAGACACCATAGAAAGACTTTGACTCTGCTGGGGATCTTGCTAGCCCCTATTATCTTCATGTCCTGAACCACCTCCGAATTGACGACATCCAGGCTTTCCCTGAACATGTCGTAGGCCCTCTTAACTTGCCCCCCTCCCAAAGAAAATGGTCCCTCCCATGCGTAATACATGATGGGGATGGCAATTCTGCTCTCATCCTCGATAAATCATCATGAAAGATGAATATTGAAAAATTTTTCCGACGAAAATAAATACAATGTGGCTGTCATATTCTACATTTTGAATCTCAAAATAAATATTGAAAAATAAATGGATGTGTATATATAATTTAATCAGAAAAGGAGGAAACAAGCGTAGGTGTTTGTCATATTAAATTAAAAATTATAATATAACAATCAGGACTCAAAAAGAGTCCGAGCATGGTGGACTACATTTTCAACATAGAACCTCTCTGAGCACAAAATCAGCCCCATTCATGGCAAGCCATAAAGCCCGTAAGCCCGAGATCCGTACAAATAAATTATAGTTGGATAGAATCGAGAGTTGATGAGGGATTCCCAGAAAGACGATACACTCCTATGATCAATCCAAACCATGCCCATCGCTAGCCAAAGCTCCTTCACCTTTTCACAACCAAGAAACATATGCTCATCGGACTCCATCATCGACCTACAAAGAGCATAATAGATATCCTCCGAGCATAGGATGCGAGCCCATCTATCCCCTGTAAACAGTCTCCCATACCTTAAGAACCACAAGAAAACCTTTATCCGTGATGGGATCTTCAACTTACAAATGATCCTACAATCTCTAATCAGATCCCCGTAAAGCATATTCATTCCTCCAATCAAAAGATTGTAGATCTTCCTGTGAAGCATATATATATATATATATATATATATATATATATGGATGTATATATGGTTTTATTTCGTGTATTACGTATAAGTATATGCATGTATGTTGATTTCTAGGATGCTTCTCTATTTAAACCAATGATAGTTCTTTTAAGTTAATCGTTGTTGCAAATAAATATCAATTTTCATAATATCAAGCATCAAACACGATTAAGAAGTTCTCCATCTGAAGTTTACTACCTATTTCATCTTTTTTAATATCAGAAAATTAGACTATATTTGATTATCTATACGTTCATGAGTGCTTCTTTTTAGACACACATGTACACATGAACACATACACTCACTATATAGAAAATGGTGGAAGTTACTCATCTTTCTCTTGTAGGGTGGCCATGATTTGTAACCTAGTACGAGAGTAAGTTGTGCAAAGTTAAGTAATCGCTTCATGGAAGCACTTGACTATACCCTTGTGGCATCTAGGAAGATAATCGATGGTTGTGATTTGATTCTAATCTTAATTTTCTTAGATCCTTGCTTTTTTTGCCAAACTAAGATTCAACTATTTAATTTGCTTCCCCGAAAATAAGGTTGTACTTGCCCAAAAAGTTGGAGAATAGATTTACCTGATACTAAAACTTAGTCAAGTAAATGGTCTTCTAGATAATGTATCTCTCTTGATCTGATTTTAATATAATTTTTGTGGTGGCTCCGCCTTGGGACTTCACCTTCTTGCTTCTCAAATATATATATATATATATATATATATATGATATGTATATGTATGTATGTATGTATGTATGTATGTATATGTATGTATGTATGTATGTATATGTATTAGAGCCATACGTGGGACTAAGTTGCATGCTAAATTGAATAGAACACCTTCTTCTAAGGACATTAGGATGCATTGTACTCATTGTGGATCTCTCTATTGGCATATGGTCTTTTTCCCATTATCTAAATAAAATCTTTTTGTCGAGTATGTTTAATTACTTTTACATTGTTTTATTTGTGCCGTGACAATACCCAACATATACACATTCCAAAGCCAAAAATATGTTGTGAATATATAATTGCTTTATCATAAGATACTTGGACTTGGAATCGGAATCATCTAGGATGAGAGGAACACTCGTTAATTGCTCAATCATTCATCATGTATTTTCTGCATGCTTTAGTATACAATTGACGGATAAGAATGCATATGCATTTACCATTTTCCTGCTGATTTTTAAATAATAGATCGATAACCCATGTTAAGAGGAGTCATAGTATCAAATAACATAGAGGCTCGAAGTCATAAAAATCTCCACCAGTGTAGTGGGGAATATAAATTACTAGCAAAAAGATCAAAACCACGAAAAAAGAAAGAAAGAATGCACAAACCCCAAGAAGAGTTGTGGTGAAAGACCAACTTCTCTCCTCCTCTAATAAATAAAGGGACAGATGACAGAATCTAGTGATACAGAATAACTGCTCTTATGCTCTTACAGGATCAACCATCAATATATATATATATATATATATATATGTATGTATGTATATAATGAGGATTGATCCTATGATAGTCAAAACTGTGAGAGCATGAGAGAAGTGAATTTGGACCACTAGATTCTACTCATCTCTCTCCTCCTCCAATATATCGGGAAAGAGATGACAAAATCTAATAATTCAGAATCATTGTTCGCATGTTCTCACAGGTTTTGGTTCTCACAAGATCAATCCTCATTATATATATATATATATATATATAGGATTTCTTTCAAATAGGATGCAGTCCTTCCTAAGCTAAGGAAGGCCAGCCCTTTTTTGTATAAAACAGGATGACATTAGTAGAATATATATACAATTTTGTATTATAATTTGCAGTTTTAATGTTTGTATTATAATGTGCAGTTTTGTATGCGGCTTTGTATTTATAACGTGCACCTATAATACAAACTATATACGTATTCTACTAAAGTGCCCTGTTTTATACAAAAAAAGGGGCGGCCTTCCTTAACTCAGGAAGGACTGCATCCTATTGGAAAGGACTCAGAGACCCTACACCACGGTTTCTTTTATTATTATTTTTTATTTTTTTGATGGAAACCTTACAAGTGATTTGCGTAATATATTGAGGGGAATATTTGTTTCAAGTTTCATGGAAAACAAACATTCCTAACACGTTCATCTAGAAAAGGTCAATTTCAAAAATTCTGAGATCATTAAAATTTGGTAGTCTTGATGGAGATGATAGAAGTTCCGAATTCAATTGAATTGGGAATGGTACCATGGTGATACATGGTGATCTAATTCCATCAAGGTTTTATTTCAAAAAAATTGAAAAAGAATCCCAGGTGTAGGTAGTTTACCTACACCCCTGGTTGTAAGCTCCTTTTTCCCATATATATATATATATATATATATATATAGTGGAGATCGTGTGAGATGGAGATTCTGTGAGATGGGTAATCTCAACCACCCATTTTACCATCATTCACGGCATGAAACCTGGAGAGATTTAGACGGAATAATGAGTGAAACACGTGTTTCAAATTTTGTGTAAAAAACCCCCTAACATGTCCATCTGGAGGGGTCGATTTCAGCAATTCGGAGACCGTTAAAATTTGACAGTCTTGATGGAGGGGATAGAAATCTCGAATTAAGTTAAATTTGGAATAGCACCATGATGGTATATATTGATTTAAATCCCCTCGAGTTTTCATGCCGTGAATGATGGTAAAATGATGGTTGAGATTACCCATCTCCCCATCTCAGAGAATCCCCATCTCATAGGATCACCTCTCTCTCTCTCTCTCTCTATATATATATATATATGTGTGTGTGTGTGTGTGTGTGTGTGTGTGTGTGTGTGTGTGTGTGTGTGTGTGTGTGTGTGTGTGTGTGTGTGTGTGTGTATGTATATATGATTTCCTTCCAGTAGGACGCAGTCCTTCCTGAGTTCTAGAAGGATGACTCTTTTTTTGTAAAAAAAACATGATGACTTTTGTAGAATACATGTACAGTTTTAACGTTTCTATTATAATGTGTAGTTTTGTGTGTGATTTTGTAATTATAATGTGCATATATAATACAAATTGTATATGTATTCTACTAAAGTGTTTGTGTTTTCTACAAAATAAGGCGACCTTCCTGAACTTAGGAAGGACACATCCTATTGGAAGATATATATTGGTTACGAATAAGTACATCCTTATCTGTTTTCAGATAAATGGTTCACTTTCATTCATCATGATTGCATTAACAAAATAGAGTCTGTAACAATGAGAGGAGGGAGGCCCGCATAGATGCAAGGCACAATAATGTTAACAACAATGATTAGGCCAGTAAAAGAACCCCTCACCACAGAGACAAACGAAGAACAAAGCCCAAAAGGAAATAGTTCGCAAGTAATGCACAAAAAAAGCCATCATCAAAGCACCTTGAGAAGATTGTGGATGACAACAAAACCACCAAAAGGTCTTGATCAGGGACAATGAAGATGTCCGTCTCAACCCCTACTTTCTAAGATCTGGCGCCAAAGCCAAGGGAATGCGCGCCATGACCATCCAAATCTGGAGAACTAGCAAACACCAGAGATTCTGTAGAACAATTAGTGTATAACCAGAAGCCTATTAAAAAAGAAAAGGATCTGTTACCGAGTAGCTACGTGATGTTATTGTCAAAGTTCAAGTAGATAATCCATATGTCTCGTACCTCACTTTCGAATCTAGTATTACAAATGAAGCTGCTTCAAAGATTAATTTGTGCTTGATGATATGTATGTTGTCATAGATGAGTCAAAAACATCCTTTCCAAATTAACCACTATATCATAATTTCGAAGCAAAGTAAACGCCAATCCTCATCCCTCAAAATTATCATCTTGTTCATAGCAACCATATCCAAGACATCCTGGGACCTTGATTTCAAACCACATGAATTGAAAATATCTCTAATTATTTCACAATCAACGAATAGATGCATGTAATTTTCCAGTTCATGTTTGCAAAGGTGACATCTATTTACAGAAGTGGTTTTCAATTTTTTGAGGTGATCATGGATGGTAATTTTGTTATGTGCCAACAACCAAATGAAGCAGTATGCTCTTGATTTCAATAATCACTTTCTAAGATTTTCACAAAAAGAGATCTAATACTCCTATCCATAAGTAGAGTATATAATCTTTTGGTTGTTGGTTCCATACGACTGTTAGAAAGGTTAGGGTATGTTGTTGAATCAGACTCCTGCATGTGTGACACCATGAATATTTTTGTAAATCTATTTTTAACCTATCTCTCTAACCCCACAAACCGAGTCAGAGTTGATTTCATAATGATTTAAACCAGTTAAATCGTGTTGGCCATTTAGACCTTCGTGGACGAAGATGATTCGGTTTTTAATAAATTGCCATAATAAAGGAAAGGAACATTCTAGAGAAGGATACCCACGGAGTTGGTCCTTCCAAAGTGAAGAATGCAGATCCTCACCAAGATTTTTTCGGAGACAGGATGAAGAGTAGAAGAGGCTTTAATATGAGATTCCCAAACCAACGAGTGAGAATGTTTATGGCTAGCAATTTTTGTGATAGGCCCATCATTGAAATGAGTCGCACTGAGAACCCCAGAGACCCACGTTCTTTTGAAGTCAACAATACGTATTGCAGAGTTAGTCAAGAGGGCGTCGTCGAATGAGCGTAGGTTGAGAATTTCCCAACCATCATTTGATTGTGGGCACGTGGCTCTAGACCATGCCACCTTATGGGAAGATTTTAGATCACTCGAACCTCCCCAAAGGAAATTGCTTCTTATCTTATCTATTTTTTTTATGATACCTATTGGCATCTTAAGACAGGACATGACAAGTATAATTACCGAAGTTAGGGAAGAGTTTAACAAAGTGATTCTAGTGGGAAGCGGTAATTGTGGCCGACCAATCTGTGTTTAGCATTCTACCTTTTGATAGGGTAAAGCCCAGGTAGTCGATAGGGAATGACCCTAAAGTCCAATCTAAGACCTCTTTAATTTTAGAGTGTCTCTACTGTACAAGTTAAGGGCATAGAATGCTGATTTCTTCTGATTCATATCCAAACCAGACATCTTACCTAAGTATATCCTTATCGGATCTTGAAAATCCGTTGGCAAAGTATCTTTTAAATTGGGGGTTCGATCTCTATTCAAATTATAGGCTTCAAGGCATTCTCTATTCAAATTATAGGCTTCAAGGCATACTTAATATATAAGTTTCTCACACTAATAATCATATTGGTGGAGAATAGAAAGTATCAACATCTGAGGGCTTTCCGTGCTAGGATGAGAATTGTAAAAGGACATCCCCGCAAATGGCCATTAGTAATCATGTGAGTTGCTGTGTACAAACACAGACGGGGTGTGGACATTACATGGAACTGCACCTTTACTCGTAGTAGAGTTTTGGAACAAGAGCATCCCAAAACAAACAAACAAAGAAGTGAAAGTGAAAAGGAGATACACTAGATAGTAAATATTGATGACTTACCATCATGGTAAAGAAATTGACGTATTATTTATTTTAGGAGGAAGCATATAATACGTACATATGACAGTGATAGGCAGGATGGAATAAAAAAGGACAAGAAACAAACCCTAAATAAATAATATTAAAATTTTGTGCCCATGTTTTGGTAAGGATGGAGTGCCCATGCTGGAGCAGATGAATTTCTAATCATTTTTATTGTTCTCATCTGTGGTCATATTTAATTAATATATATTCTGAATCTGATGCACCGCCTAAGCAAAAAGAAGGCATGAATGACAAACAAAAGAAACGGATTCAAATAAAGTAAGTACGATGACATATAGTTAAGAACAGGTGGATATATACATATAGTTAACAACAAAAATGAGATCGACATTTTCGACCACTGGATGACATAAAAAATTCCCAGTTCACTTGAGAAATAAGTTGGATTTATGAAGCGATAACTGTTGGTCAACTACTAATATATTAGCATTTAAAATAGTTTACATAATAAAGATATGTAGGAAAATAATAGGAGATAAACCCTTGCAAGTGCCTGGAGTTTGATCGATATATCTAGTAAAGCTGATTCGTTCTGTTCTGAATCTGTAATAAAGTTCTTCGATCTCAATCCAAAATTGTACGTTTGTTTGAGAAACTCCTGACAAACTGATACGTCAAATATATCCTCACTGTCATCTTTTTTTTTCATATTTTAATACAAATAGATACATGTTTAATTTCTTCCTTATATATGCGGTTCTTCCTGGGAAAGGTTAGACACTAGTGTGCAGATAAAAAAAACATAAAAAATAGGCCAATGAAAAGGCCAAAAAAAGTAACTAATTTAAACCTGTCAAACTCCGATCTTTAGGACGACATTTTATCCTACAATTCATGTTTTTAAGCAGACTAATGCTGACCTTTTTTCTAAACTTTGACATGGTATAAATTTACTGTAACAAAATTAGGCTATAGTGAAATTTTTTAAATCTGTTACTAAATCAATGGTTGTTAATTATATAATGACGATATTAATTGATGTGAAATTATTCTTTGTACTTGAAATTAGCAAAGACTATCATATTCGACATATCATTAGTGATGACCCATATAACGTCGCTTATTCGTTGTTATTTTTCAACATTTTAGAGAATCATCGCAAAATTTTGAACTAAAAAAATGAGCAACGATTCATTGAAATTGTGAAAAATAACAACAAATCATTGTCTTTATATGAATCGTCGCTAATGATATAGCGATGGATATAATATTTGTTTCTAATTTAAGTATAAAAAATAATTTCGCAACAAATATAATACTTTCATTATATATTTAACAACGACTGATTTTATAACAGATTCTAAAAAAACTTCAGTATGGCTCAATTTTTGTCGTGATTCATGTAATTGTTTGATACATTAATGTTGGTTAACCTATCGTTTGGTTATTTCAATACTTTTTTTTTATCTTTTTGTGAACGGTTTTGATTTTACTAGATGTTGACGATAAGATCTACACAAAGAACAAACCACATTGTAATCACGCTACAAGAAAAAAAGTTGTAGCTACAGAACTATGTTCACGGATGTAGAGTTTGTGGCCACAAAATTAGGGTCTGACCACAACACGTCGTGACCAATAGTCGTAGCTACAAGTCTCGTCGCGAGATTTCTCTAACCACGAATATGTCGTGGCCGCTACAAGTGACCACAGAACTTATCGTGACCACAACTCTTTTATGAAGACTTTGGCCACGGATTGTAGTTACGAGAAATTAGTGGCCACAGAATTATCGTGGTCACAAGCTTCCGTAGCCACATTCCGTGACCACAGCTCATTTTTCTGAAGTGTCACCACGAGTTATAGATCCACGCATAAAACAACCCACAATATGGAAGGTAAAAATTAGGATCTGAATTTTTTATTTTAGGAAAACAAAAATCCTAACGTGGTAGAGTGGTGTTTCATGTAATCGTTAAGGTATATTAAATTTGATCTGTTCAAATCTTATAAAGATTTTTATGAATTAACATTGATCGTTATAATAAATCCAAAGTTGTTTTGGATGTTTTCAAAAGAGAGGATGGGTGGAATCATTCACAACAACCAAAAATAATGACAAGAGAAAGGAAGATTGTCAGAATGGAGAGAATTTTACTTCTTTTTATTCCTAGTGATTTTTTTGGTAATGAAGTCGGTGCAGATGGGGGGCTTCCGAGCGACGATGGGGGATGGCATTGGAGGTGCGGCTGAGTGCACAGGGGGAGAGGCGGTGGATGGGGTTGGAAGGTAGAGGTCGGGAGGGAGGGGTTGAGGGAGAAGGGTTGGAAGTGGCCTCAAAGGAGTGTTTGGGGGACACCGCTTTGGAGAAGGCCCATCTGGAGTCAGCGCGGGGGGAAGGCCTTGAGGGGGGTGATGAGGGTCGGTGATTCGGCTGGTTTTTTTAGAGGAGAGGGGTAGCTACGAGGAAGAAAAGGTGGAGGAAGAGGCTGGAGGTGGCGGCCGCAAGGCCCAACTCGGGAGCTCCGAAGTCTTTATCGAAGGTCGTTATGCCGCCGTTGCCAATCGGGGGCCCAAGTTACTTTAGTTTGTTGGACAGAAGTTTTGCGGAAAGTCTGGGGTGGTGGCCCCGTTGAAGAAGAAGAAAGAGGTATCATTATGAAGGTGCTATCTTGGAATGTGAGGGGTCTGGGCCGCCCCGAGAAACAGCTGGGAGTTAGGAGACTTATAATGGATGCAAAGGCAGATATTGTATTGCTGCAGGAAACGAAAGTCTCGAGGGATGGAGATAAGTTGTGGAGAGACATAGGGGGTGGTAGTGGGGACTTTGAATTTGCCGACGTGAAGGCTCAAGGTGCTGCTGGTGGATTGCTGACGGGTTGGAAGAAGGCGGAGTTTGAGAAAATGGGCGAGATGCGATCACAATTCTCTATTTCGGCGTTCCTGAAGCGCAGGCTTGACGGCATTTTCTTGTACAGTATCAAATGTGTATGGTCCCTCTGGAAATGATCGTGGCTCCCTTGCGGCAGACCTGGTTCAGACAACATCGGGCTTGGAGGATGGTATTTGGATTATGGATGGGGAACTCAACATAACTCTTCTACTAGAGGACCGACCTAGGCATGGAGGTGGTCGTGACCCGGGTTCTGAAGCCTTTGTGAACTTTATTCAGCACGAGGGTTATCAATCATGGTTGCGGCTGGATGCGCTTACACATGGCGTAATGTCAGATCGAGATCCCGTTTGGATAGATTTCTTCTTTCACCAGATCCGACGGAGCTCTTCTCTCTATCTCAAGCTTCGGCGCTACCTCGGGCGCATTCAGATCATACACTGATCCTGTGGTCTTCTGAGGAGCAGACGAGGACAAGATTCTTCTTCAGATTTGAGCGGCCGTGGCTTTTGGAGGACGGATTCAAGGATGAGGTGACTTCACGGTAGGCTGAGTGGAGGCCTGAGGGGTCAGCAGTCGCACGCCTGGCAAATAAATTGGCTTTACTGAAAAAGTTCTTGTTGAAATACGGGAAAGAGGTGAGAGGGAGACGAGGAGCACAGAGGGGTGTCATTCAGGAGGGAGTTGTACAACTGGATAGACTGGATGACCAGAGAGACCTTAATCAGGAAGAGATCGCAGAGAGAGTGCAACTGTTAGAAGAAATATGGTTGGAGGATAGGAAGGAGGAGGTAGAATGGAGGCAGAGATCCAGGCAAAAGTGGCTGCGGGAGGGAGATGCAAACACAAAATATTTCCATGCAGTCGCATCGGGAAGAAGAAGGCAGAACTACATCCAAGAGATGGAGATTGGGGGGTGAGAGTGGAGGGGGACACACAGCTAGGGTGTGCTCTCAGGGGACATTTCGTGGAGGCATCCAGAAGGAGGCATAGGGACGGCTGGGGGTGGCTTGGGAGAGGGGTACAAGTCTTGTCAGAGGAACAAGCGGTGAGGCTAGAGGCTCCTTTCGAGGAGGAAGAGATTAAGAAGGCAGTTTGGGAACTGAATGAGGATGGTGCCCCTGGTCCTGATGGATTTTCTTTTTATTTTTATAGGGAGTTTTGGAGCATGCTGAAGGACGAAGTTGTGGAAGTGATCAACGAATTTAGAGAGCGGAATAGGGGCTTCGAGAAAGTTAATAGGGCGCTGCTTGTTCTCTTGCCCAAGAAGGACCATCCGTTGACAGTCGACAACTACAGGCCGATTGCACTAACCAATGTCATATACTTAATTATTGCTAAAGTTTTGGCTAACAAATTAAAAAAGATGCTCGACTCGGTTATCCTGTGGCACCATCCGTTGTAGCACCATCTCCTTACCTATCTTACAGTACGCTGATGATACAATGATTTTTCTAGGCGGATCAGAGGAGATGACTAGAAGGGCGGAGAAAATTGTGGGAATTTTTAGTAGTCTATCGGGACTTCAGATCAATAAAAATAAGTCGGTGGTGGTTCCTTTTGGGATGGAGGGTGATGCGAGGATCCGATGGGCAGAGTTGTTGGGTTGCCCACTGGGCGAGTTACCGATTTCTTACTTGGGGCTCCCACTGGTGGCAGGTAGGCTCAAAAAATCATATTGGGACATGGTCCTTCAGAGGATTGAGCAGAGATTGGCAGGATGGAAGGAATTTACCTTGTCAAAGGGGGAATGCTGATTCTTTTGAAGCACGTGCTCTCAGCAATCCCTATTTTCTTTATTTCCACTAGACTGATGCCTGTGGGAGTACGCAGGAAGGTCGAAGCCATGATGAAGAAATTCTTCTGGTCTGATGGTAAGTAGAATAGATCAGGGTTGCATTTGGTAGGCTGGGAAGAGCTGACAAAACCGTGAGACAAAGGAGTCTTAGGGATTTAGGATTTGGCGTGCATGAACAAAGCTCTATTGGCAAAGTTGGTTATTCATATTTGGGGCAGGATGGATAGATTGGTTGCTAGACTTTTGCGTGCGCTCTACGATGTGCAGGGCTCCCTAGAGGTAGGAAGAGTGAGATTTGAGTCCCCGCTATGGGCTGGTGTCCGAGAAGTTCTACTAGTGTTGGCATCAAGAATGAGACCGCAGGTCGGTAATGGGGAAGGCTTCAGGTTCTGGAGAGATGATTGGACGGGGGACGGACCGCTGAGCAGTAGGTTCTCGAGGCTGTTCGCGTTGGTAGATTCGAAGGAGTGTACTTTGGTGAATGTTGGGATATCAGGGTCCTGAGACCCACATTTTGTGGCAGTTCTCTCAAACTAGCATTCGGAGGAGCTTGCAAGGATGCAGTCTGAACTACCAACTCCGGATTGTATCACCCAGGGTAGGGACCATTTCAATGGGACAACGGCATATTCTCAACAAAGAAAGAGTACAAGGAATTCAAGGGGTCTGCAGAGACCATGGATCCAGACTTCTTCCAGGATATGGAGATTATTTGGGCAAGCAAGATACCAGGCAGGATTAAAATTTTCCTTTGATGTTTAAGAAGGGGAAGATTGTGTGATAAAGCAAGGAGGGGAAGGTTGTTTTGTATTACCGATACTCGGTGCGACAGATGCAGAGAACAACTTGAAGATGCAGATCATTTGTTCTTCATATGTACGATGTCAGAGAAGGTGTGGAAGGAGATCGGGCCATCATGGATTTCGACAGGAGGAGCCATTGAGTTTTGGAGGTCGGTAAGGTCGGTGGGGGGGGGCAATTCATCCGATGATTGCACTCTGCCTTTTGCGATTCTGTGGGCCATTTGGGTGGGAAGGAATGATCTAATTTTTGAAAATCAAAGGTTCTATCCAGAGAATGTGCTAGCTCATTGTAATTCATTGTATCATTTCTGGGCCTTTGGGTGATGTACAACACTTTTTTTAATAATCATATTATTACAGTGAATCCCATCTCGGGATGACACCCTCTTGTTACTCAAAAAACAATCGTGAGAGGTTATATCACAGTTATATTGCGTGTCTTTGGTTTCATGTATTTTCATGGTAGTTGATTGCAAATAATATAGAATGGGGAGGGTAGTGATAGACATGTCTGGAAGGTGTTCATAATGCTTGGTCTTGGAGGGCATGTGATGTTTGACAAGTCGTTTGCTGCAATCGTTGTATTCCTCGTTTTCGCAGTATCCGAAATGTGCTCAACTAATCAAATCAACAATCAATTACAATGTATGGGTAATCAATGCAAATGTGCTAGTCAAATTGTATTTTTATTTCAACTCCACAAAATATGTGCATAGTGAATAAGAGTAGAGTGCCGAATCACAAAGAGTTACAATGATTGGAGTATTTATTATCAATTAATGGAAATTAGAAAATAAATATTTGTGTACTTTTTTTATTTTTTATGGATTTTTAATTATATTTATTTATTTTATCGATTTTAATGTTTTATAATTTTTGTTTTTAATTTTATACTTTTTATTTTCTTTTTATTTTTGGAAATTAATAAATTTTTCTTTTAAAGATATAATATATATTTATATGTCTATTTTAGTAATAATAAAAGATATAATAATAGTCTATATATAGTATATATATATATATAAATTAAGAAATATAATTTAAAAATAGTCCATTTTATTTTTTAAGGATTTAATATATATATATAGGTATTTATAAATAATAAGAACAATATTTACAAGTTTATAATGATATATATGTATATATAAAGTCTATAGAGGGTTTTATACATATAAATATGGATATATGTACTCACAAATTACAAAATAAAATATTTTTAAGTTTTTATATTTTTCTCTATTTTTTGAATTTTTATGCATTTTTGCTAATTTTTAGTTATTTTTTATTGATTTAAACTATCTAAAAAGCTTATCATAATAGATCGAATTGTATTGGTTTTTTAAAATAGGTAGGAAGTCCAAAAGTACCAAAACTATTTTAATATATACAGTATATAATATAAGTAAAAATTTACAACAGAAAACTAAGTTTTGGATTTTCGAAGAATTTTTGCAATTTTTTATAGTGTTAAGAGGCTTTTTCAATTTTAAGGATTTTCTTTTATATTTTTTGTAATTTTTGGTCTAGAATTATAAAAATATAGTAATAAATATACTCTATTTTTTGGATCTTTTGAAAGTGATTTTATAATTTTTGTAATTTTATACCTAAACAAGCAATAGATTTCTCTTAAATGATTTTTAATAAAGGGAAAAATGTAATAAAATGCTAAAATAAAAAAACAGCATAAACAAGCATCATATTAAACATTTATTGCAATTTTTCCTAGAATTTACAAGCATAGAATCTATTTAATAAAAAATAAAAGACATAAATTAATTGACAATGTTAGCAAGGGTATATTTGTAATAATAATTAAATTCAGGGGATTGCGTGCTAATAATGAGCAGTCAAGTAACTAGGGTAAGTATAAAAATAATCAAAGGCCATTGTGAACAAAATCACTCGACACGATCAACGAGAAAATTAACCACTAATGAAGATAAGGCAATCAATGTAAGCAGTTTGCTATTTTATTTACCTGGTATAGCGACCAAGGTTAAACACAAGGAGCACGATTTAAAAACTAAGTAGTAAAATCTACAAGAAAATATTTTTTGGTGGTTTTTATTTTTTTTTTGAATTTTTAATTTTTGAATAAAAGACAAGCAAGCTCAATTCACTCAAAACATACACACAACACTCTTTTTGTATTTTTTTTCAAAATAGTAAAAAATATTCAGAATATTACAAGGAAAATGTTTTTGGATTTTACACGTTTTAGAATGTTATGATGGCCCTCCGCGTCTGTGTATGGGCCGGATGCGAGCGTAGACGGTTAGATTAGCATGGCGATGGACCGCCTCCTGTAGCTGCTTTGCTAGAGCATTAGGGATACCAAATGGTCTCCTGACAGGCATCAGTTCCTGCAAGGGGAAATAACGACTCATGGGCGTGGCTCCGGTCGTGTTATTGCATAGAAAAATGAATAGAAGCGACGATGGGTGGAGTCTTGGGCTTCCGTCAAAAGTGAGGGAGGAAGCCCAACCTAATATTGCTCTGATGAGTAGGATCCATGGGGATAGGTTGCGTAGGAAGATGAGGGGCAAGTAGAGGGGCCTATCTGTATGGATGAAGGTGGGTAACGAGGTTCCAGACCCGATGGTTGGAGCCAAGGAACTGTGGTGGTGATGAAATGTAAAGTTGAATCAAAATGGAAAGACATGGGAATACGAGTGGTACTGAAGATACTGGAGAAAGCAAGAACTCCAGGAAAAGGGAACAGTGGTGGTTGTGGCCTCAATCGAGCTGTGCTATGCTGGGAGGCATCATGTGGCAGAGCTTCAGCCCTGTTGTGAGCTACAAGCATCCATGCATCTCCAAAGGATCCTAAGCTACACTCTAGGTGGCTATCACTTCACTGAAGGGAGCTAGGGAAGAATGGTTGCGTGAGGTATGAGATGAGGAGCACAAGAGGTGGAGAAGAGACTATATAGTATGCATACATACTCCAGAAAGATCACAAGGAGGAGCGAAACCCTAGGACGATTTGGCTGTGCCTAGGGATCCACCAGGATCATGGATCTTAGGGATTTAATCTGGCACATGAACTGAGGGGAATGGAGGTTAGAGTCAGGGTCTAGAAAATGGAAAAGGAGCTCAGGCGAAGGGAATCCAGACCTAACTCGGTTGGAAGGGGATAATGACTGAGGTCAACGAACAGACGTGGACCTATGAGAATTCAAGATGTACAAAAATTAAAGAAAACTGAATAAAAATAGTAAATGATTTTAGATTAAAAAGTGTATAAAATAAAAATGTTTATCTTTTATAAGCTATTTTTTAGGATTTTAATTATTTTTATGAAACTAAATGGGTTATATAGTATATAATACTATATACAAGTATAATTTACCTATGTATTATGTACATGTATTTTTATTTTATTATTTTTACAAAATTCTTTTTATTTTATATTTTATTTATTTACAAAATAATTTAAGGGATATAACATGATTTTTATATGATTTTTATAAATTAATTAGGGTTGTAAAATAAATAGATATTGAATTTAAATACATGTGTCTTTTGTACAAGAAGGTGTTGGATTTTATTTTTATTATATTGCCGAGTCTATATACAAGTTGTAAAAAGAATAGGATATTTATAGTTTATTACAAATAAATAGATAAGTAGATTTGTACATGTATATATATGTACAATACATAGTGTACCCTTATCTCTTTCTACTTATTCTTTTGTGATTAGGACAAGGCTCGACCTTCTCTTGAGGTTTGAATCACTCTGTATTTATTCTAAATACATCATTATTTTTCTTTTTTTCTTTATTCTTTTATTTTGTTAAGAAGGTGTTAATTACGAGATATTAACAAATGCATGCACAGAGTTAATTTATTGTATTTATAGGTATTTACAGGTGGTTTTGCTAAAAGAAAGAGCTAAAATAAAATAATAAAAATAGAGAATCGTAGATTCATCCCCCTCCTATACTTTACCTTTAATAGTCCCTTAGCAAACACTTATTTGAAAAGAAGTGAAAATAAGAATGAAATAAAAAGGAAGAATCAAAGCTTATTATTAAACTTATCTTCATTAAATTGGAGTATGGAGCTCAGTCAGACCTTTGGATTATTAGTTTGACAAAACCTTATGGGGAAATAGGTTTAATACTTAAAAACCTTCAAGTTCCACAGTTCCTTGGTCAGGTCTCCTCAATAACCATATCAGAACAAGTCTACGTACACAAACTCTAATGACTATGAATCTTTACTTGTACGATGTAAGTGATATGTAGCTCCCCAGCTCAGAAATGACAAAGAAACAACCTCCCTTAACAAGGTAACTCTAATCTCGCGTTCTAGCAGCTCTTTCCTCAAGGAGCGGGGTATTCCCTTCTAAGTTCAAGTTCTACCAGCTTAAGAAGGGGGATAAAGAAGATAATAGGTCGTAACCAGTGTAGCCACGTATCCTTTGGAGCTTAACCGGTGTAGCTAAGTCTCCAACTGCAAGCTTCCATGAGATGAGACAGTGGAATATATAAGCTTTGCTTTATTCACTATATACACTCCCGCATGCATTTTATTTTCAATTAGGTCTGTCCAATTTTTTGGAGTTTTTCTTGATTTTGCACTTTTTTTTGATGTGCGTATGTACAACATATCTACATGGTGCAACATATACATAAGGAGTTTTTCTTCTTAAGATAGTAGACTATCCCTTTTTTGAAGCATTATTGCAACCCACAGATTCTTGTCTTTAGACCTTAATGCCACTAGACCATGTTGAGGTGCACATCCCTCCCTAGAGGAAGACAAGAGGTTCCGACTAGAAGTATTACCCTCGTATGCTACCCCAAGCCAAAGGATTCTATCTCCTCACCACCTCATCTGTGTTGAGCTACATGTAAGGTGTGTATCCAAGTCAAGCCTTTGTCTCTGAGAGTCATGTGTGTGTTATTAAGTGTTCTACTAAGGCTCATCAAGATGACATGTGAACATAGCCTAGTGGGCGCAAAGAATTAAGTCACTATGGACCTGAAAAGTCTTAACCCCAAATCCTATAAGGTTCCTATGAAGTTAAGTGGACTAAGGTCTTAACCAAGCTCTATTTTTTAATTTAATTCCAGACTAGTTTAAATGTCAACCTTGATTCATAAGAATATACAAAACTATTTTTGTGGAGATTTTTAAAAATATGCAAATATTTATGAAGTTTTTGAATGCAATAAAGAAGGGAAAACTTTACAAAAATATTTTTTATAAATATTTACAAACAAAATTTTGCAAACATTTACTTTCAAAAATATTGTACTATACATATTTTTTACATAAAAATATTTACAAAAAGTTCACGATCAACACAATTTTTACAAACATTTTACAAATCATCTGTACAAAAATAATTTTACAAAGGTTTTTACAAATAATTTTTACAAAACTTTTTATAAAAGAGTTTAAAAACATTTGTGTATGAGATTGCTTTTAATTTTTGTGGTTTTTAACCATATTATTTTGTGGTTTTTAGTTACATTATTAACACACACAATGTACGCAAAGTTTTTACAAGTTATGGCTAAAGTATATATACAAGATATACGACACCCTCCGATACTTAGCTCGAACGATGTCCTCAGAGTAATCAAAGAGCAATGAAAGAATACATAACTCGTGCTAAGTATGGGAAAGTGAAAAGAATTATATACTACAACGACGAATGAAAGAATGTAATGGATAGAAAACGATGATCCCCCTATACTTTGGATCAAGTAATCCTAAGTATAGAAGAATGTACATGAGGGGAAAACCTAGGAATAGGATGTGTAATTGTTACCTCCCCTATATTTAAGGTTAAATATCCCTAACTATATGCAGCAAAACAGAGGTCGATAGAATCAAATAAATAATCACAGCTCTGATACCCTCCCATACTTATGGCAAAGTGTACCCTAAGTATAGCATAATCATAAGATAAAGTCGGGGGGTATTATGAAAAAAGAATGTATGATATGGAAAACCTGGATCTATACAACTGCAGAGAAGAAGTGATGATCAGGTATGAGATGTGAATGATGTGAGTCAAGGACTACTTCTCATACAAAATTAATAGGGGGCAACGTCAAAAATCAGCGGATCATGATCCAGATATGGATTCATGCACTAACTGTTAACTCCAATGGTGGAATCAGATGATAATAAGATATATCAATGCTTCCATTTTCGTACACCTTTCTGACCAAGTATGGTCCCTTCCATTTACTTTGTAATTTCTCTGAAAATAATCTCAACCTAACATCAAATAGCCATACTCTTTGATTTGGCTCAAATTGCTTATGGCTGGTACGAGAATCATGCCATATCTTCACTCTATCCTTATATTATAGGCTACTCGAAAAGGCTGTATCTCTCAACTCCTCAAGGGCTGCCAATTCTACTTTCCTTTGATCTCCTACACTCTTGGGATCCAATAATAGCTCTGTAACTGCCCATAATGACTTATGTTTGATTTACAAAAGTAAATGGCATGCCTTGCCATAAACAAGTCGAAAGGGAGATGTGCGCAAATATATTTTGAAGGAAGTCCTATAGGCCCACAGGACTGAGTCCAAAAGCTGTGACCAATCCTTTCAGTCTAAGCGAAAAACCTTCCAAAATATAGTCTTGATATCCCTACTTGATACTTCAGCAAGACCATTGGTCTGAGGGTGATATGGAGTGGTAACTCGATGGTTAATGCTGAACTCGTTAGCAAGGATCCTTACCTTGTTGTTGATAAAGTGATTCCCCCCGTCTGAAATCAAGACTCTAGGTACCCCGAACGGTGAAATGATATTTTTCCTAAAAAAATTGCATACGATCTTAACATCTGCGGCTCAGGCAGGGATGACCTCAACCAAACGATTAACATAGTCCACAACAAGCAGAATGTACTCAAATCCCTGACTCTTAGGGAATGGACCCATGAAATTGATGTTCCATGCATCAAAAATCTCATAGAAGTGAATGGGCTACATCGACATCATATCATGTTGCCCACAAGTGCCCATTCTCTAACAGTCGGAGCACCTCTTCACGAATTCATCTGAATCCTTGAAGAGGGTAGGCCATCAAAGGTCATATTGGAGAACTTTCTGTATTGTTCGTCTCCCAGAATGATGTCTTCTTGCGTCAAGCTTGTGGTAGTAAGTGAAGACGATGTGGTGCTCATCTTGAGGAATACACCGACACCAGACACTATCCTCCCATTCATGGTAAAGGGTGGGATCCTCCCAGTGGTATGACTTGGTCTTTGCAATGAGGGTCACAATTCGCTATCTGGACCAACCTTGTGGAACTTTCTTGGAGACAAGGTAGTTCACAATGTCATTGTACCATGGAAGCGAGGTGATATCAAGAAGCCTAATAAATCTGTTATTCATCGCCTTACTCTTTCATTTTGGCTAAAATACTTGGTAAAATACATGTAAATGTCCACCAATTCTAATTAATTATCATTCTAACCACAAATATTAATATTATACATTTAACACTTATTTTATCAAAAATAAAAGAATAAAAAGAAAAAGAAAAGAAGGTTGTAGATATAAAATATATACAGACTGATCCTAACCTCGATACCAGGTCAATATTATTTGGTCGACAAAATAAATAAGTAGGGGGAGATAAGGATCGTAACCTATAAAAAATATAAAGAAAATAAAGACCAAAAATATAATTTATCCATTTTCATCTTGTAAATATTTCACATATTTTATTCATAATTTATATCACCTCAAATCAAAATTCTTATTTCATAAAAAATGTTTACAAAAATATATATTAATATATAGAAATATCAAAAACATATTTAGACAAAAAAATAAATAACCACAATGTAACGTAAAAGCCGACTTCCAATATTCATAAATATTTATAGAAAACTCCAAATAGACCAAACTCACTTTTAAAATTTATTTTATACTTAATATTGATTAATAAAAATATTAGAAAATTATTTAAATAAAACAAACGAGTTTTGACGTCGAGGCCACGTTATATATTTGTACTTTATGTAGAATTTTCCCGGATTTTTTAATTAATTAACCGTAAATCTGATTAACTTAATTTCTTTCCTAAATTCATCTAAAAATGTGTAGAAAAATACCAAAATATAACTAAGTTAAAATACCAATAAAACCTAAAGCCTCGAAACCATTATCTAAATTTTCCGAACCTCATAACTTGGTCGTATGAACTCTGAATTGGACAAACTCGGTCTTAAAATTCATATTATTTAATTATCTACAAAATTACAATGGTTTCTCTTAAATCGTAGTTAATAAGAAAAATACGGTTTTCGGATCCTTATTAGTATATTGTACAATTTGGATTCGTGTGTGGCTTGGGTGAAGTTTTCTATGCGGGCACATATCTGATTGAGTCACCCAAGAGGATTGTACTTGTGCAAGAAAGTCGACTTCGATTCTTCCCAAGTGGTGACGCCCTTCCACATGTGGTTGATCCAATGAAGGGCCTTATCATTAAAGATGACGGGAAATGCCATCATCTTTACTACCCCAAGAGGTATACCATGGTAGTGAGTTTGTGCCACAGATGCGCCCGAACTATTGTAGATGAATATAGGGTTCTTCATTTGCATTTCCACGGAAGATGGGTAGGAGTGCCAGTAGTTGAGGCTTTAATTCAAAATGGGCATGGACCGCAAGGATCTAGACCCATTCCGTAACTTATCATGCCTCGGAATTGTATATTTCTTTTATAGTCGTCTTGGGTCGCTCTAATCTGGGCTCGTCTGGGCCTCCACCCTCGAAATTTTCTTCGAATACTCGGTTTTCTCCCCTTCTCCTCATGTCATTGAGAATTTCTTAGAAAGCGACTTGTGCTAAGGCTTGATACATGAGCTGTTGATGGAATACCTAAATAGAGGTAAGAATCTGGGCATTCACTAATTCTGATCCGGTTGCAGGCCCTGGTCTGGCTGAGGTGGTGGATGTGGTCCTTTCCCTTTTCCTCCAAGAGCCATCTCTTTTTCTTAACTTGAGTCCGACTCTATTACAATTTCTGGCTTCAGGTTGGGCTCTTGATCTGCAAATGAATTAATGCTCTGATTAGTTTGTATGGAGGCACCATAAGTAGAAAATTAATCTGTGTTACGGTCAACACAAAATTTCATTAAGGATGGTTGTTTGTATGGAGTGAAAGTAATTTCCATACAAAATGGGAAGGTTTCGGGATAAGAGTGATCACGATTTATTGGAGAAGACGGAGATTCTAGAGATCAGTTCACGGAGCCTGAATCGATTTCTTAGGAATCGCCCCGAATTATTGGAGGTGGCGAGCATATGGAATCAATTTTGTTATTGGCGGGTCCCGACTTAGCCATCCACATGTTGCCATCTCAAAGATCCGTAGAATATCGAGAATGAAAGAATGATACGGAGGTCAAACAATAAATAAATGGAGTGTAAAACAGTAGAAGGCTCCCATGGAGCAAGGGGTCAATTAGAGGGTCAAAGAGAAGTAGAAAAGGCACTCAATGTATAGGACTAATCTTTGAATCTTAATCTAATTAAAAAAAAACTCAAAACAAGGATTGATTCACCCACTCCACAATTGTGAAGCCATAAAAGTTCGGTTATTTTTATATTTTCAATTGTATGATTATTTTTAGGCAATCTTATAACAAGTCCTTCAGTACGCTAACCCTATAGGAATGTGTGTACTACCAGGAGGCTGCCTCGTACTTGTTCCACCTCCTTTGTAAATTATGATATGCACACCTAAGTTCCTTGATCTCGTGCTTGGGAATCTACTCAGTCAAATAAATAGAAAGAAATCCAATAGGAAAAACCAATACTTCGGACCTTGCTCACGACGGAATCACCCGTGAGCATGCGAGAACCTACTCGGATGCAAATTGACGAGACAGACACACCCGTGAGGGAATGGCCTAAGCTCAGTACTTCAGACCAAGTTGGATGCTACACACATGGCGGGAACACCGTGCTCTACTAGGACCTACTCGGTCATGTACGATAGAAGGGCCAATACTTCACCAACCCAGGTGATAACCAAGGCGCCACGTATCGGGATTTGGGCTATTATCCTTAATGGGCCATGCCTGAGTCTATCTGGAGTGTACCTGAAAACAGTGTGGTCTATATGAACCCCAAACAATTCATAGTTCATTACAAATTTTATTAAGGTCAAGTTTATTTAACAGTCCATTCTTTAAAAAAAGGTTTTCAATTTTTTGAATATTTTTCAGAGCAAGATGCCTAACGATTTTTTGGTATTTTTCCTTTATGTCCTAAGTGATATAAACACAGGGGAGAAGAGGTGGAAAAGCCATGCAAGTCGTCACTAGGGTAGAACTCTTACCTTAGTGACTAATGATGGATGCAAAGATAGAATTACTTACAGTGCTTCCCAGCTCTCTCCAAGCGGGATGCAAGGAGGAATTGAAATATTTACACTATATGTCGATATGCAAA
The DNA here is from genome assembly GCA_037367405.1 of Ottelia alismoides. Taxonomy (NCBI): domain Eukaryota; kingdom Viridiplantae; phylum Streptophyta; class Magnoliopsida; order Alismatales; family Hydrocharitaceae; genus Ottelia; species Ottelia alismoides. Next base: position 79,622 of record JAZKJV010011752.1, read on the forward strand.
TGCGAGAAAACATCATAAACAATATTTGTTATTATCAGGAAGAACCAAATGCCAATTATTTAAAAATGGACCCTAGTGTCCAGTCTTGGAGACCTCTCGGTGCCCGCCACAATTGGTCCTACAAGTGTTGTATGAGGTCTCTCACGGATCGTGGTTCCAATTTCAAGCAATCTGCAATTAATTTTGACAAAGTCTAAGTGAAATAGACTATAGGTGCATGCAATCTTATTCGGGCTTTGGACCTAGCTACCGGGTCAAGCAACCTACTATCTAAGGGCTCACTAACAAAAAACAAATAGAAACAAAGGCGAAAAGCTCAAATTATAGTAAACAAAATAAAAAAAAGGTGGTAGAAACACGAAAAATCTGGTACGAGGCCCTAGGTGAACAGACATATGGACACTAGAACTCGTGTGATGGAGAGAGTAGTGTCCAAGTTAATTAAAAATTATTTGCAGAAAATCTCGCTCTTATTAAAAAAATTGGAAAATACTATACTACAAGCTGCTCTACTCCTCCTTCCTTGCTCTTCTTTCTTGCTCTCTCCTGGTCAGCTGATAACACGCCTGACAACTCGGGTTAAGTATGTATTAACAATGGTCGTTGTGACCCAAATCACCAAGCGCGGTCAATCGGAAAAATTTATATTTAAAACCCTCAATAAAAGATCAATCAAGAAAACACATGTAAGCGGCTTTTCGCTATTCTTTTTACCTGGTATAGCGATCAGGGTCGAACACAAGGAGCATGGTTTAAAAACTATGCAGTCAGATTTCCAAGCTAATTTTTAGTGGTTTCTGAATTTTATTTTTTTTGAATAAGCACAAAATGCACAAAAGCACACACACAACACTCTTTTTATATTTTTCACAAAGGTCAAAAATATACAAAAAAAGTATAGAAAATAACAAAGAAAATGTTTTTGGGTTTTATATACTTTGAAATATTTTTAGTAATTTTTTTACAATTTTCTGATGTTTTTGTTATTTTCTAAAAATCAAACAGTGCAAAATATAGAAAACTATTCACAGTCAGGAGTATTTTGCAAATTAAAAATCCTTTGGTGCTCAAAATCTCTGAACGTTATTTTTTTTATAAAAACTACAAGGCAATATCTACAATTAGAAACTGAAATCACATTTTTTTGAATTTTTCTAGATTTTCTACAATTTTTGTAAGTTTTTTCGTATTTTGCAATTTTTTGGGAATTTTATAAAGAGTCATTGCACAAAAAAATGGTCTGAAATTAAAACACAACAAAATACACCTACAATATTTTTTGGGAATTTTTAGACTAGTTTTCGAATTTTCATGAATTTTCAAAGTGTAGGCAAGCAAAAAGACAATGTTTTTGATTTTTTAAATATATCAAATGGCAATGAAAAATGATGAAAAATTTATACAATGAATAAGACCATAGCAGGAGTCTACACAATTATTTTGAGAATTTTCAGAGCACACATAACATTTATTCCATTAAAAAGATCAAGCAAATTATGGTTCTGAAACTGCAGAGACTAAATCGCAATTATTTAAAGTTTTTGTACCATAATGTAACAGAACTAAAAGATTGAGTCACAAGCACAATTTACCCGGTAAATCACACGCACAACCTGTGCTTTAAAGTTGGCATGGGTGTCTTTATAATTTCAAAACGAATCAGGGGCTTATCCGTAATTTTTCCAAATATTCTTTTTATTTCCAAGAACCCCACTAGGGTTCTCCTCTGACCCTTCGTTTCTTCAGAACCATAAGGTGGAGATGAGAGCACGCCGTCGCCGCCACTTCAAGCAACGAGGGAGGAGCGTTCGACCGTGGGGCCGACGGCGGAGAAGCGGATCGGGCACGCGCAGTGACGCGTGGCTGTGCAAGGCGCGGAGGAGTCGCGCGGGTGGCGCGATGGAGATGGCGGAGGGGTCGTGCGGCACGGAGCCGCTGATCTGGGATGCGGTTGCGCAAGAGATGCGGGGCCGCGAGGGCGCCGCGCGGGCTGGTTGGCGGCAGGTCCGCCTGGAGCGGGTGGTGGAGGACGGTGACACCGTGCTGCCTTGTGCGGAGGGCTGATGACGGACGAGCGCACCTGGTGGTAGGCGCGGAGTCAAGGCCGCGCGCGGGGCCGGCGGTTGGAGCCTCCGGCTAGAGATTGGGTCGCCGCGTGGGATGGCACAGTGGAGCTCCTGTTGTTTTTTTTGTTTTTTTTATTTTTTAATTCTGTATAAACAACAGAATTAAGAAAGAAAATTTTTTTATATTTTATTTTCAGAAATGTAAACAGGAGCAAACAAGATTTTTTTGTTTTTTTTATTCCTGCAAAATAGATGTTAGATAAGAAAATGTTTTTTTTGTTTCTATTTTTTATTCCTGCAAAACAAAGATTAGATAAAGAAGAAAGATAAAAAAATTATTTCTTTTTTTTAATTCCTCCAGCAAAAACAAATGTGAAATAAACAGGAAAAATAATTTTAATTTTTTATTTATATACAAAAATGGGAACTGAATGGGCGGATCTTGGAGAGATGGAAGAGAGATCCGTATCTCCGACCACCGTGCGTGGTCGGAGGTGATAGGTTGTGCGAGGTAGAAAGTGAAATGAGGAGATCACGAGATGAGATGAAAAATCGGTTTCGAGGGCGGATCAAAGTGTGGTGGAAAGTTTTGGTGATTTTTTAACCTAAAAACTAATCACTACTCCTACGCAAAATTCTAAGCCTACGATTTACCTACGAAAAATAACAAGAAGTAATAGTGGATCTCACCTCGGGGTTCGGACACGCCATGATGCCTCGACGAAGCTCAAATCGCTGTCACCGACCGGAGCGGAGGCTAGGCACCTTCTTCAACAAGAAACCTCTCGGAAATCGGGCTCCTCTCCACCAAAGATCGATCAAATGTGAATGAGGGAGGAGGAGTCCATTAAAAAGAGAAGAGAAATGAAAAAGGAAGGTATGTACATTTAAGGAATGTTTTTATTGGTGAAATTAATAAAATAATTAAATAAATAATTAATTAATTTCGAAATTCGGAATTAAATTAATTAAATAAATCAAGTAATTTATGGAAATCAATTAACCACCTTAATGGTGGCCAATTAAGGTATAAAATCAAATCATTACATATAAGGTAAGTTATCAAACCAAATAAATGAATTAAATAATTAAATATAAATATAAAATTCGTAATTACATTAAATTAATTAATTAAAGTTAGATAATTAATTTTTTTGGTGAATTTTATAAAATGAAGTTAATTATATACAAGTATTATGCACATATAATACAATATACATAGGTCTAAATAAGGAAATAATTTTTATAAAAGATTTTTTTAATTTTAAAATTTTTTTATTTTATTTTTAATGAAAATAATATTTACAACTATATATATATTATATATAAAAATAAATATACATAAATATATGGGTAAACTGCACAATACACCCCAGAAAACCGACTTTTTTACCGTAACTCCAAAAAATACGAAACCACAACCATTTGAAAGATAATTTAATTTATAGTATAATGAAAGTGAGTTTGGTTTGATTTGAGCTCATATGGAGCCGGAATTGATGTTTCAATTATCGCTTTGCGGCTTTTTCTAGGTGTAATTATTTACAATATATACAATATTTAATTTACAGATATTTTTATTATTTACAACACAATTTTATTTACAACTTTTATTTATAAAAGTAATTAATTTGAGGTCAAATTATATACAAATAAAATAATGTGAGTTTTGTACAAATATACAAGAAAATATTTACAAGATATTTTTGGATTTTCTAACAGAAGACCCTATCTCCCCCTACTTTATTCCTGGTCGATCAGGTCAAGTCTTGACCTTCTCTCGGGGTTTGGGTCAGTCTGTATTTATTGCATAGATACATCCTTTATTTTTCTTTTCTTTTTCTTTTCTTCTTTATTCTTTTATTTATGTACAAAAAGTGTTAAAAATATAATTTTAACAAATGCATGCAAAATGGTAAAATTATGAAATTAATGAGTATTCACAGGTGTTCGACTAAGAAAATGAAGCTAAAATAAAAGAATAAAAGCGATGAATAGAGGTTGGTTATTTTCTACCAGATGTCATCTGGAGAGGTTTTCTTCAGACTTCTAATGTCGTCTCTGTTGACCAGATGACACGTGTTTTCAATAAGACAATTCCTAGAGCTTCTTTTGAGCATTGTTATAGGCTTATAGCTAACCGACCATGATAGATATCTATGCTTAAGATTTTGAGGGGGGGGATTTTAAAGTTTACTTCTATCTATAACAGATTCTCCACAATCTCCTAAGTCCTTAGAATATCTCTTGGAGATCCGATAGATCGGGATATTTAATGAGATATTTTAAGATATTTATTATTACATTATGAGTTAATTCCATGTTTATGTATTTCAATTTTAACACATGTAAGAGGTAGAGTACTAATGAAAAGCATTTCCTTTTCTTTGATTGATGTGACTCACGATGTATTTTCACCGCCTCCTTGACTGATGTAACCCATACATAGAAACTCATCCTTGCATCATGTGCCGCATTAGTCCAGCATCATGTGCCGCATTAGTCCAGCATCGACAATGCCTATGACATTTGCACATTTTCCACTCGTATATGCCTTCATGCACTCTTGCATAACTGCAAATGTTGTGACTTCTTTGTCGTATCTCTGTTGTAACGTTGTTTATGTGGCCTTTTGCGAACAACATCCAATTGTGGCTTCAGATAGTGCGCCTGTGGAAAATAAGTGAAAATAAAAATAAAGAAAAGAAAAAGGAAAGAAGTTAGAACAATGTTGACCTTTAAACTTATCTTCATAAAAATGTAGTCTGGAGCTCTGTCGAACCTTTGGATTATTAGTGTGTCGGAACCTTAATGGGATATGGATTTAAAACCCAACAGACTCTAAGTTCCACAAGACTCCAATTCAGGTCTCCTCAACAGTCAGATCAGAACAAGTCTACATACACAAATTCTTGTGACTATGAAATCTTACTTGTACGGTGTAAGTTAATATAGCTCCTCATCACAGAAGTAACAAAGAAACAACCTCTCTCAACAAGGTAACTCTAATCCCCCGGTCTAGCAACTCTTTCCTTGAGGAGCGGGGATATTCCCTTCTAAGTTCAAGTACAACCAGCTCAAGAAGAGGGGATGGAGAAGAGAATGGACGGTAACCAGTGTAATTACCTATCCTTGGATGCATGACCAGTGTAGCCATGTCACCCGCTGCAAGCTCACAGATATTTGACTTTGAAGCTCTTATTCTCTTTTTTTTTCACTTGTATATACACTCCGGCATGTATTTTACTTTTCAATCAGGCCTGTCCACTTTTGGAGATTTTGCATTTTTTCCTTTTTTTTCTTTTTTTTGAAAATATATACAAGGTGCAGCATGTACATAAGGAGTTTTTCCTCTCGAGCCAGTAGACTATCCCTCTTTTGAAGCATTATTGCAATCCCACAGCTCCTGTCTTTAGACCTCATCATCACCAAACCAGGTTGAGACGCACTTCCCTCCCTAGAGGAGGACGAGAGGTTTCCGCCTAGATGTACTACCCTCGTATGCTACCCCAAGCCAAAAGAAACTGCCCCCTCACTACCTCCTCCATGAAGAGCTACGTGTAGAGTGCATTGTCCAAGGTAAGCCACGGTCTGAAAGAATCATGTGTGTGTTGTTAAATATTCTACTTAGACTCATCAAGGTGACATGTGAACATAGTCGTGTGGACCCAAAGAATTAAGTCACTAGGACCCGAAAAGTCTTAACTCCACATCTTATAAGGTTCCTCTGAAATTAAGTGGATTAAGGTCCCAACTAAGCTCCATTCTTCAAATTTATTCCAGAGTTAGTTTAATTGTCAAAACTATCCTGAAAAATGCACATGCCAATGCAAGAAAATATGTACAATGCATAGAGAAAACAAAATCTTTTTGTGAATTTTTTTTCAAAATTTTGAAATTTTTATGCATTTTTTTGAAAAATGATGCACATGCAAAAGTTTTTTTTCAATGCAAATAGTTAGAAAAATATACAAGTATATACAAAGATTTTTTTAAGATAAGGGTTGGGGATTATATACACATATGTACAAAGAAGTGAGTCAATTATTTACAAGAGTCATGAAAAAGGATTTACAACTTGAGTAATTTATACAATTATATACACCGTTGGATTTTTTAATTTTTTTACTATTATCTCTCTCTTTTAATTCATTTTTTTGTGATGCATATATTCCTCAAATTTATTTGAAAATAATTTTACACATAATTTTCAAAACTATAGTCCAAAATAATTTTTTTCACACTATTTTACAATCATTTACAATCATTTGAAAACAATTTTGCAAACATTTTTCAAATAGTATATATAGATTTTCAATATAATCTTTCAACCCTTTTTCCAAACATTTGCAAATAGTTTTACAAAATCATTTTATTTCACACAAAGAGAATTTTTTTTACAATCCACAATATTTTTACAAAGGTTGGAAATATTTTTCAAACACTTTTCAGATAGTCTTCAAAAGATTTTTCAAATAGATTTTCAAACTACTTTCAAAATATTTTTCAAAATATTTTAACCTGACTTATTAGCCAGTATGTACAAGGAAAGTTTTTTGAGGAAATTTCTGCATCTCTCTTTTTTTAGTATTTACACAGTATATTAGCCATATTGAAAATATGAAAGTATGAGTTATGGCTAAAGTATATATACAATATATACGACACCCCCTATACTTAGCTCGAACTATGTCCTCATAGTGATCAAAGAGCTAGAAATAAAGACATAACTCGTGCTTCGTATAGAAAAGTGAGGAGAATAGTATACTACAACGACGAATAAAAGAATAAAATCAATAGAAGTCGGTGATCCCCCTATACTTAGGATCAAGTAATCCTAAGTATAGAAGACTGTACACAAGGGGAAAACCAAGGGGTAGAATGTACTGAGTTTATCCCCCCCTATACTTAGGGTAAAATATCCCTAAGTATAGGCAGCAAAATAGAGGTAAAAAGAATCAAAGAATAATCACATGTCTGACACCCCCTATACTTAGGGTAAAGTATACCCTAAGTATGGAATGATCAGGAGATGAATAAGGGGTGTGAGAAAGAATGGATGTATGATATGGACAGAGTGGATCTATACAGATGTGATCAATGTTGAGGTGCCTCTCAACGAGCGCTAGAGTTTACGCCCCTAGCTGGGCGCAAAGGCTAGGATAATGTCGTATCAAGGTTCAGGACGTCATCTGTAATGCGAATACCGTTCTGTCGTTGCAGTCTCGGTGGGAGAACAACAACGGAGTCAGGAGGGTCAAGAGAGTAAATAATAACACCCAGATAAACAATCAAGCGGGTGTTTGCTACCGGGTAAGGATATGGGAAGGTGAAATTGGGTTCCGGTAGCACAAAAGAAATCGTCGGCTCAAGATCTGTGTGAAGTGAAAGGGCAGAACCGAAGAAGTCGAACGTGGAGAAGGAAGGATCAGTCAGTGAATCCTCCACGTCAATCACCGTCTCAAATAGATAAGGAAGATCAAGATCAGGAGACTTACTGAAAAGGCAGATATCCGATGCATGGAATGTAGACAAATCAGTGAAATCATCGAATACCTCAAAGATCGGGTCATCCTCGCGAGGGTCGTCGAGGAGAAAAACATCAAACTCATTAGTACAAATATCAGAAGACTCGGTCTCGTGATCCATCAGATCGGATACACTCCTAGAAAGTGAAACCGAGTTTATATGGTCCATGGCATCCTCCCTCAGATAACCCTCGGGGAGTAATGCCGAATCATCAGGGAACTTGGGATCAATGCTGTCGTAAATCAGGTCCTCCAAAAATATATCGACCTCATCAATTGGGAGGACACAAGGCTCAAATACGGGACTATCAAGGTCTGTAAAATCCAAAATCGGTCCCTCATCAAGCTCTCTTTGCTGAGATGGATCAGAATGTATCTCTGAGTCTGAGAAGATCTCCTGAAAAAATAGACACTGAATCAATTGTGTATGAACACTGGAAAGATTCAAAGGATGGCTGAGATGTGGGTTCCTCCTCTATCTCTTGGGATCCTAGCAGATCTAGAATCAAAGAATCTTCTACGTGAAAGAGCGGGACTGGCTCAAAATCTGACTGTAAATCCAATGAAAACTCAACCAATGTCCGGCTCTCGGAACTCACATCATTAGGCAACACATCCATCAAATGAGAAGTAGTAGCATCCATATCCTCTGATTTATGTGTGCTATCAAGATCGGTATGGTGTGTCACACACTCAACTGTTGTCATCTCTCCCTCATGTGTTGTCCTGAATAAATCATCTTGTGAATATGGAGGAAAAGAAAGTGTTCCCAAGATGGTCTCAACTAAATCCAAGTCAGGACAGTGGTGTGAACCACCACACGAGGTAATGACATATGCAATCTGCTCTGCGGTCATCCCCCTCATGGCGATATGGATAAGGTCAGTCATAGAAAATCCATGATCCGGAAATCGCCTCACAAGTTCTCGTAACCTCAACCATGAATCTATCAATGGCTTCTGGGGGTTAACTGAAAAATCACGAATACACGACCGCATCATCTCTGCTCTATGCTGGTGGTAAAATTTCTGCAAAAACAACGATCGTAAATCTCTCCATGTAGTAATCTTTCTTCCCAACCGTCTGTGCCAACTCTTGGCTCTACTCTGAAGTGTAAATGGGAAGGTAATCAGCATCATTTCCTCAGAAGTTATATCAGAATATGACCGTGATCTTCAAATATCCTCAAATTCTTCGATATGTAAATACGGTTCCTCATGCACATCTCCAAAGAATTTCGGCAGTATATCAATTAACACTAAATCCAGGACGAATGGTCTCAAAGTAGAAGTGGACTGTACTTCCTGATCTATGTATTCATCCATCATCCTAGGATAAAAGTTGTCTAAAGCTCGCAACTGCCCCATTCGATCGCCGATAGGATGCACTATCATCTCAGTAATGTGAACACCCATGTCTCCTGTTTGGTTAATCTGAACTCTTCGGGTGCCACTCACAGCATGTCCCAAATGGGAGGGTGGGTAGGGAGAAGATGGGAAATCAGACAGAGTTCTGACCTCCCAAGAGAGTGGGCGAGAATGATGGGTATGAAATGTAGAAGCTGCAAAATCCGGCTGGAATGGAATACGACCCATCATGAAGAAGGGAAATGAAGGGCGAGAAGGTGGGAGAGTAGAAAGAGAGATAGAATGTGGGAAAGAAGAGAGAGGGTGAGAGATGGTGGGGGAGAGAGAGAAGGGAGGGAGAATGAGATAGAGACAGAAGGTGACTGCTAATAATAGAAGAATGATCGTAACCGACTCACACCAAAGACATACAAACGCAATGCAAACCCCCAATTCACCAACTCAACACGAATCTGACCGTGAGATGCGGTCTTTATCTTTTCAATTTTAAGAGTTATGTGATAAGATAAAGTTGTACAAACACTTAGGAGGCTTGAATAGGATTTGGGCACTACTCCTTAGTGTGTACGCGAGCAATTAAAAACACAAACAATGAGGGGGTTGCTCTCCCAATACAATGATATGAATTAATTACGTTTGATTTTAATGGTCGAGTTCAATTAGCAGTCCCAATTTTTTTAATTTTTTATTTTCTATTTTTTGATTTTTTTTTCAAAAATAAACGTCTAACGAGCTTTTTGATTTCCTCTTTAAATAATTTGAGTTTAAAACAGGGGGAGGAAGTCGAAAAAGCCAATGCACGGTCAAACACAATGATGCATGCAGAGATAGAAAATGCGTACCTTACTCCAGCACTCTACATGCAATATGATCCGCGCATAGATTAAAGACAGAAATGTAAACTAACTGTATGATGCACGAGGAAATCGGCCTTAGACAAGCAACTTCTATTGATCATGAAGAACAATAGTTAGCTAACCGAATTGAGTCCGGATTCCGATCTTGAGAGTCACTCAGTGCCCGCCACAAAGGGTCCTGTCAGCGCTGTATATGACTCCTCACGGCACGTGGTCTCAAACCCAATTAGACTAACTTTTTCAATTAATTTTAGTAAGGTCCAATTACGTTCTATAGGAACAGATATTCTATTAGGTGTTGGGCCTTAGAAATTTTACGTCACAATCAATCAAAATTCCTACGTCTAGGTGCTAAAACCGTGAGAATCAAGTAACAAGTTATGGCGGTTAAATCAAAAACTTGGAAAATGATGGTGAGGTCCCCCAAGTGCACCGACACTTGACGAAACAGACCCCGAAAAATAGTCCAAGTTCACAGTTCAAAGTCCTAAATTATTACAAAATTATTGTTCTCTCTCAAAAAAAAATCTTCTTCAATTTTCTGCTCTTCCTCCCATAGGGTCCTCAAAAAGTAACTCCAAGTTGTCAAAGCAGTACCTCGCACAAAAATCCAAGAGAGAGAATGTCAGAAAACAATTATAATGTGGAGAGACAAAATTGAAAAATGACTACAAAGCCGTGCTCCCCGGCCACGGCGCCATTCTGATGACGCGCCTGACAACTCGGGTTAAGTATGTATTAACAATGGTCGTTGTGACCCAAATTACCAAGCACGGTCAATCGGAAAAATTTATATTTTAAACCACTCAATAAAAGATCAATCAAGAAAACAAATGTAAGCGGCTTTTCGCTATTCTTTTTACCTGGTATAGCGACTAGGGTCGAACACAAGGAGCACGTTTTAAAAACTATGCAGTCAGATTTCCAAGCTAATTTTTAGTGGTTTTTGAATTTTAAATTTTTTTTAATAAGCACAAAATGCACAAAAGCATACATACAACACTCTTTTTATATTTTTCACAAAGGTCAAAAATATACAAAAAAGTACAGAAAATAACAAAGAAAATGTTTTTGTGTTTTATATACTTTGAAATATTTTTAGTAATTTTTTACAATTTTCTGATGTTTTTGTTATTTTCTAAAAATCAAACAGTGCAAAATATAGAAAACTATTCACAGTCAGGAGTATTTTGCAAATTAAAAATCCTTTAGTGCTCAAAATCTCTGAACGTTATTTTTTTTATAAAAACTACAAGGAAATATCTACAATTAGACACTAAAATCACATTTTTTTGAATTTTTCTATAATTTTTGTAAGTTTTTTCATATTTTGCATTTTTTTGGGAATTTTATAAAGAGTTATTGCACAAAAAATGGTCTGAAATTAAAACACACCAAAATACACCTACAATATTTTTTGAGTATTTTTAGACTAGTATTCAAATTTTCATAAATTTTCAAAGTGTAGGCAAGCAAAAAGACAATGTTTTTTATTTTTTAAATATATCAAATGGCAATGAAAAATGATGAAAAATTTAAACAATGAATATGACATAGCAGGAGTCTACACAATTATTTTGAGAATTTTCAGAGCACACATAACATTTATTCCATTAAAAAGATCAAGCAAATTATGGTTCTGAAACTGCAGAGACTAAATCGCAATTATTTAAAGTTTTTGTACCAGAATGTAACAGAACTAAAAGATTGAGTCAGAAGCACAATTTACCCAGTAAATCACAAGCACAACATGTGCTTTGAAGTTGGCATGGGTGTCTTTATAATTTCAAAAAGAATCAGGGGCTTATCCGTAATTTTTTCAAATATTCTTTTTATTTCCAAGAACCCCACTAGGGTTCTCCTCTGACCCTTCGTTTCTTCAGAACCATAAGGTGGAGATGAGAGCACGCCGGTGCCGCCACTTCAAGCAATGAGGGAGGAGCGTTCGGCCGTGGGGCCGGCGGCGGAAAAGCGGATCGGGCACGCGCGGTGACGCATGGATGTGCAATGCGCGGAGGAGTCGCGCGGGTGGCGCGATGGAGATGGCGGAGGGGTCGCGCGGCACGGAGTCGCTGATCTGGGATGCGGTTGCGCAAGAGATGCAGGGCCGCGGGGGCGCCGCGCGGGCTGGTTGGCGGCAGGTCTGCCTGGAGCGGGTGGTGGAGGAAGGTGACGTCGCGCCGCCTTGTGCAGAGGGCTGATGACGGACGGGCGCACCTGGTGGTAGGCGCGGAGTCAAGGCCGCACACGGGGCTGGCGGTTGGAGCCTCCGGCTAGAGATCGGGTCGCCGCGTGGGATGGCACAGTGGAGCTCCTGTTTTTTTTTGTTTTTTTATTTTTTAATTCTGTATAAACAACAAAAATAAGAAATATTTTTTTTATATTTTATTTTCAAAAATGTAAACAGAAGCAAACAAGATTTTTTTGTTTTTTATTCCTGCAAAATAGATGTTAGATAAGAAAATGTTTTTTTTTGTTTTTATTATTTATTCCTGCAAAACAAAGATTAGATAAAGAAAAAAATATAAAAAATTATTTCTTTTTTTAATTCTTCTTGCAAAAAACAAATGTGAAATAAACAGGAAAAATAATTTCAATTTTTTATTTATATACAAAAATGGAAACTGAATGGGCGGATCTTGGCGAGATGGAAGAGAGATCCGTATCTCCGACCACCGTGCGTGGTCGGAGGTGATAGGTTGTGCGAGGTAGAAAGTGAAATGAGGAGATCACGAGATGAGATGAAAAATCGGTTTCGAGGGCGGATCAAAGTGTGGTGGAAAATTTTGGTGATTTTTTAACATAAAAACTAATCACTACTCCTACGCAAAATTCTAAGCCTACGATTTACCTACGAAAAATAACAAGAAGTAAAAGTGGATCTCACCTCGGGGTTCGGACACGCCATGATGGCCTCGACGAAGCTCAAAACGCTGTCACCGACCGGATCGGAGGCTAGGCACCTTCTTCAACAAGAAACCTCTCGAAAATCGGGCTCCTCTCTACCAAAGATCGATCAAATGTGAATGAAGGAGGAGGAGTCCATTAAAAAGAGAAGAGAAATGAAAAAGGAAGGTATGCACATTTAAGGAATGTTTTTATTGGTGAAATAAATAAAATAACTAAATAAATAAAATAAATAATTAATTAATTTCGAAATTCGGAATTAAATTAATTAAATAAATCAAGTAATTTATGAAAATCAATTAACCACCTTAATGGTGGCCAATTAAGGTATAAAATCAAATCATTACATATAAGGTAAGTTATCAAACCAAATAAATGAATTAAATAATTAAATATAAATGTAAAATTCGTAATTAAATTAAATTAATTAATTAAAGTTAGATAATTAATTTTTTTTGGGAATTTTATAAAATGAAGTTAATTATATACAAGTATTATGCACATATAATACAATATACATAGGTATAAATAAGGAAATAATTTTTATAAAAGATTTTTTTAATTTTAAAATTTTTTAATTTTATTTTTAATGAAAACAATATTTACAATTATATATATTATATATAAAAATAAATATACATAAATATATGGGTAAACTGCACAATACACCCCAGAAAACTGACTTTTTAACCGTAACTCCAAAAAATACGAACCACAGCCATTTGAAAGATAATTTAATTTATAGTATAATGGAAGTGAGTTTGGTTTAATTTGAGCTCGTATGGAGCCGGAATTGATGTTTCAATTATCGCTTTGCGGCTTTTTCTAGGTGTAATTATTTGCAATATATACAATATTTAATTTACAAATATTTTTATTATTTACAACACAATTTTATTTACAATTTTTATTTACAAAAGTAATTAGTTTGAGGTCAAATTATGTTCAAATAAAATAATGTGAGTTTTGTACAAATATACAGGAAAATATTTACAAGATATTTTTGGATTTTCTAACAGAAGACCCTATCTCCCCCTACTTTATTCCTGGTCGATCAGGTCAAGTCTTGACCTTCTCTCGGGGTTTGGGTCAGTCTGTATTTATTGCATAATTACATCCTTTATTTTTCTTTTCTTTTCCTTTTCTTCTTTATTCTTTTATTTATGTAAAAAAGTGTTAAAAATGTAATTTTAACAAATGCATGTAAAATGGTAAAATTATGAATTTAATGACAGGTGTTTGACTAAGAAAATGAAGCTAAATTAAAAGAATAAAGGCGATGAATCGTGGATTCATCATCAGCTCAAAAGAAGAAAGCAGACCTCCACTCGCCTTCGGTGCACCCACCTCCTAAGAGGTGGTCCTTGTCAAGCGATCCCTCGCAAGAAATATCAACAAGAAACTTGGATTAAAAAAGTCAAGTAATAATCAAAGAATAAATAGCAGAAAAATGTGAATAAATAATGAACAACTATATATATATATACAAAAAATGTGCTATAATATGTTGCTCCACGGCAACGATGCCATTTGAAAAGGAGCAGATTCCGCGAGGGTCTAGAGATCTCACAAGGCAAGATGTCCAGTCGGTGTTGTGCCCACTCACAAAGACTCGTTCCAATTCAACAATCAACCCACAATTAAATATTACGCAACAAAGACATAGTGGATAAAAATTTATTATAAACCCTACTATAAAATGTGTATAGTGAGAAGTGGAGTAGCTTGTCGAATAAAGGGAACACACGATGTAGCACATTATATTATTTATAAAAAAAATAGTATAAGTATATGTGTATATATAACTATGCACAATATTTATCAAATAATCTCGGTTTTATATATTTTTATTTTTTTGATTTTATATTTTAGTCTTTTGATTTTTAATTTTCTATTTTTATATTCCATTTTATATTCTTTTATATTTGTTTTTCTTTTAAAATATATACAGTTGTATATAGAGTATATATACAATATAGACTACGATAGATATAAGTAGTAGTAATAATAACAATAGTCAAAATAACAAAAATAAAATATTTTTTACTATTTTTGTCATTTTAGTAGTTTTTGATAATTGTTATATATTTTTAAAGTAAAAATACCCTAAAATATGGAATAATTAAATATATGCAATTAAAATGGAATTGAGAATACCAAATAGTATAAAAATTGCTCTAAATTAATTTTTATACATTATTAATAATATAGAGAAAAATTATAAACAGAAAATAATTTTTTTTAGGTTTTTTAGAATTTTGTACATTTTTATAAATGCTTTTTGGGACTTTAATTTTTAAGAATTTTCTTTTGTAATTTTTAGTTATTTTGGGTTTAAAGATTAATAATACTTAAATAAGCATAATATATTTTTTGGGAATTTTTTGAAGTGATTTTATAAATTTTTTTGGATTTTTAAGGCAAACATGGGTTGACCGTGCAATTTTTTAGAAAATAGAGAAAGGGCATAACATGCAAAAACATTTTTATAGTGTGATAAAACATGCATTTCGCTAACTACCCTTATTTTTGGTAATTTGTAGAATAGGAAACTATTTTTACTAAATAGAAAATAATACACCAAATTACTTGGCCTGGTAGGGGTATAACTATAATTAAAATTAAATGCAAGGGACTAGTACAATTTTACCCAAACGCTAATTTAAAAACTTTATATACTAAGAGACGATTACATAAACATGTGAGGGATTTGTGCAAATTTTACAAGATAAACATGCATGAGCATGTAACTTTGATGGGGACAAAATCGTAATATTTAAAGAGTTCAGGGGTACATGCAATTTGTGTACAAATTTTTAAATTAGAAAAATACTTAAATGACTGAATAGAAAATACAAAAAGATGGAGGGGATCTATGAAAATTGACCACAAAATGTTTGGATCCAAGCGTCCAGAAGTTGCCACGTGGCTGATAGGGCAACTCTTCTCATGTACCCTTTTGCGATTAGTCAATGGTCCAGATTAGATCTGGACCACTATTCTTGATCGAACATCGGGAAGGAGGGTTGGAAGAACATCTAAGAATACGACACCGACGAGTTTGGATCCTTCATTTTTTGGTGCTCTAGCGGACACTTGTCCGACAAGCCCAGCAGGTAGCTGGGGCTCCTCCAGGTGCAACAATAGGTTCCGATGAAGGCGAGAGGGGCTTGAATCCTAGATCCATGATTGATATGGGTTGGATAGAAGGTGGATTTGATGGAGAATGCGGAGGGGATTGAAATGGCTTGGAAAGTAGGGAGAATCCACGGTCGGATCACTCTGAATTAGACCTGAAACCTAAGGTTTAGGATTAGGGGATTTTTCGATTCGGCGTGATTTGATGAACTTAACTTCAAGTTAATGATGCTGAATAAAAAGTAGACTAGAAAATTACCTAATGATGATGGTAAATTGGGCTCAACCGGCTTGAGGCGGCCAGGAGCAGAACCGTCCAATGGTGCTCCAATAGCGAAGTTACATGCACCTCCTTCGTTGCTCTCCTCGCTGCAAATCAAGGGCTGAACCATGCTGTCACCATGGGAAAGCCCTTAGGAAAGATTTGAGGGGCTAAATCTCGAAGAAAAGGGATAAAAAAGGATGAAGGGGGTATATTTATAGGCGGATTTTGATCGAGTTTTGAGGGACGATGACGTGCGATCGGAGGTAGGTGGTGATTTTAGGATGGATGTGGATGAGGGATGAAGTGGGAGCACGATGGTGGTAGCCTCTAGGGTAATGAGTGAGAGAGGAGGCGTGCGAAAATCAGCAAAGAGGGTGGTCTCATGACTTCTAAAAAGTGTTAGAAGGGAGATTGGACAGTTGACCTCCGGTCAAGAAAGGAAACCGCTTCGTTGGTTGATGAATCCATGATTCATCACTCTAAAAGTTGACAATAGAAATTCGTTCCCAAGTAATTAGCTGCATATTTCCATTTGTTCTGCAAAATTATCATCCATGCACTTATAGTTAAAATCTGCATTTTAGCATTCAAAATCCCATTAAAATAAGAAGTGAAATTCCTTGTATATATTCAACTGTATATTAGTTAAATTATCCTATTTGTATCTATTTTATACTAACTCCAAATCCAATAAAATAAATTATATATTGTATATATTACTAACACTAATAAAGAAAATTATCAAAAAAATACTAACTTGTAAAATTGAACAATGAAACTCGAGCCCTATTTTGAGACGACAAACCATAAAATGTGGATATCTCTCTCTCATACAATGTGTGATTTAAGTCTACTCACCTTTAAAGTAATATACATTCAATGATCTTAAAAAACAATACCTATTTCATAAAAAATGGAGTTCATATGTGAAACTTGGGTTTTGGGCACCTATTGTATATTGTACATATTAACCAAATTGCCCTTATTTTATCTTTTTATTTTTTTAATTATTAAATATCTAAAAAATATTAAGTTGCAAATATTCCTTTCATATTCTCTCTATTTTTTGATTTAAAAATGATAAAAAAATGCAAAAGATAAAAATACGTTATTATATATATAAGGTACCTCCAAAAATACACATTGTACGGATGCTTTATTCTGGTTTTCAATCCTTAATAAAACTTGTAGATCTTGTTGAGACGAGCAACTTTTGTGTTGACCCTTTTTTGATTTGATACCTTTTATTATTTATTTTTATTTATCTTGTGATTTTTCTAGGGGCGACATGTGGCCAATCCTGAAGCCACCATGTGTCACCCCTATTTTTTATTTATTTTATTTACTTTATTTATTTTAATTATTGATTTAATTAATTGATTAATTATTTTAATTCTCTACTATAATTATTTATTATAAATAACTACTATAATTATTTTATTTACCTTTTAATTATTTTAATTCTAATGATTTATTATTTAATAAGTTTTAAATTTTATTTTAGTTTTTTTTATTTTCCCAAGTGTTTGCGCCCTTGCACGCCATGTTGCCTTCCCCCCTCTCCTTCCCTATTCTCACACGTGATCGGGTCCTCCACCCCTTATGCGTGCATGCGCAACCGCCGACGCCTCTTCTCCGGCACGCCCCACAGCCTTCCCCACAGTACCCGACGCTTGCAACCCAAGATGGCATCTCCTTCCACCTTTTCCTCCCCTACACACAACCCCCACCTCCCTATCCATCTTCCCTTTGCTTCACGCACGCAACCACCCATGCGGTCACACTCTCTCCATCTCCCTCTCTTACCCTCACGTGCATGTCTCCTGACCTCACTCCAAATGACCCTTAAAAGGGCTCCTCCTCCCCCATTCACTTCATCCGCCATTTCCTGATCCGAGGGCTACCAACTCCGCATTGTCAACCGGTGACAGTGGTTGACTAGGAGTCATGAGAGCGACGACGAGCCAACTCTCAAGCGAGGCGAGATCCACAAAGACTTTTGTCTTCGTACTGCAGAAGCCAACCTTCTTCTCAAGCTTCATGGTTGACGCCGACCATTTGAAGCGATGACTAGATTCACTATGTGCAGCTCCTCTACAGGCGTTTCCCTCCATATTGCCTTCTCCCTTCCTTTTTACTAATCTTACAGGACATCTTTGAGCTCCTACACCTCGACCCTTCACTGCAGCAGAGGAACCTCTGAGTGCTCCTGCACCCCTTGAGGTACTCTACACATGCACCCTACCTAATAGATGTACATCCAGGTGCCTTCGACGATCCCCCTGCTCCTCGACACCTCCGACCCGCATAGCCGTGTGCCCCTTGGCTTCACGTTTGCCTGCCCTCTAGCGGATCCACCTCGCCCGTGCTTTCTCCACCTCCATCGATGACTAGCTACTGGAGTCACACCATCTCTAAGAGTGTGTCTCCTAGAGGGGATCGCCTCGCCCCTGATCTCCACCTGCCTCTCTACGTTGCTCCTTCACAAGCAGCATCTCAGTGGCGCCTCTGGCTTCAATTATTTATCACCGCCCACAACTCCAATAGAGTTCCTCACTACGTAGGCCACTGCCAAAGCCAACCTCACTTGACAACGCCTCGTGCACTACGCGATGTGCCTCTGCCTTGAGAGCCAACAGCCATCGACGACAACAGCTCCTCATTGAGGCCTCTGCGCTTGCAGTCATTCCCGATGGTGTATTGCTGCCCAACTCCTCGCAACTCTACAGATCATGAAGAAAGAAGGAGGGGGGGGGAGGCGCTCACGTGGTAAACACACCCCCTTCTGGGTATAATTCCAAGAAACCTATCTTAGGTCCTAGATATTACAGTTACATCCCTGCCAATTAGACGCACGTGTGCATCATGCAATTGCACTCGAAATCATGGAGTCCTTTGGAATTACACTACCATCCCTACTAATCTTCATCCATGTGCATCTTACATGATCCGTTGAGAAAATTGTAGATACACCCTTAAGATCCTGGAAAATCCCTCGCATGCCCACACACTAGAGGTCACACGCCGTGCATTTGTGATTGATCCGAATTTTTATCCTTTTATTTATGTTGAATTAACAATTTCATTGTAGTCAGATAAATTCGAATCAATCAAAAAATTAACAGCACGAATCGATGAAATAATGTATGTACGGTTTTATGTATTTTTAACCTGGGCAAGCCCGAAGGTCGACTCAAGGAGGCAAAGGAACAACTTCGGATCAATTAAGATAAATTATCTCACGGTTTTCCAATCGAGATATTTTTGTAAATTTTTCATGCGATAAAAATGCAAATGTATAAATGTGATTGAATCAGATTATTAAGAAAACAAACCATTTAGCCAAATTATTTTTAATGTGAAATTATTCCAGATTGACCAAGTTATATTTTTTCTTAAAACCTAATCCAATGACGAATGTAAAATGTATTTTTTGGAACTTTTAGGGTTAAAATGCAACAATGAAAAATGCAAACTTTTTAAGGATTTTATGTAGTTTTTCGTGCAAATGAAATGCAAAAATTATGAAAAATTTACTTAAAGTGAAATATGATGAAATAAAGCTACACATGTTTTTTGGAATTTTCTGACACCTTATATTTTTTGAATTTTATAATAAAAATAGAGTGATTGTGAGTATTTAATTTTTAATGAATCCATAAATTCAATTGTCCAGGTTCAAAATTATCACTAATATATTACGCACTCTTTAAAGGGTGGCCGCTTCTAGGCAAACCTCCTGGCTGTCTCTGCACCCCTACCTCCTTTATCACTGAGCGGTCGTGTATTGAGCATTCAGGAGCATTGAAATTTCATAAAAATGATATCCGTGGATTTAATTAAAAATCATTTAATGAAATCATTAAATAATTTATTTTATGCAAAAGACACATGCATTATTGATAAAATTTGGATAGCAATTAAAGCACATACATCTAATTTTTTCACAAATTTTGGAGCAATATTGAATTAAATATGAATTACAGACCATGGAGTGGGAAAATATGCAATTTTTCTCCAAATTAATTTTAATTAATTACCCGATGCTCTCAAAAATCTAAATAAATATCCACAAGATAAAGAACTAAATGACCTACAGTATGCAATTTTTGAATAAAAGAAATGATGAAATATTAGTGTCCAAATTAATGCTCAAACATATGGTTATTCATGTAATTAAAGAATCAAAATGGAATGAACTGAAATGTGTTCAGGGATGTGTTTGCAGATAATAAAACATAACGGACTAAACATGCAATTTTGAAAAAAAGAATAAATAAATAAATGAAAATAAAAAACGACCTTGATCGTGAGTTCCAGAAATGGAACCCACCCTCTTCCTCACGCGCTAGGGCAGACCGCATAAGGCAAGAGTCGACAGCGTAGAGGCGCTCGGGCGGCGACCGGCGGAGCAGAGCAGCAGGAGCGATGCGCGGCCCGCTTGCGCAGGAGTGTCACGTGTGGACGGTGGCATGCTACGTGTCTGCAGAGGTGGGTGGTGGTCTGGAGCAGAGGCCGCGCTAGTGGTGCATACAGTAGAAGCGGTTGGGGCAGCACATGACCACGTGGGGACTCAGGTGGGTTGCGACTGGAGCTGGTCGCCGGGCAGCTGGCGGTGGCGCTCATGGGCATGCGAGGTAGAGGGGGAGCGAGCAGGGGACAGAGGAGGGTGGCATGGAGGTCGTGCAGGGGTCGGAGGGGGTGGTTGTGCCCAGCAAGAGGGCGGCCTCGCGTGGGGCGTGCGGACTATGCACGCGGAATACAGCGGCGGAGTCGGGAGGACGCCACCGTTGGGGCTGGAGAGAAGATAGTGGCGTGAGTGGAAGCGGTGCCACCGTTGGGACTAGAACCAGGAGCATGAGGCGCGCAGGGGATGGCACCTCGGCCTAGAACAGGGGCCAGCAGCGCACAGCCGTGCGTGGACGGGCTGTTGTAGCGATGGAGATCCACGGCATGCCGATGGCCGCGCTATGAGGTGGATGCAAGCTGAGGAGGAGGGCGCGTACTGGCTGTGGTGCAGAAATGGGATGAAGCTGTTTTCCCTTTTTTTAATTTTTATTTTGTATTTTTTTACTTTGTTAAAAAGAAATAAAAATGTAGAAATGAGGATGTGGTGATGAGAATAATGGTTGTGATGGTGATGATTGATGTGATAATGGTGGTGATAGATCAATGTGATGTGGTGATAAATGGTGTAGAACAATAAAAAAAACTGTTAGTTAAATAAAATAATAAGGAGATTGAAGGAGTACTTACATGAGATTTATCGGGTTTTGGAGGAGCTATGGTGTGTGTCCTCGATCCTATTTGTCGATAAAAAATCAGAAAAGATATGCGAGCTTGACTGGCAGCTCACTACGCAGAGACTAATCGCGGATCTCTCCTGCAGGTTGTCATAACTCAACGTCTAAGGATTTGTCACCTCACAACTTAAACGGGGCTCGGAGCTCTCTCACTTGTAGAATGACAGATAATCATGAGGGCGAGTTGAATAAATAGGAGGAGGAAGTTGGAAAGGAAGTGGGGTGGAAGTTGGAGGAGTTGTGAGAGATGAGGGGAAGATGGGAAGTTGGTGACTTGAAGTAGGGAATAAGTAAAGGGAGAAGAAGTAAAAGGAAAAAAAAATAATATAAGTAGGCTAAATTAATAAATAATAAAAATAATTAACTAAAATAATAAATAAATAAAATCTGAAAATAATAAAAAAATGGGGTGACACATAGAGCTGCCATGTGTTGCTCCCAGAAAATTCAAAAATTAAATATAAAGAAAAATAAAAAATAAATAACAAAAGGGGTTAAATCAAAATGTGGTCAACACAAAAATTGTTCATCTCAATGAGATCTACAACATTCATAAAGGGCCAAAAATCAAATAAAATCATCTGTACGGAGTGTATTTTTTGGGTGGTACCATATATATATAATACCACATTTTTGTCTTTTGTATTTTTTTCATTTTTAAATAAGATAAAAATCAAAATAAATTTAGAAAAAATATGAAAGTATTATTTACAACTTAATCTATTTTTTTGTATTTTTAATAATTAAGAAAATAAAATGATTAAAATGGAGGGTATTATGGTTAATATGTACAATATACAATAGGGGCCCTAAAACCCAAGTTTCACATACGATCTCTGATTTCAATGAAATTGTTCTTATTTTGAAGGTATTTGTATGTATATTACTTTAAAAGTGAGTAGACCTGTATTGGATGCTATATGAGAGAGAGATATGCGCATTTTAAGGTTCATAGTTTCAAACTTGAATCTGGGTTTTAGTGGACAATTTTACAAGTTAGTATTTTTTTGATATTTTTTCTTAATTAATGTTAGTAATATATACACTATAGAGTTGATTTTATTGGATTTGGAGATAGTATAAAATATATAAAAATAGATAATTTTAGATAATATACGTGTGAATATTTACAAGTGAATTTAGGTCCTTATTTAATGCAAATATGAATGTTAAAATGTAGATATTATTACACATGCATGAATGCTAATTATGCAATATAAATGGAAATATGCATCTAGTTACTCAGGAAAAAATCTCTATTTTCAAAATTTAGAGTGATGAATTACAGATTCATCAACGTGCTTCGCAGAACAAATTGCACACACACACCCCTAGTCTTTCGTAACCCTCAAAGGACCCGACACTTCAAAGCGCATGTGCCTTGCATGTACGTGCATGAAATTTGCATTTAGATCCTCTCAAGTATAGGTAATTGCATAAAAGTCCTCCTAAGTATTTTTATTTTTAGAAATTTCATTTTTTATTTGCATATAGAACCTTGTGTTTGCATGTTAATTTGAACTCACACTCATCATCATTTATCATTTTAAAAATTGCATCATGTAGAACAACTCTTGCTCTATCATTGTGGACATTGAATATATTTTTAGTAGTTGTGTTTTGTTTAATATCATCATTGTCGTGGATAATAGGTTATTTTACCCATTGCAAGGAGATTAACTATTAGTAAATTAATTATGGCTTCGAAAATTCTCGAAAATTCTTAGTAATTAGAGTTTAATGTTTTCTACATTGTGCCCAAATTTCATTATATTTGCACATATATTAAGGACAGAATAAATTAATTGATTATTCAATTATTTTATTTTTAATAGGTCCTTAATCAATTATTTTTTAGATCTAATAATTTTCTTGGATTCTTCTCACATAAACTCATCCAAGATAATTTTAATTCCAGGAAATAAATTGGTTTTCTATTTATTAAAATCAAATTTGCGAAAATCACCTAGTTTGTATAGTTCATTCATAATTAATTCATATTGAGTCTAAAAATCCTAAAGAAATTACAGTAACTAAATTTCATCATTATTCAACTTTTGGCTAAGTTTCATAAATTTTGGACTTGATTTAATTGTAAATTACATTTTTGTCCTTAAACTATCCTAAAATTGCATTGTATTTTTAATTGCATTTTAAAAATACCAAAAAAATACCTCTATGAAAAATTAATCTCGAGATTAACTTTAAATAACCCTAAGGAGATAATGGCCTCCCTAAGTTCAACCTTGGACTTGACCAAGTAAAAAAATTTGACCGCTTGTGTTTAATTGTAAAATTAATTAAGTTGTTTTTGATTGATCCCATTTTGCCTGACTGTAATGAACGAACAACCTTTAATCATTAATTTGATTAAATTATGAGGGTGATTTAGAGTTTTTCGAATGGTGTTGTTGCTGGGGAGGCACAACTTAGCTTAATTTCTAGAAAATCCAAATTTTAGGTTTTCCACCCGCGGGTAAACTAATCCCTAGTGTTCTTGTGAATATTTATCCATTTATTTTTCTACATTTATTTATCTATATGCATTATTTTGTGTCTATCTTTCTGACCACCATCTTGTTTTTGTACGAGGGACCTAACGACGAATCTTCTACTCAGCTAAGCAACTCAAGAGCTTTGGAGGCCGACATTTTCTGAGAAAATAGGCGACTGAAGGAATCACATTAAATTATGATCGAGTTGAGTCATGAGAGAGTACAGAGTATAGGATTATTTTTATGCATTTTATTTTATTGCAAAATTCCAATAGGTTCCTTTTCGGAATCTCATGCGTGTAATTAGACTTTGGACATTATTTTGTGGTGTGTCGGGCTTGGTCCAATCTCCGATGAGGGTGGGGCTAAAGCTTAGTGGAGAAATCAGGATAGGCACACAGTAGTCCAACTTCAAAATTACTTGTGCTCGTACTTTATAGGACCACAAATCACTCTTAATGAGACGTACTTAGACCACAGATCTATTAGTCAAAATTAAATTGTTCATCACTTGCTAAAAGAATTGCCTTTCTAGGAATGATATTCTCGCTTGCATTTCATATAGCATAAAAAATTTCAATTTTGTGTTGCATCCTGCATGTAGAGAGCAAGGATCACTGTAAGTCTTCTCAGCTGGGCATGCATCATTAATTTCATCGCTTGTATCGGTTTTTCTTGACTCCCTTCCTCTTGGTTTTGAAACTTAAGTTAAAAGAAAATCAGAACTGAATGTTAGGTGTGCCATGTTTGCTAAATTAATCAAGTGAAAATCAAGCTTAAAATAGGGACTGTTAAATCAAAGTTGAACCAAAAATTTAAATATAATTATCCCTTGTCTTTTGGAGAACAACCCCGACATTGTTTGATTTACTTGCAAGTGTATGTGTGTGTATGTGTGTGAGAGAGAGAGACGACACTAGGATAGAGAAAAAGGCAAGATTTTCATATAGACTACTTGTTCAATTCGATTAGCCACTTTTCAATGAGGATATACGGGTAGTTGGTAAACGCTCTAGATTTCCTTAACATAGTGGGTGGTTTAGATGATGCCTTATAAGGTTTTGTCCTCATGAAATGGGTAGCCGTATTTATACGGTCCGCACTTACTCCTATACAGGTCGAAAGTGGGTTTCATAAGAATTAGGACAGTTTGTAGGGAAGTACATGTACCTAATAACTCAATAATCTTTCAAAACTTGCATTTGTTACCAACTAAAATTGACAAGATAATTCGGTCGAACCTTTATGGCCTCACATATAGAGTTGGTGAACTTGGGGTTTCCTTTTGTGTTTGTTTTGTGTCAGTCTGTGTCCATTATCCATTATATTTGCATGTTTTCTACCTCGATTCGCTTACAATCATCCATTCCTCTTTAAGATGTCAGGATCATGGTCATCATATCCTGGTCACTCTTCTTCGACCATAGTCCAATTATCTTCACCTTCTTATTCCTCAACATATCCCCATCTAGACTGTGAAATCGGAATTTTGGCTTACTTCCACACTTCTTTGTACTTATCACCTACCCCACCTTCTTACATCTCTGACCCACTTCCAACCTAGGCTAATTCACCTTATAGTCGAACGCTTGCTGGAATCAAGGAATCATTTGAAGATCAAGCTACTACTGAGATAATAAAATAGTAGAATTATGTGCCCCTCATACCTCATTCTCACCTCAAGTAGGGATCGTACAACGATTCATATATACACACCCCGACTTGACCTTAGGGCCTTGGTCAATCGAACCACCCAAATAGAGAGGCATGCACATCATGATTTCCCAGACTTGATTGACTTTAGTGATCAAGCTTACAATGACCACCCCTCGTTCCAGCCATTTAGAGAGCCTACACAAACATGAGATTGGACTCATGAATTCGATTTATGAGCCCCCTCTTTATTGGATCCATCATATGACAATCCATCCAATATGTGCCATTCAGATGGTCCATACTCATCCGAGCATTACATGTCAAAGACCAGGTATATTGAGTTTGAAACCCCAAATTCTAAGCAATATCCTCCAATTGAGTAGACTTCTACCATCATTCGTCACAATGACTTTTTGGAGATGACATTTCTAGACTTATCGTGAAAAATGAATCATTTGGTGCCATGTTTTGAGATGTCACTGGCATATTGCACTCAATTTCTTTCATCTTGGGTAATAAAGTAGAAAAATAAATAAGTGGATTTGATGTTGAAACTCAAGAAGACATTAGGGAATGCACAAACTCTATTCTACCTTCCTCTTCTACTAACCTCTTACCCTCTAATCCAAAGTCTGACCATTTGCCGGTCAAAAAAACCAAAAAAAATGAAAACCTCAAAAAGGCCAAAACATTGAAAAATAAAAAATTTCATAAAAATATAAAATGAAAATGACATAAAAAAATGGATCTTGCCCTGAGGAAAGCCCTTGCTGAGGAGTTGATTCTTAAGCTTCCCATAATAAAGGCCACCGATCACTTGCCTGACCTTAAGAGATTTGTAAGTTGTAAATTGATACCCAAGAGGTTGGGTAATAAGAGCACAAGGATAGAATGACACTTAATGTCTATGGCCACCTCCTTTGTGAGGGGAAGAAAGACCAAGAGCTGTAGAGTGAAGCGATTGCCCTGAGTTGAGTGTAAAATCAATGACACCATTTTTACCCATGCGAGAATCAATGATGACTCGTCGATAAATATCCTCCTGACTTCCGTGTTTGACAAGCTCAAACTCGGACCACTTTGGAAATTGAGAGAGATCGTGCATATGGCTGACCGATCCATAAAACGATCGAGAGGAACCATTTCAATCATGATTACTTTCCAAGGATCTCTACTTCAAGTAAACTTCATGATCATCGATATTGAGCACCGAGGAGAGTTTACCTAGTCTCTGATTATTCTTGGGAAGCCTTTCTTAGCCTCAGCTAAGGCGACTATATATTGCGAGACTCGGAAATTGATTTTACCGCATTGGGAGCACTCCAACATCACCATTCTTTGACATACTTTACGCTAAGGTAACCCGCATAGCCGCGGATAAACTTTACCATCGAGTGATAGATGGATCCCGTCTCTCTACTACACTTGAGATACTGAATGTCTAAACGATCATTGGTTTAGAGACTCCCCACACCTCCACTTCACCAACTACTTGCACCACCATTGTGACAGCTTCTAAGGAGGACTCACGACCCAAAGTTATCATTGAGTCAGATATGACTTTTATTGATTATCTCGACCATTTTGATGATCTGACAAAAGAGCATATTAACACCAATACAACTGAGATCACTAACTCCTACCCAAGACGTGTGTTGACCCTTCAGAAATTTTACAATCTATATGGTGACTCATCTGACAAGGAACCCATGGTCAGCACAACATCACAGCCTGGACCTTCAACGAAGGAGACAACCAAGACTAAATTGACCCCACCCGAAAACATGGTTGCTCTATCCTCTATTCGGTTATCCAGTGAGAGGAAGTTGAGAAATGATTCCTCGAGGTGTTCTGCAGAACCCCTTAAGGCATGTCACTCTCCTCTCCCTCTCAATACTTCAGGTTCTAGAAATCTGACTAAGAAAGTTGCCTTCAACATATTAGAAAAGGAATTTTCTGAGGATACCTCATTGGGTCTCGATGAGGAGATATGAGTGAGCTCACTTCGGTTGTTCTTAAGCCTTATATGAGGAAGTAGTCGTGCGCCAACCCTCATTGGACAATCCCTTCACCTCACTATTATTCATCTGAGGATGATTCCAACAACGACACACTTTCCTCACCTCCTCGCTCACGCAAAAAGGTTTGTCACAAACCTTCTTGATCCTTGTATATTCTCACTCCTCCTTGTATATATTTCCATTCCCTCCCTTCCCAGTAATTCGTATCACTCGCCTCGGCTCCATATTATTTCTGTTTATGGCTATATCTAGGATGACCAGATCCTAAGTATATGGAGAGAATGACTCAAGTCTCTTCACCATTCTCTGTACATTCTCTAGATCTCATCGATTCTCACACTAATTTATGTCATATACTTAGGTTGAACATAGCCTAAGTATAGCCCATCGTGTATATATACTCATCGGATCCCACTTTTGACCTCGTCCACCCCATTTTTTATATTCTTCTACACTTAGGCTGACCAGAGCCTAAGTATAGGGAGGCAGATCGACTTCTATACGATTTTGTTATTTTAACTCTTTATGCTTAACACGAGCTACGTCCTTTTCCATGCTTCTTGTGCTCTGAGAATATAGCGCACACTAAGTAAAGGGGGCATGTATATATTACATATATACTTTACCCTTGTATATATTATGTAATAATTACGAGGTGGTAAAAATTGAAAAAAAATAAATACATGTATACTTATGCATATTGTATAATCCATATAATACTTTTGTAAAAGTACATGTAAATAATACTTTTGTAAAATTTGTTGTAAAATAGGAGGTATACAGAGACAAAAATTGAAAAAAATAAAATAAAGAATAAAATAAATAAAGGCTTCTTATTTCCTCTGCATATCATCCTTGCATTCAAAAAAAGTGTCTTGCACTTTATTCGTATATATTACATGTCTTATGCATATCATCTACATATCTAGCATATGCAAAGTGAAAAGTTAGTGGGTTCTGAACAAAGTTATGAATAGATGATGAGGATAGATTTTATTTGACCTTAATCTACCTAATTTCATAGGAACCCTATAGGAACTAGAGTTAAGGTTTTTCAGCTCGAGTGACTGAATTCTTTGAGTCGCAATTCTATGTTCACATGCCATCTTCATTGGTTTAATTAGAATATTTCGTACACACGCACGATTCTTTTAGACAGTGACCTAACTTGGACAAGCACCATGTACGTAGCTCTTCATTGATGAGGTGGCATGGAGATAGAATCCTTTGGCTTGGAGTAGCACACAAATGGAAACATCTGTCTTCACTAGGGAGAGTAGTTCATCTCACCTAGTGATGAATATTTGTTTCATCATCTTTATTCTATCATTTTGGCTTTAAAACTCAAGTAAATGCGTCTAAATAGGCTTAATTCATGTACTTAACGTCCACGCATCATTGTGTAAATAGTGTATAAAATATGATTTTAAAGCTAAAATTATAGAATAAAATAAAGAAAATAAAAAGAATAATATTGAAAATATTTTATGACCCGAAACCCCAAGACCTAGGCAACTCGATGACTAGGTCGACGAGGAATAAAGTAGGGGGAGATAAGGTCCAAAATATAATGAAGAATCCTTTTATTTTGATTCTTTTTTATTCATTTTTGGGACCTATTTTTAGTTCCTCTTTTTATATTTCAAATAAAGGAACTTTGACCAGGAAATTTGTAGATAATAAATTATAGAAAAATACAAAATTGATTTCACACAAAATAATATACAGATAAAAAGATATACTCAGAATAAATTCCCAAAATCTCAACATCCCAAACCCATATCTCTCATATAAAAACTCAAAATATATCAAAATCACCTTTAATTGTATATAACTTTTAATAGTCTATTTAATCAAGGTGGTTTCATATTTTTTGGAGTTGAAAGTTAGGTTTTGGACTCCTGTTATATATATGTACCGATTAAAATATTCATTTTATTTATTATACATTTTTATAAGAAAATTATATTTTTATAATCTTGTAAATATTATTTATATTATGTGTGTATATTAAAATAGGAATAAATACATAAATAAAATGCAAAAATAAAAAAGGTAAAGAAAACATATAGATGAAATACCAATATCTATACTTATATAGATAGTATTTTTATTTTTTAATTGTATATAATAAATAAAAATAAAATAAAAATATAAAGTTATAAATATATAAAATAATAAATTTAGTTAATAAAATTAAATATACAAAATAAAAGTAAAACATTAAAATATATAGACAAATATACTTATTTATAGCCCTTAAAGTTAACTTGTAATTAATTACCACAAAAATAAATAAAAATCATCATAATAATTAATATTTATCATTTTATAACCTAAAATTGATAAAAATTGTTTATTATTTTTAAATGAATTTCGAAATCTTTTTCCAGGATTTTTCCTGGTTGGTCCACGTGTACCAACCAGGAGGGTCCGAGAGTTGACCGCGGGTCAACTCTCTGACCCACCTCCTACATTTTGTCAGAACTGTGTTTGGATTCTTCTTCGCGAATTTTTTAGGAAGATTCTTTCACCTACTGGCTTTGATATCTTCTACACTTTTTTCCCCGTTGCTCGAGGATACACACTGATGTCTTTCCTTAGGGATTGGGCCTTCGATTTGCGAGGTTTTTCTCATTCTTTGAGTGCCTTCCCGGCCTGTATGTAAACCTACCCGTCACCTTCATTCACTTTTTGAACTTCTTTTGACCACTCTTTCTCTCTCTTTTTACGCGTAAATGGCGGAAGGAGGTGACAGCAACCTTGCCATGCTGTTAGGTTGATCGAAGCAGCATTCCATCATCTCTGTCCAACCTCGACCGTCGAAGTCTATCTCCCTGCTTCTAGGCTGGTGAGGTCCATTTATCTTCTCATTTCTTTTATTTTTATTGTGGTCTTAACCATAGGAATCATCACTTTCCTGCCATGTCATGTTTAACCGCTTAATCACCCCCGTTCGAAGTTCGTCGGAGCTGAGCTACGACGAACTTCACTTCTTTCGTACACCGAACCCCGCTCCCATACACCCCATTTCATAGTTGAGGCAATTTTCCCTCAACTCTCTAACCATTTTTACGCAGGTATTCGGAGCATAACGGTTGCCTGGGGTGATTTTGGATCGCGTTGGAGGCATCTAGGGTGCGCCTGCTCCTCCACCCTCTTCCGTGAGCTCTAGCATCTCTCCGGTTGTTTTGAAACTGCTAGACGATCAAGCCAACCTGCAAAAGATGATTGAGCATTTTTGGAGCCGCAACGGACATCGGAGGAGGAAAATCTAAACGGGGGAGCTCGCATCACTGGTGGTTCTTCCCCATTCTTCATCATCATCCTCTTTCTGTCGTCAGATCAGGAGAGCTCCAGTTTGATCGTGAGACGTTTGATATACCTGTGCAACGACCCTTGATCGCCATTAAGTGCTCTAGTCTTGACCATCCACACGAATCGGTATTGAGCTACGACATCACGACACGTGGCATTAGCGATCCATCCTCGCCATCCGATCGCCTTTGGCTGGAGTATTTTGCATTTCACCCCTACCACATTTTTGTATTTATTATTTAGTCTATAATATTTCATCTGCCGCTATTATGTTTTTGAAATATTTGTGACCTTGCCCTTGAAACTTTTATTAATTGCTTTTAGGTCCCCGCCAGCACACCTCATGTGGTCATCCACGTGAGGCACGCATTTTGTACCTCGGTCACTAGGCTTTTAGTTATTTGTGTTTAGTCCCAGAACTATTTTATGTTGTTATATCATTTTTTGTAAATTTGTTATTCAACCCCTATTATTTTTTATAATTGCATTCTGACCCCCACCAGTGAGGCTCACGTATCTAGGCATGTGAGATTGGCTATTTTGCGGTGAGGCCCTTGTGGCTTTGCTTATATCCATTTGGGGTAGAAAGTTGAATATTCAATTGTATATTTTTGTCAACTTTCATGTAGGTCCATGTACTTTCTTATATTTGCAAAAATACCCCTGCAAGTATTGCATTTTCTCTTTGTTCTCTCTGTTTATTTCATGCATCTATATTATTTGAAAAAAAACTCAAAAATAGGGGTAGCTTCATAATACATTGCTCTTCCACGTCATATTTTTATTTTGCATTTTTGAAGCTATTTATTATTTATGAAAAATCAAAAACTTGTTTTTTCATCCTTATTTGCAAAAAGTAAATACATGAAAATTATAAAACTTTTTTGAAAAATTATAAAAAATATATTTCATATTATTTATGTATTTTGTATCTTCATACTAAAAATCACTAAACAAATATAAAAGAAAACTCTAAAAATTTGAAAACCCCAAAAGCCTTTATAAAAATATAAAAATCCATAAAAATCTCAAAAATATAATTTCTATCTCTGAATTTTCTCTATACTATTATCTATATATTAAAATTAATTTGGAGAATTTTTGTTACTGTCTAATATTTTTTATCTCTAATTTAATTTCAGGTATTTATTCTATTCCCTGTTTTAGGGTATTTTTAGTTTAAAAATATATGAAAATTATCAAAAAAATCTTAAAAATCATAAAAATAGTACAAAATTATCTAAAAACCAAAAATATTTTTTTCTTGTATTTTGGTTATTTTACCTACTTTTTATCTCTCACCAATAATGTATATATCTTATATATAGCTTTATATATTAAAAGAAAAATAAAATATAAAAATATAAAATACAAAAAGAAAGTATAAAATCAGAAATTAAAAATTAAAATATAAAAATATAAAATAAAAAAACAAAATTATATAAAATAAAAAACCCACAAAAAATAGCACTTACATAGATAAATACATCGCATTCACATTTTGTGCATTTTTGTCCGATCTACCTGCTTGTTCCCTATGTTCGACACTCTACACATACTTGCACCTATACACATCTTCATTATAGAGTTATAATAAATTTCAACTCCGCATCTGCTAATCTGTTGTGGGTTAATTGCTGCTTGAAGCATGATTTCATGTGGTTGATTCGATGACGGTGTTCCTGCCTTGTGTGGAACATAAGACTGCTGGATTTTTGGCTTCAACAAATGGCACTATTGTAGGGGAGCAACAACGTATAGATTGGATCTTCATTGATTGTTATATTATTTTTCTATATTTTTCCTAATTTATTTGATATTCATTGTGAATTGACTAATCCCTCTCTCTTGTTTGACTTATTGCGAGGAACGTTGATCGAGGGAGGTGCTCTCTTCTAGGAGCGCCTGCGTACCCACGTGGGGCGACTTGGACCTAGCACTAAGGTAGACTTGGAGAAAGTTTTGAAGACAATTTCCTTGTATTTATTTGTAGTATTCATTTGTGTAATTTTATGAGAGAGAGAGACCTTAATTTGTAATAATGTAGGGACTCAAAACATTGGACTTTCAGTCCCAATTTCCAAGTGTTTATTCACTTAAGGGCTCACCGCAGTTTTTGTTGCATTTTCATCTCCTTTTTTCCCTTCCTTTTATGGTTTTGGTTTTCGTTATTTTGTGTGACCGAGCCCTTAGCTTTAGGATTTCTTGACGATAGAGTAGGTCCAATCACCTAATAATCACCGCACGTACCTATAGATATCAAACTGCTTCTCACTTTGTCTCAAAACAACTGCACTGTGCGAGTTCTCCATACATCGCTTTCAGGACCCATTGTTGTGGGAATCGAGGAGACTCTAAGACCGGACGCTTCGGTTCAATTCTAAGTCATTAGCATAGGTTCTTCACGATAATAGCAATTTCTGAACTTAGGGTGATTTCATCAGCTTGCATTTGCATATAGATATGTTTCAATTCTACTGAGCATCTTTGCATGTAGAGCGCTGGAGGAAAGGTGAGCATTTACGCTTTAGCATACATCATTGTTTTGTCGCTTGCATTTCTTTTTCTGCCTCTCTACCTCTGATTTTGATAACCTAGGTGCTAAGTAAAATTTATTCCTCGACAGGCATGTGCATTTCCTATAAAAATTCAAAAAAAGTGATAACCAATAAAATTGGGACTGCTAATATTACTTGACTTTAAAAAAAACCAAAAAGAAAAATCGTTCCTGGGGCGAGTAATTCCCTCATTGTCTTCGCTTTTACTTGCTCGCACATACCCTAAGGACTAGCGCCCTAATCCCATTCAACCTCATAAGTGATTGCACAACTTTTTGACTTCTCACCTAACTCTAAAACAAATAAAAGATAAAAAGATCGTGCTTTCATGGTCTCTATCGAGTTGAGTAGATGAATTGAGGGTTTGTATTGTGTGAGTTTGCTTGTGATTTTTGTGTGCATTCTAGATCTCCTCTAAGCATTTGTGCCTTTTTCTCACTACTATTGATTTGACCTCCGTGCTCTCCCGATCATTTTCCTTTTATTTCGAGATGGCTGACTGGAGCGTATTTTATCCAGACTTTACAGATCTCTCGTTTACTCCAGCCGGTCTACCTATATATTTCCAGGAAAATATTTCTCCTGAATTTTGTACATATCCTCCTCAACCACAGTTTAAGACCTAGGATTTTTATCCACACTCACCTCTACCTTCACATTTCCCTTCACATCCACCCGACACTGATATGTTGGAGTCACCTTTCCTGATTTCTACGATTAAGACCATGAATGAAATGATGGAGCAAATAAATTCGAGGATTGATGATCTTACTAGTTTAAATAAGAACCAGAATGTACCTCCACTATTTGAGGATATGGATTCACTTGAGGATCATGAGAGCTTGCAATCACCCAAAATACAAAAAAATGAGAAAGTTTTAAAAATACAAAAAGATTTCGGCAGACCTTTCATTGATTCAGATTGTGAGGAGAGTGCTCATCTGCCAGATCATTTGATCACACAACCATCCACAATCTATCCCACCTTTAACCCCGAGGATGTCGTTGTATAGATTGCTCTTGGCATTCCTCGTGTATATGTTGATTTCATCTTCCTCCCTTGTATGGAGGAGGTCCAAAAATTAAAAAATTTATTGACTAAACCTGAAGTGGTGGCCACCAATCATGAGATCATTCGTGCCCGACTTCAGCAGGCCATGACCGATTTATCTGCTCCTCTTCCCAATAAGAGAAAACAGACGAGCAGATCTGAGCATCATATCTTGACCATGGCCACTGCCCACGCCATCACACACACATCCCATTCCTAGGAAGAAGAACATTGCTACACCTTTCATTAGTTGCACCATCTCTAACCACACATGTGATCACACTCTCCTACACGTCGATACTTCGATTAATATAATACCCTTCTCGTTGGTACAATCTATTCATCTTGGACCTCTCAAGAAAACTAGGCTCATCATACAATTTGCTGATGGATCAATAAAGAGTCCAAAGGGTATTCTAGAGAACGTCGTCATTCTGATTCAGGGAATGAGATTCACTATAGACTTTGTTGTTTCTCTCATGGAGACCTCTGTTGGACATGCAAGCCCACGACGAGCCATTATGCAATAAATTTTATTGCACATATCATTCCCTGATCTGAAATGAAGAATAAATAATTTGTATAATAGGTCCCTCTGTACAATTAGGGTTATGTACCATGGCCTTCTTAATAATCATACAGATGTTGATTCAATAATTGAATCATAGAGGTTGGTGCTTGGATGAATATCTAAAGGGTTAGATTGAGGACTCATCAAGCACTGTCAAATGATTATTAAGAGATGATCTCCAGCCTGAGTAGGAGATGGAAATCCTTTTCTCACATAGGCTGATATCTGACCGACCTCTTGACGCAGATCCTCTGCATGGGAATAGTGATTCGGAGGTGTCAGATTAGTTAGGTCAATGGGTTGACTTAACACGATCGAGATAACCTAAGTCCTATGTTGAATGCTGTCACAGCATAGGCACGCATCCTCTGACCGGAGAAAGATGTATTACTATATGTATGAGTATGTACATTTGGTAGACCAATAGTTTGATGGCCTAACTAAGGTCTATACACCGGCGAGCTGGTGTGCATATAAGGGCATATGAGTAATACGATCTCTCAAAGGGATCATATAGGTTCACTTATGACCCAGAAGACATGAGCTCACTCATGCGGTATTGGGACCGATCAAATTCCATGCATGGTCATCATGCTCTGGAAGCATGACATGAATTTGAAGGTATGATATATGCTTTGGGAAAGCATATGATCGATACCAATTCCCAATGACCAAGATTTAGAAACTTAGTGATCAAACCCTGAAGAAGACGATGTAAAATTGACCTTGATCTTCAGGTTGATTATAGGTCTTTCAGTATGCAGGATGTACATGTATTGAGAATACATGAAGGTGATGTGATCATAAACGATTGTATAACCATGACGCTTCCAATCCGAGGGAGTGATGAAACAGGTCTGGATTTTAGTGACTCCTCTCAATAGAGAAGCAATCTGATCTTGGTCCAAACGTTGGACATTGGTCTGAATGAGATTCAGATGCAATGAGAAGATTAGATTTACGGTCTTGATTTAATCAAGCATCTGTGGGAGGTACGTAAGATCTAGATTTGAGATGAGATCTCAATATCCAAGTCACTATGCGTGGATCAATACAACCGCTTTGTCCTTATCTCCAAGTATCTGCGGAGAAAGCACATTATTCTTGAAAGAGTTCAAGAATAATTCATTTGATGAATTATGTATCCAAGCAACAAGATGTTGATAAATAAATGAGATTTAATTATAAAGAATAATATGAATATGATTCATATTAAGAGAATGATTATCCAAGATAATTAAATAGGATTTAATTATCAAGGATATGCAAATTGTGGATAGTGCTATCCATAATTTATGAGTATATATTATAAATGTGATTTATAATATATTAGAGAGAGCACCTTTGTAAATAGCATTTGTTAATTGTTAATGTGAATTGGATTCACATTAAGCAATTAATTGGAAATGTAATTTACAATTTAGTTTGGGTTGTGAATATGATTCACATATTTTCAATGGCATGATTGAAATATTCACTAATTAATTGGGAATTAATTTATTGGATAATTTTGCAATAAATATTCACAAATTAATTGGGAATTAATTTGGTGGATAATTTTGCAATAAATATACACTAATTAATTGGAAATTAATTAGTGGATAATATTGCAAACAAATAAGAGATAATTGGATTAAATAAAAAAGGGGATGGATAATACACCACCAAATGAGGTGGCGTCACCCATGACTTGGTCATGGGTGACGCCCCATCTATTTGGGGAGAATTATCATCTCATTTTACTATTATCCTATTATCTTGTGTTTATTTATTTATTTGTTGAATTAAATTATGTTGATAATTATGCAACATATATTTAATTTAAAATAAATTAATATGTTGTTGTTTTTCGAACAACAATTATCATGGCCATTGATTTAATATACATATCAATCTAACCATTGATTTTATATATGCCATGGATTGTGATCCATGAACTTCCAAACTAATATAAATAGAGGGCAACCCTAGCCTCTACAAGGTGCATGTTCAAGAGTTGTACACGCCTACAACTCTCTCTCTCTCTCTCTCATTCTCACCTACTCCCTCTCTCTCTCTATTTCAAGATGGTCATCCATCTTATGTATTGAGAGAGAGACCTTCTTGCCTTCGCCTTCGACTACTCGAGGATCTCCATCTTCTTTGGGGCTGCTTGATCTAGAGGAAGACGACGGATTTCGTTGGACGAAATCAGGGGATTCGAAGCTTGGATCTTCATCGAGGATTGCGGGAGGAACGCGTCTCATCATCGCGCCCGCAAGTGCCATCTTCGTGGATTGGACTTGAGACAGGCGGATCTCTTACTTTAGAGATCTCGTGATCGCAACCACGCTTCAAGAGATATTTCTAATACTTTGTGGTTTGATGAAATGATCCAAGAAATATTCTTGTGATCATGTGGTTTCATCACTTGATTAAAAATTTTAATTTCTGCTGCATCTAGCGACTAGTGCAACTAGTCGCCCCGATCGCATGAGATGCGATCAACATGCTTCCGTGATGCGCTTGAGGATTCTCAATATCCTTCAAGTGGTATTAGAGCCTTAGGTCAAAAAAGTTTTTGGATACGATCCATAGACCTAGGACGACTTGGGTTTGAAAGGGTCATGAAAGTTTTGTCGCATTTCAATTTTCGCACCTCTGTCTAATTGAATTTTTTCGGTACTGTTTAAATTGTTTAAACACAAAATTTGCATTTGAATTTTATTCCCCATTAAATAAGGAAACCATAGGATCTTAGTTTATGTTATTTGGATTTCATTTGCTCAAGATATGGCCCTTTGAATAAACATGTATTCACTGTGTGGGAACAACAGATCTGAACGTGATTAATGAGTTAGTTACTGTTTTGATGTGCCTCTAAATACGTTAAATATCACTTGGATTCTATCATAAATCAAATTAGCAATCTTAAGAAATTGATTTTGCGTAATTTGGATTTAAATTGATCAAGATAAGTTGATTTTAGTGATTGGGGGTCACTGCTGGAAATTGACATTTTTTATCATGAACCATGTGATAGTCATTCAAATATGATGAT
Organism: Ottelia alismoides; assembly: GCA_037367405.1. Taxonomy (NCBI): domain Eukaryota; kingdom Viridiplantae; phylum Streptophyta; class Magnoliopsida; order Alismatales; family Hydrocharitaceae; genus Ottelia; species Ottelia alismoides. Next base: position 117,763 of record JAZKJV010011752.1, read on the forward strand.
GAAAATTAATAGTTAATTTTCTGAAATAATTACTGATAAATATTTGTGAAATATTTAAAGAGATAATTATTTCATTGAATGACATTTGCCTAAACCAAGATGATAAGATAGTTGATCTTGATCATTAATTGGTTGACATGAAATCATCGACAAACATTTTTTCATGAAGAACCTTAATTTATACTACAATAGTTGTAGGACAACTCTCACATGAAAACCCTATTTCTTGAATAGGATTGGAGATTTGTTTAGCAAATCTCCTTATAATATTGTCAAAATTGTTTTGATGTATATTATATGGTATAATTTCGGTTGAAAAACCGACGAGCATCTCAAAGTACATGATGATCTATCTGGCATTATCCTTTCCTGAGGTGGATGTGGTGCCTAGTCGGAGAGCATTGGGGTTGCAGGTTGCAACGTATGTGGTCCATCCCACTCGTCGGTACTGGCCATGACAGCAGGTTGGGACTCGATAATGCCGGAGAAGTCAAAGTGTATTTTTCTAATTATTAAAATTCAAATAATACTTACTTTGAGATTATACCTACTATTCAAGTAATAATAAAGTTTGTTGATTGATGATTGGATTGATGATTAATTTAATGTGATTAAATTAATTATATTCAATAAACACTCTATTATGAATAGATGTGTATTTCCCTTGCAAGAGTTAATTATGTGAATATGATTCACGATAATTAATTATTACAATTTGAATATGAGGTGAAGGATCACATAAGTGACATCCATGGTCTCCCGTCAAGGCAAAGGATTCCGTCGCCAGATGTTGTATATAGGAGACGCCTGTCCGAAGTGATAGATCCTTTATATGATTTATTTGGATCGGGTTCCTTGCTTCTCGAAAGAGTAAGGCCGTATATGTAGTGACCCCAATATCGAGTCCTCATATTATTGGGGCGATATTGGATTGCGTATAGCGAGTATTAAGCATGTTGATGGTTGATTCAATTAATGACGGGTCAACATCATCTTAGGGGTGGTGGGCTCGGGTGTTAAATATCGAATTGGGAAATGAGAGTTGGACTTACAAGGCAGAATGTGTTCCCGCTTCTTTTTATCGGAGTCGCAAGTTCTCATATTATTGGGATGTGATGAAGATAGGAAAGAAGATCACAGATCTTGCTAGAGATATAATGGTAAGAATATCTCTTACATTGAAAATGATTAAGGGAATGAACTTTCATTGTTGACAAGGCAAGACAACTTTGATATAAAAAATTCCTAAATCAAAGTAAAATATGTATATATAACTATATATACTTATGCAAATCTTATTTCAGATAATCCTTTATTAAACTCACTCAATCTTATACTCAATAATAACCAGTAAAATATCATGGATTGAACTCATGATCCAGATATTGTACTTGAAATTGGACACATAATGTATGTGGTTGCAATGTGCAAGTTTCCTCAACATAACGAGGAATGACAATTAAATTAGACAATAAGACATCACCTTAGGGTTTGTATGTCTCTACAGTCTTGATCTTTCATCGAGTGTACTTTGGAAGTGACATGTTGATGATGATTGCAATTGTCAAATAATCATTATAAAAATCTAAGAAGATATTCGTGCATACATATGTGCTCTAGACATTTAATCATGAATGACATGGTTCTCTGCATTATACAGAATGGTATCTCGAAAGAGATGATGTATTCATAATGTTTGAATACATACCTAAACCTAAATCTCTAAGAGTTAAGATGTATGTAGATATGATGATATCATCATTCTACTATCCATACTCAAGTCATTCATGAAGTTTCATGATAATCATTTTGTATGAATTTAATGAAGCATGTAGTGCTCTTGTATTGAAATCTTTTGAATTCAACATAAGAGATTCTTTATCTTGAACAATGGTTGTTTATAAATGAAGTGAGCACAGTGGAAGCGTGGGTCGGACCCATGTGAGAAGGAAAGTCAAAGAGTTGATCGTACTTCTGTGACTTCCATATGACATCCAAAGAGTTGGATGAATGCCAATACTGCAATAAGTTGATGCGTTGATAATATGACTATCAAAATTGTCTAAAATCCTTAGTGAATGACTCTGATAGAGTATCAGAATAATCTACATATAATCATTGACTTTGACTTACTTATTTCATAAGATAAAGTCTAATAATTGTATCCCAATCTTCTAATGACACTTGCAATTGGTTGCATATATATATATATATTAGAAGATTAGAAATTTGATCATAAGGTTTAATAGTCATCTACATGGATTTGATGCAATTGTTGCAACAATCTCTATTGGACAGATGGACTTCATATTTTTAGTTTGAGAGCCCTTAGTCTTAGAGAATGTCTCTATGACCTAGTTATTAAAATACATTCATTGTTCGTTTCTAAATGTTGGAAATAAACATGAATTCTGGAATAAACCTATCATAAAGAGTTATGATGGATATATATTTCAGATAGTAATCTGACATCTAGTGGACTCTACTAAATTAGAAAATTAATGAATGGTTCATTAAGATTTCTAATACTGAAAATTAAACGTTAATAGATCAATAGGAGGATGAAGATCATTTGACAATGATCCGGCATCGAGTCTTTAGAATGTCTAAAATTTCAAATCTTACATAGTTGTGAATATTGTATTCGAAGAATGTCCAATACACCCTTCTCTTAGGAAAGGTGTAAGATGTTAAGGTATTCGGGATATCATACATATTGATGTATGTGGATCATCTGTATCATAGTGAACATTATGGATATGTGATATCTATTGATGATCATGTATGATATGAGATTTCTTCTCTTCACCTGAGAAACCTTTGAGATGTTCAATGATTTCACAATTTTGATTTAGAACCAAAGTTTGAAGGAAGATTAAATGAATTTGATCTAACTAAGGTAGCAAGTACCTATTAGATGAATTCAAAGAATACCTTATGAAGATATGAATATCATTTCTATCTCAATCCTCCTAACACACCTAATCTCAATGGAGTTGTAGGGAGATACAATTGGATCATGTGTGACATGATTTGATCGATGATGAATTTTAGAATAATTATCCCTTAGTTTCCAGGTATATATGTGTAGTAGAGACTACATTATATATCCTTAATAAGGTTCCATGCATGTAAGAAGGAATCTAGCACTTGAGAGTGCTACTTCATTAGGAAAATAAAGGATGGTATTGGATACCTACTTTATGACCTTGAGATTCTTAAAAGATCTCATCTCTGAGAATGTGATCTTAGTAGATTGAGACTCTCTTGAGAATCAAGATGAAAATGAAGTGAATGAACTCATTTAATCTTGAGAAGATAATGAGGCTCCTGAAATCGGGAACTAAAAGGACAATTAAAGATGAAACACTAATACCTCTTCAAATGAGTTTGAGGATGTATTCCATGTGTCAGTTAAGTCTGACAACGACCGGACTTCATGTAATGAAGCTCCTGAGGATCATGACATGGAAAGATGGATATTAGCAATAAAGTCTAAAGTAGACTTCATATACAAAGTGTTGTATATGGACCCTCGAGGATCCACCTATAAGGGTTAGACCCATTAAGGTGTAAATGGATCTTCAAGAGAAAGGGAACCTGATGAGAAGGTAGAGACCTTCAAAGCTCAGTTCGTAGCCATGAGCTACACACCGGAAGAGTAGACATTGCTTGCGATGAGACTTGCTCTTTGGTGACCATGCCTACAATCATCATAATATTGCTAACCTTAGCTACACAACTTGACTATTGCATCTTCAAGATGTAAGTCAAGATTGCATTCCTCTAAGAATACCTCTATGAGGATATTCACATGAAGTAGACCCAGGGCTTCATGATTGGGGAAAGTAAGGTATGAAAGCTAAAGAAATCCATCTATGGACTCAAATAAGCTTCTTTTAGTTGGAACATAAGATTTGATAAAATTATAAATGTTATGATTTCAAATAGAATCTTGATGTACCATGTGAAGCTTAGTGGGAGTGCCATTGTGTTCATCATGCTAAATGTAGATAATATCCTAATCATTTGGAATGATATAAGGATGATAATAAGTATTTTATGATCTGGCTAGTTCGTACCTTAAGATATGATCTCAAAAGATGCCTCTTGAATCTTAGTTCTGAAGGTGTTCAGAAGCAAAGAAAAGAGGGTGTTGGGACTGTCACATTTGTAGTGCACCTTGGACATGTTCCATTTTCTGGAAATTCCAAGAAAGGCTTTCTTACCTTGAGATTTGGTACTGACCTATCTAAAGGGATAGCACCTCAAAGAGTTGAGGAAGTGAATGCTAGAACTTCTTGCACCTGTGCATCAGTTACGAGAAGCTAAGTGTATGCTAGATGTGTACAAAAGCCAGATATATGCCATGCAGTGGGAGTAGTAAAGTGTTGCTAATCCTACCATGGAGAGAAAACACTTGATTGCAGTAATAACAAAATCTTCATAGATGACAAGATTTTTTGAGATAATGATCTCAAAGTCATATCTTCAAAAGCTTAAGACTTTATAGATAGAGATCTAAAAGGTCTTAACTGTGGATACCTTAAGAGATAGTGATCTCCCAGAATAAGGGTATTCTGATAAGGATTATGGAAATACTGGTTATAATAATTATTGAGCAATAGTGTCAAGGACACTATAACTGCTTTATCAAGATTGAGTATTAGTTGCATTAGATGCAACATTCGCATTAGATGCGAGCACTATTACTGGGGATATGCAAGTACCGTAAAAGGACTTTGCATAGTCTCGCAGGAATAGAGTGACTGATCAACTTACCTAGCTATCTTCTAAATAGCCTATGATTGTCACATGAGTGTGGATTTAAATGATTAGCCCATTAATGGCTCTTTGGGCTAGTGGGAGATTGTTGGACATGCGAGCCCACGGCGAGCCATTATGCAGTAAATGTTATTGCACATATAATTTCTTGATCTGAAATGAAGAATAAATAATTTGCATAATAGGTCCCTCTGTATAATTAGGTTATGTACCATGGCCATCTTAATAATCATACAGCTGTTAATTCAATAAATGAATCATAGGGGTTGGTGCTTGGATGAATATCTAAAGGGTTAGATTGAGGACTCATCAAGCACTGTCAAATGATTATTAAGAGATGATCTCCAGCCTGAGTAGGAGATGGCAATCCTTTTCTCACATAGGCTGATATCTGACCGACCTCTTGATGCAAGTCCTCTGCATGGGAATAGTGATTCGGAGGTGTCAGATTAGTTAGGTCAATGGGTTGACTTAACAAGATCGAGATAACCTAAGTCCTATGTTGAATGCTGTCACAGCATAGACACGCATCCTCTGACCGGAGACAGATGTATTACTATGTGTCTGAGTATGTACATTTGGCAGACCAATAGGTTGATGGCCTAACCAAGGTCTATATACTAGCAAGCTGGTGTGCATATAAGGGCATATGAGTAATACGATCTCTCAAAGGGATCATACAGGTTCACTTATGAACCGGAAGACATGAGCTCACTCATGAGGTATTGGCACCGATCAAATTCCATGCATGGTCGTCGTGCTTTGGAAGCATGACATGAATTTGAAGGTAGATATATGCTTTGGGAAAGCATATGATCGATATCGATTCCCAATGACAAAAATTGAGAAACATAGTGATCAAACCCTGAAGAGGATAGTGTAAAATTGATCTTGATCTTCAGGTTGATTATAAGTCTTCCAGTATGCAGGATGTACAAGTATTGAGAATACCTGAGGGTGATGTGGTCTTAAACGATTGTATAACCATGACGCTTCCTTACCTGAGGGTGATGTGGTCATAAACGATTGTGTAACCATGACGCTTCCATTCCGAGGGAGTGATGAAATAGGTCTGGATTTTAATGACTCCTCTCAATAGAGAAGCAATCTGATCTTGGTCCAAATGTTGGACATTGGTCTGACTAAGATTCAGATGCAATGTGAAGATTAGATTTGCGGACTTGATTTAATCAAGCATCTATGGGAGGTACGTAAGACCTGGATTTGAGATGAGATCTCAATATCCAAGTCATTATACGTGGAACAATACAATTGCCATGTCCTTATCTCCAAGTATCTGTGGAGAAAGCACATTATTCTTGAAAGAGTTCAAGAATAATTCATTTGATGAATTATTTATACAAGCAACAAGATGTTGATAATTAAAAGAGATTTAATTATCAAGAATAATATGAATATAATTCATATTAAGAGAATGATTATCCAAGATAATTAAACGGGATTTAATTATCAAGGATAGGCAAATTGTGGATAGTGCTATCCATAATTTATGAGTATATATTATAAATGTGATTTATAATATATTAGAGAGAGAACACCTTTGTAAATAGCATTTGTTAATTGTTAATGTGAATTGGATTCACACTAAGAAATTCATTGGAAATGTAATTTAGAATTTAGTTTGGGTTGTGAATATGATTCACATATTTTCAATGGCATGATTGAAGTATTCACTAATTAATTGGGAATTAATTCATGAGATAATTTTGCAATAAATATACGCAAATTAATTGGGAATTAATTTGATGGATAATTTTGTAATAGATATACACTAATTAATTGGGAATTAATTTAGTGGATAATATTGCAAACAAATAAGAGATAATTGGATTAAATAAAAAAGGGGGATGGATAATACTCCACCAAATGAGGTGGCGTCACCCATGACTTGGTCATGGGTGACGCCCCATCTATTTGGGGTGAATTATCATCTCATTTTATTATTATCCTATTATCTTGTGTTTATTAATTTATTTGTTGAATTAAATTATGTTGATAATTATGCAACATATATTTAATTTAAAATAAATTAATATGTTGTTGATATTTGAACAACAATTATCATGGCCATTGATTTAATATACATATCAATCTAACCATTGATTTTATATATGCCATGGATTGTGATCCATGGACTTCCAAACTAATATAAATAGAGGGCAACCCTAGCCTCTACAAGGTACATGTTCAAGAGTTATACACGCCTACAACTCTCTCTCTCTCTCTCATTCTTGCCTACTCTCTCTCTCTCTCTATTTCAAGATGACCATCCATCTTATGTATTGAGAGAGAATTTCTTGCCTTCGCCTTCGACTACTCGAGGATCCCCATCTTCTTTGGGGTTGCTTACTCTATAGGAAGACGACGGATTTCATTGAACGAAATCAGGGGACTCGAAGCTTGGATCTTCATCAAGGATTGCAGGAGGAACGCGTCTCATCATTGCTCCTGCAAGTGCCATTTTCGTGGATCGGACTTGAGACAGGAGGATCTCTTACTTTAGAGATCTCGTGATCGCAACCATGCTTCAAGAGGTATTTCTAATACTTTGTGGTTTGATGAAACGATCCAGGAAATGTTCTTGTGATGATGTGGTTTCATCACTTGATTAAAAATTTTAATTTCTATTGCATCTAGCGACTAGTGCGACTAGTCGCCCCGATCGCATGAGATGCGATCAACACGCTTCCGTGATGCGCTTGAGGATTCTCAATATCCTTCAACCTCCACACCTGCGGAGTACCCTCCAATCATCATTGGACGACCATTACTCGCCTCTACGAGGGTCTTTATTGATTATGGATCATGAGAGATTCGCTTCCATCCTGTTGACGGGAGCGAAGTGTTGATCCCTGCTCCCACTGCCGACCAGAGTCTTGCACCTGATTTGTCTACACTTATCTTGGCTAACCTCGAGGACCATGACCTTGATGATACCATTAGAGAATTTTACTACTTATCGGAATCCAATGAGACCCAAGAATTCCTCTCCAAGGAGGAAGACTTGGAAAGCATAGACCTCGAAGTTCCTTCTTCTAGGACTTGGCGATGTGTTGATGACATCCGTGGGATTTACACAATCAATACCATTGAGAGAAGGGTAGATATTGATTAGACCAAGGTCGAATTTGATTTGGTTGTTTTTATTCAGGAATTCGGGCCCTTTGATGAGAAAGATGATCCGGTTGGGACTGTAGAGGACAAACATAGTTTGACTACATACACTGATGAGTTTGTTCCTTTTGGTTTTTACCTGGATGAGACCTCATAGAACGATACTGCCTACACTTCTTCCGATGATGAGTTCGTCCTTCCTAACAATGAAATTAGTGAGACACCCAAGGCCGGACCTAGCCGCACTACTTCCACTCACCCGTCTGTGCCTCTTCACTCTAGGACCATTGAGGAGATTTAATGTGTCGATCACTATCCATTTGTGTCATCTGAGGACCCTAATATTGACCTGCACCATATCAGATCTATTCCTCAGTGATCTCGCAAGAAGGTTCGCTTTCGACCTTCTTGATGCTCTGTACATCCATTTTGTTGTATATTCGCTTTTTTTACTCTGTCCATCTTTCGTATTTCTCATCCACCCCATTCTCATGTGTGTGCCTTTCTTAGGATGTGTTTTGTCCTATGTATAGGGTGGTGGACGAGCCGAATTTTCATTCATCGTTGTATTTCATCACTCCTCTTGTTGCCTATAATTAGGGCTTCTTTTACCCTAAGTATAAGCGGAGTGGTGTATACATCCGTGTCTATCTTCTTTCATCTTCTTATCTCTTTTCTTCTTTTCTTCTTTTCCTTTTCAATCTTCTTTTTCTACCAGAAAGGTGTCACCCCTTTTTGTCAGTCTTCTATACTTAGGACATACTTTGTCCTAAGTATAGGGGGTATACACCCCGAGTTCTTTCATTCTTTGATCCTATCCACTATCTCATCTTCTTGTCTATGCTTAGGGATATCTTACCCTAAGTAAAGGGGGAGACAGTTTGAGTACGATCTGTTCATTCCTACCCTTGACCCTCCCTGCTTTGTGTACAGTCTACTATACTTAGGATTATTTGATCCTAAGCATGGGGGGCGGTCAACTTCTCATTCGTTCAATCATTTCTCCATTCATTCATTCTTTAGAGTTTTCTATACTCAGTACGAGTTATGTCTTCTCTTTTCTCTCCGATCTACGAGGACATAGCTCAAGCTAAGTATAGGCGGGTCGTATATACTTCGTATATACTTAAGCCATAACTCGTACATTAGTATTTTTACTAATAAATATGGATAATTATCTTATTAAAATTCATTAAGAACCTTAATAAAAAGATGTATATTATTTCTCAAATTCTTTTCGTATTTACTAATTAATAAACCAAGTGAAAATATTTTTTGCAAAATGTTTGAAAAATAGTTTGAAAATCATTTTGAAAAATCTTTTGAAAACTATTTGGAAAAAAGTTTTGTTACATATTTTCAATCTTTTAAAATATTTTGTTTGAAAAAATTATTTTCTTTGTGTGAAATAAAAATGTTTGAAAAACGATTTACAAATGGTTTGGAAAATGGTTGCAAAAATATTTGAAAACTCTATATATAATGTTCGGAAAACCCTTTGCAAAATGATTTTCATATGTGTGTACATGTTTGTAAAAAAATTGTGAAAACTAATTTGGACTATTGTTTTCAAAATTGTTTGAAATCTTTTTTAAATAAGTTTGAAGAATATAGGCATCACACTAAAATTTTTTATACATATATATATATAATTGACCACTTACCCCTTGTAAATTCTTAAAAATCTAATTCTTATAAATACAAGTAGCATCCCCGTGTAAATATTTATACCTAGTTTTTATCAAAAATCTTGTATTTTCCAAAATTCTAAAAAACATTTGCAAAATTAAAAATACCAAAAAACATTTCAAAAATCTGTTTGAAAATACAAAAAATGCATGTGCATCATCTTTTTTCAAAAACCCATAAAAATTTCAAAATCTTTGAAAACTGCATCACAAAAATATTTTCTACATTGAGCAAGCATTTACAAAACATTAGCAATTTACAGATTGTGTTTGATAGTTGAATAAGTCTAAGTCAAATCTAAAGATTTTAGCTTGGTTGACTTTAAAATCTACCTAGTAACTAGAACCTTATAGGAGCTAAAATTGAGGTACTTCAGGTCTAGTTGACTTAATTCTTTGAGGATCGTGAGACTTCATTAAATGGATTCTTGACTACCTAAGTAGAGTATTTCGGAGTAAACACATGACTCTTGTCGATAATGACCTAACTTGGACACCTGCACCTTTCACTTGGCTCAACTCAGTTGGAGCAGTGAGGGGATTGGATTTGCTGGTATGAGACGCACACAAGTGGAAACATTTGTCCTCCTCCAGGGAGGGAAGTGCACCCCAAGCCATCCGGTGATAATGAGTTTTGAAGACAGGAGAGTGTGGGTTGCAATAAAGCTTCAAAAGTGGGATAGTCTACTAGCTCAAGAGAAAAAACTCCTTATGTAAATGCTACTATGAATAGTATTTTAAAAAAAGCAAAAAGCAAAAACTCCAAAAAAGTGGATAGGCCTATACAAAAATAAAATGCATGTCATAGTGTATATATTTGTATAATCAATAAGCAAGCTTGAGCTTCAAAGTCAAATCATGTGAACCTACAACTGGAAGACTTCACAACACTGGTCTTGCATCCTAGGATAGGTTGATACACTGGCTACCATCCATTCTTATCTTCACCCCCTCCTCTTGAGCTGGTTGTCACTTGAACTTAGAAGGGAATATCCCGCTCCTCGAGGAAGGAGTTATTGGATCGGGGAATCATTGGGTTGTCATATTTGAGAAGACAATTTCATTGTCATTCCAATTGGGGAGAGCCACCATCACTTACAATGTACGGGTCAGATTCATAGTCATAAGAGTTTGCATATGAGTTGAAGTATTCTGACCTAACTATTGAGGAGACTTGAGCAGAGTTCTGGGATTCTCTAAAGCTGTTGGATTTCAAATCCGATTCTCATGTTGGTTCTGCCTGAACTAAATTCCAAAGGTCTGACTTAAGCTCCAAACTTTGATTTTGTGAAGACAAATTTGATAATTAAATTTAATCCATCTTTCTTCTTTTTTCTTTTCATTGTTTTTCTTTTATGCACTTATTACATAGGTGCTTGCTAGGGACTAGCAAAGGTAAGTATAGGGGGATGATGAATCTCAGTTTCATCATCTTTATTCTATCATTTTTGCCTTAAAAATCCTAGTAAATCCACGTAAATAGGCTTAATTCATGCATTTTGACATTCATTCATCATTGTGTAAATAGTATATGAAATACAAAGTTTAAAGCCAAAATTATAGAATGAATGAAAGAAAAGAAAAAGATTAAAATATTGAAAATATTTTATGATCTAAAAACTTGAGACCTAGGCATCTCGATGACTAAGTCGACAAGGAATAAAGTAGGGGGAGATAAGGGCCAAAACAATGAAGATTCCTTTTATTTTAATTCTTTTTTATTCATTTTTGGGACTTATATTTAGTTCCACTTTTTATACTTCAAATAAAGAAACTTTGAACATGAAACTTGTAGATAATTAAATATAGAAAAATAAAAAATTGATTTCATACAAAATTGTATACAAATAAAAAGATATACTCAGAATAAATTTCTAAAATCTCAACTTCCCGGACCCATATCTATTAAAAAAATCAAAATATATCAAAATCACTTTAATTGTATATAAATTTTAATAAGCTACTTAAGAAGGTGGTTTCATATTTTTTGGAGTTACGGTTTGAAAGTTAGGTTTTGGACCCCTATTGTATAATTATACCAATTAAAATATTCATTTTAATTATTATTCGTTATGTTTATAATTATATATTTTTATAATCTTGTAAATATTATTTATATTATATGTGTATTTTAAAAAGGAATAAAGACATATATAAAATGCAAAAATAAAATAGGTAAAGAAAACATATAGATGAAATATCTATATTTATACTTATATAAATAATATATATAATTAATTATATATAATACATCAAAAAATAAAATAAAAATATATTTAAGTGTATAAATTTAGTAATAAATATATATAATAATAAATTTAGTTAATAAAATTAAATATACAAAATAAAAATAAACCATTAAAATATATAGACAAATATACCTATATATAGGAACTGAAATCACTATTTTTGGATTTTTGTAGAAATTTCTGTGATTTTATAAGATTTTTGGTACTTTTAAATTTTTTGGGGATTTATAAATAATTAATGCACGAAAATTGAACAGAAATTAAAATACAGTGAAACACAACTACCCTAACTTTTTTGAAATTTTTGGAGATATTTTCGAATTTTTATCAGTTTTTGAACTTCATGAGGCGAGAAATGACATGTTTTTTATTTTTTATTATATAATAAATGAAGACAAAATGAAATGAAATTTTTAAACAATGAAGATGCACACTACATGAGTCTAAGTTAATTTTTTTAAGAATTTTTGGACTAATAAAAACATTTATTTCAATAGAAAAATCATGCAAATTAAAGAGTCTGAATTACATGGACTAAAATGTAAATAAGTCTTGTTTGCATTAAATGAATAAAGCGAATGAATTAGAGGGTGATTTTAGCAATTTTACACAAGAAATGTGTGCAATGCACGTGATCTGTTTTGAGCGGGGACGTTTATGCAATTTTGGAGTCTTCTGGGGCTGAAGTGAAATTTTCCCAATATAATAATCAATCCTTAGGGTTTTCTTCCTTGTTTCCTTCATTAATGCCAAGAGGGGGTGAGAGCCATCAACCCTTTCTCCAAGGCAGATGGTGGAGCGAGTTTGGAGCGACATCGGGAGAAGGGCGCTGGAGGGTCGGTGTAGGTGCACGTAGAGCAGTGCCGCTTGGCGCAGAGGCGATCACGGCGGGGCACCGTGCGTGGCACTCACTGGCGAACTGCAGATGGAGGGTCGTCGCGCCGTAGTGGCTAGAAGGGTGGCGCACGGAGATGTGGGGCTTCAGAGGCGGAGGTACGTCACAGTAGCGGCGTGCCTCGAGCGGTGCGGCCACCTGGAAGAGGGGCGCACAACGGTAAGGGACAAAGGAGGTTGGTGGTGTGGTCCTGCAGAGACGTTGAAAGCCATGCGGTGGGGCTGCTGGATGGCGGAGGCGGTGGCGACACTACCGCCTGAAGCGCAGGGGCGGATAAGCGGGAAGGGTCGCGCGCTGCCTTCCTGATTTTTCTTGTTTTTTCACGGTATGTAAACAGGAAATGAAGAAAAAAACCTTTTTTTAAAATCTGAAATAGGGAGATAAAATAGAGCATGGAAATTTATATATATATATATATATATATATATATATATATATATTTGTTGTTTTCTTTTTTATGTGATCCTGCAAAACAAATGCTAAAGAAAAATGAGGAAATTGGCTTCTTTTTAAGTTTTTAAAATTTTAAAATTCTGTATTTTGTATTTTTATTTTTATTTTAAATGACCATTAAAAATATCTACAAGTATATACAAATACAATATGTACAAGATATATGGGAAAATTGCACAAACCACCCCGAAAACCAACTTTTTACTCGTAACTCCAAAATATATGAAAATAAAGCCATTAAAGATAATTTAATTTAGAATCCAATGGAAGTGAGATTGGTTCAATTTGAGTTCAAATGAAGCTGGAATTGATCTTTTCAAATAATGCTTAGTGGCTTTTTTCAAGTGTGGTTTCTATTATTCTGTACATGATTTAATTGTGTATTTATTTTTATTAATTAGAATACATTTTTATTTACAACTTTGGTTTTGAAAGTTATTTAAGTTGAGATCAATTAATGTACAAATAAAGTAGTTTAGTACACAAATATACACAACACAATTCTTTTGGATTTTTTTAATTGAGGACCTTATCTCCCCCTACTTTATTCCTAGTCGATCAGGTTAAATCTTGACCGTCTCTTGGGGTTCGGGTCAGCCTTTATCTATTACATATATACGATCTTCCTTTTTTATTTTCTTTTCTTTATTTTTCCTTTCTTTCTTTCTTTATTTATTTTAGGTTAAAATAATATACAAATATACAATATTTACACACAGATGCAAGTTAGTAAGAATATAGAGTTAGAATTATATACATGTGTTTTATAAGGGACTTTAAGCTAAAATAAATGAATAAAGATGACGAATCGTAGATTCATCACTCCCATACACCCCATTTCAGGGTCGGGGCAATTTTCCCTCGACCCTCTAACCATTTTTACCCATGTATTTGGAGCATAACGCTCGCTTGGGGAGATTTTGGATCGCACCGAAGGCACCTGGGGTGCGCCTGCTCCTCCACCCTCGTGGATGAGCTCTAACGTCTCCCTGGTCATTTTAAAGCCGCCAGATGATCAAGACAACCTGCAGGAGACGATTGGGTACTTTTGGAGCCACAACGGACGTCGGAGGAGGAAGATCTTGACGGGGAGAGCTCACATCACTTGTGGTTCTTCCCCGTTCTTCATCATCCTCTTTCTGTCGTCAGATTAGGAGCAAGCCTCAGTTTGATCGTGAGTCGTCCGATCTTGTCATGCATCAAATTTTGATCTCCATCCAGTGCTCTAATCTTGATCTTCTATGCAAATCGGTATCGGGCTACGACAACGCGACAAGTGGCATTAGCGATACATCCTCGCCGTCCGATCCGCCTTTGGCTGGAGTATTTTGCATTTCACACTTGCCACATTCTTGTATTTATAATTTAATTAGAATCTTTCATATGCCATTGTTATGTTTTTTGTAATATTTGTGACCTTGCCCCCAACCTTTTGCTAATTGCTTTTAGGTCCCCGCCAGCACACCTCACGTGGCCATCCACGTGAGGCATGCATTTTGCGCTTGGGCTCCTACGCTTTTAGTTATTTGTGTTTGATCCAAAAACTACATTATGTTGTTATAACTTATTAGTAAATTTGTAATGCAACCCCTCATATTTTTGATAATTGCACTTTGACCCTGTCAGCGAGGCTTACATGACTAGGTACGTGAGCTTGGATATTTTGCGGTAAGGCCCTCATGGCTTTGCTTATTTCTATTTGATCTAGAAAGTTGAATATTCAGTTGTATATTTTTGGTGAATTTGAATACAGGTCCCTGTACTTTCTTATATTTGCAAAAATACTCCAATAGTCTTACATTTTCTCTTTGTTATCTCTATTAATTTCATGCATATATATTATTCGAAAAAAATCTGAAAAATAGTTGTAGCTTTCTGTTTCATTGCTCTTACATGCCATCATTTTTTAAGCTATTTATTATTTATAAAAAAATCAAAACATGTCTTTTTATCCCGATTTGCAAAAGAAAATACGTAAAAATTATAAAACCCTTTTTGAAAAAAATATATATTTCGTATTTATTTATGTATTTTGCAACTTCATACCAAAAATCACTAAAAAATATAAAAGAAACTCTAAAAATTTAAACCCTCCAAAAACATTTATAAAAATATAAAAAATCCATAAAAAATCCCAAAAATATAATTTTTATATCTTAATTTTCTCTATACTATTATCTAAATATTAAAATTAATTTGGAGAATTTGGTTACTGTTTGATATTTTTTATCTCCAATTTAATTTCGGGTTATTATTCTATTCCCTATTTTAGGGTATTTTTTAGTTTAAAAATATATAAAAATTAGCAAAAGTTTTCTTAAAAATCATAAAAATAGTAAAAATCATCTAAAAACCAAAAATATTTTATTTCATGTATTTTCCATATTTTTACCTGCTTTTTATCTCTCTCTTACCAATATTGTATATATCTTATATATAGCTTTCTATATATTAAAAGAAAAAGAAAATATAAAAATATAAAATATAAAAAGAAAATATAATATCAAAAAATTAAAAACAAAAATGTAAAAATATAAAATAAATAAATAAATAAATATATATATATATATATTTAAAACCCCACAAAAACATAGCACTTATATAGACAAATATATCTCTTTCCCCTTGTTCAACACTCTACATATACTAGCACCTATACACATCTTGTTGTTGAGTTATAATAAATTTTAACTCTGTATTTGCTTCTCATTGTTTGATCATCTATTGTGGGTTAATTGTTGTTTGAAGCAAGATTCGTGTGGTTGATTCGACAACTGTGTTCCCACCTTGTGTGGAACATGAGACCATTAGAGTTTTGGCTTCAACACCTAGGCTAGTGGTGTTGACGTCTAACGATGGGATGTTTTGGGTTGCAATAATGCTTCAAAAGAGGGATAGTCTACTGGCTCAAGAAGAAAAACTCCTGATGTACATGTTGCACCTTGTATATAGTCAAAAAATGAAAAAAGAGAAAAGAAAAGGAAAAAGCTCCAAAAAAGTGGACATGTCTGATTTAAAATAAAAGGCCTACTAGAGTATGAATAAGCAAGGCATATGCTTCAAAGTCTCATACCAAGTAAGCCTGTAACTGGAGAGTTGGGTACACTGGTCAAGCTCCACAAATATGTGACTACACTAATCAAATGTTGGACATGCGAGCCCATGCCGAGCCATTATGCAGTAAATGTTATTGCAAATATCATTCCCTGATCTGAAATGAAGAATAAGTAATTTGCATAATAGGTCCCTTAGTACAATTAGGGTTATGTACCATGACAATCTTAATGATCATATGGCAGTTGATTCAATTAGTGAATCATAGAGACCGGTGCTTCGATGAATATCTAAAGAGTTAGATTGAAGAATCATAAAGCACTGTCAAATGATTAATAAGAGAGGAACTGCATCTTGAGAAGGAGATGGTAATCTTTTCTCTAAAGGTTGATCAAGAGGTCATCTGCATAGGAATAGAGATTCAGAGGAGTTAGATAAGTTAGGTCAAAGAGTTGACTTAATGAAATCAAGATACCTAAAGTCCTATGTCGTATGCTATCACGATATAGGCACACATCCTTTGACCGGAGATAGATGCGTTACTATATGTCTGAGTATGTACATTTGGCAGACCAATAGGCTAATGACCTAACCAAGATCTATATATCAGTGTGCTGGTGTGCATGAAGGGCATATGAGTAATACGATCTTTCAAAGGGATCATATAGGTTGATTTACTGAACCGGAAGACAAGAGCTCACTCATGCGATATTGGGAAGAATCAAATTTCGTGCATGGTCGTCTCGCTTTGGAATCTTGACTAAAATTGTAGGTTTGATATGTACTTTTGGAAATTATATGATCAACAATTGGGTATGATATATCCTTTTGGAAAATATATGATCGATACCAACTCCCAATGATTGAATGAGAAAAACTTAATGATAAAATATTGAAGGAGACAATCTAAAAGAGATCTAATACTTTGGGTTTAATCTGGATCATCCAGTATGCAGGATGTATAGGTATTTGGAATACATGAGGGTAATGTGATCATAAACGATTGTATAACCTTGACGCTTCCATTCTGAGGGAGTGATGAATCAGGTCTGGATACTAGTGACTCCTCTCATAGAGAAGTGATCTAATCTTAGTCCAAACGTTGGACATTGATCTGAATGTGGTTCAGATACACTGAGAATATTAGATCCACGGTCTTGATTTAATCAAGCATCTATGAGAGGCCTGTAAGATCTGGATTTGAGATGTGATTTATAATATATTAGAGAGAGAATATTGTGATTTATATTTTTTAATTAATTATTAAAGTGAATTGGAATCACATTAGATGATTAATTGAAAATATAATTTACATTTTATTTTGGGATGTGAATGTGATTCACATTTTTCCAATGCATGATTGCAATATTTTACAAGATAATTATGAATTATTTTTGTGAAATAATTTACAACAATTGTTGTTGTAAATCTTGGAGATATCATGAGATAATGAAATCTCATGAGATAATGAGATCTCATGAGATAATGAGTTCTCATGAGAAGATTGGTAGCTGTCCCCCCTTTTTAGGGAATATGGTTTATCTCCTCAATATCTCCAAGAATAATTAATTGATTTGAATTTAAATATTAATTTATCGATATATATAATTTAAATTAAATCAATATTGTTGTGTCTTCACAACAAAATCATAGCCATTGAAAGAAACACAAATCAATCTTACCCATTGATTGTGTGATATCCATAGATTAAGATATGAACTCCCAACACCCTATATAAGAAGAGCCACCCCTTGCTCTTCGAGTGACATGATTACAACAATGAACGCTCTCTCCCTCTCTCTATCTATACGCCAAACCTCTCTCTCTCTCTCTCTCATAGTGGTCATCCACCATGGAGCCATTGTGAGAGTAATCATCGCTGCAGCGTCGTCATTATGTTGCTGGATCATCTATTCATGGATCTCCATCTCCTTCTTTGCATCTCGCTCGTGAAGAAGATGTCAGATCTCGTGTGATGAGATAAGAAGATCTGTCGCTTGGATCATCAACATGGATTGCGAGGAGCACACGTCTCATGAACGTGCTCGCAAGCGTCTCCTTCGTCAGGTCGGACTTGAGACAGGAGGTCTCTTCATTTAGAGAATTGCAACCATGCATCAAGAGGTTACCCTAATACCTATTTGTGGTTTAGATGAAACGATCTAAGAAGTGTTCTTGGATCATGTGGTTTTATCATTTTAAATTTTTTGAAATTCCGCTGCTCGGAGCAACTAGTGTGACTAGTCGCTCCCGATCGCATTCGATGCGATCCTCATGCTTCCATGATGCACTTAAGATTTTCCACATATCCATAAAGTGGTATCAGAGCTAGGTTGGAGGTTTTGGATACGATCCATAAACCAATGAAACATGGGTTCAGAATGGATTGTGAATTTTTTATCGCATTTCAAATTTCGCAGCATTGTTTTGCGATAAATTCCGACCCTGTTTAAAATGTTTAAACATAAAATTATCACCTGTATAATGTTCCCATTAAATAAGTAAACCGTGGGATTTGAGTTTCTATAATTTGGATTTCGTTTGCTCAAGCTATGCTCGTTTTAATGACCATATGTCCACTGTTTCGGCGATGACAAATAATGACGTAATTAAGAAGTGAATTACTATTTTAAAACGCATGAAAATGAGTGTTTATACCTTGGTTTATGTTTTATATCAAGTTATAAAACTTTATAAATTTATTTTGCTTAATTTGAATTTAAATTGATTGAGATATGGTAATTTTAGTAAGTAGGGGTCACTGCTGAAAATTACATACTCGATCATAAACCTTGTGATTGTCATTTAAGTAACTTGTGAAATTAACTGTTATTTTCCTGAAATAATTATGTATAATATTAATGAAGTATTTGATGATAATTGTTCCCTTAAATTATATTTCTGCAGAAAATAAATGATTAGATATGATATGGATCACCAATTGGTTACTTGATACACTTTCATCAAACATGTTACTTGAATAGGTTTTGGGAATTTGTTTAGCAAATTTCCTTGTAAGCAAAATTGATTTGATTATTACTATATGGTATAATTTCGGTTGAAGAACCGATGAACATCTCAAGTACCCAATGATCGATTCAGCATTATGCTTTCTTGAGGTGGATATGGTGTCTAATCGGGAAGCGTTGGTGTAGCATGTGTCATCGTGTGCGGTCTGTCCCACTCCTGCCAGTACTGGTCATAACAACGGGTAGGAACTCGATAATGCTGCAGAAATCATGGTGTATTTTTCTAATTATTAAAATTTGAATAATACATACTTTGAGATAATATCATTCATTCAAGTAACAATCAAGTTTGTTGATTGAATTGGATTGATAATGGATTTAATGTGATTAAATTGATTATATCCAATTAAAACACTCTATTTTAAATAGAGTTGTTATTTCCTTTGGAAGAATTAATTATGTGAATATGATTCACAATAATTAATTAGAATTTGAACATGATATAGAGGTTCACATAAGTGACATCCACGGTCTCCTGTCAAGGCGGGTTTCGTCGCCATGGATTATATGTAGGAGACGCATGCCCAAAATGACAGCTCTTGTATACAAGCGCATCTGGATTGGTATCTTTGCTTCTCGAAAGAGTAAGGTCGTATGCTTAGTGACTCCAATAATGGTTCCTCGTATTATTGGGGCGATATTGGATTGCGCATACCGAGTTTTAATCATGTTGAGGGTTGGTTCAATTGATGACATGTCAACATCACCTTAGGGGTGGTGGTCCTGGGTATTAAAGACTAAATTGGGAATGCAAGTTGGACTTGCAAGGCAGAATGTGTTCCCACTTCATTTTATCCGAGTTACAGTTTCTCATATTATTGGGATGTGACAATGATAAGAAAGGAGATCCCAGATCTTGTTGAGATATAACAATAAGTATATCTTTTACATAGAAAGTTATTAAGAGAATGAACTTTAAGTATTGACAAGGCAAGATGACTTTGATATAAAAACTCCTAAATCAAAGTAAAATAAGTATATATAATTTATATACACTTATGCAAATTTCTCATTTCAGATAATCCTTCATTAAACCCACTCAATATTATACCCAATAATAACCAGTAAAATATCATGAATATGATTCATGATCAAGATGTTGTACTTTAAGTTGCACACATAATGTATGTGGTTGCAATGTGCAAGTTTCCTCATAATAATGAGGAATGCAAAATTAAATAGACAATAGGCTACGACCCTAGAGTTTGTATGTCTCTATAGTCTTGATCTCTCATCGAATGCACTTTGGAAGTGAGATGTCGATGATGATTGAAATTGTCAAATAATCCTTATAAAATCTAAGAAGATGATGTGGCATACATATGTGCTCTCGACATTTAATCATGAATGGCATGGTGCACCGCATTATGCAGAATGGTGGCTCTATAAGAGATAGTGTACTCAAAATGTTTGAGTACCTACCTGAACCAATGATTTTAAGAGTTAAGATGTATGTAGATACGATGAGTGTCATCATTCTACTATCTATAATCTAGTCATTTATGAAGCTTCATAATATTCATATTGTATGAATTAAATTAAGCATGTATAAATGTAAAAATACTCTTATATTGAAATCTTTTGAATTCAACATAAGAGATCCTTTGTCTTAAGCAATTGTTGTTTATAGATGAAAGGAGTACAATGGAAGCATGGGTCGGACCCAAGTTAGAAGGAAAGTCAAAAAGTTGACTATACTTCTATGGTTTCCATGCATATGACATCCAAAGAGTTGGATGAATGCCAATACTGCAATAAGCCGATGTATTGATAGTATGACTATCTAGTATATCTAGGATCCTTAGAGAAGGACTCAGATAGTGCATCTGAATAATCTATATATACATATCATCATTTAAATTGATTTACTTATTAGATAAGATTAAGAGTCTGAAAATTGTATCTCTTTCTTCTAGTGACATTTTCAATTGGTTGGATATGTTTTTCAAGACAAAAAATTGATATTAAGGTTTAATAGTCATCCATAGATATTGACGAAATTGTTGCAACAATCTCTATTGGATTGATAGACTTCATATTTTCAGTGGGAGAGTCCTTAGACTTATAGAATGTCTCTATGACTCAGATATGAGAATGTTCTCGTAGTTTATTTTTAAATGTTAGAAATAAACATGAATTCTGGAATAGACCTATCATGAAGAGTTATGATGGATATATTTCAGATTGCAAGCTGACATCTGGAGGACTCTACTAAATTAGAAAATTAATGAATGGTTCATTAAGATTTCTAATACTGAAAGTTAAACCTTATTATATCAATAAGAGGACGAAGATCATTTGACAATGATCTAGCATCAAGCCTTGGACATTTGTCTGTTGATTTGATCAATAGACTAGTAAGAGATGAAACTTTAGAATGTCTAAAATTTCAAAACTTACATACTTATGAATAGTGTATTCAAAATAAAATGTCCAATACACCCTTCTCTAGAAATGGCATTAGATGCCGAGGTATTTAAGATTTCATACATATTGATGTGTGTGGATCATCTATATCAGAATAAACATTATGGATATGTGATATCTATTAATGATTATTTATGATACGAGAGTTCTTCTCTTCACCTTAGAAAGCTTTGAAATGTTCAAAGATTTCATAATTTTGGTTTAGAACCAAAGTTTGAAGGAAGATGACATGAATTTGATCTAACCTAGGTAGTTAGTACATATTAGATGAATTCAAGAAACACCTTAGAGAGAAGGGAATATCATTCCCATCTCACTCCTCTTGATACACCTAAACTCAATAGAGTTGTAGGGAGATACAATTAGATCATGCGTGGCATGATTTGGTCAATGATAAATATTAGCATAATTAAGTCTTAGCTTCCAGGTATATATGTAGTAGAGACTACAATATATATCCTTAAAAGGTTCCATGTAAATCTAAACCCGAACATCCTCATAAGCTATGGTTTGGAACCTAGCCTAGTGTTTGACACTTGAGGATTTAGGGTTGCTTGGCCCATAGCTTTGTCATGGATGCAAGTAAGATGGAATCTAGCACGAGAGAGTGCTAGTTCATTAGGAAAATAAAGGATGGTATTGGATACCAACTTTATGAGCTTGAGATTCTTAAAAGATCTCATCGCTGAGAATGTTGCTCTTAGAGGATATGACTCTTGAGAATCAAGATGAAAATGAAGTGAAGGAACTCATTGAATATTGAGAAGATAATAAGACCCCTATAATTAGAAACTAAAAGGATAATTAAAGATGAAACACTAATACCTCTTCAAATGAGTTTGAGGATGTATTCCATGTGTCAATTAAGTCTAACAGTGATCTAACTTCTTGTGATGAAGCCTCTAAAGATCATGACATGAAAAGATGGATGCTGGCAATAAAGTCTAATGTAGACTTCATAAACAAATGTTGTACATGGACCCTCGAGGATCCACCTATATGGGTAAGACTTGTTAAGGTGTAAATGGATCTTCAAGAGATAGAGGGAACCTGATGAGAAGGTAGAGACCTTCAAAGCATAACTTGTATCCACAAGATACACATCGAAGAGAAGACATCACTTGTGATGAGACGTGATCTTCAGTGAACTTGCTTAAAATCATCAAAATATTGCTAACTTTAGCTGCACAACTTGACTATGACATCTTCAAGATGTGAGTCAAGATTGCATTCCTCTATGAATATCTCTCTAAGGATTTTCACATGAAGTAGCCCCAGGGCTTCATGGTTAAGGAAAGCAAAGTGTGCAAGATGAATAACTCCATCTATGTCCTCGAATAAGCTTCTTATATTAGGAACATAAGATTTGATGAAATTATAAACGTTATGATTTCAAATAGAATCTTGATGAACCATATAAAGCTTAGTGGGAGAGTCATTTTGTTCATCGTACTAAATGTAGATGATATCCTAATAATTTGGAATAATATAAGGATAATAATAAGTATTTTATAATCTGGATATTCCATACCTTGAGATATTATCTCAAGGATACCTCTTAAATCTTAGTTCTGAAGTTGTTCAGAAGCAAAGAGAAGGAGGTATTGGGATCGTCACATTAGTAGTACACCTTGGACATTTTTATTTTCTGGAAAATTACAAGAAAGGTTTCCTTAAGATATGGTACTGACCTATCTAAAGGGATATTATCTCAAGGAGTTGAGGAAGTGATTGCTAGAACTGCTTTCCCATGTGCATCAGTTATCTCCATAGTAGGATTAGTAACAGTTTACTATGGGCAAGCCCATGCTAAACTGTTACTAATCCTACTATGGAGATAAAACACTTGGTTGCAGAAATAAAAATATCTTCAAAGATGAAAAGACTTTAGAGATACTGATCTCTAGGTCTTATCTTCAAGAACTTAAGATTTTATAGATAGTGATATAAAATGTCTTAACTAGAGATACCCTAGGAGATAGATATCTCCGGGAATAAGAGTATTCTGATAAGGATTATAGAAATACAAGTTATAATTATTGAATTGTAGTGTCAAGGATACTATAACTAACAGAACTGAGTATTTGTTGCATGAGATGCAACATTCGCATTGGATACGAGCATTGTTACTGAGGGATATGCAAGTGCCATAAAAGGACTTGGCATAGTCTTTTGGAAACAGAGTGACTGATCAGCTTACGTAGCTATTTTTCTAAATAGCATATTATTATCACCTGAGTGCAGGTTTAAATGATTATCCCATTAATGGCTCTTTGGTCTAGTAGGAGATTGTTGGACATGCGAGCCCACGACAAGCCATTATGCAATAAATGTTATTACCAATATCATTCACTGATTTGAAATGAAGAATAACTAATTTGCATAATAGGTCCCTTAGTACAATTAGGGTTATGTACCATGGCCATCTTAATGATCATACAATCGTTGATTTAATTATTGAATAATAGAGGCTGGTTCTTGGATGAATATCTAAAGAGTTAGATTGAGGACTCGTCAAGAACCGTTAAATGATTGTTAAGAGAGGATGTCCATCCTAAGAAGGAGATGGAAATCTTTTCTCTAAAGGTTGATATCTGACCGACCTCTTGGTGAAGGTTCTTTGCATAGGAATAGAGATTCGGACGTGTTAGATAAGTTAGGTCAAAGAGTTGACTTAATGAGATCGAGATAACCAAAGTCCTGTGTCACATGCTATCACGATATAGGCACACATCCTCTGACCGGAGACAGATGTGTTACTATATGTCTGAATATGTACATTTGGCATACCAATAGGTTGATGACCTAACCAAGGTCTATACACCAGCGCGTTGGTATGCATGCAAGGGCATAAGATTAATAGGATATCTCAAAGGGATCATACAGGTTAATTTACTGAATTGGAAGACATGAGATCACTCATAAGATATTGGGAAGAATCAAATTCCGTGCACGGTCGTCTCGCTTTGGAAGCTTGACTGAATTTGTAGGTTTGATATATACTTTTAGAAAGTATATGATCAACATCTAGGTATGATATATGCTTTTGGAAAATATATGATCGATACCAACTCCCAATGATCGAATGAGAAAAACTTAATGATAAAATACTGAAGAAGACAGCCTAAAAGAGATCTCATCCTTCGGGTTTAATCTGAGTCTTCTAGTATATAGGATGTACATGTATTTGGAATACCTGAGGGTGATGTCATCATAAATGATTGTATAACCATGACGCTTCCATTCCGAGGGAGTGAAGAAACATGTCTGGATTTTAGTGGCTCCTCTCATAGAGAAGTGGTCTAATCTTAGTCCAAATGTTCGGCATTAATCTGAAAGCGGTTCAGATACACTGAGAAGATTAGATCTATGGTTTTGATTTAATCAATCATCTATGGGTGGTCTGCAAGATCTGGATTTGAGATGCAATCTCAATATCCAAGTCACTATACGTGGAACAATACAATCGCCATGTCCTTATCTCCAAGTATCCGTGGAGAAAACGCATTCTCCTTGAAAGAGTTCATGGATAATTTCATTGTTGATTTGTGTATCCGAGCACTGAGAAATTTGATAATTAAATGTGATTTATATATCATGAATAATATGAATTTGATTCATATTACATGGAGAGTTATCTGAGATAATTAAATTTTATTTCATTATCAATGATCTAAATAATGTGAATGTGATTCATTTTATTTAGGTACATGAGAATAGAAATCCAAGACGATTAAATGTGATTTAATTATCATGGATATAAATAATGTGGATAGCACTATCCATATTAATGAGGTATATTATAAATATGATTTATAATATATAAGAGAGAACTATTGTCATTTATATTTGTTAATTAATTATTGATATGAATTGGATTCACATTGGATGATTAATTGAAAATATAATTTACATTTTGTTTTAGGATGTGAATGTGATTCACATTTTTCCAATGGCATGATTGCAATATTTCACAAGATAATTATGAATTATTTTTGTGAAATACTTTACAAGAATTGTTGTTGTAAATCTTGGAGATATCATGAGATAATGAAATCTCATGAGATAATCAGATCTCATGAGATAATGAGTTCTCATGATATGATTGGTAGCAGTCCCCCTTTTTAGGGGATATGATTTATCTCCCATTATCTCCAAGGATAATTAATTGATTTGAATTTAATTATATTGATCTATCGATATATATTAATTTAAATTAAATCAATTATTGTCGTGTTTTCACAAAAAAAATCATAGGCTTGAAAGAAATACAAATCAATCTTACCCATTGATTGTGTGATGTCCATAGATTGGGATCCATGGACTCCCAAAATCCTATATAAGAAGAGGCACCCCTTACTCTTCAAGTGACATGATTACAAAAATGAATGCTCTCTCTCCCTCTCTCTATCTACACGCCAAGCTTCTCTCTCTTTCTTAGTGGTCATCCACCATGGAGCCCTTGTGAGAGTTTTCATCGCTCTAGCGCCGTCGTTATGCTGCCGAATCATCTACTCGTGTATCTCCATCTCCTTTGATGTGTCTCGCTCGTGAAGAAGATGTTAGATCTCATGTGACAAGATCAGGAGATCCGTTGCTTAGATCATCAACATGGATAGCGAGGAGCACACATCTCATCAACGTGCTCGCAAGTGTCTCCTCCATCGGATCGGACTTGAGACAGGAGGTCTCTTAGTTTAGAGACTCGATCGCAATCACGCTACAAGAGGTAACCCTAGTACCTATTTGTGGTTTAGATGAAACGATCCAAGAAGTGTTCTTGGATCATGTGGTTTCATCGGTTTAATTTTTTTAAATCTGCTGCCTGGAGCAACTAGTGCGACTAGTCACTCTTGATCTCATTCGATTTGATCCTCACGCTTCCATGATGCGCTTAAGGATTTCCCCATATCCTTCATCACGATCCATTTTCTTCACTACCCCCTTTTCTTGAGCTGGTCGCACTTGAACTTAGAATTGAATACCCTCCTCCTCGAGAAAAAAAAGTTGCTAGACCGGGGAATTAGAGTTAATTTGTTAGAGGAGGTTGTTTATTTACCATTTCTGATGTGGAGAGTTTTATTTTACTTACATAGTACAAGATCCATGGTCATCAGAATTTGCGTATGATGATTTGTTATGACCTGATGTCATGGCAATTTAAATAGGAAACTTGTGGAACTTAAAGGTTCTTAGGTCTTAAATTCAATCTCAATAAGGTTCTGCCTCACTATTAATCTTAGGTTGAATCAAGGTCCATTTTTACCTTTTATTCATCACCTTAGCATGGAATCTAATTTCATTCTCTTTTGCATTTCATTTAGTTGCTCGAGGATAAGCAAGGTTTAAGTATAGGGATTGATGAATGCGTGATTCATCACTCTAAAAGTTGAAAATAGAGTTTCGTTCCCAAGTAATTAGCTGCATATTTTCATTTATTCTAATAGTTATCATTCATGCACTTATAAATAAAATATGCATTCTAGCATTCAAAATCGCATTAAAATAAGAAGCCAAATTCATTGTATATATTCACATGTATATTAGTTAAATTCTTCTATTTGTATCTATTTTATACTAACTCCAAATACAATAAAATCAACTCTATAGCATATATTAATAACACTAATAAAGGAAAAAATATCAAAAAAATACTAACTTGTAAAATTGACCAATAAAACCTGAGTCTAGTTTGAGACTATGAACCTTAAAATGTACATGTCTCTCTCATACAATGTTTGATTTAGGTATACTCACTTTTAAAGTAATATACATTTAATGATCTTCAAAAAAGGCCAATTTCATAAAAATAGGAGTTCGTTTGTGAAGCTTGGGTGTTGGGTCGTTATTGTATATTACACGTATTGACCAAATTACTCTTTAATTTATCTTATTATTTTCTTAATTATTAAAAATACAAAAAATAGATAAATTTATAAATATTCCTTACATATTCTCTCTATTTTTATTTTTATTTAAAAAGGATAAAAATGCAAAAGATAAAATAGGTATTTTATATCTGTAAGGTACCCCCAAAAATATACTTTATACAAATGATTTATTTTGGTTTTAGGTCCTTCACGAAAGTTGTAGATCTCGTCGAGATGAGCAACTTTTGTATTCATCCAATTTTCTATTTATTTTATTTTATTTTATTTTTTACTTTATTTAATTTTTTATTACTTTAATTAATTATTTATTTTAGTTATATTTTTTTATTTTAATTATCTACTATAATTATTTTATTTACCTTTTTATTTATTTTAATTATAATTATTTATTATTTATTTAGTTTTTATTTTATTGTATTTTGCTACGTGGCTGCACCCTTGCGTGACACGTGACCTTCCCCCTATCCTACACCATTCTCACGTGCAATCGGGCCCTCCGACCCTTGTGCATGCCTGTGTAACCGTCGACGCCTCTTCTCTCGTGCACCCCACAACCTCCCCCACAGGACCAGACGCCTGCAACCCATGGTGGCATCTCCTTCCACCTTTTCCTCTCCTGTGCACAACCCTCACCTCACTGTCCCTCTTCCCTCTGTTTCACACACGCAACCACATGCGCGACCACACTCTCTCCATCTCCCTTTATCTTACCCTAATGTTCACGTCTCCCGACCTCACTTCCAACGACCCTTAAAAGGGCTCTTCCTCCCTCTATTCATTTCATCCGTCATTTCCTGAACCGAGGGCTACCAGCTCCTCCTTGTTGATCGGTGACAGCAGCTGACTAGGAATCGTGAGAGCAATGATGAGCCAACTCTTCAACGAGGCCAGATCCAAGAAGACTCTTGTCTTTGTGCTGCAGAAGCCAACCTTCTGCTCAAGATTCATGGTCGACGCTGGCCATTTGAGGCAGCAACTGGAGCCTCTATGAGTTGCTCCTCTACAGGTGTTTCCGTCCATATTGCATTCTTCCTTCATTCTAACTAATCTTACAGGACTTCTTTAAGCTCCTTCGCATCGACCCTTCGCGGAAAGAGAGAAACCTCTATGCACTCAACACCTCATGCGACTCTTTACGCCCGCACCCCGCCTCATCGACGCATGGCCATGCACCTTTGACGGAGCCCCTACTCCTCCATGCATCAACTCGTGTGACAGTGCACCCCTTGGTTTCGCGTTCACTTGCCCGCTTGCGGAGCTGACTCGCCCGTGCTTTATCCTTCTCCATCAACAACTAGCCGTTGGAGTTGAGCCATCTCTGGGCGTGTGTTGCCTAGAGGGGATCGCCTCATTCTCGACCTCACCTGCCTCTCTGCGTTTCTCCTCCACGAGTAGTACCCAGGTGTGCCTCTACCTTCGGGAGTTTATCGACGCCCACATCTCGAGCAGAGTTCCTCACCATGTAGGCCACCACCAAAACCAACCTCGCTTGACGCCACATCGTACCCATCAGACTCAAGTAGCTGCACGTTTTGCCTCTACCTTGAGAGCCAGCCACCATCACCGAGCGCAACTCCTCATCAAGGCCTCCGTGCATGTGGTTGTTCCCTATGGTGCGTTGTCGCCCAAGTCCTCGCACCTCTAGGGATCGTGAAGAAAGAAGGAAAGGGGGGAGGGGTAGGCCTTTACGTGGGAAACACACCCCGTTCTGGGGATAATTTCAAGGAACCCCCTTAGCTCCACCTCAGAGCGCACGTGCCTCACATATGCGCGTGTGAAATTTGCATTTAGATCCTCTTGAGTAAAGGTAATTACATAGAAGTCCTTATCAACATTTTTCTTTTTAGCAATTTTATTTTCCATATTTGCATATAGACCATGTGTTTGCATGTTAATTTGAACTCGCATTCATCAAAATTTTATCATTTTAAAAATTGCATCATGTAGTTTAACTCTTGCTCTATCATTGTGGACATTAAATATATTTTTAGGAGTTGTGTTTTATTTAATATCGTTATTGTTGTGGAACATAGCCTATTTTACCCACTGCATTAGGTTTTCCAGATATTAAATTAATTATTGCTTTGAATATTTTCGAAAATCCATAATAGCTAAAGTTTAGTGTTTTCTACATTGTGCTCAAACTTTGGCACATTTGCTTGCATATGGAGGCCAGAATAAATAAATTGGTGTTTCAAGTAATTTTTTTAATACGTCACAAATCAATTATTTTTGAAATCAAATAATTTTCCTTGATTACTCTCACATAATCTCATCTAGGATAAGTTTAGTTCCTCGAAATAAATTGGTGTGCCATTTATAAATATTAAATTTACGAAAATCATGTAGTATGCTTATTTTATATATAATTAATTCATACCGAGTCAGAAAATTCTAAAAAATTGTAGTAACTTAATTTCAGCACTATTCAACTACAGGCTAAGTTTCATAAATTTTGGACTTGATTTAATGTAAATTGCATTTTTGTCCTTAAACTATCCTGAAATTACATTGTATTTTTAATTGCATTTTGAAAATACCAAAAAAATACATCTATGAAAATCTAATCTCCAGATCCACTTTAAATGAGCCTAATTAGACAGTGGTCTCCCTGAGTTCGACCTTGGGCTTGCCTAAGTAAAAAAATTAACTTCTTACGTTTAATTATGAAAGTAATTAAGTGGTTTCTGAATGATCTAATTTTGTCCAGCTACAACTAACAAACAAATTTTAATCATTAATTTGATTAAATAAAGTAGGCGATTTAGGGTTTTCATTGGTCTACGTGGACCAACCAGAAAATTCGAAGGAAAAAGTGCCTTGGAACTTGAATATTAAGTAGAATTAGATTTTTTATTTTTAGGTTATAAAATATTGATAATTTTCTGTAATATTTACGGATATTTTTATTTATTTTTAGAGGTATTTATTTACAAGTTAATTCTTCGTGTACTTATATAGTTATATTTACCTATGTTTTAAGCATTTTATTTTTATTTTGTATTTTTATTTTATTATTTTAATTTGTTATTTCTATGATTGTAACTTGCTTTTAGACACTTAAATATATTTTTATTATATTTTTGTTATGTAATATATACACTTAAATAAATAGGTGTAATATTTATATAGGTGTAGTTATATGTCTTTGAACTATGTATTTTATATACATATTTTATTATAGTGATTTATTTATTATATTATTCTGGTTTTATTATATATATGTCACAAATAATATTTATAACATTATAAAATATAAATTATAAAAATAATGAATAATAAATAAAATAAATATTTTAATAGGGTATGTTATACAATAGGGGTCCAAAACGTAAGTTTCATACCTTTAGAAAATATGAAATTTCTTTCATTATATATCTTATTAAAATTTATATACAATTAAAGTTGATTTTGATATATTTTGAGTTTTTATTTTAGAGTTATCGGTCTTGAAAGTCGGGATTTTAGAAACTTATTCAGATTGTAACTTTTATTTTGTGCATTAATTTTGTATGAAATTAAATTTCTATTTTCTATATATTATTTCTACAACTTTCATATACAAAGTTTCTTTATTTGGGGGAGTAATCAATAAATAATAAAATAGATCCCAAAAAGCAATTATTAGCCTATTTTGTAGAGTGATTCATTCTGCACTTTCTGTACAATTGGCTGCCCTATCTCCCACTACTTTATTCCATGTCGACTAAGTCATCATGATGCCTGAGTCTCGAGGGGTAGGGTCACTTCAGTATCCTTGACACTTCGCTCTTTTTCTTTTCTTTCCTTTATTATTTTATTTTGTTAATAAATACAATAAGCATGCAGTATTTAATACATAAAATAATGATCATTTATTTTGACAAATTAATTATATACACATGCTTTTAGCCACGATTTAAAGGCAAAATGAATGAATAAAGGTGATGAAAGGGAGATTCATCAATGATATATTAGAGAGTGCCAATTGTAATTTATATTTGTTATTTAGGTGTTGATGTGAATTCGATTCACATTGGATAATTAATTCAAAATATAAGTTACAATTTACTTTTGGGTTGTGAATGTGATTCACAAATTTCCAATGCCATGATTGCAATGTGCACAAAATAATTATGAATTATTTTTGTGAAATAATTTGCAACAAAATATTGGAATGATCCATGGGATAATGTAATCTCATGGAATAAGGAGGATATTTTCACCTACCATATAGAGGTGGTGGATGACCATCAAGTCCTAATTGGAATGGTTTGCCATCCCCCCCTTGTGGTAGGAGGTTAGTCTCCTTCCTATTATCTCCATAGATAATTGATTTAATTTGAAATTATTTTATATTAATTATAATTCAATATATATATATATATATTAATTTAATTAATTGTTATTTTGTGTTTACAATAAAATCATGGCCATTGGAAGAAATGTAAATCAATCTCATCCATTGATTTTGTGTTGTCCATGGACTCCCAAAATACTATATAAGAAGAGGCACCCCTTGCTCTTATTTTTACAACACATATTGTTCTCTCTCCCTCATTCTCGAGCCCCATGCCTCCTCTCTCTCCATCTTGGGTGGCGATCCATTCTAACCATAGAGAGAAGGTTGCTGACTTTATCGCATTGTCGTTGTGTTGCTACCTCGACTACTCGTGAATCTCTTTCTCCTTTAGTGTGCCTTGCTCTTGAAGAAGACATTTGATCTCATGAGATGAGATCAGGAGACTCATCGCTTGGATCAACAAACATGGTTTGTGAGAAGCATGTGATTCATCTCCGCACTCGCACGTGTCTCTTCCAACAGATCGAACTTGAGACATGAGGTCTCTTTGTTTAGAGACTCAATCACAACCACGCTACAAGAGGTATTCCTTTATCTAGTATGTTGTTCAGATGAAATGATCCGTGAAATATTCTTGGATCATGTGTTTTTGTCATTTATTTATTTTTAAATTGCGTTGCATAGAGCAACTAGTGCGACTAGTCCCTCTTGAACGTATATGATGTGATTCTCATGCTTCTGTGACACGCTTAAGGATTCTTCCATATCCTTCATACACATAGTCATAAGGGACTATGTATGACATCGAAGTGTTCCGACCTAGCTTTTGAGGATACTTGGGCAGAGTCTTGTGGGTCTTAGAGGTTGTTGTGATTCAAATCTATTTCCTAATAAGGTTCTGACCAACTCAATTTTCAAAGTTTTGACTGAGCTACAAACTTTGATATTGTGAAGACAAGTTTCAAATTTAAAATCTTTCCACTTTCTTTATTTTATTTTTCTTTTCTTTGTTTTAATTTCTACACTTATAGACATAAGTGGTTGCTAGGGACTAGCAAAAACAAGTATAGGGGGTGATGGATCTCCATTTTATCACCTTGTTTCTTTCATTTTGGCCTTTAAACCCTATCCAAATGCATGTAAATATGTTATTGTGCATAAATTATCATTCATTATTTATTGTATAAATCTTGTATAAAATAATGTATATAAATCCAAAATAAAAGAATAAAGAAAGAAAAATCAAAGGAAATAAAATACCAAAGGTATTTATGACCTTAAATCCCAAGACCTTGGCATCATTATAAATAAAGTAGGGAGAGATAAGGGCCAAAGTAAAAGAAACCTGAATTCATAAATGCCCAATAATACACTTCAGGTTCCTATTTTATTCTTTATTATTTATACTGTATGTAAACAAACTTTATATGTGAAATTGTAGACAAAAATACATAGAAAGGTAAAATTTTATTTCATATAAAAATAATGCATATTGTGCATTTTACACTCAGAATAAAAATCCAAAATCCAAACTTCGCAGACCCATATCTTCTCCATATGAACTCAAAATGCATCAAAATCAGCTATAAATATATATAATATTTTATTAGCTATTTAATAAAGAGGTTTCATTTAATTTGTAGTTAAGATGCAAAAGTTAGATTTGGACTCCAAGTGTACAATATACTTGAATAAAATATTCATTTTATTTACTCTTTATATTTTACACTATTTTACTTTTTATAATTTTGTAAATATTCTTTATAGTATATGAATTTAGAATGAAAAAACCATTAAAAATGCAATAAATAAATAAAGATACAAAAATACATAGATGAATATACTATACATACACTTATATAATTAATATCTATATTTAATTAAGTGTACAGATAAACTAAAAACACAATAAAAATATTTTTTGTGTATTTAAATAAGTTATAAATATACAAATTATGTATATAGCGCAGTTCCAGCAGAATCCCTAACAATTCCTCCTCCGCCTTCGGTCCAAAACAAAACGAAGAAAGCGCAATTGAGGTTATGGGCATATAAAATACAAGATAAAAATAAAAATATATATAACATAGGTAAATATACATATAAATGCACTTCTAAAAAGTAACCTATAATAAATTAAGTTGTACAAATAAACTAAAATCATGTTAAAAATAATAAAATAATAAATAGTTTACATGTTTTAACCAATAAATAAATAAATTATTTATTATTTTATTTTGAATTGTTGATTGATTTTGTCCCGCTACACCACCTGGACCAATTAGAGGCAAGCCTCAGTTCACCCGTCGGTCAACTGGCCCCCTCTAACCCCTAGGTCATGTAGCATGGTAGTTAACCACTCTTCCTTGATTTCTTCCGCATGAATCTTTCACCCATTTTGCTTGATTCCTTCTACAAATCTCTTCCTTTGATTGTTGGGATTTCACACGCAGATCATTTCTCGATCAGAGGAGCATTGCTCCGGGCGAAAGTCCTCATCGAAGTCTTGCATGTACATATACATTCTATTTGCCCAACTTTTATTTTTTATCCTTCTTCTGCCACCTAATCCTAACCCTCTCAACTAGGTGAATCCCAGTAATAGCATGAATCCGTAAGAGGGTTCAACAAATCATGTGGACATCTAATCGAAGCAATCCGAGCTCTCACCACCTGCTTCATTGTGAGCTTGCTCCATTATGGTCTAGGTCAGGTAGAGCTCCTCCTTTCTTAGTCTTTTCGTTCCTTAGATTAGCAGTAGTATAGGTTAGGTGTTAGTTTAATTTGGTTATGATTTTTATATCAAAAATTCGAAGTTTGCTGAAGCTGAACTCCGGCAAACCTTCACCCACTCTTTCACCTATGTGTCATTCCTTAATGTATTCTCTTCACCCCACACTTATCTATACACTCGATCTTGCTTAGATCAAGCGATCAACCTTCCTACCTCTGCCATTCGCTGAAGGGCTCTACCCAAGCTCATTCTCGCACATAACGGCCTACAAAGACCCTCAGAGCCCTTGTCTTCATGTGCCTTAGCTTCCTGCATGTTCTGGATGGCCAAAGGACCCCTAACGGGTCAATTTTGACACAGATGTTGGTTCCCTGGAGCCCATTTCTTCCTTGACATGCCAGGACCCCATCAATGGGTCCTGTATCGATTTGAATTACTCAATAGGTGTGGAGGAGCCCCAACTCCCTTTTGAGCTCCCTGCATCCATCCGATGCCAGTGGAGAAGGAAGCCTCAACCGATCGAAGGAGCATGAGAATTGAGTTCTTCCATGTTCTTCATGAAGAATAGGAGCCGTCCGATCAGGAGCACCGCCTAGATCTAGCAGTTGCCATTGGATTTGAAGAGTCTCATCCATTGGATCCCATGTGAGATCTAATCCCAGATGTCCACTACGAACCATCATCCTGCATCGAGAGCCCACCATGCATCCAAGTGAAGATTTTTTGGCCGCTCGATCCAGTGCTTTAGGGGGTAAATTTCACACAAAACACTCGCATTTTGTCTCTTTTTATTTATTCATGTAAGTTATTTAATATATTTAATATTTTTTGTAACAATTGTAAAGGACCCCCTGAGGTTTTAGATAATTATGTTTAGGTCCAGTCTGTGTCACCTAAAATGCATATGTTCGTGAGGTGATTAGGCCTTTTGCATCTAAGCCCCTAAGCTTTGTGTATTTCATTTTAGTCCATATTTTTGAATTAATAGTGTAATATTATCTGGCAAAATTACATCTGACCTCCTAAATTTTGTATTAATTACAAAAATACCACTTTAATTTTTTATTAGATATATTTTAGTAGAATTGCATTGTTATCCCAAAATTTATCTTAGGTATTCGGTATTGGCCCATAAACTTTAAATATTTGCATAAACATCCTTTCTAAATTGTATTTTCTTTTTCTGGTTTTATTTTGCTAAAAATAGGTCTAAGCCTTTAAAAATACCTAAATATTACTATAAATACCTGATATATATCACATATATTTTTCTTAGGTATTTAAGGTTTAATTTCTATTTATTAAACATAAAAAATAGAGCCATCTACCCCTTATTACTTAGAAAATTCCAAAAATATATAAAAATGATTTGAAAATTTCCAAAGAAAACTAGATTTTTTTGTTATGGTATTTTAAACCTATAGACTAAAAATCCAAAAAATGAAAAAGAAAAATACTAAAAATGTAAAAGATCCAAATCTTCATAAAAACAATAAAAATACGTAAAACTTAAAAAATATTTATTTCTATTCTTGGATTTTGTCTATTATATTTATTATATATTAAAAATTAGCACTGGAGAATTTTGAGCTAATTTACATATTTTTAAATTCTAAAATAATTCAGCCTATTTATCTTAACCATTGTTTTGCATTATTAATTTACTTTGAAATAAAAAAACTTAGTAAAAACATAAGAAAAATATCAAAAATAGAGAAAAATATAAAAATGTCAAAAATACTTTATTTTATGAATTTTGAGTACTTATACTATATTAATAAATATAAAGTTATCTCTATATATACTCATCGATATGTAATTATGATATATTCAATTATTATAAAAAATAAAAAAAGAAAAAATATACAATTAAAATTCTAAAAAATTTAAAAACAAATATTCAAAAAAACTAAATAAGTAAAACCCACAGTAACTCAAAAATCCCTAAAAAGTCCAAAAACATTTATTGTATTTTTAGCCAATTTTGTTGTATATCCCCCGTTCTCCTTGTGTTTGGCCTTTGTTGTATGTGTCCACTATACATTTGATTGTACAATATAATAAATTTTGATTCCACTTGCTTGCACTGATTTTTCTATACATTGTATGGGTTGATTGTTTATTAAACACGGTTGTTGAGAAATCATCATAACGACTGAGTAACCAGCATGTGAGACTTAGACCCCTCTATTTCCCTACTCATGAGATTTTTTTCGGCATCGACTCGAACTAAGGGGATGTAAAAGCCTAAAGGGCCAATACCTACCAGGAGTGCGAGGAAAGAGATAAACAATCTATAATTGTAGCCACACTGTTATGTTATGTATTATTTAAGGACTGCTTATTCCAGCAGTAAAACCATCAAAGTCGCCTACACAAAGACAACCAAAATACAGAAAATGTTATAGGCATATGTGCAATAGTGTTACGGATAAGATCACATGTGTAATTATTTTAAGGTTTTGTGCATATTGGCAATTTATGTTAATGTTAAGTGCATATGTGCAATTTATATTAATGGTCATACATGTAAATATGATAAAAATTAAGGGTATATTTTGCAAGTATGATATGCGATGCATGGTTATTGAAAAATATACTTTGTATGATCTCTTTGCAAGTGTCAAATCAAAGAGTTTATGCAACATGACAAAGGTAAAGAACAAAATTTATAAGTCTTAATTTTTGAAATAATTTCCCTTATGTTATCCGTGGAATTGTTAGTTTTGACTTGAATTCTATGCTAGCCGGCTTGACCCCATCACATACTGAGTGTTAGGCTCATAACATGTGTTACTTTTTTTAGAGGAATGTGAGGATTAAGTTGTTTATGGTTCAAGAGAAAATCACTATCTTCGAGAAGTGGATCTGATATGGGACTATTGTTGGAATATTGGGAAGGATGACTTTATACCCATTGGAATTAATCGTGGAGACGATTTCATCTAGTTTAATTATCTTTTGTTTTAGTTAAGGAACTCTTGGACTTTTGTCCTTATTATTACTATGAAAAAGTTTTTTTAAAAGTTGGTTCTTTACTGATCTTATATATTATTATTGATACTATGAGTAAGTTGAGTTCTTTCTTTCGTGTCATTCTCAGACAATCAAGTTCGTTACAAGTATGATCCTCTTGATAGATCATACACCTCAAATGTTCTCATATGCACACAAACGTACCAGTACATGAATCTTGGTTAGGTCTTCAATTTAATGGACTCCTAATATACATATATAGACATATATATGTATATCTATCTCTGGTTAAAGGGTGTGTGCATGATCGTGACTAATACGATTAATGTCTTAGTTTATCTCGACCTCATCAAGTCAACTTTTTGATTTGACTATCTCGACACTTTCAAATCGATATTCCCATATAGAGAGGACTTGCATCAAGAGATTAGTCTTAAAATCAGTCTTTAGAGAAAGATTAACATCTCTATCTCATACCGGAGATCATTGTTGAATGTAACATGTCAATCTTAGTTTTGTCCTCACAACTACATGGTATGGTACATAACCATATTTGTACAATGAAACCTTTAATTAAGTACAATCACAAACCATCATTTCAAATGATAATGAAAAATAAATAACTTTTATTGCATTAATGAATCGTCAATAATTTACAAGTTTAACCAGAGCAATTCATGTTGGTACATAATCCCGTTGAAGAACATCTCATCAAGTCTTTCTAATCCTTATCTCGGTCTCTCTTTTCTTTCTTCTTGTTTGATCCATGTCATGATCCTCTACTCCCCTAACATCTTTCTTCTAAACACCCCAACTTCGAGAACCGAACACCACCATCACCTCTGATACCCTTACATCTCCTTTCTTCATCCCACAAACTTCCAGCCATCGATCCAACTCATTCACATTCAGCGGAACAACACCCACCTTTCTCGTTCTGAGCTTCATGACACGGTCGATCTACGGGCTCGAACCATGATTTCTTTGCAAGACAACAAAGGTCGAAACCCACTTCAGCCACCGGCATAATAGCAGTAATCGTGTCCCATACAGGGTATAAAAAACCGGACCGGACCGGCCGGTCAGACCGGTTGGACCGGGAACCGGCTCCGACCCGGTCGGTTCGGCCGGTTCTTTGAAATTAATTTCAAAAAAAATAAAAAATAAAAAATCGGGTCCGACCAGTGGTCGGACTGGGTTGACCCGGATGGTCGGACCGGGTTGACCCGGATTGACCCAGTTTTGATGGTTTGGTAATTTTCAAAAAATAAAGGTTTAAATAATGAAATAATGGGGTTTTTATCATATATGCCCTTCTTAACTTCTGTGATATAAGGTATGTCCCTCTCTTTTTTGGAATATACATTATGTCAATACTTTCTTAGAGTAATTTTCTTGAAACAAGTATAAATAAATGATTACAATATTATACTCTATATAATTCTAGAAAATGCGACTAACTTTGTATAGTTTTACTCGAAAGAGGCAATCATGTTATTCTATTTAAAGATTTGAAATTTCTAACGATTATTTCATTGGTATATAAATATATACTTACATATATGTATCCGGTTTTATTGGTTAAAAAAACCGGTTCAACCGGTCTGACCAGTAAATTAAGCCCGGTCCGGTTTTTTCCGAGTCGATGAGAATGATGACGTCATGCTGACGTCGTCACCGGTCCGACCGGTTTGGACCGACGGTTCGACCCGGTTGGACCAAACCGAAGACTGACCGGTTCAATGTCCGGTTCGGTTTTTAAAACCTTGGTCCCATACCTTCCCTTTGCTTGACACGTTACAACCAGGCTCCTCCCCGAAAGCTCGAAGCTACATCCTCCCTACAGGACTACTTGCCGGCAAAAGAGAGAGGTGCTTAACAACCTTGTCTCGGTCATGTGTCGATCAAAGGAGAGAATCCTGGTCGATCGCTTAAAAAGGAGCAGGAGGAACGGATCCCTCAAGTAGTAGTTACCGCCCACCAGAGATCCAAATGGTGCCGTGGACAGAAGAGACGAGCTTCGAGCAGAACAACCTACAGAAGCCATCCAATCACGACAATCATCCAATCGTAACCGTTGATTACCTCTTATTCCGCACCCGTCAGATCGAAAACCAACAACAAATCCTAAGAAAACTACGTGGCAGAAATACAACCATCTGATCAGAAATAAAGTGATCCATCTCGGTCGCTCCTTCGAAGTCTTTTGTCAGATGCAGGAGGCACTTGACTCGAACAATTACAAGGACACGCTGTCAACTTTCTGGATTCGCGGAAATATCCCACGCACAGAGAAAATTACACATAAATTCATCTCCTTTTCAAGAACTGCAAAAAAAACCACGAGCTTAGTTTTTAAAAATTCTATTCATTTATTTTTGCAGAAATACCCTCAAAGTTCAATTGATTATTTGCGAGCCATTATCAGAAAACTAAATTTTAGTCTTTTTTGTACAATTAATTCTCCTTATTTTGATACATTGTAAACGTATTTAGGAGATAACTTGAATTATTTCTGAAATTTTATGTGAAATATTGATTATGTGGTTATTTATTCATTTTAAAATCATTTACATCTTTGAAAATTATGCAAAAATAGATTTTGTAAAGATCTTGACGCAAAGGAACTTTTAGCACTTGTATTTTGATAACTTATTGAACATTGTGCGTTCCTTTTTATTGTTTATATGATGTTTCATGTACCTATAATACATAATTTTACTAAATTAAAAGAATTCTAGTTACCCCATTTATTGCCCTATCATGTGCTATATTTTAAGAATTAATTTAATTAGTTTGCTTTGTTAAAATTTGAAACTAATCACATTAGAGCTTATGCATTATTTATATTAAATTAATTCATCTTAATTCCAAAATTTCAAAAAACAAATAATTATAGTAAATTTATTGCATTATGTTTTAGCTTATTTAATTGAAATACAAAAAAATTACATTCCTCGTTCCATGTATTTTAAGGAAAAAAAATAAAATTTGTATTTTGGGGACTTAATTTGATAAAGAACTCACTTATGCAAATCTCACTAAATTCCTTTACACTTGCCTTTAAATAAAAAAATATATGTGCATTCCTCGTTCCACGTATTTTAAGGGGGGAAATAAAATTTGCATTTTGGGGACTTATTTTAATAAAGAAGCCACTTCTCCAAATCTCACTCAATTCATTTACATTTGCCTTTAAATACATAAAATATTCATATTTCTATTTCCATGTATTTTAAGGGAAAAATAAAATTTGCAATTTGGGGACTTAATTCGATAAGGAAACCACCTCTGCAAATCTCACTCGATTCCTTTACCATTGTCTTTTATTCTCTCTTTATTTTATTTCCTTTTCTATTAAAAAATAAAATTCAAAACTAAAATAAATAATAGTAAAATATACTAAGCCTTCTCTCACTATAAGTAGGGTCGACTACATGGATTCTTGCTCAAATCCATGTTTGAAAGATTCGACTATTTTTTACTCTGGCCGTCGACTACCTAACACAACCCCTGCAAGAGTGGGATTTGAACCATGATCTTTTGTGTGGTAGACACACTATATTATAATTAGACCATTAAGTGGGTACTAAAATAAAAAATAATAGGTGTTAAAAATTTAAAAATATATATAACTAAATTTTCAAAAATATACAATGTATTTTTGACACATAATGTTGATGTTCGTGCAATTACTGATATTCGCACAATTATTTTGGATACATTAATTCAGTCGAAGTTATATCTTAAATCTTTAATGATTCCCTATGTTCGACCTTGGACATGACCAAGTAAAAAACATGGTTATTTACACCCATAATCCTGAGTAATTTCATAATTACAATCATAACCCTACATAATCGTGAATTGCACCCAAGACCTTGAATAGTAATTAACTCTTACACTCATAACCATAAGTTAACTGCAATTCAATTTCCCATCAACTATGACGGTATCCGTGAAATATTTTACGTTTATCCTTTAAGTTCATATTATTCATTAAGGAGACCACTCTCCTTCCTTTTTCTGGCCACCCATCAAGATCCTCCTTGCCCTCGCATCCTCCAGCCTCTCTTCTCCCCTCCCTCCTCCAGCAACCCCTCCTCCTCCTCCCCTGCATCGAACACCCCTTGCCGAGCTCCTTCTCCCTCCCTGACATCAAAGCCCCCCTCCCCTCACATGCCTCCTTCCCTTGCATCAAAGCACCCCCCACCACACTTCCTCCACTTCATGGAAACCCTTGTCGTGCTTCCTCCCCTGAATCGAAGCCCCGGACGTGCCTCTTACCCTACATCGAAATCCCCCTTCTCGCGCCTTCTTCCATGCATCGAACCCATCTCCCCTAGAAGATCTCCTCCTTTGGTGGACATGTTATCCCACAGTGAGCCATTATGCAATAAATGTTATTGCAAATATCATTTCATGATCTAAAATAAAGAGTAATTAATTTGCATAATAGCTCCCATAGTACAATAGGATTATGTATCATGGTCATCTTAATGATCATATAGTTTTTGATTCAAATGTTGAATCATAGAGGTTAGTGCTTGGATGAATATCTAAAGAGTCAGATTGAGGACTCATCAAGCATCATCAAATGATCATTAAGAGAAGATCTCCAGCCTGAGTAGGAGATGTCAATCCTTTCTCTAAAGGCCGATATCTAACCAACATCTTGATGCAGTTCCTCTACAAAGGAATAGAGATTCAGAGGTGTTAGATAAGTTACGTCAAAGAGTTTACTTAATGAGATCGAGATAAACGAAGACCTATGTCGTTTGTTGTCACGACATAGGCACACATCCTTTGATCAGAGATAGATTTGTTATTATATGTCTGAGTATGTATATTTGGCAGACGAATGGGTTGATGACCTAACCAAGGTCTATACACCGGTATGCTAGTGTGCATGCAAGGGCATACGAGTAATACTATCTCTCAAAGAGATCATGCATGTTCATTTAATGAACTAGAAGATACAAGCTCACTCATGAGATATTGGGAAGAATAAAATTCCGTGCACGATTGTCTTTGCTTTAGAAGCTTGACTGAATTTGTAGTTTGATATATGCTTTTGCAAAGTATACGATCAATACCTAGGTATGATATATGATTTTGGAAATTATATGATCGATACAGACTTCCAATGATCGAATGAGAAATTTGTTGATAAAACCTTCAAGGAGACAATCAAAAAGAGATCTAAAACTTCAGGTTTACTCTAGGTCTTCCAGTATGCAGGATGTAGAGGTATTAGAAATACCTAAGGGTGATGTGATCATAAACGATTGTATAACCATGACATTTCCATTCCTAGGGATTGATGAAACAGGTCTGGATTTTTGCGACTCCTCTCAGTAGAGAAGTGATCTGATCTTGGTCCAAATGTTGGACATTGATATTGATGTGATTCAGACGCAATGAGAAGACTAGATTTGCAGTCTTGATTTAATCAAGCATCTATGAGAGGACCGCAAGATATGGATTTGAGATGTGATTTCAATATCCAAGTTACTATACGTGCAACAATACAATCACCCTATCCTTATCTCCAAGTATCGTTGGAGAAGGTACATTATCCTTGAAAGAATTCAATGATAATTTCATTATTGATATGTATATCCGAGCATTGAGAAAAATGATAATAAATTTTATTTAATTATCATGAATAGTATGAATTTGATTCATAGTATAAAGAAAGTTGTTTAAGATAATTAAATGTGATTTAATTATAAATGATGTGAATAACGTGAATTTGATTCATATTATTCGGGCACACGAGAATAGAGATCCAAGATGATTAAATGTGATTTAATTATCATGGATATGAATAATGTGAATAACACTACCCAAATTATTCATATATATATATATTAAAAATGTGATTTATAATGTCTTAGAGAGATCATATTATGATTTATATTTATTGATTAATTATTGATGTGAATTGGATTGACATGGGATAATTAATTGAAAA
The DNA here is from genome assembly GCA_037367405.1 of Ottelia alismoides. Lineage (NCBI taxonomy): Eukaryota > Viridiplantae > Streptophyta > Magnoliopsida > Alismatales > Hydrocharitaceae > Ottelia > Ottelia alismoides. Next base: position 161,338 of record JAZKJV010011752.1, read on the forward strand.
TACAAATCACATTGTATTTTGAGCTGTGAATGTGATTCACAATTTTTCAATGATATGATTGCAATATTTACAAAATAATTATGAATTATTTTGGGTTTTTATCAGTTGTGTCCCTCTGAAATATTGTAATATCATCTATGCCCCTCCCTTTTCGGGAATATTAGTTGTACCCCCGACTTCTTATCATTCTATCACTTGTGCCCTTTCGTTAGTCTAACCGTCAAAGAATTGAACTTAACCATGATTTTTCAAACCATGGTACAATTAAGAGGGTTATAATTATCCAGGCTTCATCGTCATCATCTTCTTCCTCCGTTTGTTCTTCTTCCTTTCTCGTCATAATTTCTCTCTCTCTTAATTACACCTTCACTCATCCATTAAGTCATTAAAATATTTACATAGTCACGGTTAAGAGGGTTATAATTGTCCAGACTCGATGGCTACTATGATTCAAGAGTAACCATAATACTTGTTTTTTATTTAGATGAAATGATCCAAGAAGTGTTCTTGGATCATGTGGTTTCATTGGATTAAATTTTTCAAAATTTCGTTGCCCCGAGCAACTAGTGCGACTAGTCCCTCCCGATTGCATACGATGTGATCCTCATGCTTTTGTGATGTAGATTTTTTCATATCCTTAAAGTGGTATAAGATCCTTAGGTTGGAGGATTCAGATACGAACCATGAACCTAGGACAACTTGGGCTCATTAGGGCTCATGAAAATTTATCGCATTTGGTTCACGCGATCCTATATCTTGAATTTTTTCGGCCCTGTTTAAAGTATTTAAATACTAAATTATCACTTGTATTATGTTCTCACTAAATAAGAAAATCGTGGGATTTGAGTTTGCGTGATTCCAATACAAATTCCAATGCAAATTAAATCTTTCACACATACGACAGTTGTTCCCGATAAATCTTCCGCCCCTTGATTAATCCCAACGCAACTCATGTCTCCTTCTTTTAGTTGTTTGTTTAATCTTTTCTTTTGCGTAACAACGCAACTCACGTCCTCTTTCAGTTTTTTGTTTAACCTTTCTTTTTAATTAATGCTCTGTATTCACTCCCTTCTCCCGATCAATATCCCCGCTCCTTGCGTAATTTCAATGCAAATTAACCCCCCTAAACATATGACAGCTGTTCCCGTGACTGCTGGTCAGTTGCTATATTTGTTTTCTCCCGTCCCGATTCTCAGCCCGATAGTCCTGATTCTCAACCTGATATTCCCTACCGCTCTTTGCACTGTTTCGACGCGTGTTGATTTTTTAGTCTACACGTGTATGTGAGTTCTTTGCTTACTATATTTAGCTTTACCCTTTTATTAAGTGTCTCTCCATTCCTCCATTTTTTAGTCGATTTCTTAACGTTCTCTCGGGTGATTCGCTCTCCTACCCTTCTATTCTCCGACGATCTATCTCGCATGTTATATTGTCTTCTCCGGCGATCTGTCTCGCATGTTATATTATCTTCTCCGACTGGCAGATTCCCTTTCGGTTACGCTTCCTTCTTCAGCTTTCAGATTGTCTTCCGTTGCAGGTGCGACAATAGATTGTTCATATTTTTGGTTTTGTTATTTTTCTGTGTGCACATACCCATGATTAATGATCTCATCTTTTTTGTTGTTTTGCTGATTTCTAATTCAAATATGTATTCCTAGTCTCTGAATGTATGAAGAACATTTTCATTCTGTCGATAGTATAAGGTTGCTCCTTTTTTTCAGAATCGACATTAGGATGGCTCTTTTCTTGTTAGATACGTTCCCTCCTTTTTCCTGTTCTCGAATATTCAGTTACCTTTTTCATATTGTTTGACAATACTAAAATGATGTTATTTTTTAGCTTTGTTTAAATGGAAAAAAATGTTGTAAGTTTTTTTAATTACAACAGTAAATCATGTTTACTTCTTGATTTTTTTTGTTTTCGATGAGTATAAAAAAGCATCTGATAAGTATTTTTCCTGTGGTTTTGGTTTCTGCCGTTGAACCACGATTACTAATAATAATTGTTTCATACTATATAAGAAGAGGCACCATGTGCTCTTCAAGTTACAAAAACAACTACAACAACATATGCTCTCTCTCATTCTCTACACATCTTCTCTCTTCCACCCATTGTGGATGTCCACTATGGAGCCCTAGAGAGAGTCGCCATCGCCGCAGCATCATTATTTTGCTGCCAAATTGTTTGCTCGTGGATCTCCATCTCCTTCGGTGTGCCTTGCTCATGAAGAAGACGTCGAATCTCGTGTGACGAGATCGGGAGATTCGCCGCTTGGATCATAAACATGGATTGCGAGGAGCATGTGTTTCATCAGTACACTCACAAGCATCTCCTCCATCAGATCAGATTTGAGATACGAGGTCTCTTCATTTAGAGACTTGATCGCAACTGCCCATGCAATTAACTGCTCCCGATCGCATACGATGCGATCCTTAAGCTTCCGTGATACACATAAAGAATTTTCCATGTCCTTCATCCTCCTCCCCTATCGAACCGCCTCCTTCATGCATAATCGAGCCCCTCGAGCTGAGGGTCATCATCCGCCTCCTCCTCTACTGCATAGAGGCCCTCCTCCTCCCTGCATAAGCCCAGAGCTCCATGAGATCTGGGAGACATCCTTGCTCAAATTGCTTGAGAAAGGAGTAGATTTTCATGTGGAGGGCCTCGTCCCTATGGTCTATGTAGAGCTTGGATAGACACGCTTGGGCGTTGAGGAGCTCTATATTCTCGTATACAATGGGCGAGAGACTGATGCTCTAGAGGGGGGAGGACATCCAGGAGGGTAGAGAGCTCAAAGGTGAGATCGTGGAAGTGGATGGAGATCTTGGAGTTGTGGAGGAGGATCCAGAGATGGTTAGATTGCCAACAGTAGTCAAGGAGGAACTTGGAGCGGTAGAGGAGGATGCAGAGCTCCTTGAGGCAGAGGGGGAAGGAGGAGAAGGTGGTACTCTGCAGAGGATTGGGAAGGGGAATCCTTGAGAGATTTGAACATGCAGAGAAAGATCTGTGCAAATTACCGAGAGGGTGGGGGGTGGTAACCTGGAGGAGGGTGGAGGGCGAAGGCAGAGGGATGGGAGGGAAGGGGGTGGGGGCGAACTTGGAGGATGAGGGGAGGGACGGCAACAGCTTTCCTGGACAAGGGGCGGAGGGTGACATCTTGGAGGAGGGCAGAGGTGGAGGGATGGGAGGGAGGGGGAGGGTTGCCTTTGAGAAGGAAGGAGGAGAGGGTTAGGGATTTTTTATTTTTTTGAATAATTTTAATAGTAGTTGGATAGACCATGAGTTATATCAATCCAATGATATGTTTAGGTTAATATAAAAACTAACGGAGGGTTATGAGTGTGAGACAGGGCATTATTCAGGGTTCTCATGTAATCCACGATTATGCCAGGTTATGATCGTAATTATGAAATTACTTAGTATTATAGGTGTAAATATCCCTAAAAAACAACACCACATTCACACTTCAAATATTTTGTGGCTTTTGATAGATCACTTTTATCTCAATTGTACAACAAGAGCGACATATTAATTCGATAATATTAAAAGAGACTAAAAGTGGTTTGTCAGCCAATGGCCCAATGCACAAATAAAGGACAAATAAAGGAGTTATAGAGAATGCCACATAGCTAGGATGTCCCCAATAATAGCAAGAGAACTTTGTATAACCCACCAGTGATCCTTCCCTTGTGAACAAAGGGTCCCTGAGAAGAGGGAAGTGATAGTAGAATATACATATCATGTACTTTGCTCATTTTCAATGGAAAAACAATTTGCATTTACGTCTCTTTAGGAATGGGAAACATGATTCTGATTACATGATTCATATTATATACAATATAGTCTTTATTAATGGCATGATAAGGTTTAAGTTAGAAAACTCATCAAAGTCAATGAGAGCATAAACCATTATAACATAGTTCAAGACCATAAACATTAATATGTCTTTCCCATTTTGGATATCTTAAGTTGGTCTCGGAGTGTGGAGACTTCTATCATTCTAAGGACCAAGTATTTAATCTCAAATCATCATCCTCTAGTCCTCTAAAAGTAATAATAGGCGATGGAATCATTACATTTGAGTAGGTGCTGGTAGGATTCAGCAGCAATGTCTTCAATGAGATCAAGGCTTACTCTTGAGATACCTCATTTACCTCATGATAGAAGGATTGCATTCCTTAAGAGGGGATATCCCATAGGTTAATTGGGAAAGGCCTATTGTTTATGCTCTTTAAGTATCTTATACCCCGACGATGGAGGTTGTCTCGTGATGGTGCGTTGAATGGTCCTATGCCCCCATGTAATATGATCTTAACTCATCACTCCAAGATCCCTTCTTCTCGTGAGCTTAGTCTTGATTGCTTGTATGATAATATTGTTGATCACTATTTTTATCCATTTGCTCGAGGATGAGGTGCAAATTTTTATTGAATACGATCTTATACTACATGCAGATTACGGATTTTGGTATGCTAGCAGCTATCAAGATCTGGAGGATCTCATCATCACAATTGTTGTTCATTTTAATAAAGGTGATGGCCATTTCAAAGGTTACCTTGCACACCATCTTATCTTTCATCCAGTTAGAAAAATTTTGTGGTACTACTAAGGCATAACAACGTTCCCGAGTCTAATTGCATACTTACTCACAAGCCAGTGCGAGGATCATGCACTACAAGAAAAATGAGTTGTGGCCACGGAATGTGACCACGGAAACTTGTGGCCACTAGTTTCTCGTAGCTACAATCCATGGCCAAAGTTTTCATACAAGAGTTGTGGTCATGACAAGTTCTGTGGTCACTTGTAGTGGCCGCGACATATTCGTGGTTGGGAACTCCCGCGACGAGACTTGTAGCTTTGGCTACTGGTCACGGCATGTCGTGTCCAGAGCTCAATTCTTTGACCACAAACCCATATCCGTGGGCATAGTTCTGTAACCACAATTTGTTTTTCCTATAGTGATAGGACAAGGCCATGGGGAGCACTAGATCAAACACCTGAATTATAGAGTGAAGGGTGTCTTTCTTGTAAAAGATTTCACAACTTGGGGATCTTTCACTAGACCTCGACTCTCCTCTCGAAGGTTTTTACAATGGAGAGTATGAACCCCTTTCTTTTCTTTTGAAGTTGGGGGTGCAAGCTTCCCCACTCAAACATTATAATTAAAGGTATAGTTTAATCCACCACCAAGAATCTGCTTGATCACGATGTGAAGCCAATATGAGGGTCTGGTTTGAAGCTATAATGAATGTAAGGAAAGAGGAGCAAGATACGCTAATCTTGATGTGGAAGTGGATCCCAACCTTCATTTTTCCTTCTAGCGCGAGGGCGATATTAACCCCTTGACGATCTTCAATGGCCATTTGAGGCACCTCCCCTAGCGTGAGGGTCTCTATGGCATCTTTCCGAAGGGGGTGTCTTTGAGGACCATAATTCAATGGTCTTGAAAGTATGGATGCAAATTATTTAGATGCCCATCTTCAATTTTTATGAGGAGGCATTTTCAATCACGTCAGCCTCATGATAAACCGATCATACAATGAGAGAGGATTTTCAAAGTTAACAAACTCTTCTGCCCCTACTCAAATGATCAAATCCGGAGTACATGTAACGGCTACATGTAAAAAACTTGCATCCATGAAGGTCTGTGTGCAAACGTTTTTTTTTTCTGGTTCATGCAAGTTCATAAATAGATAAAGATAGCAAATAGTTATTCCAAAAACAAGTACTAGAACAAGTGTGATGCCACTTTTATATTAATAAATATATTAATAAATAAATAAATAAATAAATTATGTGCTCCCACTGTCATTCTGTATATTATATAAGAGACACATTACCATGCAGAGGTGGCAATAAAGACAATTGAAGGAGGGGCACCCTTTACAAAGTGCTGCATGGTTGTTCAAGTATATGGAAGGGGGCCATGGTTAGGCCTAAGTCTAGAACACCTATGCCTCAGAGGTGCAAGTACACCTTGTGCCCCAACAGGGCATGGAAGTGTTTGCCATCAGATGAGACACATTTGGGGAACCTCTCCTTTCTGGACCTACTTTCCTGGCTCTTTATGTTCATTAAATCTAGCCCTTCATGAGAACTATACACATTTTTATTTGTTTACTTCTTCACCTCTCTCTTCCTTCTCTTTCTCTATCTCCCCTCACTCTGATAAGATATAGATGCATGCACAAGGAGTTTTGGTAATTACTCCTTCGAAAACAAAGTGTCAATGGACCACTGTATGTATTTACCCTGTGGCACTCCATCACTATCAGGGACCTCTGAGCCTGTGAGCAAAATGAGAGAGAAGCAGCCATTGTTACCATGTCATCTGACTGGAAGGAGTGAGGCGGTTTGATGAAAATGCGACCTTTAACTTTTGGGATAGAAAATCTACGGCTCAGATTGCAAATATCTTGAAGTACAGGGTTAATTGGTAAGAGAGCGATGACACAACGTCAGTGCTGACTTTAGAAAAAGTAAAAAAAAACAATAAAAGAAAAGGATGCATGTTGAAACTAATAAAATAGAACTTGTTATTACATAGAGTACAACAATTCTATTTTTTATATTTTTTATGAACTTTGTAAGAATATAAGATCACGGGTATAATTGCAGAAATGACACGGTCATAACATCCATCAACGATCACCAATATATTAAACCTTCGTAGTAAATAATCATGGGATTAGTTGCATGTAGCATTACCGCCGAGTTGGATTCTTAGTTGAAGCCTCGTGTGAGTGTTTAAACATCACTTAAAATTCTTTGTTAAAACTAACCTCCGTTTCTATAATTGGTGGTCTCTGACCACACTGTTGGCTTAGACCAAGGCTGCATCTTGAACATCAAAGTGGATTTAGTTTGATTTATCTCGGTAACTGCTTTCTTAACCGGAAAAATCCAGGAAGGTGAGTGGTGAGATGCATTTCCTCTTGCTCCTGTTCAACTTTTCTTAGAGGAATATCGCTCCTGCACCCAAGAACCGAGGAAGCAATCCCCAGGTATATCTAGTCTGGCGAACCAGACCCACGGATGAGAAGACAAACCGGGGGATTGAGGGGTGAGCTTCCCCGAGAAGAGAGCGGGGCATCCTTTCTTTCAAAAAGCAAGAAAGAAGAAAGGGAGTGTCCCTTCGCAGCTGATTTGACCTTCGTGGCCGGGAATCACTAGCTGGCGATGTTGAACGAGGACTGTGTAGTCATGGTTTGCATATAGTCTACCCATCTGATGCTTAGCTATTACCTACATTCGCTAAGTCTGTCCATTGCTTCCTCAAATCACTAGTTTTGGATAGGAATATAGGATCCATTTCAGTCGACTATCAGTACAGGCTTGGAAGACCTGGGAGTCACTAAAGTATGCATGATAACAAAAGATTTGTGACAACTATGTATTCATTATCATGACTTCAAAGATTAAATATATATTAAATGTATTATCCAAAACTGAAATATTTTGACCTTGTGGCAAGCAAAAGTTTGTTAAAAATCCCTCGCTAAAATTTTTAATCATCGCAAGTAATTTGTCGTACTCGATGTACCAAGTTGAAGGACTAGGTTTCGAGAAAATTGCCTACACTCATGTTTCCCTCATTAACACATGTGCATCAAGTAATAAGTTTCAATGTTTTCGAAACTGAATTGGAGACTGAACCGATAACCTTACCAAAAAGGTCATATTAGGATGAAGCATGGGTTCAATCAAATGTTTAACCAACTAAACCGGAGTAAATCAAAACATCTATAAAATACACACTTGAGTGTACTTGAAATATACAAATTCAATGTATATATTTTACAATATACATATTTTTTTCCATGTCCACTATACATTTTTTTGAAAGGGTTTAACATACATATGGACGTTTATAATATCTAAACTAAATACTCTATAGAATAACAACAGTTTGATGATATTTAAAATCCATTCTATACAAAAAAGCTGTGATGGAATAATTGATTGGGAAATTGTATAGGTAACCAAAGATAATAGACTAAATTCCCACAAATCGTAATTTCTATTGACCCTGGTTCATCGGACTTGAAATAATCAATTAAATAAGTGGTTTCACAGAATATAAACTTTCAAACCAAATCGGTAATATTCAATTAACCGGATAAGTCTGTGCCCGGTTGACCGATCGAACCAACCAGTCCAGCTTTTAAAACACTGATAGTGTAAAATAGAGACAAGATTATTCAGGACAACCAACAGGTAATCTATGGACTTAAGAATACCCAGAGTAAAAATGACGCTTCTGGCATTTAATATCGCTGTTTAGTTGGGAGAATATTTGGGCCATGAACGAGTAATCTCAACTTTAATGACATAGAATGTCAGAATAACATCTTCAATAGCGGATAACTCAGGTTATCCACGGATTTATAGCTATTCTTCTAAGCTTGACCCTTCAAGTTGGAAATGTAGAGATAGAAACTCTTCCTACACGTTTCTCCAACATTCAATAGAACATTGTTATATGAACAACGAAATAATGGCTGGTTTCATGCTAGCCTTGAAGTCCAATACACTTCCTTTAACAAAATAACGGGATGGAAATCCACAAGCATCATCCATTAATAAAATGTAGAAGCAGAAGCGTTTCATGACGACAATATTTTGACTCTTCTATTCTTAACAAATGTTTATCAAGAAACCCTATTAGGAAGATCTGCCAAGCATCTTCCATGTATTGACATATACACACATCAGAAATAAAGGACCACAACAAAGAGGTCGAGAACAGTGGTAGCCAATAACACTTAGTGACGGATATAAACACAGCGAAAAGAGTAGTACATGACTTTAGACATGGGAGAGGATGATATGATATGATTACTATGAACACGAAAAAACACGAATAAGAGAAGGCATACCAAAATCGCGAAAGAAAAGGAAACAAAAGTATCCAATGTTTCATCTTCTGTTCATCGAACCCTGTGAAGTTCGCTTGATTTCCTGACCGAGATCATTGATTTTATCTATCATCAAAGCTTTCTCCTTCTCAAGCTGCAACATATATTCCTCTTGAGAGTACTCGATGCTTTCCATCATATTCAGCAAATTCGATATGCTCTCCAAATCTCCATCCTCTACTAAGCTGTGGGACTTCCTCAGCAATTCCCTCAACTGTACATTCAAAATTTCGAGTGGAAAATGAAGGTCATTATTGATAATATCCTCAGAGCATAATGATTTTAGTTTAGGATTCTTGAGCAAAGAACAAACTGGTAAGTTTTAAGTTGGTTCTTCAAACAACAGGTGAATAATAAAAGGAAAAAATCAACAATATATTGAATATATCCAGGCCTCTGTTAGAGAATGACGCAAAGAGAAAACTACTACAGGAAAGGGAAGAAAAGGAATTGGGAAAGGGAAAAAGTCAAGGAATTGGTGATAACTGGGACAGCTATACTACACCTATTTCTTATGCAGTCTCTTATTTCCCTAGCACACCCCCTTAAGCTAGAGCATTTCCCAAAAAGCAGTTCAAACAAGTGCATCAGTAGACATGTCTGCATCTGTCTTATAGAAGGAACACTGTGTGATGTGAAGGCCTTTCAAGGTTACATCTTTATAAAGTGGCCACCAGCCTCCACAAGATTGTATGTTCATGAACATGAAAAATGTTTACAATATGCGTGGCTTCCTCATTGTCAAACCTTAACCCCATATGCCTATGAAGTGCTAACTGTAAATCAGAAAGTACACTGCTAATCCACATCATCTCTAACGTTGACCTGCCATTGCTCTGTATTCTCTCTTTATAATAGAGCAGGATAACATGGTCTATATCTTGCTGTTCATGGGATAATAGGGAGGGGATTCTCTGTTGTAGTCTATTCTACAGTAGAAGTGTTATGGTCCCTTCTTTCATGAAATCCAACCGTATAGATTGAATCTATGATTAATGTTCTACATACCTACCAGATTTCAAATCTGATGCTTACAGCTATTTCATCTTATTGGTCAAAAGTCCGATCCTTTTTTAAATGGGTTTTAAGTTCCCTAAATGGTGACAGTAATCCCAAAATGGGTTTCAAAAGTCCGATCGTTTTTTAACTCAACCATGACCGGTCCCAAGCCCGGGTACATGAAGAGGGTTGCGTTAGGTAGCTGACAACCAGCGTAAAACAGTCAGAGACAACTTCCTAAATAGTACTTTTTTCTAAAAAAAATACTATTTAAGAAGTTGCCTCATGACAGTCGGATCTTTTCAACAAGGATTTAAGCAAACATACAGATTTCGTTGGGGCGTTCCCTACTTGGGACGCGTTGCATCGCCCGAATGCAATGAAAAATTGGCAAGGGCCGCTACATCGCAGCCTAGATGTAGTTCAAAATTTGCAAGGGTTCTCGCATGAGGAACGCATGCGGGTAATTAAGCTAGTTCCGCTGCATCACCGCCCGGATGCAGTCCAAAATTTACAAGGGTTCTCGCATAATGGACGCATGCGAGTAAAGAAGTTAGTCCAAAAGAGATTACTGTAGAGATAGATATTATTATATGCTATGTACCTATTCGTCATTTTTTTTCTCTGGACTACTATGTATTTTACCCATGAGGTCTCTCCTTATATAAGAGAGCATAGGGTTCCCTTGAATAATAGATTACTGATTTTTCACAACATGGTATCAGAGCCCAAGCCCTAGGGCTCTCTACCTCTCCCCACTCACTGCCCTCTCTCTCCCTTCGTTTCTCACCGCCACCGCCGCCTCACCGGGCACCTCCGCCCGCCCCAATTCCCGCTGGCCCCTCTCCTGCTTCCCGGGCCCCTCCGCCTCCTCGGGCCCCTCTGCCGACCCTTTAATCCTGCCGGCCACCCCTGTCCCGGCGTACCCTAGCCAGTCTCGGCGTGCCCTAACCGAACTCCTGCCACCCGCCGTTGGCCGGCTTTGGTTCTAGTCGGCACCGCGGCGTCTCCTAACGCCTTGATCGTAGCTGTCTCCTCCCCCAGATATATGGATTTGGGTGCGTAACGTCTACATACGTACTCCAATCCTATGCAGTTTGTGTAGACATTTGTCACTTTGTCTACAAACCCTAGTTCTTCTCCAGCGGCGATATGTCAGAATCAAAGGTTGATATACCCTCCATAGGCGCGTTCAAAGGTCTTGCGTCAATAGTCAAAATGGACGAGTCGAACTATGAGCTCTGGGCGATGCAGTTCATGAGTCTCATGAAGTCGAATGGTAAGAAGCACATTCTTACATAGGATGAGCCAACAGAGAAGACGAGGATATATTCCTCGTGGGAGGCTGATGATTCGTATGCCAAGGTCTGGTTGTCAGGTACACTGTCGATGGAGATTGCCAATGATGTCCTCCATCAGCCCACTGCTAAGGCAATGTGGGATATTCTCGCTGCTACGTATTCCCAGGTGCGCAATGAGACCAAGATGTTACAGCTTCAGCATGATATATTCACGATGAAGCAGAACAGCAGACCTCTTCACTCCTTGTATACATCCCTGAGATGGATGTTTGTGTTATACATCACCATTCCTGATGCAAACGAATTTCGGCGCGTGGTCGAAAAATAAATAATTTGTGCGGTGGATATTTGGTGGAAGAAAGAGAGGGATTGAGAAGAGAAATTGGAGGGATTGAGAGGAAGAACTCGCCGGGATTACGAGAGGTTGAAGGAGAAGACCGCGGAGATCGCGTGGAGGGAGAGAGAGACGGAGAGGGGATAGAGATAACAATCTCAATTTTTACTTCATAATTGACTCCTGAAAACAAGGGCCTACCCTCTCTTTATATAGGAGAGAGGGTTTACAAAAATAGTAAATAACTCAAATTACAACTAATTGACCTCTAACTAACTTAATTGGACTCTAATTATTTAATTGACCAACAATTCTAATTAAAATCTACGAACTTAACGTTGAGATCACAGGCGATCTCAATTATTCAATTAGACCCAAAAAACGTAAATAAAATTGATAATTATTTAATTAAATAAATGTGGCCCCATAATTTGGGGTCACGCTGCATCAACTCTCCACCGCTTTCAAAAATTCGGCTCCTGACGAATTGCGTAAACTGCAAGCTTGGAGGATGATTCGGCGGCGTCAATTGTCTTCTGGAAGAACATGTGGGGCGCGAACGGTGGAATCCATGTGCGGGCGGGAGAGGCGCGACTGCCGTGGTTGAAAAACATATGCGGTGCGTACGGTGGCGTCATCTCGATCGTCGTCTTCTCCTTGTGATGCTCGAAAAATTGGTGTGGCATGGAGAAGATGGTCCTTGGAGAAGCCATAATAAAGCAATGGCACAAGTAGAGGAGAAGAGGAGATGTGGCTAAGGAATGAAGCCATGGGGTCCTTAAATAGGGAAAACCCAAGGTCCTAATCCTATTTGGATAAGGAAGATCCCATGATTTCCTAATTATAGCCTTCTGTGTTAAATAATTCTGCCGCCAGGGATATGTGCGCAAATTTCGCACCTCTTTATGTTTCTTTCTCTGAACCTTTCTGTAAATAGGAAACTTGGAGAATTTATTGTTGTAAATTTTCCAATGAGTTTCCCAACCCCTTATTCTCAGGGATTTGGGTTTGAAAAACCACGTTAGGGTTGCTCTTTTCAACAACCAGAGGCGGCGCGGCAACGAAGGAAACCTGGGGATGCCGCCGGAGTTTGCGCAGTTCGTCGGTGGCACAGGCGCGAGCAGGAGGCGGCCGGTTGATCTGGGCGGAGGAGAGGCTTCCTGGGAGGCGCGCACCGGGGCGGCAAGGGCGAGTTGGTGCTGGGCCTGTGCGGGTGGCGGCGAGAAGGATGAAGGTGGCGCGAGGTTCGGCGATGCGTGCTGGGGCGCGCGCTTGTGGCGCGCAGCGCCGTTGGGGCGCCGCGAGGCGGCCTGGCAGTCGAGAGGGCGGGGGCGGGACCGCGCGGTGGCGAGGAGGTATCTCGGGCGGCCCCTGAGGCAGAGGGGCGGCGCCTGAGGCTGCACAGGTGGTGCACGAGACAACGTGCACGGGCTCGGGAGGATCCGGCAGCGGTTGCTTCCGCGAGGACAGCATGGCAGGAGGCGACGCACAGGATGGGGTTGAATCAGATGCTGGTCGGCCTCGTTGGATTGGCGAGTGGTTTGCCTGACTAGGGTTGACGACGCAGCAGGTGTCGGGTTCGGCGCAATTTTCCCGGAGCAAAAGGTTGTTACCGAGGTCGGGGTTGTTCGGCTAGCGTCATTGGGACCAACCAGATCTGAGGATCTCAGTTCGTCACCAACTCCCTTTTTCTTGTGGCCAGCAACGCCGTCCGCGCACAGGTCGACGAAGTTCAGTGTTTCCTCCGAGGGATATTCGTCGTAGATGGGTGCCAAATCCTCCTTTTCTTCTTGTATAAATATTGTATTGGATAAATCTTCATCTATAATGGAAATACCTTCATTTGTTGTCTCGAAATCGGTTTGAACAGTGACTGTATCGATCTGATTTTGGTTGTTGACGGTGGGATAGTCGTCGATTTGTGTGCCCAACCATTCGTGCACCTTAATGCATGCGATAAGACGTTGATGGAACTTTTTTGAGCGACGCGAACCACGAGATGGGCGGCGGAGACCGAATTTTGCACACCAATAGTCGATCGGATCGTCGAATCGTAGGTACGATTCGAAATCCATGCTCTGATACCAAATGATGCAAACGAATTTCGGCGCGTGGTCGAAAAATAAATAATTTGTGCGGTGGATATTTGGTGGAAGAAAGAGAGGGATTGAGAAGAGAAATTGGAGGGATTGAGAGGAAGAACTCGCCGGGATTACGAGAGGTTGAAGGAGAAGACCGCGGAGATCGCGTGGAGGGAGAGAGAGACGGAGAGGGATAGAGATAACAATCTCAATTTTTACTTCATAATTGACTCCTGAAAACAAGGGCCTACCCTCTCTTTATATAGGAGAGAGGGTTTACAAAAATAGTAAATAACTCAAATTACAACTAATTGACCTCTAACTAACTTAATTGGACTCTAATTATTTAATTGACCAACAATTCTAATTAAAATCTACGAACTTAACGTTGAGATCACAGGCGATCTCAATTATTCAATTAGACCCAAAAAACGTAAAGAAAATTGATAATTATCTAATTAAATAAATGTGGCCCCATAATTTGGGGTCACGCTGCATCAATTCCACTCACAGCAACCCCTGAACAACAAAAGACATTTCGGAATGCCACTATGGTGGGCGTTCTACTTGCAGCCCTAGATCCTGAGTACGAGGCTGCCCGCTCTCAGATTTTGGCCGATGCAGTTATTTCTCCAATGGAGGATGTTTACAAGAGGCTCAGTCGGATCTCAGTTTCTTCCAGCTCATCTACTCCACCCCTTCGGCGATGGCAGTATCGAGTGGGAGAGGTGGTCAATCTTCTGGTCGTGGACGTGGACCTTGTGGTAAGGGAGGTCGCTTTTGTCAGCCGTGCTCATACTGTCACCGCACAAGACACTCGGAGGAGACATGCTACTATAAGCATGGGTTCCCAGCATCGGCACGTGTAGCAGAGCATTCTCAGTCCCAATTGATATCTACAGCAGACAATCGTTTCAAGGAACTTGTGGCACATCTACGTGATATTATGCCACAATCATCTAGTGATTCTTCTGGTGGACCTTCAGATGTTGCTGCTACAGCATCTGCTAGTCCCTCTGTTGCTGCTAGTACCTCAGGTAGTGCTACAATATTTACATCTTCTCATTATATCTCTGATTGGAGTATAGATTCTGGTGCCACACATCATCTCTGCCGAGATCGAGAGAGACTTGAGTCTTACAGGGACATTCCCCATGGTCGCTCAGTACAGATCGCAGATGGTACACATTCCCCCCTTGTTGCACAGGGGAAGGTCTTCCTATCTTCTACTATGCATCTACAGAATGTCCTACATGCTCCTGAGTTCTCGATGAATCTGTTATCTATTAGTCAGATTACGAAGGATTTGCATTGTCGTGCTATATTTGACCCGTCTTCTCTTATTTTTCAGGACATACTAACAGGCAGGGTGATTGGTTGTGGCTCTGAGCAGAATGGTCTATATCGGCTGGTCCGGAATTCTTATGCTGGCATCTCTTCTCATTCTTCCAAACCAGTTTCTCCGTACATCTGGCATCTCCGTTTTGGTCATCTCCTGCTCCAGAAAATGCGACATCTTCTACCTCAGATCTCTCCCTGTTCTTCCTTTCGTTGTGAAGCGTGTCAGTTGGGAAAGCATCATCGGTCGAGCTTTCCTAGTTGTTAGAGTCGGAGCAATAGCTCCTCGTTCGAGTTGTTTCACATAGATATATGGGGTCCAAGTCGTGTACCTGATCATCAGGGACACGGATTTTATTTAGTGGTAGTGGATGATTTTTCTCGTGTTTCTTGGGTCTTCCTTTTAAAGAATAAATCTGAAGCAGGCGATGTGATTAAGAATTTGATTAATGAAGTGCACAATGTGTTTTCTTCTACTGTCAAATATGTTCGTATAGATAATGCTCTCGAATACTGCGCACGGTCCCTCTCTCAGTTTCTTTCGTCAAAGGGCATTATTCGCCAAATCACTTGTGCCTACACGTCTCAGCAGAATGGTGTAGCAGAAAGAAAGCATCGCCACCTTCTTGATATTACTCGAACTCTACTGATTCAGAGTTGTGCTCCTATTTCTTTCTGGGGGGATGTTGTTCTTACCGCTTGCTACCTTGTCAATCGTATGCCATCTTCTGTCCTTGGTGAGAAAATTCCTCTCTCTATTATTTTTCTTGACAAGGAATTATTCTCACTTACTCTTCGTGTCTTTGGTACTGTGGCATTTGTTCATCTTCTGACTCCTGGACTTGACAAACTCTCTCCTAGAGCTGTCAAGTGTGTTTTTGTCGGTTACTCTCGGACTCAGAAGGGATATCGGTGTTATGATCTCATAAACAAGAAATATTTTGTTAGTGTTGATGTCACGTTCTTTGAGTCTGTTATGTATTTTTCACCTGCAGGGGACAGACTGGTACCATCCACTACCAACGATGATGTCTATGTCCCTCCACCTCCTACTTAGAGTTCACCTAAGTCCACTCCTGGTCCTGTCTCTACGTCATCTTCCCCACCACCACCTCCACCTCCACCACTTCCACGACCTCCTATTCCACCTTTACCAAAATTTTATACGCGTTGGTCAGGTCCGGCTCAGGCTACACGTCAGACATCCATCACGCCTCAGGTATGTTCAGATGGCATTACTACTGACGGGTCAGATATGGTACATGTGCAGGATTCTTCATTGCAGGAGGAGACACACCATCCAATACAGCGGAAGATGATCTTGATATTCCTATTGCTATTCGGAAGCAGAAGCGAACGTGTACATCTTATCCCTTTGATTCACAGGTGTCTTTTCATCGCCTCACAGGCGACTTTCAAGGATTTGATGCAGCTTTGTCTTCCGTGGACATACCACGGAACTACCAGGAAGCTATGAAGATTGATTGCCGGACAATGTCTATGGAAGAGGAGATGCGTGCATTACAGTCTCGTGGCACATGGACCTTGGTTATTGCTCCTCCTGGTGCATCTATTGTGAGTTGTAAGTGGGTATTCACGGTTAAATACCAAGTTGATGGCAGGCTAGATCAGTATAAAGCACAGCTGGTCGCGCGAGGTTTTACACAAACCTATGGCGTGGACTATATGGATAAATTTTCTCCAGTGGCTCGTTATTCTACTCTTCGCATTCTCTTATCAGTTGCTGTCGTACGTGACTGGAGTATATCTCAACTGGATGTCAAGAATGCCTTCTTGTATGGAGATCTGCAGGAGGAAGTCTACATCCAGCAGTCACCAAAATTTACTGCTGAGGGGGAGAAGCATATGGTGTGTAGACATCACAAGGTAATTTATGGTCTCAAATAGAGTCCAAGAGCGTGGTTCCAGAAGCTTTCCAATCTGATTAAACGACATGGATTCAAGAGGTCGAATGCAGACCACTCCTTGTTTGTTCAGAAGTCATTGGCAGGTACGGTTGTTATCATTGTCTATATGGATGATATTCTGGTTACAGGAGATGAAATTCAGGGCATAGAAAGGGTGAAGGCATTCCTAGTCCGTCAGTTCTGCACGAAGGATCTTGGAACCCTAAGATACTTTCTGGGGTTGGAATTTGCCAGGAATGCACAAGGTCTGGTGATGACCCAAAGGAAGTACATTATAGATTTCTTGACTGAAACATGCATGGCTGGATGCAAACCATCAAGTATTCCCATGGATCCAAGCATGATGTTGTATGATGATGACACTGCTGAAGTGGACAAGAGGAGATATAGAGAAGTGGTGGGTAAGCTTCTTTATATTACCATAACTCGTCCCGATATTGCTTTTGCAGTAAGCAGGGTGAGTCAATTTGTGGAGCAGCCAAGACAAGTTCATATGGATGCCATATACATGATACTGAGGTATTTGAAGTCTTCTCCAGGTTCAGGGTTGTTGTTTCGAAAGGGCACAGATTCATCTATCTCAGCATGTGCAGATGCCGATTATGCAGGATGCCCTAAGGATCGAAAATCAACTTCAGGATTTGCAGTTTTTGTTGGGAGCTCTCTGGTTTCTTCGAAAAGCAAGAAACAAACTGTTGTGGCAAGGTCCAGTGCTGAATCCGAATATAGGGTCATGGGCGCAAGCAAGCACGGAGATGATGTGGGTTCGATCTGTACTAGAGGATCTACATGTAGCCGTATCTCTACCCATGCAGCTTCAGTGTGACAATCAGGCAACTTTGTTTATTGCCAACAATCCAGATTTTCATGAAAGAACAAAGCATATTGAAGTTGACTGCCACTACACTAGAGACTTGATCCAGAGAGGATTGACATCTACAGCTCACGTGAGCTCAAGGGATCAGACTGCTGACGTACTCACCAAACCGTTGCTCAGAGGACCTTTTCAGAGATGTTCTTCCAAGCTGAGCATGATAGACATCTATGCTCCACCTTGAGTGGGAGTGCAGAGATAGATATTATTATATGCTATGTACCTGTTCGTCATTTTTATTTTTCTCTGGACATAATGTATTTTACCCTTGAGGACTCTCCCTATATAAGAGAGCCTAGGGTTCCGTTGAATAATAGATTACTGATTTTTCACAACAATTACAACGGAAGTTGCGGATTGGTAGTTGGAATATTGGCACTTTAACTGGAAAGTTGATGGAGATAGTGGATAAGATGGAAAGAAGGAAGATTCGTATACTATGTCTTCAAGAGACTAAATGGGTTGGATAAAAAGCAAGGAAGATTGAGAAGACATGCTTTAAACTTTGGTATTCAGGTAAAGATAAGGGTAGAAACAGTGTTGGAGTGGTTGTTCATAAGGATCTGAAGGATTGTGTGGTTGAGGTGAAAAGATTCGGAGATCGAATTATTTTGCTAAAATTGGTGCTTGAAGAAGAAATTCTGAATATCATCTCAGTTTATGCACCGCAAATTTGTTTAGATGAAAGGACTAAACAAGTTTTTTTGGGAGGATTTGGATAAGACTATACAAGGAATTCCACAAAGAGAGATGATTTGCATCGGTGGAGATCTTAATGGACATGTGGGAAAAGATGCTTCCGAGTATGCTAGTGTTCATGGAGGACATGGTTTTGAGGATAGAAATGAAGAGGGAAAAACCATCCTGGATTTTGCAACGGCATATGATCTTTTCATAGCAAACACTCTCTTCAAGAAGAGGGAGGAACAATTGATTACTTATAATAGTGAGCCAACTAGAACAAAGATAGATTACTTTGCATTGAGGAGAAGAGATAGGTTGTGTTGTAAAGATTGCAAGGTAATCCCAGGAGAGAGTTTGACAACCCAACATCGTTTGTTAGTCTTGAATGTACAAATGAAAGGGTTGATAAA
This sequence comes from Ottelia alismoides, assembly GCA_037367405.1. Taxonomy (NCBI): domain Eukaryota; kingdom Viridiplantae; phylum Streptophyta; class Magnoliopsida; order Alismatales; family Hydrocharitaceae; genus Ottelia; species Ottelia alismoides. The sequence continues at coordinate 180,205 of JAZKJV010011752.1, forward strand.
GAAAAGGAGGGTTTCTAAGATAACTAGAACTAGATGGTGGAATCTTCCACTGAAGCAAGCGAGCTTCAGGGAGAAGGTTTTAGAAGACTTATCTTGGGATTGTAGCGGTAGTGCAAACGAGATGTGGGAGGCAGTAGCATCTTGTATCCGAAAGGTAGCCAAAGAAATGCTAGGAGAGTCAAAGGAAGGAGCTCCATGCCAAAAAGAGGCTTGGTGGCGGAGTGAAGGGGTGCAAGAGAAGCTAAAAATAAAAAGAGCTTGCTTTAAAGCTATGTCTAAGGATAGAACAGAGGAAACTGCCACAAACTACAAAATAGAGAAGAAGGAAGCAAAGAAGGCCGTAAGCGAAGCTAAGTCAAAAGCTTATGAAGTTTTGTATAAAAATCTCGACTCTAAGGAGGGACAGAAGGATATATTCAGGTTGGCCAAAGCAAGAGAAAGAAAAACCAAAGACCTTTCTCAAGTGAGATGCATTAAGGACGAGAAAGTTCATGTGCTTGTTACTCAGAAGGATATAAAGACTAGATGGGAGCAGTACTTCCATAGACTTTTTATTGGGGAAGGAAATAGAGATATCACTTTGGTTGATCTAGCTTGTAGTGAAAGTTACTTGAATCGTGCATGCTATAGATGGATACAAAGAAAGGAAGTAGAGGAGGCTTTGAAGGTTATGAGACCTGGAAAAGGTGTAGGACCGGATGACATCCCTGTAGAAGTATGGAGAGTTTTATGTGAGCGTGGTTTGACTTGGCTTACGAATCTATTCAATGTTATTTGGCGAAGCAAGAAAATGCTTGAAGATTGGAGGAGTATCTTGGTGCCTCTTTATAAGAATAAATGATATATTCAAAATCGTTCAAATTATAGAGGTATCAAGCTGATGTATCACACTATGAAAATTTGGGAACGTGTCATCGAAAGAATGTTGAGGCAAATTTCCAATGTAATTGAAAACCAATTCGGATTCATGCCAGGTCGCTCAACGACTGAAGTCATCCATTTGTTGAGGAGAACAATGGAAATTTATAGAGCTAAAAGGAAGAACCTCCACATGATCTTTATTGATTTGGAGAAGGCTTATGATTCTGTCCCACGAGAGATATTGTGGAGAGTGTTGGAAAGAGACAAATACCTGTCCTATACATTAATCTCATAAAGGACATGTATGATAGGGCTTTATCTTGTGTAAGGACCCCGTCTGGGAAGACTGGATATTTTGACATCAACATTGGTTTACATCAAGGTTCTGCTTTGAGTCCATTTTTTTTACTTTGATTATGAACGAGTTGACCAGTCACATTCATGATGAGTTACCTTGGTGTATGTTATTTGCTGATGATATTGTGTTAATTGACGGGACTGGAGATGGAGTAAATGAGAAGCTTGAGGTCTGGAGACATGAGTTGGAGACTAAAGGATTTCGTAGAAGTAGGGCTAAGACTGAATATATGGAGTGCACCTTTGATGGAAGCAATGGTGAAGGAATTGAGGTGAAGATTGTTGACGATAACATTCTATAGAGAGATTCCTTTAGATATCTGGGATCTATTCTGCAACATGATGGGGAAATTGATGGAGATGTTACTAATAGAATAAATGCAGGTTGGTTAAAGTGGAGAGGAGCCTCTGTTGTTCTCTGTGATAAGAAAATTCCTTTAAAGATTAAAGGAAAGTTTTACAAAGCAGCTGTGAGACCTGCTATGCTTTATGGATCTGAATGTTGGCCTGTGAACTATAGACATGTGCAGAGAATAAATGTAGCAGAAATGAAAATGCTAAGGTGGATGTGTGGACACACACGTAAATATCGGATTCGGAATGATGCAATCAGAAAGAAAGTTGGTGTAGCTCCGATCGAGGATAAGATGCGAGAAAACCGCTTAAGATGGTTTGGACATTTGTAAAGAAGATCAACTGATGCACCAGTTAGGAGATGCGAGTGTTGGGGATGCTGAGCCGGCTAAGAGAGGACGACGACGGCCCAAGAAGTGTTGGAAAGAGACCATACGAAGGGATCTTAGTTTTGTGGATATAAGACCGGGATTGGCCCAAGATAAATCTGAATGGAAGCGAAGAATCCATGTAGCCGACCCTACTTAATTGTGGGAAAAGGCTTTGTTGTTGTTGTTTGTTGTTGTTGAAATGGTGACAGTAAGGAACTTAGAACCCATTTAAAAAAGGATCGGACTTTTGACCGTAAAGATGGAATATCTATAAACATTGCAAGATTGAGCGACTTTCGGAAGATACGTAGAACAATAATAAAAATTCAATCTATGTGATTGGATTTTAGGAATCGATTTAGTTAAAAAAATTAATGGATCACAGCACCTCTGCTGTAGAATAGACTACAGCAGAGGATCAGCTCATGATAAGATTACTTCCCATTATAGCTATATAAGCCCATGGTGAATGTCTTGTCTTCTTCTCAGACAAAACCATGCGTACCCAGCAACAAAATATGCCAAAATGTCCATGGAAGAGCCTCTGATCTTAGAGAAACTATTATGTATCTCAAAACCATCTATAGTTGCATCCCAGTGAACATGTATAGTCCTCCATAAACTGGATCAATTCCTAACTGCTGCAGAAAAGTCGGGCCTGGTAATAGGGAGGTACAACCGCGTCGCAACCAGTAGCGGGAGCTGATGGTTATCTGGAAGCTTGCTCCTAATCCTTATAAAGGCATGCGTTGGGGACCATAAATATCCTGGCTGGCTCATCCCCAACTATGTCCATCACATACAGTAAATCAGTAGTATACTTCACCTAGGAAAATCAGACACCTCTGAGAAGTATCTCAGTGAGCCTAGACCCTTAATCAAGAAGTAATTAGCAAGAGTATGTTTCACTTCTGTAATTCCCTCAGAATCATCCCCTGGGAGCACAGCATCGTTAATATAAACAAGCTTAGCAACAGCATCTCCCGATTTTGTTGATAAACAAGGAGTTGTATGTAACGGACTGAACAAATTCGTCGTCCTGTAGAGCTAGTGGAACCAAGCATGAGGACTATGTTTGAGGTCATAGATAGACTTCTTTAGTATAAACACTATATGATGTTCTCCCGAAGTCAGAATCTGAGTGGATGTTTTGTATAAATCCTTTCATAAATTTTATCATAAAGACGACATTCTTCACGCCAAGCTGGTGTAGAGTCCATTCTATGTGAACTACTACGGGACAATGGAGAGAAGGTGTCAAAGAAGTCCATCCCATAGGTTTGAGGAAGGCATTTGGCAGCATGCTAACATCTAGGCAACCGACCCATCCGTATTATACTTTACATTAAACCAACACGTAAGCAACTACCTTGCAATGAGTGGAAGGATCCACCAATGTCAAAGTCCAAGGAAATAAGTGAAGCCCGCTACTCCTTTGCAAGCTTCCATTGTGGAAGCTTTATAGATCGCACATGTGAGGTGGGGTGTGTATTTCTAACAACCACTCAGCAAATTGTCTGCAACCATGACAAGTGTTCCAAGGATATGCCCTGGAAATCTCGCTTATCATCCATAGAGAAAAAGGACAGACTCAGAAGTTACATCTAAGCTAGCATAGTAATGCATTGAGTTGAGTAATAACAAAAGCACCCCTTCATATGATGATCATACCTTATCAAAACATAATTTAATTTTTTTTTAGAGAAATGATGGAATAAACCTCCAATAGAGGTCCATACAAGAATTTTCTCAAGTTTCTAGGAGGGCTTTGGCATGCTCAATTACATTCTCACAACAGAACCTCTCTCCTTTAAAAATAAAGTTGTTCCCGGCCAGCCAGATGGCCCACACATTTGTAAAGACCCTGACCCTGCCTTTGGGTAGAACCAACCCAATCTCTATGAAAAGAGCCTCCGTCCCATCCCATTGAATGCAAGGAATGCTTGCACTATATCCGTTGAACCTGTTGAGATATTAGTTATCTTTCATATTGTTTTCATATTATCTATCCCTTTTGTATTCATCTTGTAGTTTCCCAACAGGCTTCTCTCTTATATAAGAGAACCATAGGGTCTCTCAACAACGCAATTCATTCTTCCATATCAACATGGTATCGGAACGACAGTCCTAGACCGGAGTCCTGTATCACACCCAAGTCCTAACCCTACCCCTTCCCCCAGTCGTCGCCCCCCAGGCTACCGACCCTCCCCCTGGGTCGCTGCCTCTCTTCAGCCGATGTTGTCGGACCCAGCAACCCCCATGCGGGTCCCAAGCCGCCGCCAGCCCCTCGCACCTTCTTACTTCTCTGTGCACCTCTGCGGTTCGAACTACAATCTGAAACCGACTAATTTTGAACGAAAAACGTGATTTGAGACAAATAAATCGTGTTTTCCGGCCCTAGCGCGCATTGAAGTTTGACGAGGATGGTTATATGAATCTATACGTACACCCAATCATCTGTATTATCGTGTAGACTCGTTCCTAGTGGTCTACTCCTCAGTCGAGTTCCGTTATTCGGTCATTTTATCATCATGTCAGAGAACAAGGGTGAAATATTCTCTTCATCTAATGTCTTTAAGGACCTGGCTCCTATTGTAAAAATGGATGGGACCAACTATGAATTGCGGTCCATGCAGTTTCTCGCCCCCATGCAGTGCAACAATAAAGAGCACATCCTGATAGATCCAGAGCCAAAGGATAAGACTGGGACCAATGCTTTTTGGAAGCAAGATGACGCATATGTGTGTGTTTGGTTGTGTGGTACCTTCTCCATGGAGATAGCCAATGATATTCTGAATCAGCCCACCACCAAGGCGATGTGGGATACGTTGGCATCCACTTATGCTCAAGCGAAGCCAAGACTCTTCAGCTATAGTTTAATATCTACAAGGTCAAGCAGAATGGTCACCCTCTGCACATGTACTACTCTTCACTCCGTGGAATGTTCGAGAAGCTTCATAGTTATATGCCTATTACGACATCAATGGAGCAACAGAAGGCATATAGGAACTCCAATGGTTGGAGTTTTCATGGTCAGCCTTGATAACGAGTATAATGCAATGCGTACACAGCTTCCCACCAGAGCTACCATACCTCCCATGGAGTAGGCATATAGCCGTCTCAACCGGATTATCATGCCTTCTACGACCACTCCTCAACCCTCTTCAGCGATGGTTGCTTCTCGTGGTCGATGAGGGTCGACCCAGTCCAAAGGACGCACCCCTCGTGGTAGAGGCGGTGGACGTCAACATGGCCCTTACACCTACTATCGACGACCAAGACATGCAGAGGATACATGCTACCAGAAGCATGAATATCATGCTTCTGGTCACGTGGCATAACAGATTGAGTCTTCAGAGACTCTAGTTTCCTAGGTCAATCCTCGCCTGGATGATATTCTATCGTATTCGAGAGATCATGACTCCTATTGCAGGCACCATCATTAAAGATACCGCAGCCGCAGCCAGAGCCTCTTCAAGCTCCTCAAGTTCGCTCACGCTTTTACTGGTCGTAGTGGTGCAGATATGACAGAGTAGATTATGGACTCTGATGCTTCCCACCATCTATGTGGAGACATAGCGCAACTGAGGTCCTACAGGATCATACCTCCTAGTAGATGGGTTGCCATTGGTAATTGAGACAACTTACCCATTACATGGCATGGGGACGTGCATTTGACATCATCTATTCACCTTCAAAATTTTTTATATGCTCCTGAATTTCAGATGAATTTACTTTCCATTAGTCAGATTACTAAGGATTCGCATTGTCGTGTCATTTTTGACCCTTCATCTCTTGTGTTTGGGGTTCGAGTCATGTCTCTGATCACCAAGAACATCGTTTTTATCCGGTCGTTGTCGATGTTTTTTTTCTAGACTTTCCTAGGTCTTTTTATTGAAGTAAAAGTCTGAGGCTAGAATTATTATCAAATCTTTTATTAATGAGGAAAAGAATATTTTTTCTGCTAATGTCAAATATCTTTGTTTAAATAATGCCTTAGGGTTTTGTACCTTACAACTTTCTGACTTTCTTAGATCTATTGGCAATGTTCACCAAACCTCATGTGCTCATACATCCCAGCAGAACGGTATTGCCGAGCACAAACACCGTCTCTTACTTGATGTGACCAGAACCTTGTTGGTACAGAGTTGTGCTCCTCATGCTTACTAGGGTGATGCACATATGTATGCAGTCTATATAATTCTTCTGAGGTATCTGAAAACATCACTAGGTATGGGACTTCTTTTCAGCAAAGGTACATCTCTTTCAGTTATGGCATGTGCAGATGCATATTATGTTGGGTATCCAAAGGATAGGAAGCCTACTTCAGACTTCGTTGTGTTCATGGGGAATTCACTTGTTTCATCGAAGAGCAAGAAGTGGACTGTGGTTGCTAGATCAAGTGTTAAGTCAGAATACAAGGCAATAGCACATGCTAGCATAGGGATGATGTGGGTCAGATTTGTTCTTACTAACCTGACTATAGAGGTGCATCTTCCCATGCGCCTCCAATGTGACAACCACACTACTCTTTTCATTACAAACAACATAGCCTTCCATGAGAGGGCCAAGCACATAGAGGTGGACTGTCACTACACTCATAACATGATAAAGAAGGGCCTTATTACCACTACACATTTCAGCTCTGGAGACTAGACAACAGATGTTCTTACTAAGGCTCTAGCCAGAGGGGCTTATCATAGATGTTGTTCCAAGCTGAGCATGATCAATATCTACACTACCGCTTGAAGGGGAGTGTTGAAATATTAGTTATTTTTCTTATTATTTTCATATTATCTATTTCTTTTGTATTCATCTTGTAATTTGCCCAATAGGTTTCTCTCATATATAAAAGAACCCAAGGGCCTCTCACTAATGGAAATCATTTCCGTTTCTACAGAACCCAAGCATCTTGTAACAAGTGCTCTAAGTCTTCGACCGCTTTTCCACATATCTTGCAAGCCTCGTCGCAACCGGGAAAGATCTTGGATCGTTTATCTGTCGTCATAATTCGTTCACTTTTCATTAACCACATGCAAACCTTGATCCTCATGGGAATTTTCCAAGTCCAAATCCTAGCACAATCCCTAGATGTCTCCTCTTTTCCCGACAAGCCATGATTGGAGATTACCTTGTATGCCTTTTTAACAGTAAATATCACATCTCTCTAGTACCATGAGTCTTTCCGCTCTGAAGGTGTCTCCATGAAATCTTATAACATTTGCTCTGACAGCTCTGCCACAAAAGCAAGAGTCTATGACCCGCCATACCAAACATCGGCCATCCCCACCCCTTTATCCAAGGCCAAGGTATAAATCCTTGTAAACAGGTCACACAGGGCTCCCTCAGCCAGTCATCCCTCCAGAAAGAAAACCCTCGTCCTTCACCCAAAATAGGTCGAAGAGAGGTAGCTATCTAAGGGACAATCGAATAAATACCCTTCCAGAAGGTGGATGACGATGCTACCAGACCCACCCGAGCACAAAGTCCGAGTGAGACACCATATATGGACCTTACCAACATGGAGAGTATTCCCCTCATCCTAGATCATAACCAACTTAAAAGCATAACCCTTTTTCATATCTCCAAGACGAGGTACCCAAGACCTCCCTCCTTGGCGATAGTCATCACCACATCCCAAGCAACCAACGCGAGACCCTTGCCTTCCCATAACGATGATAAAAAAAACACCATATCAATGCCTCCATTCTCTCATGGGCATGCAGGAAACACATGCATCAAGAGAGAGAAAACATGAATTGAAGAATGAACAATTTCACCAAGATCAATATCCCTCCCTCGATAAGCACGAAGCCTTCCACCATGCCAACTGCTTTTCCAATTCTTCAACAACATGCATCCAACCCACTTGGCCAAGATTTGCATACATCAACGGCATACCAAGATAAGTTATAGGCAAATTCTTTTACATAGTACCCATAATTGCCTCATGTTTGCACCTGCTCTGGAGATAAATTGAAAGAAACAAAAAATGGTTCTGTGTCATAGACCTTCAAACCTTACAAGCCTCCAAAAATATCTAGGACTGACCTAATCGCCTTGCATTCCCCTGTACACCTTCAATGAAAAAAATGGTGCTGTCAGCATACTGCAAAATTGGGATCGAGAAGCAAGGAAGGTCGTATCGATATCGATATCATTTCGGTCCGCCCGGAAAAAGAAATATCGGGATATATTGCCGATATATAGACGATATCGGTGGAAATGTCGAAAATGGCTTAAAAAGTTATTTTTTTGGTATTTTTTCAGAAGTTAAGATCATCCAAGATATAAAAACAACAAATAACCTACAAATACACACTTATATCACACATATCGATAATTTTAGACCATATATTGCACATATTGTTATCGCACATATCGGTCATATCGATGTTAATGTTGATTGTTGACTTATAAATATTGGAAATGGATTCCATTCAAGTTCTTATAACATGAAATGCTACAAATATACACTTAGATAACACACACAGTAATTTATGAGGACTATGATCCTTATACTACACATATTGGTCATATCGATTCGAACATATCGTTGGTATTGTTCGTTGTTGACCTATTATATATATTGAAAATGGAATTCATCCAAGTTCTTTGATCACTAAATAACTTACAAATGTACTCTTATTCTCTTAGATCACACATGTCAAAACGAGACAATACTTGTTTGACATAAAGATTTATCTATTTACAAAAATAAATGAAAAATATGCAAATTACTGTAACATTGACCAAGAATTCCGCGACGGATCTAAATCGCCCCACTGTCCTGTTGTCCCTCATAGCAGATTGCGGACTCAATGAAATCGCAATAGTTTTCCCATGTCACGTAAGAGTACATGGCCTTATAATCCATGATATACTGCATGTATTGATGGTCATCAATCCCTATGAGTATCCCGAGTCGAGGATAAGCATCGCTAGATTCGGTATCACGAGGTGCACGTCGAGGCTGCGAAGTACTAGCTTGAGATCCTCGGGATGACGACAATGGAGTAGGAGAAGATCTCTGCTGAGGAGGACCTGGAGGAGGAGCATAGTAGTCAGGGAAGAAACCAAAATTGTCACCACCAAAGAAGCTGCCATGGCTCTGCTCGGGTTGGCTACCTTGGTAGTTCTCATAGCTGTAGCTGTTATATCCTCCATACCCACTGTTGCAACCATATCCATATGATGGAGGAGTATACGCCTGAGGAGGAGGAGGTCCAGGTGGAGGAGCAGGAAAATATTCAAGGAAGACGTCAAATGATCTCTCATCTTGTGAGGTTCCATATCCGTCTAGGGGACTTGGTGTTCCTCCATGGTAAGGGATGTCAATGTCCATGCAACTCAACGAACCTACAGATGATATCAAATCGTCCATGTAGCTATCTGTAGGATGATGGCCATGTCATCCATATGTATCATAATCCATAGTTCCTGGACTCGGACTTGGGACAAACTGCCCATATATGTTTCCACGCCGCTCCATGTATTCTCGTCCTGACTCGAATCTTGTATCATCATAGGATCCACGACCACACCCTGTTGACCCTTACCCCCTGAATATGTCTCCCCATCGCCTGATCTGCCACGACCTCTCCCACTGTCATCTTTTGATTTCGATTTGGATTTCAATCCAGTGGAGAGAATGCTGTCCACAATCGCATCAATCCACCTCTCCAAGAGGGTCTGTGATTCGTCCAAATCCGGCCATGTAGTCACCAACATCTGCTACCATTTGTTGGCTTATAGTCTGATTCGGCATGCCTCCCGGTTGATCGAGCAATGGAGCACTGTTGTAATCCAACCACCTCTGCAGAACATCTTCATTTACATCATCATCGTGCATCTTGAAAATATATGCAAGATCGATGGGGTCTGTGTAGTCCTCTTTGGCATGCCCCTCCCTTGCATGTTTCATCTTCAACATCAAGTTGCAGTGCATAAAGACAAGATCGTGGAGCCTCTGTTCTCCCAACTTGTTCGTCTCTTCGAATGGATCAAGTTATATGTGCTCCAATTCTCTCACAGCCACCGACAGATGTAGTTTGGGGCAATACTTTCACTGCCACTTTCTGTAGGTTGGGAGCTTCCATCCCATACAGTAACCACCATCCACTGCGGAAAATCAAAAAAAGATAAATCAATAATAGTGAAATTGTTGTACATTGCAATCAATACACTTATTTGTTTTATCCTTACCAGGAAGAGTACTGCCTCGTCCATTAACTGCGGTAATTCTACCGAAAGAACCCAAGATATCCCTAAAGTATTTAATTTGCACATTATTCAAAATTTTAAGTCATAAAAAGGTGTATGCCTCAAATAATTTAAAACCCATTCTAGGCGACTATAGACTGTACATTATACAATCGATATTACCTCATTCATGCACGAGGTTTGTGCCTTCTCGTCCTTGACAAGCCTCTAAACCACAACTTGCGCAACGACTAGAAGATCAACATTTATACCAAGATCGTTCTTGTATTGGTACTTCGGATTCAAGTAATACGCTAGAGATGAACAATTCTCAAATTTTAATCCTTCTAAAATGCCTACCAAAATGGATTAAAAATAATTATTAGATAACACATACCAACCTTATGAAGAGTATGTGAGAGCATCTTGGACCATCGTTCATCTATGATGTCCAACTATGCTTTAAATCCTCTCCTAACTGCTTCTTTAACCTTCTCCCTCATGCAGCACATTGCCTCGTAAATCACTCCCATAGTCGCCTTCTTGTCCCCGTCTACGATATGTAATGCAGAAACAACCGGTTCTATTATCTTCGTGACCCTTCATTGATGATTGTCTCCACCCTCCGTCCTCAATCCGTCCAAGCTTCTAGGTTCTCGAACCATTCACCTCGGTAACACATGGTCTTAAATCTTGTCTTGTGTTTGAGGCTTTGTAACGCTATAAAATTGTTTGCAAAGCGTGTGATGCCAGGCCTCACCATTGCATGTTCGCCTCATCAAAGCCAACACTTTGGAATGGTTGTAAATGAAAGTTGTGATCATCCGTACTTGTTCCATCACCTTTGCGACGAGCTTCCTCTTGCCGAAGTCCTTTAGAATTAGATCTATAGCGCAGCACACGGTGGTACTGGTGCACCTCCAGAATGACTCCCACTGCCACCGGCACCAGAGAAGCCGCCACGTGCACCATCTCCATTATAAAACATGAGATCCAGCTCCATTCATCCATAAGATCACTTAATAAATACACAAAAATCAAAAGCCTCAAATTTCATGAACAAAATCTCATTAAATTGTAGAGATTTTTTTGGATTTAATTAATTACACAGCTTTAGTTAACAAAAATCACCATTAAGTCATGTTTCTTAAGTCTAAAACATGAGATCCAACTCCATTCATCTATATCATCACTTAATAAATACACAAAAATCAAAAGCCTCAAATTTCATGAACAAAAATCTCATTAAATTGTAGATATATTTTTTATTTTCGAACTTAATTAATTGCACATCTTTACTTAACAAAAAATCACCATGAAATCATGTTTCCTAAGTCTAAAATATGAGATCCAACTCCATTCATACATAACATCACTTAATAAATTTACAAAGATCAAAAGCCTCAAATTTCATGAACAAAAATCTCATTAAATTGTAGATATATTTTTTTATTTTCAGATTTAATTAATTACATACCTTAAGTTAACAAAAATCACCATGAAATCATGCTTCCTAAGTATAAAACATGAGACCCAACTCCATTCATCCATAACATCACTTAATAAATACACAAAAATCAAAAGTCCCAAATTCCATGAACAGAAATCTCATTAAATTATAGATATATTTTTTAAATTTTCGGATTTAACTAATTACACACCTTTAGTTAACAAAAATCACCATGAAATCATGTTCCTTAAGTCTAAAACATGAGATCCAACTCTATTCATCCATTACATCACTTAATAAATACACAAAAATCAAAAGCCCCAAATTACATGAACAAAAATCTCAATAAATTATAGATATATTGTTTCATTTTCGGATTTAATTAATTACACATCCTTTGTTAACAAAAATCACCTTGAAATCAAGTTTTCTAAGTCTAAAACATGACATCCAACATCATTCATTCCAAAATTTATAAAAAAGGAGATTACGCATTAAATAACCACCATTAACAAAAGCCATAATCAATTTTATAATTTTATTCATCAATTAAGAGAAGATTATACCTCAAAATACAATGGAAATATGGGGGAACCCAAGCATCTACAGCCTTCACCGTCGAGATGCATGAAATGGAGGGCGAAATGGCATTTTATAACTGAAATGGGACCCTGAAACCTTGTAAACTAAGAAGGAATATGCTGTGTTTCAGTGATATATCGCCAACAACCGATATATCATCGATATATGGGCGATATATCGACGATATATCGACGATATATCGTCGATATATCGACGATATATCCATGATATATCGACGACACCAAGTAAATGGAAATGCAAGGGGATATCGAGATACAAAGGCTGGTGAAACTGAAATATTGGTGATATATCGCCGATACGGCCTTCCATGTCGAGACGTCATCCCTCGCATATCCCTTGATAAATCTGTCATCCTCTACAAGCCCTTTCTCAACCACCAAAACAACGCAGCCAAAACAAACAACAGGGGAGACAACCGGAAACCTTGCTTCACTCCACGTTGCGGTTGGAAAAACCCCATCCCTTCTATAATTCACCAGGATCGAACAAGACGAAGTAGTGATGACTGATTAACCTCTTCATTCAATCCATCCACACATCCAACAAACTCCTTCTGACCAAAGATGCACAAATAAAGTTCCAATTCATACAATCATAAACCTTCGAGAAATCTGCCTTTTATAGAAAACCGTCCACCCTTCTCCTTTTCAAATCTGAAACATCTCTGAAGCCATGATGACCCCCTCCAACAAACGATGCACTAGAATAAAAGCAGACTGAGCTGGCAAAAATGAGCACACCAAGTACCCCTTGAGTTGATTAATCGAGACCATGGCCACAATAAGATAAATATCATTCACAAGATCGATGGGACTAAAATCTTTCACCTGATAGGCCACCTCTTTCATCAGGAGTAGGAAGACCAATGATCTATTCACCTTTTTCCAATCCTATGTTTACGCTTATAAACTCTATAATCAAAGAATTCAAAGCTGATATCGTCCTCGACCACACTTCAAAACTCTCTATAAAAGAAGACCGATAGACCATATGGTCCTAAACATCCATCTGCATTAAGAACAAAAGCCTCCATATGTACCTCATCTCTGGAGAAATTAGAGATAATCCTCTTAGCCTATTGAGGACCCAGAGTTTGAACCCTCATCCCAAGCCACCTGACCCTAGAGGATGGCACGCTCCTGTTGACCACTTGAAAGTGTGCTACCATTGCCACTCCAATCACCTCGTCTTTGTTGGAGGAAAAATAGAATTGTGTTTTCATTATTGAGACCCCAAGGCTCTCTTATATAGGAGAAAAGCCCTGGGTAAATTACAATAGAGGTACATGAAAGAAAGAGAAATAATAAATAAATATAAAAAGATATAAATATCTCAACACTCTCCCTTAAGCTGGAGCATATATGTCTATCAAGCTCAGCTTGGAACATCTCTGAAAAGGATCTCTAGCACGTGCCTTGGTGAAAATATCAGTTATCTGATCTCCAGTAGAAACATGTGATGTGGATATGAGACCCTTCCGGATCATTTCTCTGGTATAATGGAAATCCACCTCTATATGCTTAATCTATTCATGAAATGTAGGATTATAGGCAATAAACAGAGTTGCTTGATTGTGACATAAAAGTTACATGAGAAGAGGAACCTCAACAGCAAGATCGGTCAAAACCGATCAAACTACATCATCAATGTGCTCCCTTGTTTCATGACCTTGTATTCAGATTCTGCACTGGATCTAGCAACCACTGTCTGCTTCTTGCTTTTCTATGACACGAGAGAACTCCCAACTAAAATAGCGTAACCAGAAGTAGACTTCCTGTCTCCAGGGCATCATGCATAATTTGCATCTGCACAAGCTGCCACTTCAAGAGACGTATCTCTGTTGAATATAAGACCAGTACCATGTGAAGTCTTCAAATATCTCAAAACCATATAGACCGCATCCATATGAACCTTCCTAGGCTGCTCCATGAACTGACTCACCTTGCTCATAACAAAGGATATGTCTGGCCTAGTGATAGTAGCATATAGGAGCTTCCCAACAAGCTCCATGTATCTCCTCTTATCTACCTCCTCAGTGTCCTCATCATATAATCTCATACCCGGATCCATAAGGGTAGTAGCATGCTTGCACACTGTCATGCATGTTTCTAGTAGAAGATCAGTCACAAACTTCCACTGGATCATCACAAGACCACGTTGGTTACTGGAAAACTTTAAAAGGAAGTATCAAAGATTGCCAAGGTCTTTGATCAAAAACTGCTGACCCAGGAACTCCTTGGCAGACTGAATGCCCTGTTCATCATCACTTGTGACAATAATATCAGCAATATAGACTAGAATAGCAACAATACCTCTTTGTGTCCTTTGAACAAAAAGTGAGTGATCCGATGTGGACCGTGCAAACCCCTGGTGCTCTATCAACTCTGAAAGCTTCTAGTAATGAGCTCTCGGACTTTGCTTCAAGTCGTAAATCGCCTTGTGGAGCCTACACACCTTTTGAGACTCTGCCATAGCAGCAGACCCTGGTGGCTGCTGAATATATATCTCTTCCTATAGATCTCCATAAAGAAACTCATTCTTCACATCAAGTTGGTAAAGAAGCCAGTCTCGTGAAACAACAACTAATAGAAGAATGTGCAATGTCGAATGTCTGGCTACTAGAGAGAAGAGAAGGTATCCTGATAGTCCACCCCATAAGTTTGGGTTAACCTATGGGCTAAAAACCTTGCCTTATAGCGATCCACACTGCCATCTGCTCGTTGCTTCACCGTAAAGACCCATTTGCACCCTACAACAGAGGCACTTGGAGGAGTAGAAATAACGCTCCATGTACCACAAGACTGTAGAGCAGCCATCTCCTCCTCCACGGCAAGTCGCCAACTACTATCATGTATGGCCTCATGATATGTTTGCGGAATAGTAACAGCAGAGAGTCCCACAACAAACCATATGTACTCCTCTGAAAGATGGTCCAAAGAAATATGCACAATTAGAGGATAAGTGGCACGGTTACGACGCGGCTTCCTCAAGGCAATAGGTACATTAAGGTCATCATCCTCTATGTTTTTTGGTATCATCTCCTCCTGTACATTATCATGTGGAACAATCATAACACTGGTGCCATCAGCAGAAACAATGTGTTCATTATATACCAGAGGCGTGCTGGATGATGAGGAAGGTACAAGATCAGAGGGGCGAGTAGAGGACCTGCGAATGTAAAACCGTGGTAGGAACTATGTCAGGGTAGATGGAAGTGGAGGTGGTGGAGGAGGTGGAGGTGGAGATGATTGAGACTCAACATGGGGTGTTGTTGGTGGAGATAACGGAGGTGGTGGAACAAAGGCATCCTCGCCATAGTCAGCATTAGACAGCCTGTCACCTATAGGAGAAAAATACATAATATACTGAAAAGATGTGACATCAGCACTCCCATAATATTTTCTCTCTACAAGGTCAAAACATCTATACACTTTTTAGGTACAAGAATAACCAATGAACACACATTTGACAGCTCCAGGAGAGAGCATGTCACAAGCAGGAGTAAAATTGTGACAAACGCCACACACCCAAAGACCCTAGGAGTAAAGGAGTATGAGTCCTTCTTGGGAAACACAATCAAGAAAGGAACATTTTCTCCAAGGACAGTATAGGGCATGTGGTTCACCAAGTAACATGCAGTGAGGACCGTATCACCCCAGAATGAATGAGAAGCTCGACTCTGAATCAAAAGAGTCCTCGTGACATCCAAAAGATGGTGTTTGCATTCAGCAACACCATTCCCTTGCGAAGTGTAAGCACAAGAAGTCTGATGAACAATACCGAGACATCTGAGAAAGTCAAACAATTGTGAAGTAGAAAACTCCAAGGCATTGTCACTGTGAATAAACTTCACATTAGCGAAAAAATGTTCTTAATCTCAATAAAAAATGATTTAATAACAAGACCATCTTCAGACTAATTCTTTAACAAGAAAACCCAAGATAATCTAGAGAAATCATCCACAACAACCATATAGAATCGATGTCCCCGATGATTGGGAACACGACTAGGACCCCAGATATCAAAATGAACCAACTCAAACAACTGACTACAGTGACGAGTCGAAAAAGAAGAATGATGGTGCTTCCAAAGCTGACATGCCCCGCACTCTAAGGTAGTACGAGTAGAAATCTGAGGGAGAATATGACACACCTTCTACAGAAGAAGGTGTCCAAAGTGAAGATGTCATATGAAAGGAGAAACAGATCCGGAGAGAATAGTAGATGTACCACCACACAAAGGTTGGACCAGACTGTAAAGCGCTCTGTTCACGGCCACATCCATCACTCCGCCTGTGAGTATATCATGAAACACAAGAGAAGAAGGATCAAATATGGCACGGTAGTGTTAATTTTTTGTAATTTGACTAATAGACAAAAGGTTCATCTAATATGTTGCAGCATGTAAAACATTCTGCACGCGCATAGATAGGGCTAGAATAATCTCTCCCTGACCAACAATGGGTAGATGAACCCCAATAGCAATCACCACTGAACTACCAGAAGGAATAGATCTGTAAGAAGTAAAATGAGACTGATCTCCACACATATGATGGGAAACTCTGGAGTCCATGATCCAATCGCCAGTAAGTGCGTAAGCAATACCTGACGAACTCATAGAAGCTCTGACAATAGCTGCAGCATCTGAAGATCCTGCTGCTGGGGCGGGCAGTGTAGTCATCATCTATCTCAATCTAGAGACAATATCATCAAGCCTCGTATTAGGAGGAGTTGGAGCAGTCTCTGTTTGCTCAGCTACACGGGCAGACGTTGGATACCCATGCTTCAGATAGCATGTCTCCTACGAATGTCCTGTATGGTGGCAATGTGAGCATGGACCACGGTGACGTCCACCTCCTCGACTACGGGATCTGCACTCGCAAAACTGTGAGGTACGTCCTATGTGACGAGAAGTAGCGATAGCAAAGGGAGTTTGGGCCACGGTAGTGGATGAAGTAAAGATGTTGCTCAACCTCTTGTAGACCTCCTCCATCGGAGGTGTCGTCTCTCCAGCAAGTAGTTGAGTACGTGTTGCATCCTACTATGAGTCAAAGGATGACAGAAAGACTCCTTTCATAGTGGCATTCATGTATGCCTATTTGTTGTTCAATGGTGGTAGTAATGGGTATAAAGCTATGAAGATGCTCAAACATGCCTTGGAGAAGGGAGAAGTGGGCATGAAGAGGCCGACCATTCTACTTGGTCGAGAAAATGTCATATTGCAACTGGAGGATTTTGCTCTCGCTTGCCATATGGGTCAGCTAGGATATTCCACATCACATTGGTTGCGGGTTGATTGACGATGTCATTGAGAATCTCCATGGTGAGCGTCGCGGAGAGCCAAATCCGTACATTGACATCGTCTTGCTTCCATGAAGCATTAGCCCCAGTTTTGTCCGTCGTCTCTGAATCAGTCAAAATGTGCTCCTTGTTATGGCACTGCATAAGAGTGCGAAACTGTATGGACCACAACTATTAGTTGAAGGCATTAGACGACGAAAAAACGTTACCCTTATTCTCTAACATGATGGAATAATTATCGAAAATCTTGGCCTAAACTGGGGAGTAGACCTCTTTGAGCAAGCCTACACAATCATATGAAGAAAAGGTTGTACGTTTAGACTCATACAATCATCCTCTTCAATCCTCGTTATAGTCTAGGGTCAAGAAACATGATTTACATGTCCTAAATCACGTATTTCAATCAAAATCAGACTGTATAGGCCTGCAAAAGCGCCTGAGCCGTAGCCTGTAAGCAGCAACGGGCGGCAAGTCCGCAAGAATGGGGCGGTTGGAGCGGCCTGCTGGGGCGGTAGGGTGACCGGACAGTGGCTGAAGCGGCAGGCAGATGCCTGGTCGGCGACCAGGGCAGCATGCAAATGCCCAGTCGGCAACCTACAGTAGATGAGAGGCTGACGATGGCGAGGAGGGACGGTGATGGTTAGGGTTTGGTGGGATATGGGAACCCCGGTCGAGGACTGTTGCTCCGATACCATGTTGGAGGAAAAATAAAACTGTGACATAGGGCTCTCTTATATAGGAGAAGAGCACTGGGTAAATTACAATAGAGGTACATGAAGGAAAGAGAAATAAGAGATAAATATAAAGAGATATAAATATTTCAACAGTCTCTTTGGATCCTGTCTCCCCCTACATGTAGGTCGTGTATTCAATTCCTCTTAGGGGCGCCTCACGAGCTGAGCTTTTCGAGATGAGGCCTTTTGACGAAGATAAGTAAACTTCGGGCAACAAAACCATGCAACAGATGAGGATCGAGGAAGCGAGTATGTTGTCACACTCCATGTCTTGCAAAGGTGCAAAAGGACAGGCTAGAAACAACAGAGGGACAACCTAGAGCGAATTCCCCCACCAGCAGGGAGTCATGATATGACCATCTCGAGGCACATCGCAGCCTACAGGAAAGACCGCCGAGAGCCCGGAAGGTGACCTTATTAAAGAGAACATTTGGGAGCTAGATGATCCATAGTACCTATAGCCTCCCCTAATGTGACGCAGGTTTCCATTCAAAGAAGGGGTAAGGAATCCATTTCTGCTATGAAAAAAGAAAAAGTGGCGTAGATGCTGACTCGACGCAACCAAAAGATACATCCAACACCAATTATATGTGTCTATAGATACTGGAGTTCATACCTCATACTACTTTATCGGGATGAAGGGACCCCAAATATATGGTCCTCCAATAATTCCACTGACGATGACATGAAAATACCTATTTGCGTCACCCTCCTTCATCCATTTCTGCTTTGATCTCTGCCTCCACTCCATCTCATTTTTATCCTCCTGGATAACCACCGTCTGATGCTCACTTCTTGCTAGCCTCTCTTCCATACTGAGTTCCCTACCATCCTCTACACCTTCCAGAAGAACAATCTCCTCCTCTGCCTCGTGTCTCCACTCCTCCCGCACCTACCGCTGTTTTCTCTTATGCTTCTTCAACATCTCTCTCAGCCCTATAATCTTTTGATTCACCCCCTGCGTTGTCGAACCATCGACCTGAAACGATAACCAAAACTCTTCAACCAACTCTCTAAATCATTCTTCCCTCATCAGCGGTTTCTGAAATCTGAATATAGAGCGAGGAATCAATCCCTTGCTTGAGTCCCAAACATATACATGTATGGTCCAACTTTAACCTTAGCAGAATCCGAGGCAAAGACATAGGGAATAGCTCTAACAACTCCACCGACACTAAAAAGCGATACAATTGAGATCTAGAGGAGCCATTTCTCTATGTGAACCATCAATTCATGGTATTCACAACCTCCAACATCGATTCCCTGATGAAATCAAAGAAATCCGTTGATCTAGGGTCTTGACCACTCCTATCAGCAAAATGATCCGAGCAAAAAGGTCACGTTAAAGTCTCTACCAATAATACAAAGAACATGGAAAAGTCCTCCTAACGGATCGTAGCTCCCCCTAAACGACTAGGCTCTATGAACTATTAGTCATCTCATAAACCTAAGAAAACAATACACTTCTCGCCCCAGACATGTTCTCTAACACAAGAGAGATCAATATGAGACCCTGATTTTCCTCCAACAATTCAAAGAGGTCGCCATCCAAGGAAAGCACTACTCCGTCCACACTCCCAATAGCGGGGATTGCCCTGAAACCCGACAGCGTAGGACTTGCCGCTGACATCCATAACGCCTCATCCCAAGACTTGATTTTCGACTCCTCTAAAAATGCCACATCCGCATGCCAAGTAACCAATAGATTCCACACAACACATTTCTTCTCACGATCCCCCACCTTCGGAGATTCGACGAGACAACCTTCATTGAGGCAGTTTTGTCATCGAAGAAACCAATTATCTCTCCCGGATTCTAGATTAGGACAATAACAACATACCCACAAACACAAAGAATAAAAAAATAGGTCATGTTCATAGGCATGTAATTAAATAGATAAGTGATGAATATCCATTCATCACTCTTTATTCTTTTATTTTAACAACAAAACCCATGCAAAACACATGTATATTCCTGTAAATATCAATAATTGTCAAAAATCATGCATTGTGTAAATATGCATTTTTAGCATGTTTTTGTGCATAAATAAAAGAATAAAGAAATAAAAGAAAAAGAGGGAGATATTTAGAATAAATAATGAGCGAACTAATCCCAAGGGAGCGCTCAGCATGGGCCTGACCGCAAAAATAACCAAGTAGAGGAGATAGGGCAACTCATGGGTTTGTACATATACCTGTAAATAGAAATAAAAATATTTTCCTCTTATTCAAAATAAAATGGGTATATATTTATTTGTATATATTTGTAAATATAAAATTAAAACAAAAATGAGAAAATTAAAAAGAAATAAAAATTTCTTATCTATTGTATATAAGCCTTGTACATAAAACCCAGATACCTAATTATTTTTCCTTATAAATAAATAAATAAATATCCACAAAAATTTGTACATATTCCTTATTCCATAGTGTATATAAATAAAATAAAAATCACAAAAATAAAATAAAAATAAAAATAAAAATCAAAAGCCACATTGTATATATATACCATACATGGATATAAATAAAACTATTTATTTCACCCATGTACATAATTAATAAAAATAAAATAAAAATACCATATTATTCCAAATTTTATCATATAAATAAATAAAATATAAAATCGGAATAATTTACATAAAAAAATTAAAAATCAAAAATCAAAAATACATATGTATATACATGTATATAATAATAATATTTTGTAAATACCTAAATTAAATTTCAGAAAAAAAAATAAAAATCACAAAAAAACAGTTTGAAAATAAATAAACATTTTTCATGTTTGGAATTTTTCAAAAATAAGTCATTTACTATTTATAAATGAATTTCCAAATAAATTAAAATCGGAATAATCCGATTGGTCCACGGGGGATGTTGACCCCCGGTCAACTCCCCCCGCGGACCTTCTTCCTCCGCGGATCCAGCGCCGGACCCGTTTTCTCCCATTTATCCCCGCTTGACCCGATCACCATTTCGCTAAACCCCGGGTCCCATTTCTTCTCCTTGCATCCGAGATCCTCGCCGACACCTCCGCTTAGGGATCCGCGCTTCACGGAACCCTGCCCGACCCTCTCTTCTCGGACCTGCAAGTGTATAAATCTCCAGCTCTACCGCACGATTCACGCCATCTTTGGCTCCGCCTTCCCATACCAGGACCTCCACTGCCTTCCCTAGAGTGACAACTAGCCGCGGGTGGTGTTGTAGTGAGGAGGAGGTGCCCAGCCACTGATCCGGCAGCTCATCGCCGCCGTGCGCCGCCCAGGAGCAGCGCTCGAGCCTCGGGCATCGACGTCCCTCGAGGAAAAGACCAGGAGCTCCAGGAGCTCATTCCTAGTTGACCTCAACCATCCGGTAAGCTTGATTCTTTCTATCTTTCGTGAATTTCCAAGTACCCCCAATTCACCCGTTCGCCGTCAACCGTTGATTCCGACCATATCAGTCACCATTTCAATCATCGGACGACACCCACATCTTCGCGAGACTTCTCTTCACGTTCTACGCTCACTCGCACCCCCTGTCTCGCCCCGGAGCAGGAGTCCCGACCTCCCTCGCCGACGCTTCGCCGGAGGTCTTCGCCCAACTTCACCCACGCACCCACTCCGCTCCTTACAGGTTCGAGACACTTTGCCCTCGACCCAGCGTGCTCTTTGTGTCGTTTTTTTAGGTCAGAAGGGCCTCATCTGGAGGTCTTCACGTTCAGCACAGGAGCTCCAGCTCCGCCTTCGTCGCCTGAGCGTCTCCGACGTTCCCGGCCTCATCGGAGAGGAGCATCAGCTGCGGACCATCGAGGTGATTCTTCTCCACATATCAACAGCAGCAGGAGAGGTCCACCGCGCAAGTATCGGGCCGGCGAAGTTCGCCGGCCACCTGTTCTTGGAGGACCCTCCAGAGCCGTCCATTCCGCCCTTTTGCTCTAGATGCGATCTCAACCATTGATTTGAGGAGCCACGCCACCGTCCGATCCATTGGAGGCGCGATCAGGACTACATGATCAGATGAAGAGACACCCTTGATTCCAGACCTTTCGATCTACACGTGTCATCTTCACCGCCGTTGATCCAGCGAGGGTTTACCCACAGCGCATCACAGTCGTCAGATCCTCCACGTGGACAACCCTCCGCCGTCAGATCCGAGCGAGGTTTACTCGAGGAGGCGCCCGCTACCCCCGACCGTCGAATTCACCACGTGGCGCCATCCCAGCCCTCGGATAATAAATAGGGTAACTTACACTTAGGCCCCCCTCAGTTTTGCATTTTCGCTTTAGCCCTGTAAATATTTTTCGTAGTTATTTGTAGTTTGGTAAAATTGCACAGAGACCCTGGTTGTTTATTTTTATTGCATTTTCGTCCTTGTTAATGTGAGGCACGTGCTTCGTCACGTGAGTTTTTGGAGAATTTGCATACTTTGGGTTGTAGTTTCTGTTTGTTAATGAATGAAATATCTTTCTTGTTAATTGCACTTATGCCCTTGTGAATGGTTTATTTCCACATGTGTTGAATTTGTTGGGCATTTTGCAATATCTCCCCTGGACTTTTAGCACTTGTTGCTAAGAAGTCCGGGGAAGTATTTTTATTGCATATTGGTCCCTGTGTGCCCAGTACACGTGCCTTACACGTGAAAATTTGGAATTTTTGCACCAGGACCCCCCGGATTTCTGAGTTTGTTATTTTCTAGCCTAGAACTTTATTTAAATTGCAAACAGGTCCCTGTGTACTGTGGGCTCTTGTTTGATTTAAATAAAATATCAATTTTGGTCAAATTGAGTGAAAATTGGATACGTAGCTCCTGCCATTGTGTAGAATTTTCACCAATTTTTGGGAAAATTTTTTAGCCCTTTTATTATTTTTAAAAATTCAAAAACATCCATGTTTCTGCCTGTTCAGATTGAAAAGTCATAAAAAAATATTAAAACCTTTTTAAAAATAAGAAAAAAAATCAAATTTTGTGTGTTTTTGTGTGCTTCATTTTCTATGCATTTTTGGAAATTTTTTGATATATAAAAACTATAAAAATTGAAAAACCCCTAAAAAACCATAAAAATTCTAAAAATTCATAGAAAATTCAAAAATTAATAAACCTTTTTCCTGATTTTTCCTTTTTATTTATATTTTCCAGGAAAAATACCTCTAGGCTGAAAAGACCATTTATTATTTTTAATTGGTCTTTGAAGCCTGGCTGGACAGCAGCATACTTTTTCTTCATTCTTGCATTTTTAGAAAATTCTATAAAAATCAAAAAATTATCAAAAACTCACCAAAAACAGTAAAAAACCCATAAAATCTAAAAATATTTTTGTTTGAATTTTTGGACTATTTTTGGGTGTTTAAATATTTGCTTGGAATTGTGTTTATTTGCCTTTTATTATTTTCTTCATAATTAAAAATCCCAAAAAAATATAAAAATATTAAAAATCCACCAAAAAAAATATTTGTTTATATTTTTCTTTATTGATGACTATTTCGTAGGCCGCAAGGCCATCTCGTGCTCCTCGAGTTCGACCCTGGGAGCTATACCAGGTCAATCCCATAGCTAGGACTGCTATTTGGTTTTCTCGTGTTTCTATCTTTATTTGGTGGTCCGATTTTTGTTTCTTGTTGAGCTCTGAGTCCCGAGTGTCTGAGGTCACAACGACCGTAGTGACACCTTTACCTTAGTCCGTCGGATTCGCTCATCAGAATGACGCCGTTGCCGAGGAGCACGGCTTAGTAGTTACATTTGATTTTTCCGCGGCTTTCTTTTTTTTTTAGGCTCAAAAAAAGGGGGATACACTCGTTGGTGTTCGCCCCGTTATTATATAACACGAGATGTATAGAAAGAGATACTTACAGGGTTAGGAGGGGATGAAAGAGAGAAGAGGGAAACCGAGTATACAATGTAAACACACGGCTAACAGAAGTCGATACCCAACTAATTACACCAATCTGAGATTAATCTGATGGCCGCCAGCGTCACATTTTCCATGTAAAAACGCGCCCCCGAGAATATAGACTCATTGCGAGCCCGCCAGATGGACCAAAGGCGCGCAATGGGTCCCAGCAACTCAGGACGAGACCTCCTTCTGTTGGCCCAAAGGATGTCGCAGAAGTCCTCCGTATTTCCCGCACGAGCCCAAGCAACATCGTCCCAAACCCGCGTCACCATCATACATTGAAAGAAAAGGTGGTCGGCTGATTCCTCCGTCACCCCGCAAAGGTGGCATCGGACATTAAAGTGAGGAAGAAAAGAGGCGTAACGATCTCGGGTCATCCGCGGCTTTCTTTTTCGCGGCTTTATGTATAGATTTTTGTATATATATCTGACTTGTTCATATATATAATAATCTGGTCTGATCACTTTTGTTTGTTTTCTTGTGAGGGCCCGAGGACCGAGGCGGCCTTCGGAAGCCGAAGCAACCCCGGGAGTCGGAGGCGACTCTCTTCTCTACAGAGCCGCAGGAGAGCGCAAGAAGCCGAGCAGGAGTGCGGGAGCCGCGGAATAGCCGCGAAGTAGCGTAGAATAGCCGTAGACTAGGGTAAGCTTAGATTTATTTTTCGGTCAGATTATTTTAATTGTTGTAATAATACAGGGACAGGACTTGGACTCTTAGACTCTCGGAGTCTGTTTCGCCGAGCACCGGTGTGCTCGGGGGACCCCTCATTTTTTTCGTGGTTTTCGCGTTTTCTACCGTTTATTTCCTGCCTTTCTGATTCTCGCGGTTTTCAGCCCCTAGCCTTAGGATTTTTGCTTGACTGTGATGTAAATAAGTAGGTCCACACACATTAATAACTTTGCATGTACCTATAGATCGATTAAGTGGACCAACAATAAAATCTAATAAAATAGTCGATCCGCTACCTTCGAGCCTACGCGTCGCGAGCCCACCCTGTCAAGCGCTACTCCTGAACTCGATTTGTCGAGAAGAAGAGGGGTGAGCCTAGACCGTACTCTTGGATTGAAGATTGGTGGTCGACTAACCGTTCTTTCGAGTAAAACTGCTTGCTTAGGGCTCGGATTTCCGCCTGCATCATTTAGGTAGTTTTATTTCAGTCTTTAAATTCTGCGCGGATCATTTTGCATGTAAACTGCTGGAGTCAGGTACGCATTTCTTACTCTGCATGCATCATTGATTTTCGCGCATCAGCTTTTTCGTCTTCTCCCCCTGTTTTGGATTAAAATAACCACGTTAGGCGATTGTTTGATATTGAAAAATACATAAAAAAGAAAAACTATAAAATTGGGACTGCTAACTCAACTTGACCCTAAAAGACACTTACCATAAAAATTTGTCTTGGGGAGAGCAACCCCCTCATTGTCTGGTTTGCTTGAGCGAGAGAGTGACCCGCACACTAGGATAGAGCCACATCCGAGCCCCGATCTGACTACCGGCCTTTTATACACAATCGGTTCGACGGATTGGATTCCCAACAGGTCACGTAACCGCTCTGCTATCTTGACTTGATCACCTAATAAAAACTGACAAGATAATTGACCGAACTCTTACGGTCTTTAACTCGCGTTGAGTAGGAGAATCCAGGGTTTGCTTGCTGATCATATTTGTTACCAGATCCCATCCGTCCGACACGCCAGATCACGATGATGGGCAGGAGGTCTCTTAAGCAGCCTCTCGCTGCACCGCTTTTTAGCACTCCAGCCCACTCATCTAGGTCGGTTCGTGAGAGCTCAGACCCGCTCTCCGAACCCGAGTTCGACTCCGCCCTGTTCTCCCTCGACCACCCTTCTACCATTCCTGAGAGGCCAGTGCCAGATGAGAGACAACAGTCAGATGATTTATCGGCACCTGAGTTTGGGTCTTTTGCCTTTGCAGAGACCATGGCCGGCAGCAGCGAGGATCGCACCGGAGGTCCCCGAGGAGAGCAGACTTTTGTCCTGGACCAAGTGCGATCAACTCCACCCTGATCGCCTCCCTTGACTCAGTTCAGCAGCAGTTGAGGGATCAGGGAGCATTCATGATCGAGATGAGGAGAGAGATGGAGCAGATGAGAGCCGATCGCGAGCAGTGCGAGGACAGACCCGGTGGTGCGGCAGCAGCCGCAGCAGGGCCTCCGAGATCGATGCAGGAGTTACACAACCCCGGATCGACTTTGACGCACCGTTGGGTGGTACTTCCAGCGATCGTGGGGGACTTCAAGTTCTCCCAGAACACCTTGCAGCTTCTTCCCCGATTCCATGGGCTGGCCACTGAGGAGCCCCATCTCCACCTTCAGGAGTTTGAGATGATCTGCAGCACCGTCCACGACAGACAGGTGGACCAGGATACCATCCGCATGATTGCCTTCCCCTTCTCACTAGCAAACAGAGCAGCCACCTGGCTGAAGCATCTGGGGAAGTTTGTGTACACCTGGGAGCAGCTCCGCACCGACTACTTGAACAAGTACTACCCACTCGGGCGGACGAATGCTGCGAGGGCCCTGATCAGTAACTTCTCCATGCTCCCCAATGAGCAATTTCACGACGCATGGGAGAGCTTCAGAGATTTGACAGACAGATGCCCGCACCATGACATCTCGAAGCCGAACCTAGTTCAGAGCTTCTTCAGCGGGCTGACACCAGAGCTGCAGGGCCTGGTGAACACTTCTTGTGGCGGGTCCTATTTCGTCAAGGATCACGATCAGGTCTGGGCCATCTACGAGGAGATGACAGAGAACTATATGGTGATGTCCCAGACCCGACTCTACACACAGGGACGACCCCAGCCACAGACCTTGCAGTACCAGAGGATCGCACGGGTTGACGCCGGTCCATCCATTTCGTCAGCGGCAGCAGCACAGGCCGAGTCCACAACCGCTGACATGGGCATCATCAGCGAGAAGCTGGACTGGATGGAGATTATCGAGAAGAAGCAGTGTCAGGGCATCACGCAGATGGAGCAGATGTCACAGACTCTGAGTGACCTGAAAACACAGCTCATGTGTCTCCAGGAGGCACAGACGGCTTTCCAGCCCCGTCATCAGGCACGAGGCGATCCGAGTAGCTCCGGCAGGTCATCCCAGCACTCCAGCCATACCAGCAGCCGAAGCCTACTTACTAGTCACCGCCATCTCCAGACACGCAAATGGTGTTATACCAGCCGGATCAGCCTCTGGCAGTACTCCCGCCAGCCCCTTACGAGTCAGAGCCGTTGATGGATGTCAACGGGATTTGGTACGACCGACCCTAGCCCGGTATCCGATGAGACCATCCTGGATTCTGTTGGTCGGCCGGAGGTTTCAGCTCCCAGCAGCAGCCGTCAAGACAGGGTGGCCAGTACGGCCATCAGAGAGATCACCAGCAGCAGCAGCCCCCAGTGTACCATCAGCAGCAGCAGCCCCCAGTGTGCCATCAGCAGCAACAGCAGCAGTCACAGCAGTATGGTCCTCGTCCCCATCAGCAGGGACAGTCTTGGAGGCGAGAGGAGCCTCAGCAGCAGCAGTATCATCCCCAGTCATACCCCTCTCACCAGCAGTACCCGCAGCAGCAGCAACAGCCTCACTACCAGAGAGGCTACCCCTCAGGTTCTCATGGGCCATCCTATGAGAACCCCGCCTTAGACGACATAGCCCGCCTCCTTACTGACCAGCAGGCTATCTTCAGACGGGAGATGTATGAGTTCTGCCAGGAGGTGCGGGAGATTGTGAGAGGGAAGGCCGCCGTACCTGCCCAGATCGAGCCCAACCCGAACAACCTCAAGAGGAAGTCTGAGCAGGTAGATTTCACAGAGTATGCCAGTCCTAGTGATACATTTGGTGATTTGTCTGCATATCTGTTTGATACTGATTTTGTCACACTTGGGAGCGGTAGGACGCCAGCAGGTGGCACCTCGTCTGAGCGACGTTCCCATGCTACTTCAGGAGCGCCAGGCGAGAAGGATCGCGGTACTGATGCCGTGAGAGATGATGACGGTGGTACTGATGCCACCATGAATGCTGATCCCACAGACGGTATTGAGGCCGTCACTTCACCAGCCAGAGGAGGTGGTACTGAGGTGATGCAAAATAGGAAATTCCAATGGTAGAAAAAATATAATTTTTGGTGGAAGAAATTTAGAGGGGTTGAGAAGAGAAATTGGAGGGATTGAGAGGAAGAAAACTCGCCGGGAATGCGAGAGGTTGAAGGAGAAGACCGCGGAGATCGCGTGGAGGGAGAAGAGAGAGAAGAGAGAGTTACGAGATAAAATCTCAAATTTCACTTCATAATTGACTCCTAGAACAATGGACTACCCTCTCTTTATATAGGAGAGAGGGTTTACAAAAATAGTAAACAAATCAAATTAACAACTAATTTAATCCTAATTGACCTCTAACTACCTTAATTAGACTCTAATTATTTAATTGACCAACAATTATAATTAAAATCTACGAAATCAACGTTGAGATCACAGGCGATCTCAATTATTCAATTAGACCACTACGACCGCTAAAAACGTAAATAAAATTGATAATTATTTAATTAAATAAATGTGGCCCCATAATTTGGGGTCACGCTGCATCAACTCTCCACCGCTTTAAAAATTCGGCTCCTGACGAATTGCGTGAACGGCAAGCTTGGAGGGTGATTCGGCGGCATCTATTGTCTTCTGGAAGAACATGTGGGGCGCGAACGGTGGAATCCATGTGCGGGCGGGAGGGGCGCGGCTGCCGTGCTTGAAAAACATATGCGGTGCGTAGGGTGGCGTCGTCACGATCGTCGTCTTCTCCCTGTGATGCTCGAAAAATAGATGCGGCATGGAGATTATGATTCTGGGAGACTCCATAATGAAGCAATGGCACAGGGAGAGGAGAAGGGGAGATGTGTCTAAAAATTGGAGCCATGGGGTAATTAAATAGGGAGAACCCAAGATGAGAGTCCTACTTGGATAAGGAATAGCCCTTGGTTTTCCAATTTCAGCCTTGTTCTTTAAAGATTTCGGCCGCCAGGGGTGCTGGTGCAATTTTCGCACCTCTTTCTTTTTCTTTCTTTTCATACTGCTCTGGACCTTCATGTAAATAGCGGAAGTTGGGGGTTTTCTTCTGCAATTTTTCCCATTTAGCTTCAAGTCCCACATTCCACGGGATGGAAATCCCGTAGATCTCGCAAGCCCGGTTAGGGTCTTCGCTATACGCGCGCGGGAGGAGACCAACTTGGGGGCGCGACTCGGGGAGGCGCTCGAGCCATCGCGCAGGCGGCGCAGGGGAAGTCTGGAGGGAGGGGTCGATGGGCGCGGCGGCGCGGCAAGGGGAAGGGTGATCGCAGGGGTGTGGTGGGGGCGAGGGAGCGCTGGCGGCGTGTGGGAGGGGAAGCGAACGGGCCCTGGGGCGAGTGGGAGGTGCCGCGGGGGTCGGGCTGCTGGAGGGGTGTGCTGCGGGGCAGGGAGGGAGTGGATAGGATGCGGAAAGAGGGGAGGTGGCGCGGAGAAAGGGAGGGGAGAAGAGGGAGGCGGCGGCTGGGGAGTTAGGGCACAGGTGAAAGAAGGGGTCGGGGAGGGGAAAAGGGCGTGGACTGGTGGCGGGTCCGGAGCCGCTTGGGGCTGAACTGGGACTGCAGGGGTGGCGTGAAGGGCCGCCGGGGTGGTTGGAGGAGGCAGCGGGGTCGCTTCCGGCGACGGATTTGGTGCTGGGACGTGCTGGACAGCCACCGTTTTGTCGTTTTTTCCTTCTAACACGGTCTGGACAGCGGCGGTTTCTTCGTTGACAGCGAGCACATCATCGTGGTTGACGTTTTTCCCATCCATAACGATCTGGACAGCAACCGTTTGGTCTTCTTCCGCATCGTTTTCTTCGTTAACAGTCGCGGTCGCGGCTTGGGTGGTTGACGGCTTCGTTTGGGCGTCGCGGTAGGCCTCAAGGTTGGCCGTGAAGTCCCGAAACATTGAAGACATGGCTCGGAAGTTGTTCTGCAAATCACATAACATGCGCTTCGTCTCCTTGTCGTAGGCTTCATTGGCTTGCCGTCTTCGTTCGGATGAATGATGGTGTCGGTGCGGACGCCGGGGCGGATCGTTAGATCGTGAGGACGATCTAAATGCCATGCTCTGATACCAATTGATGCAAAATAGGAAATTCCAATGGTAGAAAAAATATAATTTTTGGTGGAAGAAATTTAGAGGGGTTGAGAAGAGAAATTGGAGGGATTGAGAGGAAGAAAACTCGCCGGGAATGCGAGAGGTTGAAGGAGAAGACCGCGGAGATCGCGTGGAGGGAGAAGAGAGAGAAGAGAGAGTTACGAGATAAAATCTCAAATTTCACTTCATAATTGGCTCCTAGAACAATGGACTACCCTCTCTTTATATAGGAGAGAGGGTTTACAAAAATAGTAAACAAATCAAATTAACAACTAATTTAATCCTAATTGACCTCTAACTACCTTAATTAGACTCTAATTATTTAATTGACCAACAATTATAATTAAAATCTACGAAATCAACGTTGAGATCACAGGCGATCTCAATTATTCAATTAGACCACTACGACCGCTAAAAACGTAAATAAAATTGATAATTATTTAATTAAATAAATGTGGCCCCATAATTTGGGGTCACGCTGCATCATGAGGCCACCATTGTTGCCGAGCCAGAGAGCGGTGCTGATGCCGCAAGACATGCCGAGGGTAGTGTTGATGCCACCGTTTTTATTTCTGAGAGTCCTAGTCTTTCCTTTTGTTCTTGTATCTTAGAACTTATCTAGCAATAAAGTAAAGGGTTTATTTTATTCTGATCCACCTGTGGTGCATGATGATGTATGTGTGGATTCTACCGTGCTTGAGCAGCCGAGACCCTCTCCTAGTCCTTCATCTGAGAAGGACCCTGTGATCCCCTTCCCTAGAGCACTCCACATGGGGAAGGGGAAGAAAATAGAAAATCCAAAAAAGAGACAACAGGAAGAGTTCAGCCAGCAGATGATCGACCGATTCCACATTCAGCTGACTCTTCAGGAGGCCTTGCAGCATATCCCTCTACTCCAGAGATCGCTCAGAGACAGGAGCACAGTCATGAGGAAGAGGAGGAACCACCAGTTAGAGATCCATGTGCTGATCAGAGCCACGTGTTTCGCGATTCAGAACCGTCTGCCGGCCAAGAGGCCAGATTTAAGAGCCCTGTATGTCAGATGCCATATCAGAGAGCAGAGGTTCGACCGCACTCTATTAGACAGCGGTTCTTCAATCAACCTACTTCCGGCAGCCTTTCTCGACCGCTTCGTGTTGGGTACTCTACGACAGAGCAGGACAGTCCTTCAGTTTGCTGATCGATCTGTCAAGAGGCCGAAGGGGTTGTTGAAGGACGTTGTCGTCACGATTCAGGGCCTGCAATTCCCCGTGGACTTCGTTGTGTTGGACATGGAGATCTCTGAGTCTGTGACCGATACCCCCATCATTCTAGGTCGCCCGTTCTTGGCCACAGCCAAGCCAGTGACCGACCATGATAGCTAGAAGGTATACTTTCGCGTTGAGGGCGAGAGTGTACAAATAGAAACGGTCGAGGACATCAGAGTCAGAATCCAGCTTGCTCAGAGACTACTTCCGATTCAGAGCAGATGACAGATGCAGGGCCAGACATCCACCAGGACTGCGATTTTGTGATTACCGATGATGAGGCAGTATGGGAAGATCCAGACGCACATGCCATCCTCTCACCCTCAGAGACCGTTGATGCATAGACGCCAGCAGAGGACAGCTTGGAGAGCGCATTCCTGGTCCAGGATACTTTTCAGTCGGCAGATCCAGTTCTTGACTGCGAGACCGATTTTTGTGATGATGATACAGATCCCTCGGAGTCAGATTTTGAGTGGGCAGAGTGTGATGAGCATATACCAGATCTGACTTCTACTGAGCCTGCAGCAAGGGAGGAGGTAGATGCCATGCAGAGCAGAGACAGTCCAGTTGAGCCGCCTTCTCCAGATCCCGTTTGCGAGAGAGAGAGTTCTCATTTTCCCGAGCAGATTTGGCAGCATACACTCGGATTCTTAAGAAGCCAGATTTGTCAGCACCGACTTCTCCAGAGCTGAAGCCACTACCTGCGTCGTTGAAGTATAGGTTCCTTGCGGGTGAGCATGAGATGTACCCAATCATTATCTCCGCTGATATGACTGGAGAACAAGAATCTCGTCTGATGGGGATTCTTGAAAAGAACCGTAAGGCGATAGGATGGAGTGTAGCAAATCTCCAGGGGATCAGTCCGGCTCTGTGCTCTCACCACATCTATCTCGAGGATGAGGCAAAGCCGTCGCGTGAGTTCCAGCGGCGGCTGAACCCGAATCTGAGAGAGGTTGTCATGAAGGAGATCTCGAAGTGGTGGAGAGCCGATTTTATCTACCCCATCTCCGACTCCAAGTGGGTCAGTCCGTTACATGTGGTGCCCAAGAAGACGGGCATCGCTACAGTGGTTACGGAGTCCAGGGAGGAGATTGCTACCCGGGTACCCACTTCTTGGCAGGTCTGCGTGGATTACAGACGACTCAACCAGGCCACCAAGAAGGATCATTTCCCCCTTCCCTTTATAGATCAGATCATTGAGAGACTGGCAGGGAAGAGCCATTACTGCTTCTTAGATGGGTACTCCGGTTACAATCAGGTGGCCATTGCGCCCGAGGACCAAGATAAGACCACCTTCACCTGTTCCTTAGGCACATACGCCTTCAGACGCATGCCATTTGGGCTATGCAATGCCCCTGCGACTTTTCAGAGATGCATGTTGTCTATCTTTTCAGACATGGTGGGGGAGTGCTTGGAGGTCTTCATGGATGATTTCTCGGTCTACGGCGACGGATTCGATTCTTGTCTTGACTGCCTAGACCGAGTCCTTCAGCGATGCATTGAGGTTCGCCTGATATTATCTTGGGAGAAGAGTCACTTAATGGTGACTCAAGGGACGGTGCTTGGCCATATCATCTCCAACAGGGGCATGGAGGTTGATCCGGCCAAGGTGGATGTCATTAGCAAACTTAATCCACCGTCCAACTTACGGCAATTACGGTCTTTTCTGGGGCACGTTGGTTTCTATCGGCGATTCATTCGTGATTTCAGTAGGGTGGCCCGACCGTTGACTGATCTGCTGACAAAAGAGACCGAGTTCCTTGACAAGTGTCTTTCGTCGTTCGAGACTCTCAAGAGATGTGTGATAGAGGCTCCTGTCCTTCAGCCACCAGATTGGTCTCTCCCATTCGAGATCATGACGGACGCCTCCGATTTTGCGGTGGGGGCTGTGCTAGGACAGAGGAGGGATGGTCCCATTTGCTATTCACTACGCTAGCCGTACATAAGATGTCGCGCAGCGGAACTACACAGTCACTGAGAAGGAGATGCTAGTTGTAGTCTTTGTCCTAGATAAGTTCAGATCATACATTATTGGATCTAGAGTGACCATCTTTACTGATCATACCGCCATCAGGTACCTCATGGCAAAGAAGGATCCCAAAGCTAGATTGACCAGATGGATCCTTCTACTCCAGGAGTTTAACATAGAGATTAAGGATAAGCCTGGAGTCAAGAATGTGGTGGCGGATCATCTCTCCCGATTGGAGTATCTTGAGGATTCTGAGCAGATTGACCCTATTTGTGAGACCTTCCCAGATGAGGCGATCCTTGCTATCGCCTCGCTCCCATGGTATGCCGATATTGTGAACTACCTTGTCGCTAAGAAAGTTCCACAAGATTGGCCCAGGCAGAAACTTGAGACCTTCCTCGCGAAGGCCAAGTTTTACCATTGGGAGGATCCCGTCCTTTACCATGAGGGAAGGGATAGTATCTGTCGTAGGTGCATTCCTCAGGAGGAGCACCACAGCGTCCTTACTTACTGCCACAAGCTGGAGGCAGGAGGACATCACTCAAGGAGGAGAACGGCACAGAAAGTGCTCCAATCCGGCCTATGGTGGCCTACTCTCTTCAAGGACTCTGATGAGTTCGTGAAGAGATGTACTGACTGTCAGAGGATGGACACTTGTGGACAACGTGATATGATGCTGATGCAGCATTGCAGCCCATACACTTCTGTGAGGTTTTTGATGCATAGGGCATCGATTTCATGGGTCCATTCCCTAAGGCTCTGTTTGGTTGCAGGGTTGGGCATGGTTTGCTTGGCCCAACCCGAGGTACCCCTCCTTCCAACCCTCCCAATTCTCCTCACAGTTTACTATTCACAAGGGTACCCCAACCCAACCCAACCCTGCCCAACCCTTCAACCAAACGGACCCTAAGAGTCAGGGATTCGAGTACATTCTATTGGCCGTTGATTATGTGAGTCGTTGGGTTGAGGCCATCCCCGCCTAAACCGCAGATGCTAGGACTGTTTGCAGATTTTTGAGGAAGAATATCATTTCACGGTTCAGGGTGCCTAGACTGTTGATATCTGACGGGGGGTCTCATTTCGTCAACGACAAGGTAAAGGCCCTCGCTAGCGAGCTCAGCATAGACCATCGAGTTGCCACTCCATACCACCCTCGGACGAATGGTCTTGCTGAAGTGTCGAATAGGGAGATCAAGACTATATTGCAGAAAGTCGTCCGCCCTGACCGAAAGGATTGGTCACAGCTTTTGGACTCGGTCTTGTGGGCATATCAGACGTCTTTGAAGACTCCTTTGGGTACATCTCCCTTTCGCCTCGTTTATGGCAAGCCATGCCATTTACCTGTGGAGCTGAGACATAGGTCACTTTGGGCAGTCACTGATATACTTTTGGATCCAGATAGTGTGGGAGATCAGAGGAGGGCAGAGTTAGCAGCCCTGGAGGAGCTTCGTGATACCGCCTTTTCAAACAACCTACATTATAAGGAGAGAGTGAA
The DNA here is from genome assembly GCA_037367405.1 of Ottelia alismoides. Taxonomy (NCBI): domain Eukaryota; kingdom Viridiplantae; phylum Streptophyta; class Magnoliopsida; order Alismatales; family Hydrocharitaceae; genus Ottelia; species Ottelia alismoides. Next base: position 215,166 of record JAZKJV010011752.1, read on the forward strand.
GGAGTGGCATGATTCTCATATCAGCCACAAATAGTTTGAGCCAGGACAGAGAGTATGGTTGTTTGATGCTAGGCTTAGATTATTCCCAGGGAAGCAACAGAGCAAATGGAAGGGACCGTATTTGGTGAGAAAGGTACACGACAATGGGAGTATTTACATATCTAAGTTGTCTTCTGAAAGTACCTTTCGAGTGAACCGCCAGCGGCTCAAGCCATATCTAGATCATGAGCCGCGGGTCGTTGATGTTGCCCCTATTCACTTTGCGTGAGATGTGGTCTCTTGACTCACATCTATGGCATCTCACGCCTGATTATCACTGTTCTTCCGACCTGTATAGATCCAGTTGTCCATATCACTCTATTCTTTAGTCCCACATCCCTTTTCTCATCTTATGATTATGCTATACTTAGGGTGTACTTTACCCCAAGTATAGGGGGGATGTAGGACCCTCGGGTATTCTTTTGATTCTTTCTACCCCTGTTTTGCTGCCTATACTTAGGGATATTTCACCCTAAGTATAGGAGGGGTAGACTCTGTACATCCTTCACTCGGATTTCCCTTCATGTACAGCTTGCTATACTTAGGATTACTTGATCCTAAGTATAGGGGGAAAACACTGAGTTCTCCTCATTCTATTCTTTGATTCTTCTCTGTATATAGCCATTCCTTTTCACTTCCCTATACTAAGCACGAGTTATGTCTTCTTCATCGCTCTTGATCGCTCTGAGGACATCGTTCGAGCTAAGTATAAGGGGGTGTGTATATATTTCATATATACTTTAGCCATAACTGTACTTTGTGTGAGTGTGTGAATAAATAAAAATGGCTAAAAACCCAAAAATCCATAAAAATTTAAAAATTTAAAAATTTTCTTCCTTGTAAATAAACATTCTTTTATTGCACATACATAGCTATTGTACAAAATTATTTTTGTAAAAAGGTTTGTAAAAACTTTTTGTGTGAATAGATTGTAAATATGTGCATATCAAAATTATGTATATAGTACAAAATTTTTCCAAAATGTTTTGAAAACAAAAAGTTTGCAAAAACCTGTGTAAATGTTTGTAAATATTTTGCAAAACTGTGCATTCATGCATACATCCATGTTTTCAAACATTTTTCAAAAATTTTGCACATGTGTAATTTTTTTTAAATAGCATCTTTGTAAATATTTGTATAGTTTTTCCTGCATTATAGTTGACATTTAAACTAGCCTGGAATTAAATTGAAAAATTGAGCTTGATTAAGATCTTAATCCACCTAACAATAAGAGGAACCTTATAGGACTTAGGGTTAAGCCTTTTCAGGTCCATGGAGACTTAATTCTTTGAGTCCACTAGGCTATGAGCATATGTCATCTTGATGAGCCTAAGTAGAGCACTTAACAACACACGCATGACTCTCAGAGACAATGGCTTTACTTGCACCAGCACGTTACACATAGCTCTCCAGGATGAGGTGGTGAGGAGGCAGTTTCCTTTGGCTTGGGGTAGCATATGAGGGTAGTACTTCTAGGTGGAACCTCTCTTCTTCTAGTGAAGGAAGTGTGTCTCAACTTGGTCTGGTGGTTATGAAGTCTAAAGACAGAAGCCGTGAGTTGCAATAAAGCTTCAAAAGAGGGATAGTCTACTGGCTCAAGAGGAAAAACTCCTTGTATATATGCTGCACCATGTAGATATGATGTACAGATGCACATGAAAAAAAATGTGCAAAAATAAAATAACTCCAAAAAAGTGGTGGGTCGGATTGAAAATTTAATAATCCCACCGGAGTGTACATAGTCAAATACAGCAAAAGCTTATGGTATACATGTTCCATCTCATGAAGCTTGCAGCGGGAGACTCAGCTACACTGGTTAGAGCTCCCAAGGATACATGGCTACACTGGTCATGGTCCATTCTCTTCTTCCCCCTCTTCTTGAGCCGGTTGCACTTGAACTTAGAAGGGAACACCCCGCTTCTCGAGGAAAGAGTTGCTAGACCGAGGCATTAGAATTACCAGGTTGAGAGGTTGTTTCTTTGTTACTTCTGAGGTGGGGAGCTACATATCACTTACACCGTATAAGGAAAGATTCATGGTCATTAGAGTTTGTGTATGTAGACTTGTTCTGATCTGGTTTATTGAGGAGTCTTGCCCATAGATTGGTGGAACTTGGAGGCTGTTAGGTTTTAAGCTTAAGTCCAAATAAGGTTCCGACACATTAATAATCCAAAGATCTGATCGAGCTCCATATTTCAATTTAATGAAGGCCAGTTTAATAATCAGCATTGATCCATGCATTTTTCTCCTCTTTTTCTTTTTCTTTCTTCTTTTTCACTTCTTTTTCAAATAAGTGTTTGCTAAGGGACTAGCAAAGTTAAGTATAGGAGGGTGATCAATACCCATTCATCACTCTTTATTCTTTAATTTTAGCTATAAAACCCATGCAAAACACATGTATATTCCTGTAAATATCAATAATTGTCAAAAAGCATGCATTGTGTAAATATGCATTTTTAGCATGTATTTGTGCATAAATAAAAGAATAAAGAAATAAAAGAAAAAGAGGGAGATATTTAGAATAAATATTGAGCGACCTAATCTCAAGGGAGGGCTCAGCATGGGCCTAACCGCAAAAAGAACCAAGTAGAGGGACATAGGGCAACTCATGAGTTTATACATATACATGTAAATAGAAATAAAAATATTTTCCTCTTATTCAAAATAAAATTGGGTACATATTTATTTGTATATATTTGTAAATATAAAATAAAAACAAAAATAGGAAAATTAAAAGAAAATAAAAATTTCTTATCTATTGTATATAAGCTTTGTACATAGAACCAAGGTACCTAATTATTTTCCCTTATAAATAAATAAATAAAATTCCACAAAAATTTGTACATATTCCTTATTCCATAGTGTATATAAATAAAATAAAAATCACAAAAATAAAATAAAAATAAATAAAAATCAAAATCAAAAGCCACATTGTATATATATACCATACATGGATATAAATAAAACTATTTATTTCACCCATGTACATAATTAATAAAAATAAAATAAAAATACCATATTATTCCAAATTTTATCCTATAAATAAATAAAATATAAAATTGGAATAATTTGTATAAAAATAAATAATCAAAAATCAAAAATACATATGTACATAAATGCATATAATAATAATATTTTGTAAATACCTAAATTATATTTCAGAAAAATAAATAAAAATCACAAAAAAATAGTTTGAAAATAAATAAACATTTTTCATGTTTGGAATTTTTCAAAAATAAGTCATTTACTATTTATAAATGAAATTCCAAATAAATTAAAATCGGAATAATCTGATTGGTCCACGGGGGATGTTGACCCCCGGTCAACTCCCCCCGAGGACCTTCTTCCTCCGCGGATCCGGCGCCGGACCCGTTTTCTCCCATTTATCCCCGCTTGAACCGATCACCATTTCGCTAAACCCCGGGTCCCATTTCTTCCACTTGCATCCGAGATCCTCGCCGACACCTCCGCTTAGGGATCTGCGCTTCACGGAACCCTGCCCGACCCTCTCTTCTCGGACCTGCAAGTGTATAAATCTCCAGCTCCGCCGCACGATTCACGCCATCTTTGGCTACACCTTCCCATACCAGGACCTCCACTGCCTTCCCTAGAGTGACAGTTAGCCGCGGGTGGTGTTGCAGTGAGGAGGAGGTGCCCAGCCACTGATCCGGCAGCTCATCGCCGCCGTGCGCCGCCCAGGAGCAGCGCTCGAGCCTCGGGCATCGACGTCCCTCGAGGCAAAGACCAGAAGCTCCAGGAGCTCATTCCCAGTCGACCTCAGCCATCCGGTAAACTTGATTCTTTCTATCTTTCGCGAATTTCCGATTACCCCCAATTCACACGTTCGCCGTCGACCGTCGATTCCGACCATATCAGTCACTATTTCGATCATCGGACGACACCCACTTCTTCGCAAGACTTCTCTTCACGTTCTACACCCACTCGCACCCCCTGTCTCGCCCCGGAGCAGGAGTCCCGACCTCCCTCGTCGACGCTTCGCCGGAGATCATCGCCCCACTTCACCCACGCACCCACTCCGCTCCTTACAGGGTCGAGGCACTTTGCCCTCGACCCAGCGTGCTCTTTGTGTTGTTTTTCAGGTCAGAAAGGCCTCATCTGGAGGTCTTCACGTTCAGCACAGGAGCTCCAGCTCCGCCTTCGTCGCCTGAGCGTCTCCGACGTTCCTGGCCTCATCGGAGAGGAGCATCAGCTGCGGACCATCGAGGCGATTCTTCTCCACATATCAGCAGCAGCAGGAGAGGTCCACCGCGCGAGTATCGGGCTGGCAAAGTTCGCCGGCCACCTGTTCTTGGAGGACCCTCCAGAGCCGTCCATTCCGCCCTCCTGCTCCAGATGCGATCTCAGCCATTGATTTGAGGAGCCACGCCACCATCCGATCCATTGGAGGCACGATCAGGACCACACGATCAGATGAAGAGACACCCTTGATTCCAGACCGTTCGATCTACACGTGTCATCTTCTCCGCCGTTGATCCAGCAAGGATTTACCTATAGCGCATCACAGTCGTCAGATCCTCCATGTGGACAGCCCTCCGCCGTCAGATCCGAGCGAGGTTTACTTGAGGATGCGCCCGCTACCTCCAGCCGTCGTATTCACCACGTGGCGCCATCCCAGCCCTCGGATAATAAATAGGGGTAACTTACACTTAGGCCCCCCTCTGTTTTGCATTTTCGCTTTGGTCATGTAAATATTTTTCGTAGTTATTTGCAGTTTGGTAAAATTGCACAGAGACCCTGGTTGTTTATTTTTATTGCATTTTCGTCCCTGTTAATGTGAGGCGCGTGCTTCGTCACGTGAGTTTTTGGAGAATTTGCATACTTTGGGCTGTAGTTTCTGTTTGTTAATGAATGAAATACCTTTCTTGTTAATTGCATTTATGCCCCTGTGAATGGTTTATTTCCACGTGTTGAATTTGTTGGGCATTTTGCAATATCACCCCTAGACTTTTAGCACCTGTTGCTAAGAAGTCCGGAAAGTATTTTTATTGTATAATGGTCCTTGTGTGCCCAGTACACGTGCCTTGCGCGTGAAAACTTGGAATTTTTGCACCAGGACCCCTGAGTCTTGAGTTTGTTATTTTCTAGCCCAGAACTTTATTTAAATTGCAAACAGGTCCCTGTGTACTGTGGGCTCTTGCTTGATTTAAATAAAATATCAGTTTTGGTCTAAATTAAGTGAAAAGTGGATACGTGGCTCCTGCCACTGTGTAGAACTTTCACCAATTTTGGGAAAATTTTTTAGCCCTTTTATTATTTTTAAAAATTCAAAAACATCCGTGTTTCTACCTGTTCAAATTGAAAAGTCATAAAAAAATATTAAAACCTTTTTTAAAATTACAAAAAAAATCAAATTTTGTGTGTTTTTATGTCCTTTAATTTCTGTGCTTTTTTGGCCATTTTTGGATATATAAAAACTATAAAAATTGAAAAACCCCTAAAGAACCATAAAAAATATAAAAATTCATAGAAAATTCAAAAATTAATAAACCTTTTTTCTGATTTTTCCTTTTTGTTTATATTTTCAAGGAAAAATACCTCCAGGCCTTGAAAAGACCATTTAGTATTTTTAATTGTTCTTTGAAGCCTGGCTGGACAACAACATACTTTTTCTTCCTTCTTGCATTTTTAGAAAATTCTATAAAATCAAAAAATTATCAAAAACTCACCAAAAACGGTAAAAAACCCATAAAATCTAAAAATATTTTTGTTTGAATTTTTGGACTATTTTTGGGTGTTTAAATAATTGCTTGGAATTGTGTTTATTTACCTTTTATTATTTTCTTCATAATTAAAAATCCCAAAAAATATAAAAATATTAAAAATCCACCAAAAAAATATTTGTTTATATTTTTTCTTTATTGATGACTACTTCGTAGGCCGCAAGGCCATCTCGTGCTCCTCGAGTTCGACCGTGGGAGCTATACCAGGTCAATCCCATAGCTAGGACTGCTATTTGGTTTTCTCGTGTTTCTATCTTTATTTGGTGGTCCGATTTTTGTTTCTTGTTGAGCTTTGAGTCCCGAGTGACTGAGGTCACAATGACCGTAGTGACACCTTTCCCTTAGTCCGTCGGATACGCTCATCAATAAGTAGCAGTGAACATCATCTCCCGAGTTTGTAGGAGGTACATTGGAAGATCTTGCAACATTCAAAATGTACATGTGTTTGCACTTGCAATCCATTTTGCTACGATGTGTGGGCTCAAATACTCTGATTTATACTGCAGCAAGATCGATAAAAATCATCCAAAGTGGATGAGTGCAACTTACAACAATTTTAGTAAGATTTTTTAATAGTGGGACCCAAGTGACCTTCTTATTTCTTTAACACAATTAAATATTATAATGCTATATGTAACTTTTTTTGAGAGAACAGTGGGATAGACCTCCTCTAGAGATCTATCCAAAGAACTGTATATTAAAAAAATTCAAAAAAAATACATCCGCCACAACTCAAAAAGTTCTTTGGCATGCCTTAGAACATTCTCAAGATAAAACCTCCCTCCTTTAAAAACAACATCATTTCTAGCCAACCACAATGCCTACATAACTGCACAGATTTTAGATCTCCCTTCTTCGGAGCATGTCCAACCATCACCAACTGAGTTCCAAAAAGACAACTTGTCCGCCTAGTTCAACCCCGCGCAATCTTCCTTTTGTCATACTTCAACTGAACCTGGGCACATAAAAAACAAATGATATATATCTTCCGAAGTTGATCTGCAATGCAAGCACCCGATCTCAGCAACAGGTAACAATCTGGCTTTCCTGGCCTACGTTAAAATCTGTTCCCTTTTAAGCAGCCAAAAAAAGATCTTTACCCTTGACGGGATCTTCCATTTCCAAATTCGCGCACAATCCCCTCTCGATCCCGTCTCAGATGCCGATTGCTACCCCACGAGGGTCTTATAAGCATTCCTGACCGAGAATGAGCCATCCCTAAAGGCCCAAGAATACCTCCCCACAGTTGGCCCAGCGATATTGCCCAACAAGGTAGAGAGACTCAAGAACTCCTCAGCCCGCTGCACAGAAGGAGTTGAAACAAAAGTCGACGTCCATGAGTCGTCCGACCAAACCTCCGTCACAGTCACCTCCCTATTCGAGGCCAAAGCATAGAGCCTTGAAAAAAGATCACACATCTTTCCAAGACCAATCCAGTCAGCAATCCAAAAACGAAACCCCCACCCATTTCCCAAATGCGATCGCAAAGATCTCACCAGATCAGGAATGACTGAGTAGATACCTCTCCAAAAATTCGTTGACGGCGCGATCTGGTTCACTCTAGCTTTAAGATTAGACGACACACCATAAATAGAACAAATCATCCTCGAAAGCAGGTCACACCATGTTCCCCATATCCTCATTGTCCACTTTGCCATCAAGGCCCTGTTCATATCTGCAAGACGAAGAACTCCAAGACCCCCCTCTTTGAATGGTGTGGATACCGTTGACCAATCAACCAAAGCGAGCCCCCTTCTCCTGCACGTAGGAGGACCGAAAGAAACGACGCATCAAAGCCTCCAGCTTTCCCCTCATGCCCATAGGTAGAACCCGAGTGGAAATGAAAAAAATCGGGATGGCAGCCATAACCGCCTTTACTAGCACCAGCTTCCCCCTCTTCGAAAGAAAAGATGCTTTCCAACCTACCAACTTCCTTTCCATTTTCTCTATCAGCAGCATCCAATCCATTTGTCTCATTCTCCCTACCAGCAACGGCAGACCGAGGTAGTTGATAGGTAACAATTTCTGCTCCGTTCCAAAGATCATCGCACACGTGGCCACCACTTCCGAACGCATATTAAAGGGAACAAATGCCGATTTTGAACCATTCACCTGCAACCCAGAAAGGTGAACAAAAATGTCAATCACCGCTTTCACCGTCCTGCACTCTTCAATTCCTCCCTCAACAAAGAATAATGTGTCATCAGCATATTGTAGCAACGACACCGAGCAATCCCCTATATTGTAACCTTTGAAAAATCCCCCTTCTACCGCTAAATCTGCCATCGTAGCCAAACCGTCCGTTGCCAAGACAAACAGGAGGGGAGCTAACGGGCATCCCTGTCTCACCCCCCGTTGCGGTTGGAAGAAACCCCCTTCCTGTTTGCCATTCACCAGAACTGACAAAGACGCAGTTGTGATGCACCTCTTCATCCAGTCAATCCATAACTCCGGGAAGCCCCTCTTTACCAGCGATGCCCATAGAAATTTCCAGTTAAGACAATCATAGGACTTGGAGAAGTCGACCTTCCACAGGAAGTCAGAAGAACCCTTCCTTTTCCAGTCAGCAACTAGTTCAGCCGCTACCACCACTCCCTCCATCAGCTGCCTGCACGGAATAAAAGTCGCCTGCGAACCTGAGATGAGATCATCCATTACTCCACGCAGTCGGTTGGCGAGCACCTTCGCAATAATAAGATAAATTGCATTTGACAAAGCAATTGGCCGGAACTCCTCAACCCGCACTGCCCCCCTCCTTCTTAGGGAGAAAGAACAACATCGCTTTGTTAAGCTTTTCCAAGCCCATGTTTCCCTCCCTGAATTCTATCAACAATCTCATGACGTTTGATTCCACCAACTCCTAGAATTCTCGAAAAAAGCCATTGGGAACCCATCTGGACCCGGAAAACCATCAGTATTGAGGTCGAAAACCGTTGCACGGACCTCCTCCTTTGCAAAAGTCATAATAAGCTGTTCATGTCTACTCTTGTCTAGTCTCTTGAGCCCTCTTCCCGACTAGATCCATCCTAAGTCGGGTTGCCGCATGTTGACCCTGCGGAAATGCTCAACAAGAGCCCTCCCAATCTCCCTACCTCCAGTAATGCTGGCTTCTTCTATTTTCACTTCAAAAATTTTGTTCGCCCTTCTTCAACCGCTGGTCGTTACATGAAAAAATTTGGTATTCGCATCTCCCACATTTACCCATTTATGCCTAGACCTTTGTCGCCACTCAACTTCCCTCCGTCTATCTTCCTCTGCAACCACCTGTTGTTGAGCTCCTCTGGCAATCAATTCTTCACCATTCAAGGGTCGCTCATCTTCTATGGCATCCTATATGGAAATCTTTGCAACTACCTTTTCTCGAATTTCAGTTCTGTTTCGGATCGCCTGCTTTTTATGCTTCGGCAACATATGCCTCAATAAAGCTAATTTCCGCACCATCCTCTGTGTCGCAGAACCTTCCACTCTCAAGGAACACCAGAAATCACGTACCTTCTCTCTAAATCCGTCATCGAGCAACCAGGATCTTTCAAATCTGAATCTCGATTTCTCCAGCATCCTGTCACCCGACTCCCACACAATGGGCGTGTGGTCTGACCTAGACCTCAGAAGTGCACGAACCGTACAAAAGGGGAACTGCTCCAACCACTCCGCTGAGACGAGAAAGCGATCAATACAAGACCTCGAAGAAGTGTTACGCCATGTGTATCTTATGTTAGTTGCGTCCGTAACCTCCAGCGCCATCTCCCACACAAAATCATGGAAACTGTCCGAGCCAGCATCCCTTCCGGCACCATCATTGGGACGATCTGCCACGAACAAGGTTACATTGAAATCGCCATCTACATGCCAGGGGATGCTCAGATAAGATCCTCTGATCTCCGTCAACTCTTCACATAGAACCATGTCCCCCCACCCACCCACCCCCCCCCCCCCCGCCTCGTCGTACACCTATGTAAAAAGACATATACCCATCCCCTGTTTGCAGTCCAAAACCACTGATACAAAACGATTCGCCACACTTTGTGCAACAAAGTCGAACAGGGTCGCATCCCACAACATCCCAGGGTCACTTCCGGAAAGGCAAAGACTCCCGCGGCTCGCTTTCCCCAACGCCATCGTCGCGATCCTCCGTTGGGATCATCTCCATCGAAGCCACCACACCAGACGACGCATATCCCACCCCTAAGCAGGGATCCCCCCTCAGCGACCCCGCTACAAGTGTCGCACCCCCCAAAGTAGGAGGGATGGGCTCTACACCACCCAAGGAACCCCCATGAGGGACTCCCTCGCCGCGCTTCCCAACCCCGGATGCATTGACCATCGCCCCAGGTGATGAGCGAGGCAGGTCCTCCGCGCCAAGGGCCACTTCGAGAAAATGGATCGACGATGCAATGCAGGGCCCAGAACTGGAACCTGCCAAGGCAGTAGGAGAAAACCCGAAAATACTATCCAGATCACATCCCGGGTCCGGATCATCCGAGCCCGAATCAACGCACCCAACTCCATGAGTTTGCGAGGCCCTGCGCGTACCAGCTGGCATCAACAGGACCCGCGGGCCTCCAATCTTCAAGTCTTCAATAACGGCCCCATGAAAAATAGGGCGACTGTTCAGCTCTCCGCGCGAAACACGCCCGATGTTTTGACTCCCTCCGATGTTTCGACTCCCTTCGAGATTAGATTGGTCCGTCGGAGATAACGGTCGAACCCCACAGGAGGAACTCCCGACCACCGAAGTTGAAGCCCCGGAACGAGCGAGTGCCTCCCCCCGAGGCACCACCGATGGCATGTCACCAGGCTCCGCACCACCCACCGAGAAGCGGAGCTCCGAGGCCTCCACGCACCTCAGACACAAACAGAAAGCAGCCTTCCCTACGGAGAACCAGACTACTGCAGGGATTGGCTTCCACACCCCCGTCAGGGAAACCACCACGTTCCAATCTTCACCGGGGCAAAGACCAGAGCGTACAAGCCGATCCACGTCTCCCACGTCTCTAAGCACCTCCTTGATCGTGGATATCTTCCAACATCGAATCGGCAAGCCTTCAACCATCAGCAGCCTCTGTGATCTGGCCCGAGCCGCGCCATCCCGCAACCTAGGTCATCGCCAGCGAACCGATGTTGGGAACATCTCACAGCCATTTGAAAGGAAGGCCCCTGCCTCCGCAGCCTCCATCCCACGAACGCACAACTCTGAGTCAGAAAGCCAGACCTCGTCTTCCATACATCTGGCTGATCGACCAACCACCAGCACCTCAACCACTTTCAACAGATCCTCGTGAGGACCTTCCGCGATTAGGATACCAAAAAAGGGGTCAGCATCACCCCCTCTTCCTTTGAGGTTCAAAGGCCATTCCCCGCATCCACCTCCATCTCGGTGGAACCACCATGACAGTCCTTTCGAATATGGCCCTCCTTCCGGCACCGATAACATACTTTCTCCTTTGCCTTGCTCCAGCGCACGATGTAACCTAACCTGTCACATCTGAAGCATCTCCTCTTCAGTGGGAGAACCACCGTGTGAGGCCAAACACTCGCTACCTCCGGAGGGCTGGTGTGAAACCAACTCTCCACGGGATGGGCCCCCTCGCGGAGTCTCCTCGATGTGGTCCTCCTACCAACTTCGAACACGTGGGAGCTTTCCCCCGATCGCCCATCCTCTCCCCAAATTCCGTTATTTTCTTTATCGAATCAAACATGCTAATGGGGTAATAACTTGATTCTATTATGCTACCCTAGACCTCCATGGCTTGTGTATGAGACCAAGTCAAAAAAAATAAGGTAATAACTTATTTTTAATTAAGAAAGTCCCTGAAGGATGATAAAACTCATCAACCAAAAAATATCCTCCCTACAATCTAACAATGATTGAGGCATCAAACAACTATATGAACTAGCAAATGTGTACTTCAATTGAACCTGTGTGTGCAGAAGATTGAAACGAACTTCGTTGGAGTTTCCTTCATTGACATGCTTCACACTTAACGATGGTAGTCTATATAAGTTGAGGAATAAGACAACCAATGTTAGCATCCAACAAGTAACGCAAACACGGGTGACAAAGTAGACTAGATGTAGTTGACGGCGAAAGAGAAACAATGATGGTAGGTTAATCGACAAGATGGGAGACCCCTTACTATTCAAGATCCCCATCAATCTTTTTTTTGAAGCCAAAGAAAGGGGGGAACACGCATTGGTGCCCACCCCAATATATATAAATTAACTAAAAATAAACAGAACAAATTACAAAAGCCAAGATTCAAGCAGTTGCTTGTAGTGATAACAGACATTCTCACAGTAAAAACGCCTGCCAGAGAAGAGCACATCAGTACGGGCAAGCCAAATGGCCCATAAAATCGTTACCGCAGTCAGGGCTTCTTCTTTGCCTATTGCTAGCCCCATAGAGAGAAGACGAAAAGGAGTCGAAGTCATGGGTGCTCAACCAGTCCAAACCCACCACATTCCATATGGGCGAGGATACATGGCAGTGGAAAAACATGTGCTCCAGAGTCTCAATGCCAATACCACACAAGGGGCATCTATCCAAGACCACCTCAAAAAGCTTTGCACAGTGATCCCGAGTCATAATGCGCTTCCTTCTAAAGAACCAGAAGAAGAAACATATCCACTCCGGCAGACCCAAAGCCCATATGAGCTCACAGTCCCGAACCATAAAGCCCGACGTAGAGGGAGGCAGTCTACAAATGGCGCCATATGCTTTCCGTACCGAGAAGAGTGTATTCCTCCATAGATCCCCATCAATCTTTCCCATGAGAATATTCTCATAAGAAACATGCATGATGTTAAAAATGGATTGGCAATTCTTAACCTTGCTTATGTGGAAAGTTTGGTACAAGAAAGCATTATTTAGAAGTAATTTCATAGTCAAATATTCCCCCATACCTCTTCAGAAGGGATGTCATCAATTAGCCATCTATATAGTTTTTCTGTAGAAGTAGTGCATCGCCTCTCTAAAGGTTGTCTATCTCCACATATGTATTGTAAGACCCTTGAAGCAACTAACAATTTTGTATGGATAACACCAAAGTCTTCGCTTACATTTAGATCTATTATGGGTCATTCTCAGACTTAGATCCAAATAACTAAGATCCCTTCGAAAAGTCTCCTTCCGGCACTTCTTGGGCCTTCCTCGTCCCCTCTTAGTCGGTTCCACATCCCAAATCTTGCATCTTCTAATGGGTGCATCAACCAACATCCTTTAGAATGGCCAAACTAACTTACAAGATTCTCTCATCTTATCCTCTATCGGGAGCTACATCAATTTTCCTTCAAATCACATCGTTCTGAATCCAATCTTTTCGTGTATGACCATACATCCACCATAGCATTCCCATTTCTACTATTTTCAGTCTCTTGACATGTCTGTGGTTCACAGGCCAACATTCAGATCCATAAAACATAGCGGATTTTATGACTGCTTTATAATATTTTCCTTTGATTTTCTTTAATGAAATGGATATTTTGTTCCAGTTAAGGGGAGATGGCATGTATCTAGGGGTGGAATGAAATGTAATGATGTAACGTGTTAATCATGGTGATTTGTGTGTATTACCACTAATGAAGATGAATCCTTATAACTTAGGGAGGTGATATTGTTAGAGTATGCGTCATTGTAGGGATGGGTAATAGGATCCCTCCATGGTCCAATTACCACAACCAGTGGTTTAGTCACACAATTACCACAACTAGTGGTTTAGTCACACATCGACTCTTTGTGGGACTTGGAGAGTCAGTGTGGTCTATATGAGAAGCCCCAAACCCATTATATTAGATGAGAAAATTCAATAGAAGAATCAACCCATAGTCGCATTCTCCCATGGCTTCATCCCACTCCTCACAGACTAGAGTTCGATGTTAAATCTCGGTGTTCTTTAACGTTTTATATGTTTATCTTCTATTTTACACTTCTGCATTATCAATTTCTAACATGGTATCACAGCAAATCGAACAAATCGATTCTGGGAGAATCTATTTTTCTAAGTTTGATTTTTTTGTTTGATTGTTCTATGTTCTTTGGAGCTCATGATATGATCAAACTTCTTGATTCAAGTTATCGTCGAGTTTAAGAAAAGTGTCTAAGGTTCATGTTAGAACCCTAATCCTGTACGACAACAAGTTTTTTCCTAGTACATACTTCTTCGCTACGGCACCTCGACGCCCGAATCCGCTGCCACCTTTAGATGAACAGATTAACAAAAGGGTGCGAATTGTCATTGAAATCTTGGTTGCATATGTTCTTCAGCCTTCCACCCCAGTTATTACTACCATACAAGTTTTACAGCATTTTGTGCATGTTGCCACTTATGTTCACGTCATTGATGCACAAGTTTTGTAGCCTTCTCTGCTTGTTGTTGTAGTTACAACATGTTCTTCCACCGTAGCAGGTTTTGGAAGGGGTGCTTTGTCGTATCTGCCGATTCACTTGCCTCTATTAGGTCCAGAAATTCAGCATCATCCTTGGGGATGCCACACACTTTCTTGAGGGCTACGCAAGCCTCCTCGAGGTTCCTCTACAACATTGGCATCGTCTCACTCCAACCTTCTACGCAGAGCAAATCTCCCATCTATCATGGTGTAACTCTTCTATAGTAGCAGCATGCACTCCCCAAGCGGGGGCCCTCGTTCTTGAAGACGAAGCAAAAAAAGGGGCGATGGCATGCTCCTCCAGGTGGCTCATCTCCCAAGCTCTCAATGAAGCTTCTAGTAACACAGATGGGTCCTCCCCTCACGAGGAACTATAGACTCGAAGGGGCGCTTTTATTTGAGCATCTCCATCAAGCTTAAAGTGGGTTGATACTTTAAAAAAGGGCAGAGGGATGTAAAAGGGGGATGTTGCTTTGTATTGTGAAAAAAAGTTAGCCCAATTGTGGGTTGCGTATTCAGGTCAACATGCCTTGTATTGAGAAAAAAGGGAGGAAGGCCCAAAGAGAAAATATGAAAATTTGAAGGCTAAAAGGCCATCATTAGTATAAAAAATGTCGGTGGTTGCAGTAAGGAGATGGTGTGGTGAAAAAAAATGTGAAAAGAAGATGAAAAAGAGATTGATTTGTGTAAAAAATGGAAGCACAAAAAAATGCATGTTTCTCTAGTCTCCCAACTTGATTCACACGCTTATCTTATCAAGTATGCGAGAAAAGGGGAGTATGTATAGAGTTTTACAGGTCTCCGGTTCAGATTCCATGCCATATGCCAGACTCTACATATGGTTAGACTCTGACTCTATATATAGTTCAGAGTCTTTAGGCACACAGGTGTGCATTCTTTCTTTGAGAGGTCGCCATATTTGATCTAGTCAGCTCAAGGTTTTTGTGTCGTTTCATAGGGACTCAAGAGTAGAGATCCCATTCTCTAAGCCAGTAAGGGAGAGACTCAATTCTCCGATGAGGGGACGTTCAGACTCCATTCTCCAACGACCATGGACTCCGACGAGGATTTTTCCACAGCATATTTCCAGTTCAGTCCTTCAGAGAGATGGAGTAGTTGCGGGCCAAAGTTCTCCTGATGGAGACTTATTCCAGTTTCAATGACTGTAACGGACACAGTATAGAGCACATGTTCTCCGATGAGGAGAACCTGTTCAACTCACACTTCAGTCTTTTAGTTCCCCCTCACTAGCACGACAAGAGAAGCAATGTCCTCGATAGCAACCGATAATAGAGTATATGTGGAGATTATATTGTCTATAGTACCTTGTATTATGAG
Source organism: Ottelia alismoides (assembly GCA_037367405.1). Lineage (NCBI taxonomy): Eukaryota > Viridiplantae > Streptophyta > Magnoliopsida > Alismatales > Hydrocharitaceae > Ottelia > Ottelia alismoides. Next base: position 230,669 of record JAZKJV010011752.1, read on the forward strand.
TTTGAGATTTCTTTCTATTTGTCCAAGCTGAGCACTGCATGCTCCAGCTTGAGGGGGAGTTTGGAGTATGCATCATTGTAGTGATGGATAAGTGGATCCCGCCAGGGTTCAATTACTGCATCTAGTGGTTTAGTCCCACATCGGATATTTGTGGGACTTAGAGAGTCAATGCAAGTTGTATAAGAAGCCCAACACCCATTGTATTAAATGAGAAAATTCAATAGAAGAATCATCCCTTAGTGGCATTCTCTGTGGTTTCATCCCGCTCCTCGCAAAGTAAAGTTTCACGTTAAATCATGTTGTTCTTTATCATTCTTATCTGTTTATCTCCCATATTAGGCTTCTACATTATCGATTTCTAACAAATATAAATTTTCTTTGTCAGCTTATATGGAGAATCTATGGTGTTACTTTCGAATTGTCTATATCACTTGTTGCAGTTAACTTGCTTTGTACTTTCCAAAAGGAGGTATGTACTATTGTGCATAAGATCTTGCATTTCTTGTGATTGTTGTTAATGGGTGATGGTAAGTATAGTTATTAGTAAGATAAAGGGATAGATGATGGGACTCCTTATGATCGTTTCACATTATGCTTGTCTTGTCTTCTAAAGAAGATGTGCAGGTGGTGGATGTATGGTCCAATGGTACTTGAACACGTTCCCTATGGTCTTTCATATCAAAGGTTGAGAAGTTCATGAAGATATCATAAATTTATCTACTATTCATGGATAGCCTGATGGCCATGATTGCTAGACTTGGTTTGATGGGAGGTTCTCGGAAATGAAGGCCCATAAAATTCTTTCAGACTATGTGGTTTCCATTCTGCAAAGGTTGTGCATGATAGTAACTCGATTTGAATCTAGAAGGTTAAGTTCAGGGACAAGATCTTCCTCTGGCTTTGGAGATGAGACATGTGAAATATGGGGAATGTATGACCAATTTTTTTACTAGGGGTCGATGGATCCATCCTAAACTTCTCGGGGGATAAGGAAGCCATCAATCACATGTTCTTCACTTGTGTTGGTTCCAGAGGCCTGGGACATGATTTCAATCAATAGGGTGGCTTCAATGAGTGCTAACAAATTTGCGGGACTCTGTTTGTTCCGATTGGGGTGGCTCGAAGGGTGAAAGGATTTTGATTATGGCTTTGATTTGGGTGTTTTGATTGTCTATGAATGATGCATTATTCTGTCGGGAGAAATTTTACTCAAGCATGCCAAGGCACTCGCAGATCCTTGATCACTTTAATTATTAATTTGATTATGTGAATGCACAAGTTAGGTGCGCACCATTTCTGGTGTTCACCAATTTTTCCCAAAAAAATTGATACATGAAATGGAAGTTGCGGAAAGGAAAAATAGAATTGTCTATTCATCGTATCCCCAAAGCTCTCTTATATAGGAGAAATATTCTATGGAAAAATTACATAAAGAAGACATAATAAATAAGAAATATAAATAAACCTCAGAGAGATACTCAACAGAAGTTATAATAATTAGCCAACTAATTTATTGTTTTCCAATTTGAAAATTCATAATGTCTTTCTAATAAAAATAGCACCCATGTGCAAAGCTTCCTCAGTTAGTGCATCCATAAATGGCACATTCATTCTGGAAAAATTCCAAGTAATAGATAATATGATTAGTAGAAGAACTAAAAGATTCAAAATCTAAGGAAATTATTGCCCTTAACCTGAAAAGATAAATTTAAAAGGGTTCCAATCACATCTTTCATGTAATTATTTATCTTAGTTGTTGGACTGAAGCTTTTCTCTAACCTGGCCAGAAATTTCGGTTGCTTGAGAAAGGCCAGACACGTTGCTATCCAACCTAGATTGTTTCCCTGTCTCTGGGTACTTCCTAGTTACTTTTATGTGAATCTCTCCCTTTTTGACTCCTTGCAGGGGTATCCATTTGTCCACCATTTGATTAGGAGGCAAGTTTTCATATTCGACAATACAAGTGCCTATGCTTGCGGTTGGCAGCAACGCATTGTAATCTCTCACATCCAGAACCAAGGGACTTCTGGTGTCTGGAAACTCCAAAGTTTGGTTCCACTGTGGATTCAACGTTTTATAAACAACCTACAGAACAAGAAAACTATTAGAATATAGAACTAAATGGAACATGATTATTAGACCAAACTAAACATATTGTAAATGGATACTCTACAATATGAATTGAATAAAAGTACTACCGATGTTGCAATGCTCAACTGAACAATCCACTTATTATCTACGGCTGGTCATTGGTTTTGTTTGCAGAAATAGTGAAAAGATAAGTAAACATCAGTTTTCGTGGTTTCTCAAGGCATTTGATTATGAACATACATGAAGATAACTTCTTGAAATGAATATTGAACTACACAGATATTTGACAGTACATTATAGAGGTTGTGCATGTACTAGTTTCAATTTATCTTCATTTCTTAAATCTAAGACTGCTTTATCATTGTCTTCCATGAATGCAATGGATTCTAGCATAGCCCACACATTCTGCTAATTGTTTAAATCAATAGAGAGTATGTCCAGGGTTCCAGCATTATTATGTGCTAAAACCATCGTTGGGTATTTGAAATTAAGGAACCAAATCAAGCATCACAAACACAATTGGATAGGGTACAATGTGATAACATATATCCAATGTAAAGAGATTGGACCACAGAACAAAATTCATAGGCGCATGTAGATTTTTTCCAACTTAAAGGACAACCTTGAGAGAACCCCATTTTTATAGAACATGATTGATTCCGATGCAAGATCTTAAAAGTGCATTCAACTACCAAACATGATGTACTGAAAGTTTATTAAAAAGTTTACCTTGGTTCTCCTCTTTATGCTTCCATACTGCACTCTTACATAAGGATCACTAGTTCCTCGCAAATCAGCAGCTATAAGCTCTTTTGCTTCAAGAAGAACCAATTCTATCCATCCCTTCCCACTCCTCTGCATAGAGTTCAGCCATTATTATAATTTCCCATGGACCTTTAATCAACTATCTAAAGGAACTGGCTGACGGGAAATAGTAAAAATTCAGGTTGTACCACAACTAAGAAAATTATGAAACAGTATTTACTGAACAAATGAAAGGATATGTCGCTGCATGTCATCTTCTTATAAAGTAACATCTGAAGAATATATTAGCAAGTGAGCAATCAAATTTGGTAGAGACTTGTATTTACTTCTGCATGCAAAACTTTAGCCATGATAGCAATGAACTTAGAACATAAGTGTTAAACAGAGAGATGAGATTATCATCATCCGACTTTAGGAAATTAAAAAAACGGAAATTTATGGATATTATAAGGGTGAGGTAATTACAAAAAATCATGATTTTATGTTATATAGTTTATAATAGATGTAATTGTTGAGATATTTGTATCTCTGTGAGGTTTATTTATATTTCTTATTTATCTTTATCTTCTGAGTGTAATTTTCTCATAGAGATTTTCTCACATGTAAGAGGGCTCTAAGGCTACGATGAATATACAATTCTATTTTTCCTTTCCACATGTTATCAGAGTGACGGTCCTAGGCCGGAGTATGTGCCCTAGATACACCTCCCCACCAAAAACCCTAACACGAGCGCCTCCAAGAGAAAAGAGGGTGTCACTATTGGAGTATACGTCCATGTTAGAAAATATAATGCGGAAGCATATCAGAATAATAAAGATAAAACATTACGAACACGGAATTTTAACGTGGAAGCCTACTCCCTATGGAGCGGGATGAAACCACTGGAGACCACCTCAAAGGGTTGATGTGGCTATTGACTTTCTCACTGGATACAGAGGGTGAGGAGCTTCTTATATAGCCCTCACTGAGTCGCCACATCTCACAATTCGTAGATGTGGAACTAAACAAATGGATGTAGTAAATGGATCCTTGAGTGATCCATTTACCCATCCATACCATAAGTAACACATAACACATATACTCCAACAGTCGCCGACCGTCGTCGCGTCTCGCGCAGTGGCAACAGCTAAAGTTGTCGCCGCTACACAACAATAGTAGCCGAGGTTGTCGCCGCAAGCAGCAACAACCAAAGCTGTCGCGGCCCCAGTAGATGAGGTTGTCGCTGCAAGCAGCCGCAGCCAATGCCGTCGCTGTCGACCCCTAGTACGATGGCCTAGGGCTGCCAGCCGTCCCTGATGTCGCCGTCGGCTCCTGATACGATGGCCTAGGGCTGCCAACCATCCCTACCAAACCCCCTCGCAGATTCCATCTTCGTCCTAGGGGTCCCTGTTCGACAGTTTCGACGTCCGATCATTGGGTTTCTATGGTTCATTTGGACATCTAAAATCATCCTAGTTACCTAGAGAGACCTCAAACAAACGGAAGAGGTTGTGGTATGAGTCGACACCCACATTTGTCTTCCTATGTGATTGTGTAGACGCAGTCAATCTTGTCTATAACCCCGATATTTGTTATTGTTGTCATCATGTCAGAACAGAGTTGATTTCAAAGCTAAGATCTCATCCCTGGGTAACTTTAAAGGTCTAACACCCATTGTCAAGATGGATGGGACAAATTATGCTTTATGGGTTATGCAGTTTAGAAGCCTATTGTAGTGTAATGGCAAGAAGCACATCCTCATACAAGATTAACCTAGCGAGAAGACTGGGATTAATGCCTCATGTGAGGCAGATGATGCGTATGCGTGTGTATGGCTATCAGGAACCGTGTCAATGGAGATAACCAATGATATTTTGAGTTAGCCTACTGCAAAGGTTATATGGGACACTCTCGCCGCCATGTATTCCTCAACAAAAAATGAATCGAAGATACTGCAACTCCAACATGATATCTTCACTTTGAAGCAGAATGGGCGTCCTCTACACACCCTCCGCACCTCTCTAAGGGGTATGTTTGAGAAACTTCATGGTTTCATCCCCTTGATTGCAAAGCTTGAACAACTCAAGGCGTACAAGAATTCCATGATGACTGGAGTTTTTCTACTAGCTCTTGATCCTGAGTATGACGTTGCTCGAGCGATGGAGAAGGCATATCGTAGATTGAGCATGTTTTCTGTATTTTCTGGCGATGTTACTCAGCAGCATCCGACTTCCTCTACTATGGTTGTGTCTCGTGGTAGAGGAAGCTCTACACAGTACTGTGACCGTGGCAATCATGGTAGGGAGGAGGTAGCCGACCCCGTCAGCCTTGCACTTACTGCCAAAGGCCTAGACACTCTGAGGATACATGATATTCTAAGCATGGTTTTCCTCCTTCAGCGCATGTTGTGGAACAAACTGAGCATGTTAGTATTCCTCCTGCTTCTGATAAGAGATTCGATGAACTTGTAGCTCATTTGAGAGAGATCATGCATGCCTCTAGTCTGTCCAGTCTCCTCCGGGATCCTCAGAGGTAGCCGCCACAACATCTGCATCAGCATCAGGCACGTCATATGCTTTTACTAGCGTTACATGGCAGACTTATCCGAATGGATTACGGATTTAGGAGCATCACATCATCTTTGTGATGATAGAAAAGCCAGTTTAGTACATACAGTTGACTCACCCAGGTAGATCGGTTGTCATAGCAGATGGAACCCACTCTCCTATTACTTGTCAAGGGAAGGTGCAGTTGACTTTACGGATGCGCCTACAGAATGTCCTCCATGCTCTTGATTTTATATGAATTTATTATCTTTTAGTCAAAACACCAAAGATTAACATTGGTGTGCCATATTTGATCCTTCATCCCTTGTGTTTCAGGACATTTTTACGAGCAAGGTGATTGGATCTGGTCGTGAGTAAGGAGGTTTATATAAATTGGTCCAATCTTCATATGTTGGTATTTCATCTCTGCACAATGGTTCAGTCTCTTCGTATAAGTGGCACCTTTAATTTGGTCATCTTCCTCTATAAAAGTTGTATCATGTTCTTCCTCAGATCTCCCCTCGTGTTACCTTTCAGTGCAAGGCCTGCCAGCTTGGGAAGCATCACCAGTCTACTTTTCAGAGTCGTCGGGGTCGTAGTAGTAACGATATTTTTATGTTAATCCATTTTGACATTTGGCATCCGAGTCATGTCCCAAACCATCAGGGGCATGGATTTTATCTTGTTGTTGAGGATAACTTTTTCAGGTTGTCTTGGGTATTTCTGCTTAAAAATAAGTTTGATGCTGGTCTTGTTATCCAGTCGTTTATTAATGGAATAAAGAATGTTTTTCTACGAATGTCAAGTATATCCGCTCTGACAATGCATTAGAATTTTGTAACAGACAATCTCGCAGTTTCTCAGAACCCTTTGTATTGTTCATCAGACTTCATATGCTTATGCTTCCCAAAATTATGGGGTGGTTGAGCGCAAATATCACCAAAATTATGGATGTTATCACGCAGTCGTACTCTTCATTCATATTGGGAAGATGTGGTTCTAACAGGTTGCTATCTGGTGAATCGTATGCCTTCGTCTATGCTGGAGGAGAAGATTTCATTTTCAATTGCGTTTCCCGATAAGGATCTTTTCTCCCACACTGCTCGTGTTTTTGGGTCGGTTGCTTTCGTATTGTTGGAGCATAAGTTGTATGTGTCACTTATGAGAGAGATGGGTAAATGGATCTCTTCAGGATCTATTTACCCCATCCAATTGTTTAGTCCCACATCTACCAGTTTGGAGATGTGGAGACTCAGTATAAGCTACATATAGAGCTCCACACCCATTGTATTCAGATGAGAAAAGTAATAGACTATCAGCCTTTTGTGGCGTTCTCCCATGGTTTCATCCCGCTACTTAGGAAGTAGGGTTCCACATTAAAATCCCGGTGTCCTTAAATTCCTTTATCTTTTCTCTGATTAGCTTCCACAATATTATTTTCTAACATGATATAACAGTGGGTTCGTGTCTCGAGGAATTTTGTTATTTGAGATTCGTTTGTTCTTAAATTTCAATTATATTCATGTATTGTTCAAGATCGGTTCATGTTTTAAGAGGTTATAGGGTTTCCAAAGAAACCCTATTTTTTGTTGGGCTAGATCCTTCAAGCCTCCGATTTATCTTCTCTACGAGGAGATCCGAGTGTAGGTGGCGCAAGGCACTATTCGCATGCCACAACCCATGAGCAGATCGAAACCATCCTCACGCGCTCCAACCCCTTGTGATCTCCAGGCAGTATCCAAGCAAGTCTGCAGAAGGCCTTTTTTTCTCCAGACTGCTCTCCAGGCTCCAGGTACAGATCGAGACTCCAGGCGGCATCTCCATGCTCCAGCGATAATATGATTCCAGGTCGATCCTCCAGCAGGCAGCAACATCTTCAAGTTCATCGCAAGACCTTCTCTTTGTCGGCTGTTAAGATAAACATATTTCTCTCTCTATTTTACGTAATCGTTTTTCTCTGGATACTTATCTTGTAATTAACCCAAGGGCTATTCTCCTATATAAGAGAGACCTCGATCTATTCTAATGTATGTTCAATTTTTCTTCGATCACGGTATCGGAGCAACGGTCCTAGACCGAGATTCCTTTATCCCACCCCAAAACCCTAATCCTACACCCTCCCCCCTCCCCCTCGTCGGCGTCGCCCAGGCCCTCCGCCATCTAAGCCCGCCGGTGCCGCCCAGGCCCTCCTGCACAGCCCCTCGCCGCCCCTCTCCGCCCCGCCTCTTCGGCTTCGCCACCCCGACCCTCTCGTGCGGTTGTGCGTCGTCCCGCGTAGCAGGGGAACCCCCCAACGGCATTGTGCTCGCCGCCAGGAGCGGTTCAGCCCATCAGAGCTCCTGCCCGTGCCGTCATAAGCACCCCCAGGCGCAGCCCGGGCCTCCTTAGTGTTGTTGCACCTCTCGGACGCGTGCCTAGCGCACATTAGATTCCTGCCATCTATTGTCTGTCGGTCCGACTTTTCACGCGAGAAGTACGTATGGTTGTATGAGTCTACACATACAACCTATAATTCCTATGATTCTGTAGACAACCTACTTTATTTTTTTCCATCAGTCGTTTCGTGTTTTTGGCTCTTTCCTACCATGTCAGAGAACAAGGGTGATGTTTTCTCATCGCCTGGTGCCTTCAAAGGCCCAACCCCTATTGTGAAAATGGATGGGACCAACTATGGGCTATGGTCCATGCAATTTCGTACCCTTATGTAGTGCCACAATAAGGAGCACATTCTGACTGATTCTGAGCCAGCGGACAAGACTAGGGCGAATGTGTCATGGAAATAAGATGATGCATATGCTCGTATATGGCTCTCCGGGACACTGACCACGGAAAGCGCTAATGATATTGTGAATCAACCAAGTGCGAAGGCTATGTGGGACATACTGGCTGATACCTATGGACAGTTGTTGGAGTACTTGGTTATGTGCGTCATTGAGTTGTAGCAGGGTAAATGGATCCTGGAGAAGATCTATTTACCCCATCCATGTGTTTAGTCCCACATCGTCTAGTGGTGGGACTTGGAGGCTCTGGGAAGGCTATATAAGGAGCCCCAGACCTCCTGTATCCATTGAGAAAAAGCAATGCATAGCATGCCCCTTTGAAGGCTTCTCCTGTGGTTTCATCCCGCTCCTCACGGAGTAGGGTTCCACATTAAATCTTTATTCTTTGATGTTTATCTTTCTTGTTTATGCTCTGTTTATCAATCGCTTCCGCATTCTTCATATTTTATAACAACAGTCGAAAAATGAAAGCAAGATACTCCAGTTGTAGTTTGACATTGTTTCGTTCAAACAGAATGGTCAACCACTCCATGCCCAATTCTCTCACATGAGGGGCATGTTTGAGCGCTTACACAGCTTCATGCCAATCACCACCAACACGGAGCAACAACAGGCATATCGAAATGCCACGATGACTGGAGTTTTCCTGTCCTCTCTTGATCCTAAGTACGATGCAGCTCATACTCAACTTCTGACTGGAGAGACCATTCCACCAATAGAAGAGGTCTATAAGCGCTTGAGTACGATTACTACTGCATCTGCGACTACAGCACAAACTACTCCTACTATGGCCGCTACTCGAGGCAGGGGAGGGTCGTCCCACTTTCGGGGTCGTGGACCTCGTGGTCAAGGGGAAGGCAGACATCGTGGTCCGTGTACTCATTGCCATCATCCAAGACACTCTGAGGAGACATGCTTTCAGAAGCATGGTTATCCAACATCTGCACGTGCTGCTGAGCAGACTGAGGCTTCCTCTGCGCCTACTCCAGACACTCGCTTTGATGACATTGTATCAAGACTTCATGAGATGATGAGTACTCCTACGTCTTCATCTTCAGGTTCCACAGAGGCAGCGGCTTCTGCCAGAGTGTCGTCTAGTTCATGAGGTACTCATTAGTCATTATGCATTTACCAGTAGTACATGTTCGGACCTGACAGATTGGATTATGGACTCTAGGGCATCCCATCATATGTGTGGCGACAGGATGCAGTTTACTTCATACAGAGCACTTTCACTGGGCAGATCAGTTATCATTGCCAATGGGGTTCGCTTACCCATTGTTGGTCAGGTGGAGATTACTCTAGCCCCTTCTCTTCGTCTTCAGAATGTCTTATATGCTCCTGATTTTCAGATGAACCTTTTGTCAATTAGCCAATTTACGAAAGATTTACATTGCCGTGCCATCTTTGATCCCTCTTCTTTTGTGTTTCAGGACATACTGACTGGCAAGGTGATTGGGCATGGTCGTGAGCAGAGAGGCTTGTAAAAGCTTGCTATACCATCCTGTGCTGGAATTGCTACCACTCCATCCGAATTCGTTTCACCATTCCTTTGGCATCTCCGTTTTGGCCATCTTCCTCTACAGAAGATGTGTCATGTGCTACCGCTGATATCTACCCGTACCGCATAGGATTGTGAAGCCTGTCATCTTGGGAAGCATCATCGCTCATTGTTTCCAAGTCATCCTAGTCGTCACAGTAGTCAGTCCTTTCAGTTGTTTCATTTTGATATTTAGAGTCCGAGTCGTGTCCCTGATCATCAAGGGCATCGTTATTATATGTTTTTGTAGATGATTATTCTAGATTCTCTTGGGTGTTCCTGTTAAAACATAAGTCTAAAGCATGTGCTATCATTAGAACATTTCTTATTGAAGTCAAGAATATCTTCTCTGCCAATGTCAAATTCCTCCGTACGGATAATGCGTTGGAATTTTCAACACTACATTCGTCTGAATTTCTCAGTTCTCTTGGAATTGTTCATCAAACTTCTTGCAGTTACACTTCACAACAGAATGGTGTGGTTGAATGGAAACATCATCACCTTCTTGATGTCACACGTACATTGTTAATACAGAGTCGTACTCCTTACTCTTTTTGGGGGGATGTTGTTCTCACTGCCTGTTACATGGTGAATCGCATGCTGTCCACCGTTCTTGGAGAGAAGGTTCCCTTCTTAACTGCGTTTCCCGAGAAGGAACTATTCTCTCTCACACCCAGAGTCTTTGTATTTGTGGCTTTTATCCACAATTGCACTCCTGGTCATGACAAGCTCTCACCCAGAGCTGTCAAATGTGTTTTTGTTGGATATTCTCGTACCCAAAAAGGGTATAGATGTTTTGATCATGTTGGCAGAAGATATTATATGAGTGTTGATGTTACTTTCTTTGAATCCATTATGAATTTCTCTCATACAGGTGACAGGTTATCCAATATCAATTCAGGGGAGGATGTTGTTATTCCTCCTCCGTTTCTTCCACCATATGAACCACATGTCGCACCTCAACAGCCATCACCTCCACCACCACCTCCTCCACCGTCACCACCTCCACCTATCCAGCCAAAATTCTTACCTCTTGTTTACACTCGCAGGCCTTCTACTAGCTCCTAAGCTCATAAGCTGTCCACATCCTCCAGCACGCCTCAGGTATGTCGTGATAACATTGTTTCTACTGATGGTACTGGAGTTCTCCATAATACACAGGATGACTTAGGCTACGAAGATAGAGGGGATGCTGATCTGAACCATTCCTATTGCGCGGAGGAAGCCTCAACGTAAGTGTGACACATATCCACCTGTTACACATGTTTCTTCGGATCACCTTTCAGATGAATACCGAAGGTTTGTGGTGGGACTTTCCGCGGTTACTATTCCACGTACATATATGGAGGCATTACAGGATAACAGGTGGCGTTGTGCCATGGAAGAAGAGATGGAAGCCTTACGGTCACGAGGGACACGGAGTGTTGTACCTGCACCACAAGGTGTGTCAATTGTAAGCTGCAAATGGATATTTTCCATCAAGCACAACACAGACGGCAGTGTGGATCGCTACAAGGCAAGGCTTGTGGCACGAGGTTTCACAAACCTATGGGGTGGATTATCAGGACACTTTTTCTCCAGTGGCGAGACATTCGACACTATGAATTCTACATTCAGTTGCAATTTCACAAGATTGGTCGTTATATCAGTTTGATGTAAAGAATGCCTTTCTTTACGGGGACCTTTAGGAGGAATTTTACATACAGCAACCACATGGGATTGCTGTTGAGGGGGAGTCCCAGAAGGTGTGCAGGCTACACAAGGCCATTTATGGCCTGAAGTAGATTCCAAGAGCTTGGTACCAAAAGCTATCAGAGTTGATTAAGCACCACAGGTTTGTGAGGTCCACTGCATACCACTCACTCTTTGTTCAGAAGACAAAGAAAAAAAAGAGGCATGTAAAAAAGAAAACCCATACGTATATTTGCAAAAAAAATGACGATTCCAAAATAATGTGAGAAGGAAAAGTCGAGAAAAAAATAAAGGGTTGAAAAAAATTGTTTCAAAAAATGCATAATTTATGTCTTCTCCATTATCTTATCTTCTCCCAACTTAGTCGATGTCGTATATTCTGACTAGTATGGGAGAAAGGGGGAGTATTGTGTAGTCACAAGTCCATTCAGATATTCAGATTCCAGACCAGCCAGGATTTCCAGACGCTACATATTTTTTCAGACTCGATGTCCAGATATTATCTGAGTCTTCAACTTCAGACACGTACATGTATGCAGTCTTCTTTTCGGATGTGGACATGTTTACCATCATTTGTATGATCCCCATCTTTAATGTTTTGGCCAAAGTTTTCAAGCGAACCATAGGGACTCCAGAGTAGAGGACTATTCCCTGTGCCATGTGAGCAAGGGTTTTCATGTGGCATCATAGGGACTTCAGAGTAGAGTACCATTCTCTGAGTCAGATGGGAGAAACCCAATTCACCGACGACGAGACTTTCAGACTCCTTTCTCCAACGATCGTGAACTCCAGTACGAGATCCATCCGAGGTTCCTATGAGAGAGAATCCATTTCGAGATCCCTATGAGAAAGACCCATCTTCAGAGGTCTACATATGGATAATTAGTGATGCTATTTTCGTCCCTTTACAGAGATGGAGCAGTTGTCCACATTGTTGTGGCGTACCAGAGTTCTCTGTGTAGAGACTCATTTCAGTTGCAGTAACTCTGACAAGCATAGTTCATAGCACATGCTCTCTGACAAGGAGATTCAATTTGACTCACACTCCAGCTCATTCGTCCTCCTCACATGCACGGCATGAGAAGCAACGTCCTCTACAGCATTCGACAGTTGTGCGTGTTGAGTTGATATTGTCTGTAGTGTCTTGTAGCGCGAGTTGAGTTTTCTTCATGGCATTAAATTTCGCCGAAATTCGGCCGAATTTCGATCGAATTTCGGTTTCGGTAGGTGACCGAAATTCGACCGAAATGGCTATATCGGCCGAAATTTGGGGGGGTCTAGTTCAAAAAACCACCGAGATGACCAAAATTTTGGTCGAATTTCGACCGAAATTCGGCCGAAATTTCGTTTCGGTCCCTCACCGAAATGAAACCGAAATTCGACTTTTAAGGCCTTGGTTTTCTTTCTGTTTGTCCAAGCTGAGCATTGTATGCTCAAGCTCGAGGGGGAATGTTGGAGTATAAGTTGTATGCGTCACTAATGAGAGAGATGGGTAAATGGAACATTTTATGATCCATTTACCCCATCCAGTTGTTTAGTCTTGCATCTACCAGTTTGGAGAAATGGAGACTCAATTGGGGCTATATATAGACCCCCACACCCATTGTATTCATATAAGAAAAGCAATAGACTATCAGCCCTTTGTGGCATTCTCCCGTGATTTCATCCCGCTCCTGAGGGAGTAGGGTTCCATGTTAAAATCCCGATGTCCTTAAATTTATTTATCTTTTCTCTGATTAGCTTCCGTAATATTATTTTCTAACACGTACATCATGCGTCCCTTGGTCATGACAAGCTCTTTCTACAAGAGTTGTCAAGCACATCTTTGTGGGGTATTCCAGGACTCATAAGGGATACCGTTGTTTTGATCATGTTCGTAGGAAGTATTATGTTAGTGTTGATGTCACTGTCTTTGAGTTTATTATGTTCTTGTCTCCAACAAGTGATAAGTTGATTTCTTCGAAGTCTGGAGAAGAGGTATACAAGCCTTTACCTCCAAATTTGTCTACACTGAACTCTACTTCCTCACCACCTTCGTCAATATCCCCACCTCCACCTCTTCCACCAACTTCAGTTGTTGCACCCTCATGTTTTCCTCGGGTTTACCAGCACCGACCTCGTGCTCATGTGCCTCCTCCAACATCCAGCGCGTCCCACGTATGTTTTGAACACTTGGTTTCGATTGATGGCAGTGGTGATTTACATTTACAGCAGGATGAGCAGGTTGTTATAGATGTTCATGTCACTGAATAGGCTGGGGATCTTGATATGCCCATTGCACTACGGAAGCATAGGTGTACATGCACTATGTATCCCCTTGCTTCGTGTGTCTCTCTTACACGTCTTTCAGAGGAGTTCAGAGGTTTGTTGTGGGTCGATCTGCAGTGGAGATACCGAGGTCATACTACCAGGAAGCATTGCAGGTTAGTCAGTGGCGACTTGCTATGGAGGAAGAAATGGCAGTGTATCTCGAGGTAAATGGTGTGTTGTTGATGCTCCCCCTAGTGCATCTGAACAGATACAAAGCCATACCGGTTGCTCGTTGATTCACTCAGGTGTATGGAGCGGATTACTAAGATACATTTTCCCATGTTACCCTCCCCTCTACACTATGGATCCTGATTTTTGTCTATGTGGTATGTAATTGGCCTCTATTTCAGTTTGATGTCAAAAATACCTTCATGTATGATAACTTGCAGGAGGAAATCTACATGCAGCAGCCACCAGAGTTTGCTGCTAAGGGGAAGTTGCATATGGTATGTAGACTTCACAAGGAGATTTATGGTCTTAAACAGAGTCCGTGGGCTTGGTTTCAAAAGCTCTCAGAGTTAATTGAACAACATAGGTTTATTAGATCTACTGCAGATCACTCGCTTTTTGTAAAGAGATCCTAGAGAGGTATTGTTGCTATACTCGTCTATGTGGATGACATCATTGTTACATGTAATGATGAGCAGAGTATTCAGGCAACTAAGGATTTCCTTGGACAACAATTTGTGATCAAGGACCTTGGCAATCTTCGTTATTTTCTTGGTCTTGAATTTGCAAGGAATCAGTGGGGCATGGTAATGATGCAAAGGAAATATGTTCCTAATCTCCTAATTGAGACGAACATGACAGGATGTATGTCTGTTACCACTGCTATGGATCATAATACCAAGCTTTATGATGATGATTATGAAGAAGTTGTCAATAGAAGATATAGAGAACTAGTAGGGAAGTTGTTATATGTCACAATCACTAGGCCTGATATATCATTTGCAGTTAGTGGAGAGCCAATTTATGGAGAAGCCTAGGCATGTCCATATGGATGCAGTAAATATGATCTTGAGATCTATGAAGTCCTCTCCAGGTGCAGGATTCATGTTCAGAAGAGATACATCTCTTACAATGACAGGGTGTGCTGATGCAGACTATGCTGGATGTCATAAGGATACGACGTCCACATCAGCTTTCACTATATTTGTAGGGAGCTCAATGGATTCATGGAAGAGTAAGAAACATACAGTAGTGGCTAGATCTAGTGTTGAATCATAGTATAGCGCTATGGCATAAGGGAGCACAATGTGGGTCAGATCCATCATAACCCGACCTAACTATTGAGGTGTCTCTTCCATGCACTTTCAATACTACGACCAAGTTGTTCATTTTATAGCCAATAATCCAGCATTCCATGAAAGAATCAAGCATATCAAGGTAGATTGTCATTACACTCGAGATCTAATTCAGAAAGGACTCATTTCCACGTCTCATGTTGCGTCAGGTGACCAGACTGCAGAAATGTTCATCAAAGCCATAAAGGTCTTTTTCATTGTTTTTGTTCCAAGCTGAGCATGATAGACATATATGCTCCAGCTTGAGGGGAGTGTTGATGTAAAATCCCAAAAAAAGGTCCCACACCGTGGAAAAATGAAATTTCCGGGTCGGATAAAATGTGAGGAGGTTACTACCGAACAACCCGGCTTAAGCATTTTGGGGGTGGTTAATTGGGTCCGTATGGGCCCGATCCCAAGAGGTTGTTAGGGCCAGTAATGCTCCGTTAACGGACCGGAACCTAAGCCCGGGACGTTACAAATGGTATCAGAGCCGAACGCCCTCTGACAGTGGAAAGGGCTACGCGAGAGGTGGAGCCGCCCCTACAAGAGGTTGGAGGAAATGGCTACCCGGAGCGTGCAGCCGCCACTATCACTGGGAAGAAGTGATGAGCCATGTCGCAACGAGGACGTTGCGAATATAAGTGGGGGAGGTTGTAAAATCCCAAAAAAAGGTCCCACACCGTGGAAAAATGAAATTTCCGGGTGGGATAAAATGTGAGGAGGTTACTACCGAACAACCCGGCTTAGGCATTTTGGGGGTGGTTAATCGGGTCCGTATGGGCCCGATCCCAAGAGGTTGTTAGGGCCAGTAATGCTCCGTTAACGGACCGGGGACCTAAGCCTGGAACGTTACAGTTGAAATATTTGTATCTCTTTGAGTTTTATTTATATTTCTTATTTATCATGTCTTATGTATGTAATTTTCCCATAGAACTTTTCTCTTATATAAGAGAGCTCTAGGACTACAATGAATATACAATTTTATTTTTCCTTTCCACAGCTACCAATTCCTTACTTTGCTAGTTATAAATAAGGTGTCATTTACCATCAAAACATTGTACTACACAAGCAGGTTTTGGTTAATAAAAGCAGGTTGCATGACAAGGCTGTGCAGTGTGAAGGCGAAAGCTAGAAAAATCAGGATGCATTTTTTAAAAGATGAGTAGTTAAATGATAGCGATGGTCAGAAGTCATCCATGAGGTGAAAGTGACTACTTTTATCACATTACTCGATACCCTCTTTTTTTCATTGTATTGAACAGGAAAATGAACATCCATGTACAGTATATTATTACCTTCGAGGAATCAGAAACATCATTAGCCAGTACTTCAATCCGGAGTCTCAATTCTCCACAGCTAACTTTTTCAAGAGGGATCCATACATCTCTAGGAGTGTCAGAGAATCCATCAATGTTTACTAGTGCACTTCCAATGTTCTCATCTCCAAACAAGTCAGAACTAAAACATTTGATCCTGAGATACTCGCCATCACTCAACTCATCAAACTCAAATGTTTGGTCCCAAACAGGATCTGTAGAATGTTTTGTCTTATGAAGAACCTGAAAAGAAAACAATTAAAATTTGTCATCCATTAACTATTAGTTAACATTATTGAGAGCATGCTATTGGTTTTAAAGGGGTAAAACAATCTCCTATTCAATCCACTTTAACAATTAGTATTTGAGTTTAAAGGTTAGCCCCACGCCAGAAGGATTGTGATGTGTAGATGGAGTGGAGTCTGTACAAAAATCCTTGTACAAGTTTTTCCATCAAGAATACGATCAAGGATTCAGCTTTCAAGTCTCTCCACAGTGTAAAATGCCAGCTTTCCTACCTTTGCGAAACAAGTTAATGGTAGAAACCTACGTACAATTGAAACCTTGTCACAAATTTTCTTCACACTTCAAACAGTTGATTTTAGAAACATTGGTACAATTGAAATTTTACCACAAATTTTATTCACGCTTCAGGCTTCGGAAACTATTGCCCATCATATTTGTCCAAAAATTAAAGTAAAGAAAAACAAAGTGAACATCCATTGGTTTGTTTTCCCAGGGAAGTAGCCATCAAAAACCATGCAAATCACTGCATAAACAGCAGATTAACTAACCTTCCCATATTGTAGTTTAACATGAATATCAGATTTTGCAGATTTAACAGCCAGGTTCCTTCCCTCTAATACAGTTGCCTTGATCTTCCTTCCTGTTTTAAATTGGACACTTGGACAGATATTTGCTGGCTGCTGACTTCTTCCACTAAGAGAGCCTTTGATGTTATTATGCCCGTCAGAGAATTGCCACTCTTTCAGCACAAGTTTCACTACTAACTGAAGTACAACAATGAGAAATGTCAACATATGGAGAATAGACAATGTTATAGCGTTATCAAAAGATACAGTACAGAATGGACAAAGTTATCACATGGTATATACTACGGTGAATTTCTGTAGTAGTGCAATGGAAATGCTATTTGAATACACCTATGGTCAAGAAGTTATTTTACACTAGCGTTAAACTAATTATATCAGAAACACATCTCGTAAAAAGCTCCTCAAATATTGGAAGAACCTGTGTATCCACAATAGAATGGTCATCCAAAACAACCACTGCAGGAAAAGCATTACTTGGTAATATGGCGACGAAATCGTTAACTTATTAAAAAGGCCATGCATGACAATCACTGTACCTTCGGGTGCATGCAGAGATTATATAGGATATTTTTCTCTTGTAAGACCAAATGCACACAGAACGGCACCATAGTTGCATCTTCCTAGAGATTTATTGAGTGTGCTCATTCACTCATTTCACAGAAGCGATAAAACAGAGACACCAATTGAAGCATTTAATTACTAAAGTGCAACCAAACAAATTGATGGCAAAGATAATTGTTGAAATGCCTTGCATCCTGATCCATTAGTCAGTCATGATGGAGTAATCGTTCATGTTTGCAACCTCCTCATGAGGTGGATGAAACCACGCCATCTGAAACCAAACCGGAGATCTGTGTAGTCTCCTGATCAAGTTTTTATCTGGAGTTTATGTATATGGATCTGTTTTTCAGGAAGTGGCTAATATAGGCATTCTGATCCAAGGAATATCAGGACAATCATGGGTATCCTTCTGTTTTTTTTTTCCATGAAGAAATATCTACAGTCTCCGGAAATGACACCTAGTTATATGCGACCCATGTAAACCCACATATTTTTAAGTGTTTGATTTTATCTTTATTCTTAATATTTTCTGTATTGTTATTTTTTTCGTAATGAGATGGCTGAGAATAATTGTGAAGGTTTGCGTCAACAACCACAATCACAACCATTATATGAGCTATGACATTGATATGGAACGACCACGACCATGGCCCTTCTATGAGCTATGACCATGATATGGAATGATCATGACCACGTACTTTGTGTGAGCTACGAGCCTACAACCTCCTCATCCAAATGGATCAACACAAACAGAGGCATGCCTCCAGATCTCTGGAGTAGTGATATTGTTGGTGACTGCAAGTCGACTGAGATATGTTACATTCCTCTTATATGGTTGGTTGAGTCGCACCGGCATCTGGTATGGGGTGGCAGCATAACCTGTGTCAAGCTCTACAAAGAAAACCATTAACAATTTCTGTTGGTGATATTCCTTCTATTTGTAGGTGCATTCTAGAAAACAAGCATTATATATTTCAAATAAAGACTTTAGTAGAAAGAAGTACTCTGTCAAGGGATGTCTTGCTTGCTTCAATTTCATCGTGTCGGTCTTCTTCCTCCAACAATACGAGGCGGGTATTTAATTCATCTATTGATTGGCTTATTGGAAATGATAGGCAGGATTGGCCCTACTCTGACAATTTTTTTAAGGAGAAAGACGGTGTAGCCTCAAGAATGGAGTTCGCCTCAAATTTATTCCATTAACATGAGATTACAAATATATACAATCAAAAAGCACCAAAAAAGGAAACTACAAACTAAGAAACAATGACATTAGTGCCATGTAGTGCTCCAACACCCTCTCACAGATAAAGGGCACCACCGAAAGAGTTTCTCATTTCTAGCATACCAAATGGCCCAATGAATGGGAAAAGGACCAGCCGCGTCCTCTTGAGAACTTCCACAAGCCACCCTAACCAAGCTCCAGTACGACGCGTTGTCCACCGTGTGCAGCCATGGCACCGCTGCCCGCTCCCACACCGTGGTCGATGTTCCGTAACCAAAAAAGAGATGCTCGGAATCCTCCTACTCAAGACTGCATCTATCGCACGGGATCTCCCCGGTATCCAAAAGCCTTGCCCTACGAGGCTTGGAAAGAAGTTGCTCGTGTCTCACCAACCACATGAAGAACTTGATCCGCACAGGAACCCAACAAGTAAAAATTTATTCTATAGTCCCAAGCATCCTCCTCCAGAACAACACCACATGACCTGGCGAAAGACCTATATGTCCTCTTCATTGAAAAGCTCCCCTCTTTCCTAGCAAAGTGGTCCTTGCCCACGTTGGGGACATCAACATCCGCCAGATCCCTCAAGAGGGCCACAACCTCATTGCATCTCTAGTCCGACAAAGCAGAAGTGAAAGTTGGGCACCAAGATCCTCCACCCAAACTCGATGCACCATAGCACACATGTCCCATGCAATGGCGAAAAGTCGCGGGTACTTCTCCCTAAGCAGACCCATCCCCAACCAATAATCCATCCAAAATCTAAAGTCACACCCATCTCCCAGCACCAGCCTCACCATCCCACCCAACTCCGGCAAGACATTCACCATCCCCTCCAAAGCGACAAAGACGATGGCCTCCTGCATGCCTCACCTCTCCACGAACTATTGATCTCATAAATGCTCCGCATCACCCTGCAAATTAGGTCATCGGACTTCCCCAGATTCTTATGACCTACTTCGCCAATAGAGCCTTACTCATGAGCTCTAAATTGTGGACACTCAAGCCTCCCTCCCTCTTCGTCATCATCATCGTGTCCCAGTCAACCATGTGCATCTCACCCCCTCTCATGCCACACGTCTGACCAAAAAAAGCGCTCTTCATCCCTTCCAACCTCTGTCGCATCCCCATAGGCATTAACCTCGTTGAGAAGAAGAAAATCGGGATAGCGGATACGGCATGCTTGAGGACCAAATTTCCCCTTAGAGAGCATTCTAGTCTTCCAACCTGCCATCTTACTCTCCAGTCTACCAATTACCACCTAATCCGCCACCCGTAGTCGCCCAGCAAATAGAGGGAGCCCCAAGTATGTGGTCGGAAGAGATCCCTCGGGACAGCGCAAAAAATGACAAAGCTCTCGAGCCTCCTCTTGCATCAAACCAAACGGGAAGACCTTGGACTTGATTGTTCAACTTCAGGCTTGAGATCTCACCAAAGATATCCATAATGTAAAAGGCATGCCTCACATACTCAGGGTCCCCATCAATGAACAGACTGTGTCGTCGATGTATTACAGAATGGGGATAGATGTGCCATCTCTCATATACCCGGCATAAAAACCGTCAGTCGCTGCCAGCCTCGTCATCACCACCAGCGCATCCGCCAAATAACAAAAAGGGCGGTGCCATAGGGCACCCCTGTCACACCCCCTCTGGGGCTGGAAAAAAACCCCCTCCGATCTGCCATTCACCAGCACTGAATAAGACGTCGTAGTGATGCACCTCTTCACTCAATCAATCCATCTGTCAGGGGAAACCTCTCCTTTGCAGCGACTACCAAAGGACAACGTAGTCGTATGTCTTGGAGAAATCCACCTTCCAAAGGACCCACTTCTGATTCTCCCTCTTCTAATCCAACACCAACTTCGATGCCAACACCCAAGAGTCTGCCATATGCCTGAAGGGAACAAAAGTAGTCTGCCCAAGAGCGATGATTCCCTCCAGAACACTCTACAAACTTTGTCAGGACCTTGGCAACAAGCAGGCATTTGATGGAGACCAAGGCCTTCCTCCAGAAGGCATATGTGATTCCCTCCAGAACACTCTGTACTCCTCCTCTGACGATGATCTAATGGAAAGATCGACATCGGTGCTTATTATAGGTAGTAAATGTGATGAGGGGTTGTGAAGTGTTTATGTTTAATTCGGTATGACCAAGCATTTGATGGAGTGCTTTTTCTCCCGAGACTCGCTTGTCATAGGTTAGGAAAGTGTGAGACAAGTTGAGTCCTACTATATATCTGAATATCTAAGGCATCATTCACGTAAGGTGAGGTGATTAACTGAGGTGTGGGAAAGACTTCCCTCATATTTAAGGTCCTGACACGCTGAGTTCTTCATGAATACAACAATCCTTACATTGATTATCTCATTCCAAATCGTCGACCTCGATCTCAGGCGCCTAGCCTAATCCTAATCAAGAATACAACATAGGTTCTGAAATCGCCCATCAAAACCCCAAGAAAAGATCTAACTTGATAGACTGAAAGTCGAGGGTCGAAGTTTGGTGATCAATTCTGCTTTGAAACACTCTACATGAGTTCTTCTCCCGTCCATTTTTAGCTTACAAGGAAGTCTACATGTTATAAGCACTCTCGTAGTATACAAACTCATATGCAATTTTTCTATTTACGCTGACCACAATTCATAAACATACCATCCCAATATCTTGGTCGCAGATGGCATGTTTTCCGACTTTCAAGTTTTATGTGGAAAAAATTTGATAAAGAAAAAGAATGAACTTTATGCATGGGATAGGGTTATTATATAGCATGAAAGCCTACATACCGATAGGTAGAAATTACATGTTAGTCCTCAAAGGGTTACAAAGAGAAATAGAGAACATGGAAATAAACTAAAATAGAAAGCTACACCATTGGCTATATTTTCCAAATGACACCAACACTCCCATCAAGTCGGAGCACATATATTGATCACGCCCAACTCGGAAGTCAACATGGATATGTGTTTCTTTGGAAGTACTTCGGTAAATATATCCACAAGTTGGAATTTTGTGGAATTGCCTAGAGTATTGATCTTCACTCCTTTACAATATCTCAAATAAAGTGGCAGACACCTCAATATACTTGGTTCATAGAAAATATGACTAGGGACAATGTACGTCGTGAACTTGTTGTTACAAAAGAGGATCAAGACAGTAGCAGGGAACCCAAGTTCCTGTAAGAAGGAGATGAGTTAAATAATCTCAATGGTAGCTTCAGTCATTGGTTTGTCTTATGCTTATGCACTTGATTTGAAACTACAGTATGTTTCCAATCATGATCTAAAGAGCATTGTACTGATCACGAGGAACAGTGATCATCATAAGAGCATTTGTAAAATTCTCGTCATATCAGGATAAATTATCAATAGAAGTAGAGCGTGATAAGGAGTGTAGTGTACGTTGTCTATTGAACTTCCATAGTGCAAGGGCGATTTCTGAGGGAGTATCTAGATTTACAGCGATGGGACTACTTGAAGAAGGCATGTCATCCTACAATAAGGAACGAGTAAAGGAATCAACTCAAGCTGTATCATGTGTGTCTTTTCGTAGACAAACGGCAGTGGAGGAAACTCTATAGGAATATCATTAACTGAGTGAAGTATTTGGTATGCTTGAAGAAGGTGACATCAGCAGTAATGTGGTAGTTGCCAGGATCATAACACATGTACCCCTTTTAGGTTCGAAAATACACCACGAAGACACACTTGATGCCACGCATATACAATTTATCTGCAGTGCATCCAAAAGTCCTCACTGGGAGAAGGAATGGTTCCTCTTGAACAGAAGGAAAAGGGATGATCCCAATGAGAATCGACGAGGGTACTTGATTGATAAGGTATGCGATAGTAAAAACGACATACCTTTAGCAGGTTTTAGGGACTTTCATGTTAGTAAGGAGGGTTATAGCAATGTTCAGAAGATGACGAAGTTTCCTTTCCGTCACCTCATTTTCTGTGAGGTGAATAGGGAGGAAGTCTGGTGAAAGATACCCTAAGTGATAAAGGAAAACATACTTGATGGCACGCACATATATTTTATCTGTTGTACATCCAAAAAATTGGCACTAGGAGAAAGAATGGCTCCTCCTGTATAGAAGGGAGAAGGGAGTTATCCCAATGAGGATCAAAGAGGGTACTTGATTGATAAGGTTGCGACAGTATAACAAGCATACCTTAGCAGGTTTTAGGGACTTTCACGTGAGTTAAGAGGGTTATAGAAATGACCAGAAGATTACGAAGCTTCCTTTCTGTCACCTCATTTTGATGTGAGGTGAACGAGAAGGAAGTCTAGTGAAGGATACGCTGAATGACAAAGAAAGTAAGCAATTCCTGTTGAACAAACCCAAAAGCATTCTCAATCCTAGAAGTCATAGCACAAACAAAGAAATAGGTTTTTATGAGTTGAAAGGACTTGACAATTTTCATTAATTTGAGACCAATCCTTTATTAAATACACACAAACTATAATCATCAATAAAACAACAAAATACTTATGACCTCTCACAGGTCACGAACAGCATCCCCAAATGTCAGAATGAACTAAAGAAAAAGGGTGATGAATGACGAGGCCCAATCCTCTGAAGAAAGAAACCCGATGATGTTCGCCCAACTGGCATGCTTCATAATCAAAAGTCTTCAGCGAGAACAGTTCAGGAAAAATCTAAGAGAGGGCTCTGGCAGAAGGATAACCAAGATGCAAATGCCATAGGATCGGGTCAGCAAAAATCAAGACAACACTAGCAGAAATAGAGTCAGCAAGATATCAAGATAGTATAGGTCATTTTTCTCATGGCCACCCGCTAAAGATCTGCATTGTCCAGATGTCCTGAAAATAACAACAACACTCGTCAACAATCACTCTGCAATTCAATTGACCACATATCTGTGAAGAGATAGTACTCAAAGAAAAGTCAGGAGCACAGAAAACTCCAGAAAGCGTGAGTTTGGAGGAGAACTCCATAGTCCTAATGTAGTAAAACATAAAAAAATATATAAAAACAAGCTCAATAATACGTGTATTGATATAATACACTTCAAATTTTTCATAGGTGATACTAATTTTAAATAAAAATTAATAGTTTATATAACATGTAACTACTTATATTAGTTATATAAAGTATAAATGGTATTAATAAAACAATTTGTACATATTAAATACCATTAGAAAATTCAATGGATAAAGAGCAAAATAGGCCGGGGGTCGGCCCATGGGCGGACTTTGGACATAGGTTTTTTAATCTTAGCCAGTTCGACCTGGCCCATGGGCTGACCCGGCCCGCATTATGACGAGGTCCATATATCAACGATATTATCTATTTTTTGAGGCCCAAAAGAAGGGGAGACACTCAGTGGTGTTCGTCCCAACTAATAAATAAGAATTAAGTAAACAAGTAATTTACAAAGGTACCGAAAGAAAGGACAAAAAGGATTCTACAACAACACCCAATCACCGACTAAACGCACACAGTGCACAACGATGTTCTCCTTGTAAAAGCGTTGTCCCAAGAAAAGAGCCGCATTTCTGCCCAGCCAAATCGCCTATAGGCAAGCCACGGGCCATAAGAGCGCCCTCTGCTCCCTATCTTTGTTGGCCACCAACGAACCACAGAAGGATGCCACATCAGAAGTGCAAACCCAGTCTACAGTTGCTTCCTCCCATACCTCCGTGACCCTAGGACACGCGAAGAAGAGGTGCTCAACGGACTCCACTGCATTGTTGTACAAAAAGCACCTATCAGAGATATTGCCAAACAACCTCGCGCATTGATCCCTTGTCATCAACCTCTGTCTACGAAAAAGGCACAGGAAGAATCCCACCCGTTCAGAGAGCCTCAGACCCCAAAAGAAACCGCAGTCATGCATCATAATCTCCGATCGCGATGGCGGGGGCCTACATATCGCCCCATACGCCTTCCTCGCCGAGAATGCCCCCCCCCCGCCCCCCGCCAGGCCCAATGGTCCCTCCCGTCGGAAGGACGACCGGCAGCCCTGATGGCATCCAGCAGGGCGAGAAAATCCTCAAGCTCGGATCGGAGAAATTAGTAGAGAAAGCCGGGAACCAACTACCATCCGCCCAGCAAGAGGCGACACAGGCATTCTTATCAGCTGTCAAAGCGCACAGGCGAGGGAACCGCGAGCTCAATGCCCCCCCCATCTAATCATCCGTCCAAAACCTGAAAGAGACTCCATTACTAAGCACCGGCGCAAAGAAAGATAAATATCTTGAGAAAACCTCCCGCATCCCCTTCCAAAAAGTCGTCTGAGAACCCTCCATATCCGCCGCCGATGGAGACGCCCCACTAACACCGTGAATCTCGCGCAAAAAGTTGCTACAAAAATCCTCACCTGGGCCCCAGATTCTGCTGGCCCATTTAAGAAGGCCTCGTTAACATGCTCCAGTCTCCGCACACCCAACCCTCCTTCGCTCTTGCACCGCGTTACTTCCCCCCACTCAATCAAGTGAATCCTTCCTGATACTTCCCCACGTTTGCCCCATAGAAATCTCCTCATAAGCTTCTCTAGACGAGTGTGAATCCCCACCGGCAACCGACGGTTGGACAAGAAATAAACCGGAATAGAGGAGAGTACCGCCTTAAGGAGTACGAGGCGTCCCCCTGGAAAGAATGGCTGACTTCCACCCAGCCAGCCTCGACTCCATCTTCTCAACGACCTTGCACCAATCCCTCAGCCTAGCTCATCCAACAACCAAAGGCATCCCCAGGTAATCAATAGGCAGGGAGCCAGTATGAGACCCCAAGATACGACCGCAAGCGTCCGCCTCCTCCGTCGAAAGCCCAAAAGGGACCACCTTCGACTTGCCTACATTCTTGTATAGACCCGACAGCTCACTAAATAGGTCTAAGGCCGCAGACATGCCCGAGACCTCCGCAAGGTCCCCCTCAATAAAAAAGATAGTGTCATCAGCATATTGTAACGACACGACGAACCCACCCCTGGAGTATCCCGCCGATAGCCCGCAATCAACAACACGGCCAGCAATGCGGGCAAGAACATCTGCAGCGATGACAAAAAGAAGGGGAGCAAGGGGGCAGCCCTGACGGACCCCCCTTCTCGGTTGGAAGAAGCCCCCCTCCGGACGGTCATTAATCATAATCGAAAAAGAGGTCGTGGTTACACAACGGCGCATCCAAGAAATCCATACCTCCGGGAACCCTCTCCTTCGCATAACCGACTAAATGAACTTCCAGTCAAGGCAATCGTATGCTTTCACGAAGTCAACGTTCCACAGCACTCCACGTCTCCCCTCCTTTGTCCAGTCCGCCACCAGCTTCGAAGCAACAGTAAGGCAATCCGTTATCTGTCTTCCTTGAATAAAAGCCGATTGCAACGGGGAGATGATGGAATCGAGTACTCGACCAAGCCGCAAAGCAAAAACCTTTGCCACAATAAGGTAGAGAGCATTAGAAATAGCATTGAGGCGGTAATCTTCAATCCGCTCGGCTGAAGGGGATTTAGTAAGCAGCACAATGAGCGCCCTATTAATCCGATTGAAACCCGTATTGCCACCACAGAACTCGGCAATAACCTCCAGCACCTCCTCGGCAACCAGATCCTAAAAGTCCCTAAAGAAGGACACCGGGAAATCGTCAGGGCCCGGAGCCCCATCCACGTTCAACTCCCACACCGCCGCCTTAGCCTCCTCCAAAGACACCGCATGCGTCAGGCCCTCACACATCGTGGACGAGAGCGGCGCAGCCCCAACCCCCGTCCAACGCCAAACCCTTGGGATGCACCTCGCCGAGAACTCCTTGAAGTGATCCGCGATTGCACTCCTCATCTCCCTATCTCCTTCTACACGAATGTCATTTATCGTGATCGAGCGCAAAGCGTTAGAGCGCCGCCTTTCGCTAGAAATTCAATGAAAGAACGCCGTATTGGCATCCCCCTCCTTCAGCTACGACGCCCTCGATCTCTGACGTCACTCAGTTACACGCTTAAGATCCTCGGCCGCGATTCGCTTCTGCGCGAGCGAACGCGCAGCCAATTCCTCCAGCAAAAGCTCCCTATCATTCTCCACCGCATCAAGGTTGCTGACCACCCCTTCCGCCTCCGTCCTGGGGGCAATCCTCGCCGCCCTAGACTCCCGCTTGAAAGACGAAAGCCTCTACCGTAAAGAATCGAGCTTGTGGGCAAACTTTGATACCGCAGAGCCCTCCACCTGTACTTGTGACCAATGTGAAGCAACCAACTCCATGAAGTTACTCTCCAATAACCAGCACCTCTAACACCTGAAAAAGCCCCTCATCGCGGGCGCACCACCACAATCCCACAAAAGAGGAGTGTGATCAGACAAGGTCCGTGGCCTAGCAATCACAGTACAAAGAGGGTAACATTCAAGAAGCTCCGTAAAATGCCAGGAACCTGTCATTACGCGAGCGCGAGTTGGAATTCCTCCAAGTGTAAGCAATATCCCCCGCAACCAAATCCTCGAGAGACAAGGAATCCACCACCTCCGCAAAATCCAATGAGCTCAGGTCCTGTCCTCCCCTGGACCGTAGCCGATCCGACGTACGAAGGGTAACGTTGAAGTCCCCCCCAACGAGCCACGGGACTCCCGCGAACAGCCTACTCACCTCCCGCGGATCCTCCCATAACTCCTTTCTTTTAACACGGCAAGAAGGCCCATATACACAAGAAAAAGCAACAGGCAAAGAAGAGTCCATAGGTGCCAAAAGAATGGAGATTACATGTCTCCCCCTGAGTACCGAGCCCAGAGCCAATGTCGTCGACCTCTATGCAATAAGCAGACCACCCGTCGCACCCTCTGCATCGAGAGCCCTGACCTCATCCAAACCTCCCGCACCGAATGTTCTCCAAAGAACATCATTCACCCCTTGAAGCTTCGTTTCTTGCAACATGATCACATCGCAACCCCATTCTGTGAACCGCGATCCCAAAATTCTCCTCTTATCCTCCTCCCCCAATCCCCGCACATTCCAAGTAAGAATCTTCATAGGGAACTACTTACTGCCCCCCAAAGCGGACCACACCAGCAGCCGCCGCAACAGTATCTTTAAGAGTCGAGCAAGACTGCGGCTCGGGGACCGTCGTCCGAGCCCTATTCCTCCTCCTGTACCTATTCCCCGATCTCTTCTCAGTCGCCCCTTCACCAGCTCCATCACCTTCCACCTCAATGAGCATCACAAACGGACAAGAGGTAGAAACTCGACCGGAGGCGGCGGACGAGGGGCCCTCCGACACAGGTAACGCCGAGCTGCCATGAAACCATCCCCCATATCCGAAGAGGTCCAAGAGAAGCCATGCCCCACTGAAATGTCATCCGCAAGCCAGACGAGAGAGTCACTTTAGCCGCCTGGTCCGAAAAGGCCGCAGAAGAGGGGGAGAGATGAAAAGGAGTAGGGCCCAATCGGCCCTCCGCATCCGACCCGAGAGATGCAATATTTGGCACCAAAAAATGCCCGACCCGCAAAAGGATCCGAATGTCGAAACCGCAGGTCGGGATCCGAAGCCCGAGCCCAAAAGCGAAAAGGCGCAGATATATCAGGAGTCACTCCTGTCACCTCAGCCGACAAACTGCCCTTTGAAGATACCTTGCAAGCACCCGAGATGAGAATCCGAAAGGCCGTGTGAAATCATTCCCGCGGGACAAGCCATGCGAAGCGTCCCCTGGGAAGGCCAACTGGCACCCGGAAGGCGAGGCGACGTCAACCACCCTTGGAACCTCCGGCGAGGCGACTCCGATCCCCCTCGGCACCTCCAGCGGAGGCGGTGGCTCTATGATCGTCATCTCCACTCTACATCGGAAACGCCCAACCTCCAAAACCTCGCTGAAAACGTGGCCACCAGCATCATCAAGCAAACCCTTGTTACACACCATCAAGACCTGAGAGATTTTATGAGCCGAACCCGGTGCCAACCCATCATCGATGATTGCGAGCCACCTCACCCCACCGCCGGAGAGTCCGGTTAAGGCAGTGGACCGACCTGGAGAGAAAGGGGACTCCATGAACCTCTGCCTCGCACACCTCGACGTCAGAACACGCCCCGTCCGCAAAGCGCAAATCTCTCCAAAAAATATCATCCACCGCACCATTCTTAATTAGCCGCTCACACTGTAACGCTGAAAGGCCACGGGCACAGCAACGTTTACCATCAATAACCACGACGTCCCCTGCGAACTGCGACCCCAAGAACCCATGCAGATGGTCCCTCACCATGCCCACGGAGATGGGCTTTCGCAATGCGACCCCAACCACCACCAGGTTGTTAGCACCCTTCACGTCATCCTTCCCAAGTTTAACATTTGCAGGAGCCGGCCTTTCGGCCATGCTAATCGGTAAGATGGAGGTACTCGTCACCCTCGGAGCGATCTCGCCGCCGGCACCAATAGCACTCTCCGGAGCACCCGCAACCACATGCGCGAAAGACCGATGTTCCCGCCTGGAAAAGGCTCCACTTGCAGCCGCCCTTCCGCCTTTGACCGCACCAACACGAGCCGGAGTTCTATCCGATCCTCGGTCGAAACGAAACCAGCAAAAGGCCTTATGGTGGCACACCCTCCCGCACGCAAAGCACCTCGGGGGAACATCACAAGACGATGCCACATACCCCCGACACCCGCACCGGAAGCACCTCTTCTCCGGTTTCTTGTGGGACACATGCACCCAACTTCCTCCATCCCCCTCGTCAGCTACCTCGGCACCATCCCCATGCACGACGGTACCCGCATCGCCCCGCGAGCTCCCGCCTCCCCAGCGCGCCACCTCCTTCCCATTTCTATCACCCCCACTGCCGAACATCCACCTTCACCCCCCTTCAAGACACCCGCCCCGCCGCCTTCCCCACGGCCCGCCTCTTCAAGCACAGCAACAATCCCCCTCGTACTCCCTCTGGCACTCCCCCTCGCTCTCCATCAACGCTCCATCAACGATATTATCTATGTGATCTTGATTTTACCACTTATTTACCTATTCACAATATTAAAACACATAATGATTTTTATATTTTGTTTCAGGTTCAGTAGAATTTAGGGTTTAGGGATTAGGTAGATTATGGTGCACTGGGGGTACATACGACAATTCCTCAACTTGGTTGGGGATCTTCCACCCCTTTGGGTTTAAGAAATGGATATGAAACAACTCTATAGCTTCTATATATCCCATATAGCTTGTTCGTTTTTGTCATTTATCTTCGTAAATATTGAAGCATATTTATTATGTCTGTAATTAATTCTATAATTCATTAGAACTATGTTCACGGCGGTTACTTAAATGAACGAAACATTGTCTAATTAATCATTATCAACATTTAGAATCAAATTCTCGTATATTTTTATGAACAAAAGATGTCTTCTAAGTGTTGTTGACTTAATTATTTCGATTTTTATTTCCAGTAACTATCAGTCAGCTCAACAATATGTCTGATATGACCGATATGGTGTGATATAAGACATGCGAATGAGAGATATGTGTGATATAAATGTGCATTTGGAAGTTATTATTGTTTAAGATCTTGGATTGAATGATATCAATTTCCAGTATGTATCAATCAAGAATCAACATTAACATCGATTTGACAGTTGTGCGATATAAGAGGCATATATGAGCAATATGTATGATATAAGTGTGTATTTGTAAGTTTTTTATTGTTGTAATAACTTGGACAATATTAATTTGCGAAAAAATGGTCGAAAATGGCTTTTTGAGCCATTTTCAACATTTCCATCGAAACGATTAAAATTTCCCAAAATTTTTTCGAAATTTCGATTTTGGTGGGGACCCAAAAGAAAACGAAATTGAGATTTCGAACACTGCCTGCAGCAACCTCCAATGGCAAGACTGTTCATCTTAATGATGCAGATTACTCCCGCCTAATGCAAATCCTTCAGACTCCAAGGCCTACTACCACTAGTAATACTACCATTGCTGCTCCGACTACTCCTTCAGGTACAGTAGCCAACTCTTATGTCACTCCTACTCCGGCTTTCATTATTGATTCTGGTGCATCTACTCATCTTCTTGGAGAAGGCAGTATGCTCACCCCTTCTGCTCCATCTACCTCCGTGAAGTCAATTCGAAGGCTAATGGAACTCAATCACCGATTACTATTGTAGAAACTATGGAATTCTCTTCCAAGCTCTGACTTTCTGGGGTTTATTATGCTCCTAATTTTCCTCTTAGCTTGTTGTCAGTACACAAGCTTTGTGTTGAGCTTTATTGTCGAGTGATATTTGATGAGTTTTGTTGCTATTATAAGGACATTCGGACGAGGCAGATTTTAGGTGGAGGTCATGAGAAGAACAGTCTGTATTAACTTGATGTACCCTCGGACTTCGAGTTTGTTGGTGTTGCATCCAATCTCCGAAAACTCGCTCCTATGGCATATGCACCTTGGGCATCCTTCTACAAAGGCCATCTCAATGATGTTTCCTAAACTCCCTACTCCAAAGCCCTTTCAATGTGAGGCAAGTGAGCTTGGGAAACATTAAGTTTTGTTTTCGATTCGTACAACATCTCGTAGTACTATTACTTTTCATCTTGTTCATTACGATGTTTGGGGACCTTGTCTGGTCCGCACATTAAGTGGTCATCGCTATTTTATAGTTTTTGTTGATGGTTATAATCAATCTTCTTGGGTATATCTAATAAAAGAACGTTCGGAAATTAATTAAATTGTCAGAAATTTCTTTCAATACGTTAAAACTTTCTTTTCTAGCATTGTTAAGATCAATCGTACTAAAAATGCTCTTGAGTTAAACCCAACCGGACTTGACATCTTTCTTTGCATCCCGGGGAACTTTTCACTAAACATCATGTCCATATATCTCACAACATAATGGTATAGCTGAGAGGAAACTTCGATACTTGCTAAATGTTTCCAGATCTCTTTTTAGTCAAATGTGTGTTCCTAAACACTATTGAGGATGCTATCTTTACTGCAATTTATCTCATCAACCATGTTCCTTTGTCTGTTTTCAGAGGAGGAACTCCATTTTCCTTACTTTACCCTACCGAGTTTTCATTTCTCATACCTCTACGAATTTTTGGTTGTATTTCCTTTGGTCATAATTTTCATGCAGCTGACAAATTATCCTTCCTTACCATAAATGCATATTTTTGGACATCATTGGGGACATTTCTGGCATCCAAGTTAATAGGGAAAAGTCGACGGTGGTGCCCTTTGGACTTTCTAAGCAAGCAGCGCAGGATACGGCAACAATTTTGAGGTGTCATATTGCTAGCATGTCGATAACATACTTGGGGCTCCCTTTGGTAGCCAGGAGGCTGAAGTCTAGTGATTGAAGGTCGATCTTGGATAGGGTGAAAGGAAAGCTGGCGGGTTGATTCTTCTGAAGGATGTCCTCTAAGCTATCACTATTTTCTTCTGCTCCACGAGATTACTACTAGCAGGGGTGCGTACAAAGATTGAAACTCTAATGAGATAGTTCTTCTAGTCCGATAGAAGGCACGAAAAGAGAGGGTTCCATTTGGTCGATTCGGGTAATATTATGAAGGCGAAAAGGCAGGAAGGACTAGGAGTATTGCGGGAGGAAGAAATGAATAAAGCATTTATGGCGAAGTGGGTGATAAACTTTGGAGGAATTCTGAGGACCAGGTATGTCATCTCCTAAGGAGAATCTATGGGATTTCCATGTCATTGGAGGTCGTACATGGGCGTGCTCCATCCTCATTGTGGCAATGTATTGCTAGAATCCTTCCGGAGATGGCGATCAAGCTAAAACTGGTTCTAGGGGATGGGGAGAAATTTCTTTTTTGGCTTGACGACTGGACGTGCGATGGGGTCCTAAGGGAGCATTTCTCGTACCTCTTGAGACTAGCTCGCAACAGAGAGGGATCGGTCCATCAGATGTGGGAGCAGGAAACATGGTCCCATACGCTCATTTCGGATTTGTCAGATCATAGGTTGGAAGAGCTTCTAAGATTGCAGCACGAGTTGACACAGTTGGGAGGGGCCCTTAGCGAGTAGGGATCACTTTGCATGGGAAGAGGGGAGATTCACAATGAACAAGGCATACCCTTTTTTCATATGGTACAGGACGATATAAGAACCGACACAGGAATGATTTGGAGGAGCAGAGTGTCGAACAGAGTCAAGGTATTTCTGTGGTTGTTCATACTTGGTAGGGTTCTTACCAAAAGCCGTCAGTATCGGTTGCTAGTATTGAGTATTGTACATGCGACAAGTGTAGGATGGCAGTGAAAGACGTGAACCACATGTTCTTCTCGAGCCCTCATTCAACACAGGCTTGGAGCAGGGCCAACAACCAGTGGCTCGCCAATGATGATAGATCCACCTTCTGGACATGCATTAGATCGGTGTACGACAATGGCCATGAGGATATTCCATATCCTTTTGCAATTTTGTGAGCAATTTGTTGTGATAGAAATGATGCAATCTTCAGTGCCTAAATATTTTACACAAAAAATGTGTGTGGGCATTGTATGGTGCTTTGTATGTCATGGAGCGTGTAACATGAAGTATTCTCTTTTCATTACTTCTATTATTAATATTAGTCGTGGTGGATCCCATCTTGGGATACCACCCTTTCTCTTCTCAAAATATATGTATATACACATATATTGTATACATCCCTTTTTATTTTCTAAAGGATAGCAAAACTTAGCCACCCAAAAGAGGTGTTGGGTCATCATTCCTATAGCAAAACTTAGCCACCCAAAAGAGGTGTTAGGTCATCATTCCTATTTTTATCCTCGTAGAAGGTTTCTACGTAAATCGTGTGTCTCCTTTGTTTGATTGACCTGTTATTGTTTTCCACATTTGTCAAAAAGTCCATGCTTTTAGTCGAGATTTTGTTTATTTCCATATATCAAGACATTAAATTCCAATATTCCATAGGTCCCTTGAGCTGATTGATTCTATAATAATTGCAAATGATTGTAGTTATGTTTCTAGATAAACACCCTCAAAGGATTACTTGCATTGAGACTATGTAGCACTTTAAGAGAGCATACTTCTATCAATTTTTTTTAATTTTCCTTTTCAAAAAGATGGTCATTTGCAAGAAAAATGAGCTTCACACATTAACTTCCTTGAGGTCTACGGTGGGCATCAATAATATAAAACTGCCATGATGCACCTCGATACCTGAGAAATGCAATAGGCATGTCGGGACATGAAGCTAGTTCTATATTCCTAACAAGAGTTGAGGATAGATTGTAGCCTTCAAATCAGCAAAATGAAACAGTGATTTGTAACTGAAACTAAAACTGAATGGATATTGGAAAATTTTCAAGAGTTTGATTTGCCAAAGGACTCAGTAAGGGGGATACGTATGCTGAACGTGAACGCCTACAACCAAAGTATGATGATGTTTACATCAAATTCAAATGTATAAGATTATTGAATCATTCTCTCTTTGGCAGCGCTTACTTACTATTCTTTTGTCTTCTATGATGTGGGCTATCATCCCAGCCCGCTCTATATTTTTGGCATACCAATTATTGTTACACTCGCAACAAAGCATACCACCAGGTATGTGGTGTTTGATTTGTGTTGCAGCCATTGTATTAGCTTTACTTCACTTCACATTGGTATAAACCAGTGTGATGACTCCGAGAAGTTTTCTTCTTTTTTGAAAACAATACATATGTTTATGTTAGGAGAACAGCCCTAGGGATTATGTCATTGTGTTTCATTTTTAGGTAAAAGAAAACAAATATAGTACAACAGCAATTTCAGGTATTACCAAACTCCTAACTAACTTGAGACTCAAGGCGAAATCACATTAATGATGCAATGCTATGTGGGTTCATTGTGGTTTGCTAATGAGATATGTGTTTATCAAGAGCTTATACAAAAAAACAAAGGGAGACAGAAAATCTCCAGATTGTCATTCAAGTGTACGCTACTTCACTGTCAGCTATTTTATTTAAGATCCTGGCTCTTCAACCTCTGCTGGGGAGGGCCACCGCAAGGCATACTTCACAACCATACCTTCACACTATAGATGAGAACATTCCAAAATACCATGAAAAACATACCTCCCCGCCATCCATTCCCTCAAAAGGAACAACCATTTCCACTTCCTTTCCACAATAAGGAGCTTGTTTTGCTATTATGCCGGATTCAGCCCCTATTGCCCAAAATGTTGTGGAATCATCAGCTACATACTTCATCTGTATAAACTTGTGAACTTCAATATTGCTAACATATTGGATTAGAAAGTTAATCAATGAAATAGAACCCTTACCTTTATTTCACAGCTTGTCAGATAATCAAATTTGACCCCATTTGAACTGCTGCACTCATAAAGATTGAACTTAAGAATGCCACTAGTTCCATGTAAAAACATATTGAATGTATCATCCCATCTAGGGTCTGACCCTATAACAGGACTCGTTTTTCTTGTTAATCCGCCAATCTCCACCTCAACATATGTTAGCAAGCTCTTATTTCTGATGCTACCGCCCCACTGTTCATTTCCACTACTTTGTCTGCTCAATGACTCACTACCTGTGCCCACAAGCGCCAATTTACGAGCAGAAACAACAGTAACAGAGAGGATACATCCAATAGCTTGTTTTCTTAAATCTACAGGAGGCAAGGAGAAACATCCACGACGAGGCTCCACCATTGTTTTAGCCAATGTTTCATTCAAAACTTTCACCTGGAAGTAGAAAGATAGATATGGGGAATCAGTTTTCGCATCTTAAATACTAGAATCACTTTTTTTACAAAAGAGACGAAACTAAGATGTTTTTTTAATGTAAGCAAACTAATGATTCTGTTACCAAAATAACATACCAGCCAAGTTGAAACACCAGGTAGTTCTGTTGCAGGAAGTGTTTGGCTCCCACCACTTCCAAATGCAACACCTATTTTCACCTCCGGAGGGGCTTCAAAAGAGTAGAGCACAGCTTGTCCATCAAGAACAGGAGTAAGAAGCAGCTGAACATGGATTGGAGAATAATATTTATTAAAACGAATGTTGGTGGTTCCATAAGTAGTCACCAAGAGAAACACTTTCTTTTGGCATGCTAATAGACTTATAATATGCTTCTCATCTAAATTAAATAAATCAAAACATGGTAGATTTCTAATGGTTTGGTAGTAGTGCAGTGTTCCTACCACCCAAAAGACCCGGGTTCAAATCCCTCATTGTCGGGGTTGCGTTAGATAGCCTACAGCCAACATAAAAACTAGTTGAATCTTTCAACATGGATTAGAGCAAGAATCCATGTAATGACCCTACTTAAATCTTATGGTGAATTCTAATATTATGTAAGAAAGCAAATGGATGTTACGTGCGGATCTATTTACCATGTAACCCTATAGATATTGTCCTCATATTCTGCATTTTTACTTTAATAACATAATAAGAAAACTCTAAAATCTGTGCAAAATCAAGGCATTGTGTTCTCAGTTCTCCCTCTGAAGGAGGAAGGTTTCCCACAAAAGATCCTTTATTTGGTGTCGCTTCTACTTTTTGGTGATATCAACATGGTGTTGCAAATGATATATTCATAACTCATTTTTCAAATGGTTGTTACGTGTGGATTTAATAACATCGTGCACCCATAGCTATAGTACTAATCCTGCATTTTTCCTATTATAACTTGGTAAGGGAACTGCTAAAAGCCATGTGAACTCCAGGGCTTGTGCTCCCAGTTTTCTCTCGAGGAGGAAGGTTTTCCATATGATTATTTATTTGTGGTTGCATCTTGTATTTGATGATTTTAACACGGTATCAAACATATAGATAGAAACAATATAGGATAAAAGATAGTTACTAGAATTTGCTTCTATATGGAGTATATCCTTCCCTATCTCCAAATCCATAACATCCTCTAGAGATCCTAGAAATCCTTTGGGTACTCCAAGAGAGTTCATAATGTCTTTGTTATTCCCATCAAATTTAATATATAATTATGTACTCATATTTTGACCTCTCTATACTTATGTATAAAGAGGTAGAGAATCTATTAGCATATCTCCATTCAATTATTTCTGAGCAGCGGTCCTAGACCGATATTCCACACTTTTGACTTAATATGTTCTCTCCCCCATTAAAGTCTTGGCAACATCTCACATTAAGACCCCCACCGCACCATTTGTGGCACTCACAGCAGCAACCAGCTACTGTTGTATCGCTGCAGCAGCCACCAGCTGCTGTCGGTTTGCGCAGTGACTGCCAAGTGCCAACCACCACAACAATCATCACATGGTCACCAACCACTATTGTGGCACTGCTGAAACACTCCCTATTCCTGGCAACCTCTAGCGCCACCGTGAAAGTTCTCCGCGATCTGCTGCAGCCATGTGCATCCCACATTGTTGTTGTATGTCGCTCCATACATCCTCGCATTTACTTATGTTTTTACTTGCAACAGTGTTTACCATGATTTAGGCAAGTTCAGACTTCAGTTTGTGACTGCCTTGAGGTTATGTCTTGAAGTTCATCTAGAGTTTCATAGTCCAAGGTGGCATCGCAGACAACAGACAACATGAGGAACAGGTTCTATATCAGATCATAGAATTGGACCGGACCAACTTTGTCTAATGGTTATGAATCTCCCTGATGTCAATTAGAGGACAAAGGAAGCTGCACTTTTTCTTGAAGTCAAAGCCAAATGTGAAGATAAGTATGCCACCTAGGATGAAAACAATGGCACAAAGTAATCGCAACTCGTAAGTGGTGTCATTCCGCATATTGCACATCAACACCACATTGTAACATCTTTGTCTTCTTGTAAGTGGTGTCGTTTCTGCAGAGAAAGATAGAGATGTTACATGTGTTATCTTGACCCCAACAACGCTACGACACGTTTTTATGACCAACATCACTGATCACACTTGTTTTTGTTCCTGCTTCTCCCCAGTGTCCTACACTTACTGCATGTATTCTCTCCAACTACATTCTGACATCCTTTTAACTGTGAATACACTTAAAACGTGGTCTTTGTATCTTTCATTGCATCTTTGTTGGGATTTAGTTGAGGAGGGTCTTGTGGCCATGTTTCCTTGTTTCCAACAAGAAAAATGTTCCATGGTATGCTTTCAGTTGATGTTTTTTAAGTATACCAAAAAATGTACTAAGCCTTCTCCCACTATAAGTAGGGTCGGCTACATGGATTCTTGCTCAAATCCATGTTGAAAGATTCGATTATTTCTATGTTGGCCGCCGACTACCTAACGCAACCCCTGCAAGAGTGGGATTTGAACCCTGGTCTTTTGTGTGGTAGACACATTGTACTACCACTAGACCATTAACTGGGTAAAGAATTGATGTCACCAATCACCAGTAAAAGAATTGTAATAGGTATAACAATCATCAATAAAAGAATTGATGTCAGGACTTCTATAAGAGATTACCACGACAGCATGAGATAAATTAATAACATACAATCAAGCTTGTAAAATTCGAACAACTACTTGGCCCAGTCCGATTGGGGGAACATCATATAGTTAGGTTACAAGGAATATCAATAGTTTATATTATTATGTTTTGTACTATTGTTAATGCTAGTAGTTACTGTAAATATCTACATAGGGTTGATTTATTCTTATATGTTATTCATTCACTGCTAAATGCTATTGATTAATATATTTATGCTATTCAATTTAATAAATTGTTGAGTTTTTAAATAGGTGTAGTATTCTTGTCATGTTTTTGTCAT
This sequence comes from Ottelia alismoides, assembly GCA_037367405.1. Lineage (NCBI taxonomy): Eukaryota > Viridiplantae > Streptophyta > Magnoliopsida > Alismatales > Hydrocharitaceae > Ottelia > Ottelia alismoides. Next base: position 269,235 of record JAZKJV010011752.1, read on the forward strand.
ATTTATATGAATGTATTATATGATTCAAATTGTCTAATCTATGCAGATACATAAGAATACATACATACATATATGGGAAAAATGGGACTGCCCCCTAGAGGTAGCCAACATGACTGCCCCTACTCCATTTTTCGCAAAAATTTTTTATTTTTTTGAAAAAATATCACCATGTATATTCATCCCTATATTCCTCCTATATGTAATTCGAATTACGTCAGAAATAGAGACTTCTACGGCCTCCATCCAGGCGTCATTTTTTATCGGTCGCAGGATTTTTTAAATCGACCTTGTCTGGATGGAGGCTGTAGGAGTCTCTGTTTCTGACGAAATTCGAATGACATATAGGAGGGTTATAGGGCTGAATATACATGATGATATTTTTCAAAAAAAAATAAAAAATTTTGCCCAAAAATGGGAGGGATCGCCATATCGCGATATATCGTCGATATATCGGCGATATATCGGTATCGACAGGTCACCGATATATCGCCGATATGGACGATATCGGGTATCGACAGGAGAAAATGCCTAATGGATACCGGGTTTCGACGATATGCGGCGATATATCGCCGATATATCGGCGATATATCGATATCGACATTGTATCGAAACGATATCGATATCGATATTTCCTTCCTTGCGGGGCAGCCATGTTGGCTGCCCCCAGGGGGCAGCCCCATCAACCCCTACATATATATATATATATATATTGATTTATATATTTAAATTAATAAAAAATTAAAATCATCTAAAGCCTTACTAAATCCAATTAATCACTCAATTGTTGGTTAATCCGTGGTCAGTAACCAGATTGACCGAGTACCATCTACCAACTTGTACAACCTTGTTTACAATTTCTGAAATGTATATGTTCTGACTTAAATACACTTCTTATATTTCTAATGTCATACACTGTATGTTGTTATATTTCTAATGTCATACACTGTATGTTGCACACTGATAACAACTCCGGACATCAAATCTGGTTGACATTGAATTCTGGTAGCATTGGGGTAATTTGCACAAGCAATCCACGTAGCATTGTGGCCATTTGCACAAGCACTCCGCTTTTAAAGTTTTTCAAAACTAAACTTGGTAAATTTCTTGCCCCACCTATAGTGGTGAAAGCATCGTCTGAACAGTTAATGAAAAAATACAACAATTATAGAAAGTTTTTCTATGTGCATCAATACGCATAACACTATGCATCTTTAACACTGCATTCTAAATTTTGCTAAGATTTGTGATCGCTCGATTGAATCTAATCCGCCATCATATGTTAATATCCGCTAATCTTTCGACATTGATGTGTTGTAAACCATCTACATGCAATCCCGGTGCTGTGTTCGGGGGCTAACCGAGCTTCAGAGGGAACGCCTCATCGCAATGGGGACGTGGGTGATATCTGTTGGAGACGTCTTCGCTTCGCTGACGGTTCCTGCGAGAAGTTCGAGGTGTGCATCGCGAAGGTTAAAGGGGTTCCATTCCTATCCCGGACAGTCGATTGCTTGAGGATGGCCCTGGGCTAGTGGGGTCGTGTTTGTGAAATTCCCTCAGACTGGGTGCCGCGGTTGACTTCACAACCATTTTGATAGAATGCTCATCGTCCTTCCTTGATGACGTTGGAGATAAACGGCAACGCTGCTTTTCCGAGATGAAGGTTGGCGGTTTTACGTTTCAGATCGAGATGACGATCGACTCGCCTCCATCTCCTCCGCCTCCGACCGCCGCAAGGATGGCGGAAGCTGAGGAGGCTTGGGACGCCTCGTTTTTGGAGACGGCGGTTGGCTTTCCGAGAACTTTTTGGCGTGAAGAGGTTCGCCCCCCCCCTCCCGCAACACGCGGCGGCCCCCCAACTACCCAAAAAGATTGCCCCTGGCTCAGACTTTGTTCCTTTTGCATGGCAGCGTAGACGCTACCTCGGTGGGCCCGCCGTCTGATGTGGCTCTTAGGACGGTCGTCCTTTCCAATTCCGATGTCGATCCCCACACGTTTCACCCGTTTGCTTACCCTTGTCTGGGCAATTGGTTCGCCACGGACTCGATCAGCGGAACGGAGATCCGGCTACCCGACCCGGCGGCAGATGTTTCGTTTGGTCCGACCCATCCCCTTTTTTACTGCGCTTGTCAGATGCCCTTGGGGTGGGCGGATGCGCCCCACGTGACGGCTTCTGCGGATGCGCCTCACGTGACGGCCCCTATAGAACCCGTGCAGACCCTGTCCGAGGTTAGGCCTCGGACTCCAACCATCTTGTATTCGGCAGCTTCACCGACCAAGTCTACTGCGCAATCGTCCTCCCTTCCGGAAGTTCTTTCTGATCATATCTCTGTGGGAGAGTCCAGTATGGGAAGAAGCACGAAGCGCTACCGAAGAAGGAACAAAGCCAAGACGCCCAGACCCTCATTTCAAGCAGACTCATCTTTCAAGCTCCTGGTGGCGGAGGCGGCCGACGTCATGCAATCTACGGGGAGTCACGAAGGTGCCAAATGAAGGTTCTATCCTGGAACGTGAGAGGGTTGGGGGATCAAGACAAAAGAAGGATGGTGGGCGCAAGATTACTTGAATGGGGCTGTGATATTGTGCTCCTTCAGGAGACGAAACTCCACGGCCTGACGGAGCAGGACTGGAAGAGATTTGGTGCTGGAGAGTTAGATCAATTCAGGGCTTTAGAGGGGACAGGATCCTCTGGTGGGATGATTGTGGCTTGGCGTTCCTCGAGGTGGACCTTCAACTCCTTGCACGGGCGACATATCCTTACGGTGGTTTTGGACAATACTCATTCCGACCTGCGCCTTGCGGTCTCGTGCGTGTACGGTCCTTGCGACGCAGATGTTCGCGTTCAGTTGTGGGAGGATCTGGTGGGGGCGGCCTCTTTCGTGTGCGGGTCCCCCTGGCTGGGGGGGATTTCAATGTCACTCTTCTATCTTCAGATAGGCCTGGCGGTAGGGGCGGTCAAGATCCGGGGTCCTCCTTTTTCGCGGACACCATTTACTCGCTCGGCCTTGAGGTTCTGGACGCCGTAGGCATCGGATATACTTGGAGAAATGCTCCGTCCCGCTCGCGACTTGACCGCTTCCTGGCTTCGGAGGAAGCCGGCGAAAAATTCCCTTTTGCAACTGTGGAGGCGAAGCCGAGGGTGTGCTCCAATCACAACCCCATTTTGTGGTGGTCGGGTGAGAGCCCTGCCTAGCGGGGCTTGTTCAGATATGAGAAGTGTTGGTTGCAAGAACCCAACTTTCGGGAGGTGGTGAACACGCACTGGAGGGAGGCGGTGGTTTATGGCTCTGTTACGCTAAGCTTTGCTCCTTAAGGACTCGACTTGCGGCTTCTAAGAAGGAGACGAGGGCGGCAAGTGCGGCGATCAAGCTGGAGGCGGAGTCCACCGTGCATCGGCTGGACGCGATCGAGGATTCCCGAGAGCTTTCCCCCGAGGAGCTTTCGGAACGCGCGGAGGCCCGGTGCAAATTAATTGTGGAGGAAAAGAAGCAGGTCGCGGAGTGGAGACAAAGGTCTAAATTGCGATGGGCTCGGGAAGGGGATGCCAACACTTCTTTCTTTCATCGTTGTGCTAACGGGAGGCGTCGATCCAATTTCTTCCGCTCTATTTCTATTGATGGGCGTACCATGGCTGGGAATGGCGAGATGGGCACGGCTATTGCCAATTATTTCAAGAATATGACTTCTACAACTATCCCCAAAAGATGGAGCTGGCGGGGGCGAGGACCAGGTCGGTGACCGAGGCCGCCTGCGAGAACTTGACTCGCGTTGTTTCTTTGGAGGAGCTGCGTGACGCTGTCTGGGACCTTAACGTTGACGCACCTCCCGGCCCTGATGGATTCCCGGTCTCCTTCTATAAGGACTTCTGGGACACTATTGGACCAGAGGTTTTGGAGGTTGTGAAGGAGTTCTGCTCTGGCAATGAGGGCTTCGATAGAATTAACCGCGCGCACCTTGTTCTTATTCCCAAGTCAGACGCGGCCTCTCCGATAGGGGAGTTCCGTCCAATTGCGGTTTCCAACGCTATCTACCTTATCACGGTGAAGGTCTTCGCCCGTAGACTTAACGTTATCCTGGGGGATCTCATCTCTCCGGCTCAGGCGGCTTTCGTCCCGGGCCGTCAAATCTCTAATTGTGTCTCCCTCGCATCGGAAATTATTGCTGATTGGCGTAGGACCGGCACTAGCGGTATCCTTTGGAAGGTGGACTTCTCCAAAGCTTACGATACTCTTGATTGGAGATTCCTTTGGAGCGTGCTCAAGAGAAAGGGCTTCCCTAACATGTGGATCACTTGGATGCTACGTTGCATTTCTACGGCGTTGTTTTCAGTGTTGGTCAACGGGAACCCGGAGGGGGGTTGGATCCAACCCCGCAGGGGGGTTCGACAGGGGTGTCCCCTTGCTCCAATGTCGTTCATTCTTGCAGCTGACGTTCTTTCCGACATGGCGGAGGGTGTGGGGGCCCAAGGGTTGACTAGGAGCTTTTTGAAGGAGGGGCTGGAGATTCCGATTGCGCAATACGCTGACGATACGCTCTTCTTCATTGAGGGGGGCATCAAGGAGGCTTCCGGCATGGCAATTACACTTGAGATATTCTCGGAGTTATCGGGCCTAACGAAGAACAATTCGAAGTCGGTCTTCATTCCTTTTGGCCAGGCGGAGCTTGCTTCGGCCAACCTGGAGAGGGTGTTGGGTTCAAGCAGGTCCTCTCTCCCCCTTGATTACCTTGGCACTCCACTTTCGTTGGGGCGTATGCGTATCAGGGACTGGCTGCGGGTGGTGGAGAAGTTCGAGGCGAAGTTAGCGGGTTGGAAGGTTGCGATCCTCTCGAGGGGGGGACGGCTGGTTCTCTTGAAGTCCGTCCTCTCCTCCATCCCGATCTTTCTGCTTTCCAATCGTAAGATGCCTAAAGGTCTGCGGGAGCGGCTGGAGAAACGGATGCGGTCTTTCTTATGGACCAGCGGTTCGGTCAGTTCTAGGGGAATCCATTTGGTGGGTTGGAAGGAGATCTTGTGACAGAAGGCTGACGGGGGCTTGGGGATCAAGTCCCTTGAGCAAATGAACGATGCTCTCTTCTTAAAGTGGGCTAGCATAATTTGGGGCCCAGGGAATGACCTGGCGTGCACTGCGATTCAGAAAATCTACAACGTCTCTGCTTCCACCCCTTCGGCAGGCCTCGCCATCGGCTCCCCAACCCCTTTCTGGTACAGTGTGGTCAACATTTTTGTGAGCAACCTCGCCCTCTTCAGGCTTGTTCTCGGTCGGGGGGACTCCTTTGCGTTTTGGGCTGATGACTGGTCGGGGGGTGGGGCGCTTCGCTCTCGCTTTCCCAGGCTCTTTGCGATTGCAGGTGACAAGACTTGCTCGATCAGTTCCTGCTACAGTGACGGCCTCTGGTGCCCCATCTTTGCGGCTTCCCTCTCTGATCAAAGGTTTGACGAATTCTTGTTGTTACTGGATTCCATTCGGGAGGTTTGCCCGCCTGGCGTCGGCAGGGACCACTGGGCGTGGAAGGATGGTTGCTTCTCCGTGAGAGGGGCCTATGGCGCAATATCTAGACCCCCCCCCCGGCTGGCTCGGAGTTGATCGCAAGGGACTGCTCGTTGATCTGGGGTCTGAAACTTCCGGAGCGGATTGGCTTTTTTCGGTGGCTTCTTAGGCGGAAACGTTTATTGACCAGGGATAGGTGCTTGAGGCTGTTGGGAGTCAATTCGGATAGGTGCCTTCTCTGCAACACGGCGATTGAATCGATAGAGCACTTGTTTTTTGCGTGCCCCTACGTTTCTCAGATATGGCTGGAGGTGGGACCAATTTGGTGCAACGGCGTGGACTTCCTTTCCTTTTGGGATGATGTTCATGCGAACTTCCATAGACCTCGGCGGGAGCGAATCACCCCCATGGCTATTCTTTGGGCGATCTGACGAGGAAGAAACGATCTCCTGTTCTCGGGTCAGCGTTTTTACAAAGAAAATGTGTGTATGCTAGTTAATCGGTTACGTTTGGACTGGAGTTTGTAACGGGTGTGTTGTGGTGGGCTTCGACCCGTTTGTTACTCTACATTTCTTTTTGTCTTTTAATATACTTTGGGGCGGACACCTCTGAGTGTTTCCCCCTCCCTTTAGACTTCAAAAAAAATGTTTAATGTTTCAATGTCGTGTTGAGGCTTTTCGTTGACACATTTTTGAAATAGAATTGAAGTTACAAGTGAATGTCTAGCACAAAAACATAGTTGTGCAAAAGGGTTGCCAAAATCAAATATTATGGGCCATTCTAGCTTAACTTAATTCCTAGATGATGATCGGAGATTAAGCATATCAGACCTACATACACACTTACAACCTTGATGTGTAATAAAATATATATGCCACTTTCATGTTGGCCCGGATTCTTGTCTACAATTGCAAAGATAAGGAAAATATGAGACACGCGTCCAGTAATGCGAGCAATCAGGAGCATCTGTTTATATTTACCACATGCATAAGTGTTATTAATACTTTTCAATGATCGACAATACTTAAATGCCTCAATATATGATATACAACAGCGTGGCTGACTAGACTTACAGTACTTAGTGTTGATAATAGCAATTTTTGTCCCAAGAATAGCAACCTTCAATACATGCAACAAGTACGCCATCTCTACATATTATTTCTTTGATCAACCATAACCAATTCCAATTGCTTTTCTTTGAGACTCCAATACTCTCTTTCTAAGAACCATATATCTGAATATTTGAATTGTACGAGCCCAACAGAGTGGATATCTTAACAATAGGATTATCCCTTATAATCATACTTAACACAGACTGGGATTATCCCTTATAATCATACTTAACACTGACTGTGCCATAAAGTTACAATCAAGTTGTGGTGTTGTGATTGACAGTTAAATTGATGCAAGAATGAGAACCTCCAATCTTTGATAACACCCATAAATCGTCAAACTCCAGAAATGTCCACGTAAAATCCATTGACAATATTTTGACTTCTCTTTGCAAAGGATAGACCAAATCGACGTAGTAATTTCTTTATTTATGAACTTATTCAACAAAAATGTGGTATTTTTTCACTGCATGAGTTAAGTCATCCTCGGTCCTAAAACATCACCCCTTCCAAAGATCCTGACTCATGTTATCATGTTGGAGTATATGTGTTGTGTGTCACTTATGTTGTAGATGGGTAAATGGATCACTCCAAGATCCATTTACCAAATCCATTCGTTTAGTTCCACATCTACCAGTTGTGGGATGTGGAGACTCGGTGAGGGCTATATAAGAAGCTCCACACCCTCTGTATTCGGTGAGAAAGTGCAATGTATACATCAGCCCTTCGAGGCATTTTCCCGTGGTTTCATCCCGCTCCTTAGGTAGTACGGTTCCACATTAAATCCCGGTGTTCCATATTGTTTTATCATTTACCAAATCCATTCGTTTAGTTCCACATCTACCAGCTGTGGGATGTGGAGACTCGGTGAGGGCTATATAAGAAGCTCCACACCCTCTGTATTCGGTGAGAAAGTGCAATGTATACATCAGCCCTTCGAGGCATTTTCCCGTGGTTTCATCCCGCTCCTTAGGTAGTACGGTTCCACATTAAATCCTGGGTTCCATATTGTTTTATCATTATTCTCTGATATTCTCTTCTGCATTATATTTTCTAACATGGTATCAGAGTGGGTTCGATTCTCGAGAAAGTATTCTTGAATATTTTTATTATAGTTCGAGATTCGATTTTGATATTTTGTTCTTCAGAAACATCACGTATAGTTCAAGTTCTAGGGTTTCTTTATGAAACCCTGATTCTGCAAATAACTTGTTCAAGTTTTGACATTTGTCCGAGATCCAGAGGCATCGCAATCATCTCCGAGGAATAGATCTCGCGCAAGGCGACTTCTCTGACGTAGCATTAGCTCTCTCAAACCCTAGTGAGCCAGACCTCTAATTCCGACGCATATCTCATCCTCTGCGTCCCATACCATTGTTCATCTTCCCATGTCGCTGAAATGCGACAATCATGCTGCCTTATTCATTGCTAATAATCCTGCATTCCACGAGAGGACAAAGCACATTGAGGTTGATTGACATTATATACGTGGCATGATTCAGAAGGGCTTCATTTATACATCCCATGTCAGCTCAAGGGACCATATGACGGACATTTTCACCAAAGCCTTACAATGTTCATCCAAGCTAAGCATGATAGATATTTATGCTCCATATTGAGGGGGGTGTAGAGATATACTTTATGCTTATGTATTTTCTTATCTTTTCCTTTTCTCTCTGTCTGCTTTATGTAATTTGTCCATAGGTCTCCGTCTCTCCCTATATAAGAGAGCCTAAGACTCAAGGAATAAACAAGTTTCTCATGTTTTCCAACATATACTTCCAGATTAACATGAAAAAGTCCACCTTTACAGTTTAATATGCAATCTTCACATTCATACGGTTATTTTACTCATTAGAGTATGAAAACAAATAAAACTTATCCATTCAAACTGGATCACATATTTAACAATATAACATGTACAGAACCCTAAAATCAATTTGATTCTCTCATACATTGAAGGTCTAAATCTTCGATCAAGAGTTAAATAAAGCCAAGATGTCTTTAAAATTTTGTTCGGGTTGCGGGTAAATTTAAAAAAGATAAATTTCAGATCTTGAATAACATCAAAATTGATTGAGAGTAATTATTTGGATTATATAAGTGGAACTTAATTTTTGGTAAAATAGTAATGACGTAACAGACAATGGATAATAAATGAAAAGACAACAATAAAAAAAGTAGTTGGTGAGAAGTGAGTAGTTTTATTGGAGTTGAAAGTGATTGGTACTTAAAATATATTGATGCGACCTCTAAAATACTGATATGGTGCAAATTGATAGGAAATTAATGAAAATATGATGTGTTAGGAGAAAAGGAGAGCTTATATTAGATGAGACCCTAAGGCTCTCTTATAGAGGAGAAAATCCTTGGGTTAATTAGATGAGAGGTAGATAGAGAAAATAAAAAAGAGAAAAACAATAATGTAAGATACAAATATCTCAACACTCTCCCTTAAGCTGGAGCATATATCAATCATGCTCAACTTGGAACAACACTTATGAAATGGACCTTTAGCAAGAGCCTCGGTGAAAATATCAGCAGTCTGATCTCCTGTAGCAACATGGGAGGTGGACATGAGACTTTTCTGGATCATATCTCTAGTGTAATGGCAATCCAGCTCTATATGCTTAGATCGTTCATGAAATGCAGAATTATTGGCAATTAATAGAGCCACTTGATTATCACAAAAAAGCTACATGGGAAGAGAAACCTCAACAACAAGATCAGTCAACACAGATTTAGCCCACATCATCTCTACGCTTCCCTGTGCCATGACCATGTACTCAAATTCTACGCTAGATCTAGCAACCGTTGTTTGCTTCTTGCTTTTCCATGATACGAGCGAGCTCCCAACAAAAATAACAAAGCCAGAAGTAGACTTCCTGTCTCTAGGGAAACGTACATAATTTGCATTTGCACAAGTTGATACCTCAAGAGATGTATCTCTATTGAATATAAGACCAGAACCAAGTGAAGTCTTCAAATATCTCAAGATCATATAGACTGCATCCATATGAACCTTCCTGGACTGCTCGATGAACTGGCTAACCTTGCTCACAGCAAAAGGTATATCCGGTCTGGTGATAGTGGCATATAGAAGCTTCCCAATAAGCTCTCTATATCTCCTCCTATCTACCGCCTCAGTGTCACCATCATACACTCCCACACTCGGATCCATAGGAGTAGTAGCATGCTTGCACCCTATCATACATGTCTCTAAAAGAAGATCTGTCACAAACTTCCTCTAGATCATCACAAGACCACGCTGATTTCTGTCGAACTCTAATCCAAGGAAATATCGAAGAATGCCAAGGTCCTTAGTCACAAACTGTTGATCTAGGAACTCTGAGTAGACCACACAAACCCATGTTGCTCTATCAACTCTGATAGCTTATGGTACCAAGCTCTCGGACTCTACTTCAGATCGTAAATCGCCTTATGGTTGAGACTCCCCCACAGTAGCAAGCTCTGGTGGCTGCAGCATGTATACCTCCCCTTGTAGATCATATAAAAATGCATTCCCCACAACAAGTTAGTAAAGAGACCAGTCCTGTGAAACAACAACTGATAGAAGAATGTGAAGTGTAGAGTGTCTGGCCACTGGAGAGAAGGTATCTTGATAGTCCATCCCATAATTTTGGGTGAACCCACGTGCCACAAGCCTTACCTTGTAGTGATCCACACTGTCAGCAGCTCGTTGCTTCACCGTAAAGATCCATTTGCATCCCACAACAGAGGCACCTGGAGGAGCAATAACAATGTTCCAGGTACCACGTGTTGGAGTACAAGTTTTATGCATCACTTATGTGGGAGATAGTCCCACATCTATCGTCTGTGGGATGTGGAGACTCAGTGGGGCTATATATAGACCACCACACCCACTGTATTCAGATGAGAGAAAGTGCAATGCATATATCATCTTTTTGAAGCGTTCTCCTGTGGTTTCATCGACCTCCTTAGGGAGTAGGGTTCCGCATAAAAATCTTGTTCTTCATGTTTCATATTTCTAGTTCATGCTCTGTTTATCATTTCGCTTCTGCATTCCTATTTTCTAACACGGTATCAGAGCTATGCCATTTTCTAACATGGTATCAGTGCGGGTCGATTCTCGAAGAGTTATTCTTCATAATTTGTTCGAGATTCGATTTTGGTAGTTTTTTTCTTGAAGATTATTATGTTCGTGATTTATTCAAAGATTAGATATTCACTTTTCCACGATTTTCCCGGAAACCCCAAAGCTGCACAAAGGCATCGTCGATTTCCGTGCATTCTGAAAATCGTCTATGACAAAGATCTGAGGGTTTTTCTGAACCCTATATTCTCCTGAGCAAAGTTCCATGCGAGTGGACAAAGTCCTCCAAGTTTCCGTCTCCAGGATGTATTGACGAAGCAGTGAAGCACCGCTCTTGCGCGAGTTATCCTCGGACGTACCATCACCAGTACCTCATGCATATCCATCTTCCACAGGCCGTGCAATACTTAAGATTGCAGCAACATCGCGCAGGCTCCAGATTTCAAGACTCCTATCATGTGCACACTCTCTCGCGGTGCAAATCCACCAGACAACAGCAACCCTCGCACGAGCCCCTGCCCTCATGCATTGTACCTCTCTGAGCCGCTACCCTTGAAATCCAGCAGAACATCCCATGCGCAAAGATGCAGCGTGATACCCTCGATCCGCACGCAAGACAGGCCGTGTGCTCCAGGCGAAGCTCCTTCCGCTCCGATCCGATGGCAACGGTCTCTTCCTCCCTCAGTGGCAAATCCTCGAGGGCAGCGGGGAAGATACGTGAGGGTTCCCCATCGTGGGAACCCTTTGGCGAGAAAAGAAAAAAGAGGCTCGGAGGCCCATGTTTATTAAAAAAAGAAGAAGAGCAGAGAGGCAGAGAAAAGAAAAAGAAAAAAGAGATGCGCATTTATTTAAACCTAAGTGGGTTGTCAGTTATCAAAAAAAGGAGACTGAGGAGATTGGGCCCAAATGGGTCGAGATAAAAAAAATATTTTTTGAAAAAAAAAGGTGCGTACAAAAGAAAGGCAGTACGCATATTTGAAAAAAATGATAATTAAGAATTTGTGAGAAGGAAAAGTCGGGAAAATAATAATGGAACTGCTTTTTAACAACGTTTCAAAAAAATGATTTGAAAATCCCAGTTTATTGGTTTTGTTTTATCTACATCTTTGTTGTCTTCTCTCAACTTTGTCGATGTTTGTCATTCCGACCAATGTAGGAGAAAAGGGGAGTATTGTGTAGAGTCACAGGTCAGATGCCAGATTCCAGACCAACCAGATTATTCAAACTCTACATTTCTTTAAATGATTCAGACTCGACGTCAAATTGGTTCCGAGTCTTCAGTTTCAGACACTTACATGTATGTGGTCTTTTTAGATATGCAGATATATGCCATCATTTGTCGTGGTCCCCATCATTTTTGTTTTTCGGCCAGGGTTTTCATGTGATCCATAGGGACTCCAGAGTAGAGTACCATTTCCTATGCCATGTTGCTAGGGTTTTCATGTGGTTTATAGGGACTCTAGAGTACAGTACCATTCTCAGTACCAGATGGGAGAGACCGATTCTCTGACAAGGAGACTTTCAGACTCCATTCTCCAGTGATCTTGAACTCCAATACAAGATCCTTCCGAGGTTCCTATAAGAGAGAACCCACTTCAAGGTCCCTATCAGAGAGATCCATCATCAGAGATCTACGTATGGATAATTAGTTGCATCTTCTATTCGGACCTTTTTCAGAGATGGAGCAGTTGTCCACATGTTGTGGCGGGCCAGAGTTCTTCATGTAGAAACTCATTTTCAGTTGCAGTGACTCTGACAGGCGCAGTACAGATCACATGCTCTCCGATGAGGAGATTCGGTTGACTCATACTCTAGCATGTTCATCCTCCTCACCTGCACGGCATGAGAAGCAACGTCTTTGACAACATCTGACAGTTGTGCGTATTGAGTTTGTTGGAGAAAACTGAATAATCTATTATTCCAAGGAACCCTAGGCTCTCTTATATAGAGAGAGGTCTCATGGGTAAAGTACATAAGAGTCCAGGAAATAAACAGAAATTAAGAAACGGTACACAACATAATAACGTAAGTCTCTACACTCCCCCTCAAGGTAGAGCATAGATGTCTATCATGCTCAGCTTGGAAGAACATCTCTGAAAGGGTCCTCTGAGCAACGGCTTGGTGAATATGTCAACAGTCTGATCCCCTGAGCTAACGTGAGATGTAGATATCAAGCCTCTCTGGATCATGTCTCTCGTGTAGTGGTAGTCTACTTCGATATGCTTAGTTCTTTCATGGAATGTTGGATTGTTGGCAATAAATAATGATGCCTGATTGTCACACTGAAGCAGCATGGGTAAAGGTACAGCTATATGTAGGTCTTCTAGCACAGCTCGAACCCATATCATCTCCGTGCTTGCTTGCGCCATGGCCCTATATTCTGATTCAGCATTGGACCTTGCCACAACAGTTTGTTTCTTGCTTTTCCAAGAAACCAGAGAGCTCCCAACAAAAACGGCGAATCAAGAAGCAGACTTTCGATCCTTAGGACACCCTGCATAATCTGCGTCTGCACATGCTGAAATAGATAAATCGGTGCCCTTTCGAAATAGCAACCCTGAGCCTGGACTCTGGAGAAGACTTTAAATACCTCAGTATCATGTATATGGCATCCATATGAACTTGTCTTGGCTGCTCCATAAATTGACTCACCCGGCTTACTGCAAAAGCAATATCGGGTCGAGTTATAGTGATATAAAGGAGCTTACCCACCATCTCTCTATATCTCCTCTTGTCTATGTCTGCAGTGTCATCGTCATACAGCTTCATGCTTGGATCCATAGGAGTACTCGATGGTGTACACCCAACCATGCATGTTTCAATCAAAAAATCAGTAATGTACTTCCTTTGGTTCATCACCAGACCCTGTGCATTCCTGGCGAATTCAACCCCAGAAAGTTTCTTAGGGTACCAAGATCCTTCGTGACGAACTGACGGCCCAGGAATGCTTTTTCCCTCTCTATTCCTGTGCATCATCTCCTGTAACTAGAATATCATCAACATAGACCATGATGACAACCGTACATGTAGAAGACTTCTGAATGAACAACGAGTGATCTGCATTTGATCTTTTGAACCCTTGTTGTTCAATCAGGTGGGGAAGATTCTGAAACAACGCCCTTGGACTCTACTTAAGGCCATAAATTGCCATGTGAAGTCAACACACCATATGCTTCTCCCCCTCAGCAGTTTACCTTGGTGGTTGCTGCATGTAAACTTCCTCCTGCAAATCACCATACAAGAAGGCATTCTTGACATCAAGTTGAGATATAGTCCAGTCACGTACCACAGCAACTGATAAAAGAATGCGAAGAGTAGAGTAATGAGCCACTGGAGAAAATGTATCCATATAGTCCACACCATAGGTTCGTGTGAAACCTCTCACGACCAGTCGTGCCTTGTATCGATCTAGACTGCCATCAGCATGGTATTTAACTGTGAATACCCACTTGCAGCTAACAATAGACGTGTCAGGGGGAGCATTAACCAAGCTCCATGTGCCACGAGATTGTAAAGCACGCATCTCTTCTTCCATAGCCAGTCGCAAGCAATCGTTCGCCATAGCTTCTTAATAGGTCCGTTGTATGTCCACGAAAGACAAAGCCGCAGCAAATCTCTGAAAGTAGCCTGTGAGGCGATGAAAGGACACCTGGGAAGCAAAGGATAAGACGCACAAGTCCGTTCTGCTTCCGAATAGCAATGGGAATATCAAGGTCGTCGTCCATTGTACTGGATGGTGTAGTCTCCTTCTGCAATGAAGAATCCTGCACATGTGTCATATCTGACCCGTCAGTAGTGATGCCATCTGAACATACCTGAGGCGTGATGAATGCCTGACGAGTAGCTTGAGCAGGACCTGACCGACGCGTATAGAATTTTGGTAAAAGTGGAATAAAAGGTTGTGGAGATGGCGATGGTGGAGGTGGAGGTGGTGATGGTGGCGTAGCGACTGGAGCTGGAGTGGACTCATGTAAAATCAAGCTAGAAGGAGGAGGAACATAGACATCATCGTTAGTAGTGGATGAGACCAGCCTGTCACCTGCAGGGGAAAAGTACATAACGGACTCAAAAAATGTGGCATCCGCACTGACAAAATATTTCTTGTTTATAGGGTCATAACAGGGATAACCCTTCTGAGTCTGAGAGTAGCCTACAAAGATACACTTGACAGCTCTAGGAGAGAGTTTGTTAAGTCCAGGAGATAGGAGATGAATAAACGCAATAGTACCAAAGACATGAGGAGTAAGTGAGAATAATTCCTTATCAGGGAAAATGATAGAAAGAGGAATTTTCTCACCAAGGACAGATGATGGCATACGATTGACAAGGTAGCAGGCTATAAGGACAGCATCCCCCCAGAAAGTGATAGGAGCACAACTCTGAATAAGGAGGGTTCGAGTGATATCAAGAAGATGATGATGCTTTCTTTCTGCCACTCCATTCTGTTGAGATGTGTAAGCACAAGTGGTTTGGTGAATAATACCCTTAGACGAGAAAAACTGAGAGAGACCGGGTGCAGAACTCCAATGCATTATTTGTACGAACATATTTGATAGTAGAAGAAAAAACATTCTGCACTTCATTAATCAAATTTTTAATAACATCCCCTGCTTCAGATTTATTCTTTAGAATAAAGACCCAAGATACACGAGAAAAGTCATCCACCACAACTAAATAAAACATGTGTCCCTTGTAGAGCCTTGAACTTAGCATATCTCGGATCCTATATAATAAGATCCGGCTCGTCAAGAGGAAACCAACGGAATTTGTTTCGTGTGAATCGGACTTCGTTTCGATTTGTTATGATTTTCGGAAGAAAGAGAAGTAAGGAAGGCTAAAATGTCATTAACCCATAATGACTGTCATTAAGACTAATTAAACATGATTAAAGAAACTAATGACGGATTGAAAATCGCTAATGATCATTAACAAATACTAATCAATAGTTAGCAAAAGATAAGCGTAAGCTGCGAAAGTTAAATCGCGATTAGTGAAAGTTAATCACGATTAGTGTAATTAAGCATCATTAGCGAATCTAGAATCTTCTAGAATGTTCTAACTTAAGCCCCTAGTTTGGGATAAGTTTTGGCTAAACCCATGGGCCAAACCATGGGCCGCTAAAACATGGTTAAGGTCTAACCATGGTTTTCTAACCATGATTAGTGCTTTTCGGGAGCCTATAAATAGATCCCCTACATATTCATTCTCTACGATTTCCACTACCACCACCACCCCAAGGGCTAGGATCGAGAGATCGAGAGGAGTGGGAGACGAGAGAGGAGCGCTAGTGAAGCGCTGCCGGGAGAACGAGGAGGAGAAAGGTATGATCCTCTCTTAGTTTGTTTCGTAAGCTAGGCTTTCAATTCATCCTCTTGTTCTTCCAAGTTTTGTTCTTGATTCATCTTTCTTTCCGATTCGTCTTCCTGTTATGGTTCGAGGAGAAATCTGTGTAACACCCTACTTAGGTGTGGGCGGCTATGCACGTCAATGACCCTATGATTCGTCACACGTTCACTCATCTAAGACGCGTGGTGTCTACTGATTCTCCATCGTTTATGTTTCTATTTTTTTCTATTATGCTTTTATAATTATTTTGATGGAGAAATCTATGTAATACCCTACTTAGGTGCGGGCGACTATGTACGTCAGTGACCCTGTGATTCGTCACATGTTCACTCACCTAAGATGCGTGGTCTACCGATTCTTCATCTCTTATTGTTTGAGTATATACTATCAATTTCGTTGTTATTTTCCTCTCGATTGATTTTATAGAGGAAACTCTTTTCGTTTTATTTTGAAATATGTCCCGATATAAGGGGAAAATCTGCCGAAATTTTCCGAGAAATATGTCCCGATACAATAGGAAACTCTGCCGAAATTTTCAGAGAAATATGTCCCGATATAAAGGGAAACTCTGCTGAAATTTTAAGAGAAAATATGTTCTTGGTGTTCTTCGTGTTCTTCGTGTTCTTCGCGTTCTTCGTTCGTTCTTCGCGTTCTTGGCACGTTCTTAGCGTTTTTGATACGAAAATGAAATTCGATCTTTTCAGGAGCCTTAAAATAACCTTTCTAAAAACGAAACACGATAAAGCCTTGCATACACGAGAGAGAGCTCGATTAGGTAACGAAATCCTTCCTTTTGCTGTTGGGTTTTCAAACGAGATTATTGAAAGTTTTGATTTTATGTTATGTGCTATAAAGAGCCCTAATTTTGGCTGTTTTTGAAAAAGTCTGAACAGTTTCTTTGTGATTCCCACTAAAATAAGGTTTAAGCATCAAATCAATGCGGTGGCTATGAAAGTTAGGGTTTGGGAGTTAAAATAGGCATAAATACGAGTATATATGTATATGAATAATATATATGTAGGTCTATACTAATTATTATTGATTATGCAAATCGAAGACTTAACGAAAGAATTACATCATGGAAATTGATGTGGTTTGAGTTGGATCTTGAAAAGGATTTTGTGTTTCACGTTAAGGATGACTGGGAGTAGAACTACAGGTCGGGCATGCAACCTGTAGGTTTGTCGGAAGGAACCCGTATTGGTGTTTCCCTACCTAGGTGGTACACGGTTGCCCTATTATGATAAGTGCGTACGAAATGAATGTTTTGCAACGCGTGGTATCGGGAGGCAATATCTTCGGGTTGAACGACGGAAGATGTGGTCGTGTTATGTGGAGGCACAGGTGGTTCAATAGCGGCTGGGTCACGATAGTATGTATTTAAAGCTGCTAGGTTATATGATTAAATGCTAGCCTGAGATTTCAAGCAACCGAGTCCTCGAGGACGGTGTGCTCCTTTGTTTTCCAGATTGAGGGTTGAGACCCTAGTTAATAAAAGAAAAGGAAATTGTCAGGGTAGTATTGGAGGATTGGTTGAGGCGACGTGAGATGTCGCATTTTCTGGAGCGGGAGATGGCCAAAACGAAGATGCCAGATGTACGGTGATATTGGTCCGACGGAATGAGAAGAGACGCCAGCATAAGAGTTCCGGACCAGCCGATAGAGACCATTCTGCTCAGAGCAACAGCCAATCACTCTGCCCGTTAGTATGTCCTGAAAAATAAGAGATGATGGGTCAAATATAGCACGACAGTGCAAATCCTTCGTAATCTGACTAATAGATAACAAATTTATGGAGAATTCAGGAGCATGTAGAACATTCTGTAGATGCATAGAAGGTGATAAAGAAACCTCTCCCTGTCTAACAAGGGGGGAATGAGTACCATCTGCTATCAACACTGAGCGGCCATGTGGGATGTCCCTCTAGGACTCAAGTCTCTCTCTATCCCGGCAGAGATGATGGGTGGAACCAGAATCTATAATCCAATCAGATAGATCATGACAAGATGTAAAGGCAGTAGCACTACCTGAGGTAGTAGCAGCGGCAGGCAAACTGGCAAAAGCTGTAGCAGCAACATCTGAAGGTCCACCTGGAGAATCAGTAGATGATTGTGGCATAATATCACCTAGGCGTGCCACAAGCTCTTTGAATCGGTTATCTGTAGTAGAAGCTGACTGACGCAGTACATGCTCGGCGACACGCGCTGATGCTGGAATCCCATGCAAAGAGTAGCATGTATCCTCCGAGTGTCCTGTGCGATGGCAGAACGAACATGGCTGGTGAAAGCGACATCCTCGTCCACAGGGTCCACGTCTACGACCAGAAAAGTGACCACCTCTCTCACGCGAAACTGTCATCGCAGATGGAGGTGGAGTAAATGTGCTGGAAGAAACTGATATGCGACTGAGCCTCCGATAAACGTCCTCCATAAGAGGAATGACTGCATCAGCCAGTATCTGAGAGCGGACTGCCTCATACTCAGGGTCGAGCGCTGCAAGTAGTACGCCCACCATGGTAGCATTCTGAAATGTCTTCTGATGCTCTGGAGTCGTCGTGAGTGGTATGGTACTGTATAATTTCTCGAACATCCCTCTCAAGGACGTGTACAATGAGTAAAGTGGTCGGCCATTCTGCTTCATCGTGAATATATCATGCTGGAGCTGCAACATCCTTGTCTCGTTCCGCACTTGGGAATACGTAGCGGCCAGAATATCTCGTATTGCCTTGGCAGTGGGCTGATGGAGGACATCATTGGCAATCTCCATCGATAGTGTGCCTGACAGCCAAACCTTGGCATAAGAATCATCAGCCTCCCAAGAGGCATAGATCCCAATCTTCTTTTCCGGCTCATCCTCGGTAAGTATATGTGTCTTACCGTTTGACTTCATGAGACTCATGAACTGCATCGCCCAGAGCTCATAGTTTGTCCCATCCATCTTGATTGATGGCGCAGGAGCTTTGAAGGTGCCTATGGAGGGCATATCGACCTTGTTTTCTGGCATGTTGCCATAGACGAAGAACTGAGGATTGTAGACCAGAAACAGTTGTCTACAAAGATTTGATCGGATTTGAGTGCATATGTAGACGTTACGCACTCAAATCCATGGAGATAGAACGACCGACGAAAGTGGTGCCGTCGGCATGGAAGGAAGGGAACCCGACGGTGAGGGTCCCCTACCTAGGGCACGGTCCGGCGGAGGTGAGAGGCGGGGCCCAGCAGCAAGGAGGCCCCGGCAGCAAAGAGAGGAGCCCCGGTGGCGAGATGGGAGCCCCAGCGGCGAGTGGACAAGCCCGGCGGCGAGAGGGGAGCTCCGGCGGCGAGAGGCCCTGGCGGCGACGAGGAAGGTAGGTGAAGGAGGGGAGGATCGGCGATGAAAGATGGGGTGGGGGGTAGGGCCGACGGCGGAAGAGATGAGCCTAGGGTTAGGGTTAGACCCTTGGCTCTGATACCATGTTGGAGAAAACTGAGTAATCTATTATTCCAAGGATTCCTAGGCTCTCTTATATAGAGAGGCCTCATGGGTAAAGTACATAAGAGTCCAGGAAATAAACAGAAATTAAGAAACGGTACATAACATAATAACATAAGTCTCTACAGAGTTGATATTGTCTGTAGTGTTATGTAACGTGAGTTGAATTTTCTTTCTATTTGTCCAAGTTGGGCATTGCATGCTCCAGCTTGAGGGAGAGTATTGGAGTACAAGTTGTATGTGTCACTTATGTAGGAGATGGGTAAATGGATCCTTCCTGGATCCATTTACCCCATCCAGATGTTTCGTCCCACTTCTACCGCCTGTGGGATGTGGAGACTCGATGAGGGATATATATAGACCCACACGCCCATTGTATTAGATGGAAGAAAGTACAATGCACATATCAGCCTTTTGAGGCGTTCTCCTGTGATTTCATCCCGCTCCTTAGGGAGTAGGGTTCCACGTAAAAATCTTGTTCTTCATGTTTCATATTTTTAATTCATGCTATGTTTATCATTTCTCTTGTGGATTCCTATTTTCTAACATGGTATCATAGCTATGCTATTTTCTAACACCACGCGACTAAAAAGCGGCCATCTCCTCCTCCTTGGCAAGTCGCCACCTACTATCCTGTAAGTCCTATTGATATGTTCGTGGGATAGTAACAGCAGAGAGTCCCCACAACAAACCTCCTATACTCCTCTGAAAGATGGTTCAATGAAACATGCGCAGGTAGAGGATAAGTGGCACATTGGCGATGTGGCTTCCTCAAGGCAATAGGTACATCCAGGTCATCAACCTCTCTGTTCTCTGGTATCAATTCATCGTGTGTTGTATCTTGTGGAATATTCAAATCTCCAGTGTCATCAGCAGAAACAATGTGCTCATTACATACCTAAGGCATGCTGGATGATGGGGAAGGCACATGAACAGAGGGGCGATTAGAAGACCTGTGAATATAAAACCATGGTAGGAACTGCACCAAGGTAGGCAGAGGTGGAAGTGGTGGAGGTAGAGATGACTGAGACTCAACTGGAGTACAGAAGGTGTAGATAACGGAGGTGGAGGAACAACATCCTCACCAGAAACAGCATTAGACAGCATGTCACCTGTAGGCAAAAAGTACATAATAGATCCAAAAAATGTGATATCAACACTAACATAATATTTTTGTCCTACAAGATCAAAACATATATACCTTTTTTAGGTATGAGAAAGGTTGTAAAAAGCGGTATGCGGTATTCAATCGGTAGGGTCACTGATTACTGATTAAACGGTATACGGGAGTTTAAACGGAAATTAAAAGGTTATGCGGTTTTGCATTTTTAATTAGTAAAAAAATATTAAATACATGTAATTAATAAAAAAGTATAAAAAATAAGAAAAATATAATCACATATTCATAATATAGATCAAATATTGTCAAATTTAAGGAAACTGTTCATCCAAATATCAAAATAGACAAGATAAATAATTACAATTCATAACATGAATCCAAAAAGTCATGGATAGCGATGATCCTTTAAAAAAAGTAGATCCATGTTCTTAAAGGAATATTTCAGACTGTTTAAAAGGCCGTGTAAGACAGCTTAAGGCTGTTTATGTGGCCCGACCGTTTATGGGCCGCTTTTGGTTCAACGATGTGGTCGGGCACCGCATATGTTTAAACGGTCGTTTAGACCGTTTCTTGCATCTTTGGATGAGAATAATCAACAAAGACACATTTGACTGCTCTATTTGAGAGCTTGTCATGGCCAGGAGTGAAATTATGGACAAAAGCCACAGACCCAAAAACTCTGGCGCAAGGGAGAATATGTCCTTCTCGAGAAACGCAATCGAGAAGGGAACCTTTTTTCCAAGAATAGTTGACAGTATGCGGTTCACCAGGTAGCAAGCAGTGACAACATCACCCCAGAAGAAATGAGGAGCTCAACTCTGAATCAAAAGGGTCCTCGTGATATTCAAAAGATGACGGTGTTTGCCTTCAGCCACACCGTTTTGATGTGAAGTATAAGCACAAGAGGTCTAATGAACAGTACCAAGAGATCAGAGAAATTCAGATAAATGTAAGGTGGAAAACTCCAAGGCATTGTCAGGACGAATAAATTTCACTTTAGCAGAAAAGATATTCTTAACTTCAATAAGAAAATATTTAATGATAGCACATGCTTCATACTTATGTTTCAACACGAAGACCCAAGATAATCTAGAAAAATCATCCGCACCAGTCATATAAAAACGGTGTCCCTAATGATCGAGAACACAACTAGGATCCCAGATATCAAAATGAAACAACTCAAATGACTGACTACTATGACGACTCTAAAGACTTAGAAAAGAAGAACGATGGTACTTCCCAAGCTGACAGGCTTCACAGTCCAAGGTAGCACGAGCAGAGATCTGAGGTAGGTAGAACATGACACATCTTCTGTAGAGGAAGGTGTCCAAAACGAGGATGCTATATAAAAGGAGAAACAATATCATCAAATCGTGTATAATGAGCAGGGGCAGAAGTAAGCTTGGTCTGCTCAGCAACACGAGCAGACAAATGATATCCATGCATCTGATAGCATGTCTCCTTAGAATGACCAAAACGGCGGCAATGTGACATGGGCCATGTTGACGTCCTCCTCGACCACGAGGTCCGCGTCCGCGAAACTGTGAAGTCCCCCCTCTACCACGAGAGGCGACCATAGCAGAGGGAGTCCGGGAAGTAGTAGTATATGAGGTAGTGATCCTACTCAATTTCTTGTAGACCTCCTCCATTAGAAGTATCGTCTCTCTAGTCAAAAGTTGAGTACGTGTTGCATCGTACTCAGAGTCAAGAGATGACAGAAAGACTCCTGCCATAGTGGGGCATTCCAATATGTCTGTTGTTGCTCAGTGCAGGTAGTAATGGGCAAGAAGTTGTGCAATCGCTTAAATATGCCTCTAAGATCTGAGAAGTGGGCACAAAGTCATCGACCATTTTGTTTGGTCAAAAAAAATCATATTGCAACAGAAGAATCTTGCTTTCATTCTTTATCTACTCGTAAGTGTCTGCTAATATGTCCCAAATAGCTTTTGTTGTGGGTTGATTGACAATATCATTAGCAACCTCCGTGATGAGTGTCCCGGGGAGCCAAATGCGAGCATAGGGGTACGAAACTGCATGGACCACAACTCGTAAGGGTACGAAACTGCATAAGGGTATGAAACTGCATGGACCACAACTCGTAGTTGATCCCATCCATCTTCACGATGGGAGCCGGGCCCTTGAAGACACTGGACGATAAGAAGACGCCATCCTTGTTCTCTGACATTGTAATAAGAACGTCAAAATTTAGAACAAACTGAGGTGTAGACTGATCTAAGTGAGTCTACACAAGCATATGGGGGATTGATTGTATATGTAGACTCATAGTGGAAGGAAATTTCACAATATATCGGTGATATATTCGCCGATATATCGATATCGAAATGCGATTGATATGGGTACCGATATGACGATATATCCCAATTTTCAGGCATTTCCTTCACAAAAGATCATCGACATGGGCGATATTTCGATGATATATCGCCAATATATCGTCGAAAAGGGGTTAGATTAGTATTCTTACCTCCTCTTGCCTTTGAAAGACTATCAGTGGAGTGAACTCCACTGGCTCGAATCTAAAAGCAAAGAACCTCAAAGGGAGATTTGATTAGTTTTCTTACCTACTCTTGTCCTTGAAAGACCATCAGTGGAGTTCACTGGTTCCAAGTATTCTTCTAAGAAGAAGAGAGGCTCAAATTGAGGTAGGAAAGGTAAGGAGCTCAAATTGAGGTAGGAAAGGTAAGGGGCTCAAATTCCAGAAAAATAGAAAAAATGGCTACTCTTACCTCCAAAAAGAAACTTATAGAAGCAAACCACATGATACATAAGTTGCACATGGTTGTACCTTAGGCACAACATGCTCATGGAACAATTTACGGTGAGCAGGTTATCTTATTCCTTACTTAATTTGGGTCCACCAAATTCCCTTAATTCGTGTCTCAAATAGATTCTAATTTACTTAGTTAAAATATAGCAAAAACCAGATACAATCAAATAATTATGCCACATGAAAATGGGAAAAGCATGGAACACCATATGCATTGACAACAACTTCGATGAAGAAGAGGAAATCAAACAAGTATACCACAAGATAGTTGTTGTGTTTGTGTTACCATTTCAAGGAAGGTAAAATCAGATGCAATCTTTTAACCAACAATACAATTAGGGTGAAGACAAGAAAATATAGTGGTCCACCGTTAATGTTTTAGAAAGGACATGCTTTGCCGAATAATAATATCGAAATGGCTATTATACAATAAGCTGTCAAAACTTGAAATGTGTTGAGACATCATTGTCAGAGCTTAAGAAGGAAAGCACATACATTTCCTTTAATACCAAGGCTATTGACCACAATCCGTGCAGTCCCACCCAGTGGCTTTGCCAGAGTAGCTGCCAACATTATGCTGATATCATTTGTTACCCAGTCAAAACCCATCCGAAGGATCCTCTACATACACAAATTTGTATTTAGCAGTTGGTTACACTTGTATAACAAATGCAATAACGTCAATGGTGTCAAACAAATGATTAATTACAAGTTACTTGAAAATGTGCGTATTATCACAATAAATGGCGCATCTGCATTAAAAAACATTGCAAGGAAATTCTAGTTACATCTGGGATTTTATTTTTTATTTCATTAGGATAGTAGAATATTCAATGAATTTTAATTTACTAGATAAGTGTACCTTGGGAATAACTAGATTATTCTGAAAAGAGTTCCGAATTTAAGAAATAGATATTGACTGCGGTAAAAAATATATGTTTTAATAACAGGTTTTGTACAATAATTGTTGTGGGAGATTATAAAAACCATCATAAATATCACGTCTAACTTCAACTTCAAAAATGGGTGATTATTATTTTATTGACAGCATATATATATAAAGCATTCTCAATCCAATGAAGATCAATCAACTGCATCAAGAGAGGATCACATGTACGGCTTGTGTTCTACTGCATGTTCTAGAATTAAAGAAATCTCAAAAAATTACCTTCTTTCCTAGAAAGCACCCTAATACTTTTAGCAAAAGATGTTTGAAATGCATGTTTGAGAACCTATTAATCATATATTTAGTCTGGGTAGAATCCAAGATGGATCAGAATGGAGGCAAACAATACATGTATCCTACCCCCACCTATTATCACAATAGACTTGATTTTAGTTTTTTGTTGTGGATGAAGGTTAGTGTTACAAACAAAGACTACCTAAGTTAAGAAATTAATTTGTACATGTCGAGTAGCATCTCATTGTTTCCGGTTTTATTGATTATATGTGAGGATTGATGGAATCCCTTGAGTCTCGATATCTAACTAACCACCCCCCTCTCCCTTCCTTTTTTATTGTGAAGCCAGGGAGGCATAAGTATCCACATAGTGCTGTGGTTTTTCCCTCCAACTAGGAAGGTTTTACTCCACAAATGGTTGTGCATATTCACATGGTTTGTTAAGCATTATCAGACCTCATGCTCTATATCGATCATTATGCTTCCCTCTTCTTGCTTTTTCCGATATTCAGATATCGTCGTAAACACAGCCATTGCTCATTACCAGATCTTATTCCCCTCGAGGGATGTCTTATAAGTGGAGCATCAAACCCATGAAATACTTCATCATATTGGTCCTTCCCCTCGCGCCCTACACCCTAAGAAATTCCACAAGCATCTCTTGGGAAAATCCGACAGCTTGTTTTATTACAAGGAACTAACCCTTCCTCGTATAAGAGTGACAGTAATCAAAATCGTACATAATGGAATGGGACTGTAAAATTATTAAAAATAAACGGCAAAATGTAAAGCCATCTCAGCACTCTCCTTTAAGCCCCCCTCCCCCTTCAAGCTGGAGATTAATACCATTGAAGCTCTGCGAGGACATCAATCAAATGGCATTTGCTAGCGGCTTAGTGTAGAAATGTGAAAGCTTATCAGTGGATGACACGTGTGGAGGTTGAAGAAATCCTCCCTGAATCAGATCACGAGTGCAGTGGTCTTTGATCTGGTTCTCTCGTTAAATATGGTTGGTTACAATGAAAACGTTAGACTGGCTGTCACATTGCATCTTCGTGAAACTTGTGACCTCAATACTCGAATCCTCCAAGACAAATCTGACGCACACCATCTCAGCTACAATTTGGGCCATAGCTCATTGCTCTGATCTCACACTCAACGAGCAGCCACGCTCTTTCCTTGCTATATTATGTAACTAGATTGGCCCCAACAAAGGTGCACATCCTCATAATGGATACCATATCGTGTCTATCACCAGTATAATATGCACCGTGTATCCAACTTTCTGAAGAGAGGACCATCCTATGTTGCGATACTTATATTATTTATTTCGTTTGTCATGTTTATGTTATTTACCCATAGAGCTTTTCTCCTATATAAGAGAGCTCTAGGGTTTGAAATAAATTACTTTTCATTCTCCTATTCCACATGGTATCAGAGCGACGGTCCTAGATCGGAGTCTGCGTCCTAAATCCGTATCCCCACCAAAAGCCTCGTCGTCGCCACGGACCTAAGCCGAGCGCCGCTGCCGCCGTGTACCCTTGAGCGGCTTCTCCCTCGCGTACCCCCACGCGCTCGCCTGCACTCCCACGTGCCTGTGCGTGGCTATGCCCCATCGTGCGTATCTTGTACTCTATCGTGCGATCCCACGAGCCCACGCTCTCTCTCGCGTGCCCTCATGCTCGGGAGATTCTGTGCAGTTGTGACCTATCGTGCCCGTGGCTGTGATCGTGCCCTCTCATGTCCTTGCGTGAACGTGTGAGCATCTTCGAGGACTTGTGCCCCACGCGACCTTGAAGGTTACAGCCTAGGTCTTCAGAGGCACTTTCGAGATATGGAAGGGATTGCGGTATGAGTCTACGCCCACAATCGCCTTCACATATGTCCGCGTAG
Organism: Ottelia alismoides; assembly: GCA_037367405.1. Lineage (NCBI taxonomy): Eukaryota > Viridiplantae > Streptophyta > Magnoliopsida > Alismatales > Hydrocharitaceae > Ottelia > Ottelia alismoides. The sequence goes on from JAZKJV010011752.1 coordinate 295,703, forward strand.
ACATTCTTGTCAAAGCAAGTAACCCCAGTCTATAGAAAAATTGGTGTTGTCATGTCGGACAATAAGGCAGAGGTTCCACCCTTGGGCACCTTCAAAGGTCCAGCACCCATGGTGAAGATGGATGGAACGAACTATGAATTGTGGGCCATGCAATTCATGAGTTTGATGCAATGCAATGGCAAGAAGCATATCCTCACACAAGAGGAACTTGTTGATAAGACTGGGGTTAATGCCTCATGGGAGGCAGACGATGCCTATGCACGTGTGTGGTTATCTGGCACGGCATCCATGGAGATAGCCAACGACATCCTGAGTTAGCCCACGGCGGCCATGTGGGATATACTTGCTGCTACATATTCTCCTACAAAGAACGAGTCGAGGATTATGCAGCTTCAGCACGACATCTTCACTTCGAAGCAGAATGGTCGCCCGCTTCATACCCTGTATACCTCTCTAAGGGGTATGTTTGAGAAGTTACATGGTTATATTCTCCTGACAGCTACACCAGAACAACTCAAAGCATATAGGGACTTAATGATGACAGGAGTATTTCTAGCAGCACTTGATCATGAGTATGATGCAGCCAGAGCACAGATTCTTACAGAGGCTACCATACCTCCTATGGAGGAGGTATATCGTAGGTTGAGTAGACTCTCCATATCTCATGGTGGATCTCAGACATCCTCAACCATGACAGCATCCCGTAGTAGGGGAGGACCTTCACAGTTTCGAGGTCGAGGTAGCCGTGGCAGGGGAGGGGGTAGTCGACCCCCTAGGCAGCCATGTACTTACTGTCGCAGAACGGGTCATACTGAGGAAACATGCTATTCCAAGCATGGGTTTCCTACTACTACAGCTCGTGCTGCAGAACAGAATCAGCAAGAAGGGATTTCTTCCCATGGATCTGATCACAGATTTGATGATCCGGTGGCGAGACTTAGAGAGATTATGTCGAGTCATGAATCAGGGGGTTCTTCGGGATCTTCAGAGGTAGCTGCATCAGCCTCAACATCCACTTCAGGTATAGCATATGCTCTTACTAGTTGTTACAGGACAGCTATATCAGAGTGGATCATGGATTCAGGAGCATCTCACCATCTATGTGGTGACAGAAGTCAGTTGAAGGTTTTTCATCTATCTCAGACAGGACGATCAGTGGTGATAGCTGATGGGACGCAATCTCCCATTACTGGTCAAGGGGAGGTGCAGTTGACCCCTACAATACGGCTTCAGAATGTCCTTTATGCTCATGAATTTTCAATGAATTTACTTTCAATTAGTCAAATCACTAAAGATCTACATTGTCGTGCCATATTTGATCCATCTGCTTTTGTGTTTCGGGACATTCTTACGGGCAAGGTGATTGGAACTGGCTGTGAGCAAGGGGGTCTCTACAGACTGGTTCAATCTCCTTATGCTAGTGTTGCTTCTCTTCATGGTGGATCTGTTTCTCCTTACACATGGCATCTCCGGTTTGGTCATCTTCCTCTGCAGAAGACGGTTCATATTCTTCCTCAGATTTCTCCTCGTTCCACTTTCAATGCGAGGCCTGCCAGCTGGAGAAACATCACCGATCTTCTTTCCAGAGTCGTCAAGGTCCGAGTAGTCATGGTCTGTTTGAGTTTCTTCATTTTGATAGTTGGGATCCGAGTCGTGTCCCAGATCTTCAAGGACAGATTTTATCTGGTTGCAGTAGATGAGTTTTCCAGATTGTCTTGGGTTTTTCTTCTTAAAAATAAGTCTGATGCTGGTCCTGTCATTCAATCCTTTATTAATGAAATAAAGAATATTTTCTCTGCTAGAGTCATGTACATTCGGTCTGATAATGCTCTAGAATTTTGTAGTACTCAACTCTCTCAATTTCTTAAGTCACATAGGATTGTTCATCAGACGTCTTGTGTATATACCTCCCAGCAGAATGGAGTGGCTGAAAGAAAACATCGTCATCTTTTGGATGTGACCAGAAATCTCTTGATTCAGAGTCGTGCTCCTCATTCTTATTGGGGAGATGCGGTTCTAACTGCATGTTATCTAGTCAATCGTATGCCTTCATCTGTGTTAGGGGAAAAGATCCCGTTCTTGATTGTGTTTCCCGAGACGTATCTTTTCTCCCTTACACCACGAGTCTTTGGGTCGGTCGCTTTTGTTCATCAATTCTCTCCTAGTTTTGACAAGCTCTCTCCCAGAGCTGTCAAATGTGTGTTCGTGGGGTATTACAAAACCCAAAAGGGATATCGTTGTTTTGACCCTATTCGACGAAGGTACTATGTCAGTGCGGATGTCACCTTCTTTGAGTCCATTATGTATTTTTCTCCCACAGGTGACAGACTTACTCCTTCAGAAAATGGAGAAGAGATCTACATGCATCCTCATCCGTCCTACCCGTGTTCTCCTCCATTACCACCACCACCACCGTCTTCTCCAGCATCACCACCACCACCACCATCACCTACGTTCTTTCCTCAGGTCTACCAGAGACGACCCCCTGCTCTTGCGCCTCTTCCATCATCCAACACGCCTGAGGTATGTACTGAGCATTTAAGTTTTTCTAATGGCATGGGTGATTTGCATGTTCAGACTGAGGTACAGGCTGCGATGATATCTCTACTCCTCATGTTGATGATCTAGATGTCCCGATTGCTCTTCGGCAACAGAAACGTACCAGGACAATGAATCCTAAATATGGGATGGACTTTGGTTCTCATGTTTCCTTGGAACGTATGTCCAAGGATTTCCAGCACTTTGTTGTTGGCTTGTCAGCTATAGAGATACCACGATCCTATCAGGAGGCACTACAGAGCAGCCAGTGGCGCTTAGCGATGGAAGAGGAAATGGCAGTGTTATGATCGCGTGGCACGTGGAGTATAGTCCACCCTCCACCAAGTGCGTCTATGGTTGGCAGCAAGTGGGTATTTACTGTGAAGCATCGGGCTGATGGTACAGTGGATCGATACAAGGCAAGGTTGGTTGCTCGTGGGTTCACCCAGACATATGGGGTGGACTATCAGGACACATTCTCCCCAGTGGCACGTCACTCTACCCTATGGATTCTTATTATTGTTGTCGTGGTAAGAGATTGGCCTCTTTTTCAGTTGGATGTCAAGAATGCCTTTTTGTATGGTGATTTGCAGGAGGAGGTCTACATGCAGCAGCCACCCGGGTTTGCTGCTGAGGGGGAGTCTAGTATGGTATGTCGTCTTCATAAGGCTATATATGGCCTTAAGCAGAGTCTGAGGGCTTGGTTTCAGAAGCTCTCAGAATTGATTGAACAGAAGGGATTTGTCAGATCTATTGCATACCATATTCTTTTTATAAAGAGAAGCCAGCAAGGTCATCTTGGTGTATGTGGATGACATTGTTATCACTAGCAGTGATGAACATGGCATTCAAGCAGCAAAGGATTTCCTTGGACAGTAGTTTGTCACCAAGGACCTGGGTACGCTCCGTTACTATCTTGGATTGGAATTTGCACAAAATCGACAAGGTATGGTTATGACACAGAGGAAGTATGTTACTGATCTGTTATCTGAGACAGGTATGACAGGATGTAGACCAGCTACTACTCCTATGGATCCTCATGTGAAGCTTTATGACGATGGGTCTGATGAGGTGGACAAAAGACGATACAAAGAACCGGTGGGGAAGCTATTGTATGTTACTATTACCAGGCCTGATATAGCGTTTGTCGTGAGTAGGGTTAGTCAGTTCATGGGGCAACCCAGGCAGGCTCACATGGATGCAATTTTTATGATCATGAGATATCTAAAGTCATCTCCAGGTGCAAGTCTTCTGTTTAGAAGAGATATGTCTCTTTCAATTACAGGATGTGCGGATGCAGATTATGCTGGGTGTCCTAATGACAGAAAGTCTAACTCATGTTTTATTGTGTTTGTTGGCAGCTCACTAGTATCATGGAAGAGTAAGAAACAAATTGTAGTGCGGAATCAGAATATAGGGCAATGGCCCAAGGCAGTACCGAGATGATGTGGGTTAAATCAGTCCTGACTTATTTAACTATTGACGTACCTCTACCTATGCATCTTAAATGTGATAATCAGGCAGCTTTGTTTATAGCTAATAATCTAGCCTTTCATGGAAGGACAAAGCACATTGAAGTAGATTGTCACTATACTCGAGATCTGATCCAGAAGGGGATCATTTCAACATCACATGTATCATTAGGAGACATGATCGCAGACATGTTTACAAAGGCTCTTGCTAGAGGTCCTTTTCACAATTGTTGTTTCAAGCTGAGCATGATAGATATATATGCTCCAGCTTGAGGGGGAGTGTTGCGATACTTGTATTATTTATTTCTTTTGTCCTGTTTATGTTATTTACCCATAGAGCTTTTCTCCTATATAAGAGAGCTCTAGGATTTGGAATAAACTACTTTTCATTCTCCTATTCCACATCCTAGAATTGGAGCCCTTCTCAAATGTGCCCTTGAGATATCGATTGAGGAATTGGGTAATTTGGGTCTCTTAAGTATAGGAATTTCCTTAACTCTGCATTGCTCAGTAGTGAGACTTGGTTATATTGGCGGGGGATATGAAGAGACACACAATCTCTGCACGCATTGAGAGAAACATAATAGACTACCTAGCCCTTAGTGGCTTTCACCAGTGGTTCCATCCTGCTGGAGTAGGGTTCCACATAAATCAAAGTTTTCGTTTGTTCTTAATTCCATTTTCGATATCTTGTATATCTACATGTTACCAAAGCAAGTCGATTCATGAAGTTCAATTTTTTGTTTTTTTCTTGTTCTTTGATGTTCGAGTTCTTGGTGAATGCAAGTGGAAGAGTCGTGAGCAGCACATATAGGTGTGAATGTTTTGACAGGTCTCACGGAACCCTAAAGCCAATAAGATTGGTTAATCGTTACATGAGGTTGCAGCACATATGCAAGAGGCATGAAGATAATAAAGTTGCCAATGATGTGCCCGACAAGTTTCTCAAAAGCAACATCATGAGATAAGGCAAGTTGTTTGGTAAAGAAAACAACAAGAGAAAAAGAGAGGTGATGCTGTTCCAGGCATTACAAAGACAATCTATGTTGCGACGGCCATGCAAAACGCTAAAGGCAACTGTGGCTATGTTTTAGGGTTCTGTATCAATTTTGAAGAAAAGTAGGGAGGATTTGGAGTCCATTGGCGTGCTTTTGGCCCAAGTTGTTTTACTTTCTTTTTTAAAATGTTCATTTGATTGTTTGGACTTAAATAGGGTTGAGTCACAGTCTGGAAAAAAATGAAAGGAAAAAAAGAATCACAAAAAAATGGAAGGAAGATGTTGGTTGTTATAAAAAATGTTAAGATATGAAAAATACAATGGTTTGGACGAAAAAAGAAAGGGGGCAAAATTAAAAGTAAGAGGGTGAAAATGCGCTTGTAACGAGGGAAAGGGCATGGGAGAGAAATTTTTATTGAATTTGTATCTCCAATATGGATATAGGAGAAGGGGATTGGTAGAATCCTCCATTATTTATAAGAGTTTTGGTGAGACCACATATGTGAGTTTATGTGAGTTTTTGTTGAAAAGTTCCGCATGCTCAGGTGGAGGGCCAGTTGTATGAATATGGACCACGTGTGACAAAGACCTACGGTAGATGCTCGATACGGGATATCCATAAGGACTCAAGTTGAAATCCCAATTTAGCCAATGCACAGATTGCATCGATTTCGTAATATAAACTAGTTGATTCATATTTTCATACGGTGGAAACACTCACAAATGTCCCAGGTGATGGGCACATTTAATTTTCCATATCCACAGCAATTCACAACCTAACAATAGGGACTTCCCAAATCGCAAGCATGACAATGCATGTACTTGTCAAGTTTCGTATTGTGCAAGCCGAGCATTCAATGCCCCATCTTGAAAGGGTGTATTTAGAGAACAGTGTCATTGGGCATCTTATGTGTAAGGATATGTTTAATATAACATTACTAGGTATTATGACTTGATTACATTGGCGAGGATTATAAAGAATCTGACACTCAATGTATTCATTAAGATAAACATAATTGAAACCTAACCCTTGGGGCCTTTCTCCCATGGTTCAATCCTGCTTTTTATGGACTATGATTTCACATAAATCATTTTTTAACTTTTTATTGGTTCTATTTTCATATTTAATATATTCACTAAGAGGACCCTTTCCTAAATAGGAGGCATTTCATGAATGTGGATATGTGATATCTCAAAATGTGCATGACAACATCAAGATAAACCCTCCTAGGACTATTTATAAACCTGGTATCATTTAACCGCAAAGAATGGTCTGATAGCAGTAACATCGAGAAGCTTGCCTATCATAGCTCCAAATTATCTAACATCAACTTATTTGAGGCATCCTAGTTTAATAAGGCATCTCTGACCATTGCAATAGCTTAACTCTCTCAGCCTACCTATCATATCAAATGCCAAGAAGATTATAAAAGCTGTCAAGATCCTTGATGACTAGATGTATATTTAGAACTTGTTATGGTATTATTGTTCAGGATAAAAGTTGAGAATGAACTCAATGAAATATCCAATGGGTATAGGATTTCTTACATAGCATGAAACCCTAGAGCAAGAGGTGGTAATTACATAAAAGACCTCGAAGGATACAAATAGAAATAGGAAAAAAAACAAAGTAAAATAATCAAGTAATAAAATAACGTCAACACTCGCCCTCAAGTTGGAGCATATCTATCGATCATGCCCAACTTAGAAGTCATATAATATGCATTTTTTAGAAGTACCTTTATGAATATATCCACACGCAGAAATTCATGGAGATATGCAAAGTAGTGGTTTTTCCTCCTCGTATTGTCTTGAACAAAGTGGAAATCAACTTCGATATGTTCGGTCCGCTCATGGAAAACATGATTGGTAGCAAGTATGTAGCGGACTTGTTATCGTAAGAAAGAGGAATGTGAGTGGTAACAGGGAGTCCAAGCTCCTACAGAAAGGAGATGAGCCAGGTACTCTTACATGTGGTTTGAGTCATTGCCCAATATTCAACTTCTCACTTGATCTGGAGATAATTGTTTGCTTCTTGTTTCGTAATGCAAAAAGGTTTCCGCCAACAAACATGTGAAGATGAAAGAATGGATTGCTTTATTGATGAGGCTCTAGGATTCACTTATATAGGAGAGAAACATGTTGAGCAAATTACATGAAGATAGAGAAAATAGAAATCACATAAATACTATAAAAGATAACTAATATCTCAACACTCCCCTTAAGATGGAGCGTAGATATCAATCAGGCTCAACTTGGAGCAGCATCTCTGGTAAGGCCCTCTGGCTAAGGACTTAGTAAGTGCATCTATTGTCTGGTCTCCAGAGCTGGCGTGAGTAGTGGCGATGAGACCCTTTTGTATCGTGTCGCTAGTGTAGTGACAATCCACCTCTATGTGTGTGGTCCTCCCATGTAAGGCAGGGTTGTTCGCAATGAAAAGAGCAGCATGTTTCTCGCATTAGAGGTACATGGGAAGAGGCACATCGATAGTCAGATTAGTAAGAATATATCTGACAGACATCATCTCTGTGCTAGCATGTGCCATAGCCATGTATTCTGACTCAGCAGTAGATCTGGCAACCACGATTAGCTTCTTGCTCTTCCAAGACACTAGGGAATTCCATGTAAACACTGCGAAGTGGGATACCAAGCATAATTTGCATATGCACATGTTGTAACTGAAGGGATGTACCTCTGGTAAATAGAAGTCCAGTGCCAGGTGATGCCTTCAGATACCTCATAATCATATGGTATGCATCCATATGTGCACGTATGGGCTGCTCCATCAACTGACCCACTATACTCAAGGCAAATGATATATCTAGCCAAATAATGGCCACATACAGTAGCTTGCCAACAAGCTCATTGTACCTCCTCTTCTCGACCTCCTCAATGTCATCATCGTAGAGCTTCATGCCCGGGTCCATAGGAGTAGTGGGAGGTCTACAATCTGCCATGCATGTCTCAGAAAGAATATCTTTAACGTACTTCCTCTGGATCATCGCAAGATCTCGTTGGTTCCTGGCAAAATCCAATACAAGGAAGTAGCATAAACTACCAAGGTCCTTGTCATAAACTACTGACCTAGGAAATCCTTGGCAACCTGAATGCCCTGTTGGTCATCCCCTGTAAGAATGATATCATCAACATAAACAAGAATGACAATTGTACCTCTTTAAGTCTTGTGCACAAATAGAGTGATCAGTAGTCGATCACACAAACCCATGTAGCTCTATCAAGTCCGAGAGCTTCTGGAACCATGCTCTTGGACTCTGCTTAAGACCATAAATAGCATGTGTATCCTGCAAACCTTCTGATACTCCCCCTAAGCAGCGAACCTAGGTGGTTGTTGCATGTAGACCACTATATAGATAAGCATTCTTCACATCAAGCTGGTAGAGGGTCCAATCTCGTGTCACACCAACAGATAAAAGGATACGCAGAGTAGCATGTCTGGCAACTAGAGAAAAAGTATCCCGATAGTCTACCTCATATATCTGGTTGAATTTATGTGCCACAAGTCGCGCCTTGTAGTGATCCACATTGACATCTAGACGGTGCTTCACAATAAACACCCACTTGAACCCAACAACGGATGCACCAACTAGAGCTGAAACAAGACTACAAGTGTCACGCAACTGTAACGCGGTCATCTCCTCCTCCATGGCTAGAAACCATCGAATGTCTCGAATAGCCTTATGATATGCCCGTGGTATCTCCACGACTAATAGTGCCAAGGTAAATCTTCTGAAATCTTCTGAAAGGTTGCTCAAGGAAACATGGTTGAAAGAGGATATGAAGCGCATACGTCTCTGCTTTCGCAAAGCAATCAGCACATCAAGATCATATGCCATGTCATGAACCTATAAGTTTCCCTCTTGAAAGGGTATTTGCTCATCTTATAGTGACTCCTACTAGACATACAACTCAGCAATGCCATCATTAGAAACAATGTGCTCATTACATACATGAGGCGAGCGGGATGATGGGGAACACATATGAGCAGGAACAAAGCGAGACCAGTAAGTAAACACACATGGCAAAAATTGAGTCAATATAGTGGTGGTCTAGGGGCAGCAACAGGAGCAGGAGGAGGAGCAAAAGTAGGTAAAGAAGATGGTGGTTGTGGTTGAGGTGGTGGTGGTGGACTGGGCAATGGCTGAGCAGAAGTAGGTCTACGTGGTGGTAGTGCTGTAGGAGGCATGTTGATCTCATCATCAGAGTCTGATGGGGCCAGTCTGTCACATGTAGGAGAGATACATGACAGACAAAAAAATGTAACACTGGCACTGATAAATTATTTTCGTCGAAGCGGATCAAAGCAACGGTACCCCTTTTAGGTACGAGAACAGCCAACAAAAACACACTTGACAGCTATGGGGGAGAGCTTGTTACGACCAAGAGAAAAATCATGAACAAAGGCTACAGATCCAAATACACGATGTGTGAGGGAGAATAGATCCTTCTCAGTATAAACAATCGAGAAAGAGATCTTTTCTCCCAAACAGGGAAACGCATATGGTTCACTAAGTAGTAAGCAGAGAGAACCGCATCAACCCAGTAAGCGTAAGGAGCATGACTCTGAATCAACATGGTTCTCTTCACAACGAGAAGTGACGGTGTTTGTGTTCGACAGCATCGCTCTACTGAGATGTATGGACACGCGAGGTATGGTATACAATGCCACGAGACCTGAGAAACTCGGAAAGATGTAGGGTGCAAAACTATAAGGAATTGTCAAAACGCAGATATTTGACATTTGTTAGAGTATGTGTCATTATCATGTAGATGGGTAAATGAATCCGTCCAAGATCCATTTACCACATCCAGGAGTTTAGTCCCACATCTACCAGTGGTGGGACTTGGAGGTTCTGTGGAGGCTATATAAGAAGCCCTAGACCCCCAGTATCAGATGAGAAAGTTCAATGAACAAATCCATCCTTTGAGGTGTTCTCCCATGGTTTCATCATGCTCCTTAAGGAGTAGGGTTCTACATTAAAATCCCAAGTTCTTCCATGTTTTATTTTCATTTCTCTGATTTTGTTTCTGCATTATATTTTCTAACATGGTATCAGAGTTGGTTCGATTCTCGAGAATGTATTTCATATTTGTGTTCGAGATTCGATTTTTGGTTCTATGTTCTTGAAGATTTATTCGTTGAAGATTATTATGATGTATTGTTCAAGTTCGAGATTCTATAATTAGTTCTAGGGTTTTTCTCATGAAGCCCTAATCCAAGTTCTAGCAGCAACATCTTACATTGGTGGCATGAGATACTTCGTCTGCTCTAGTCCGCAGATTCACATCTCATCAAGCAGGCCTTCGCCCAGAAGCTCCAATCACAAGACGTGGGCTTTTCCCTCTCTGGAGCGGGGGTTCGAAACTCTAGATATCGAACGCAGACGTGCATTCCTCATCTCTTCTCCTAGTTGTTTCCTGCACCAATATCATCACCTTCGCTGCAAGAGACAACGTCGAACTGACCGGAGGACAGTGATACGAGGTGCCATCAGGCAAAAGAGATGGTAGAGTTTCCAAAGGACCGGAGGAGACTAAGAACTTGCTTCCTCCTACGCACAACCTCACGCTCCAACATCCTTGCATAAAAACCCTTCGTATATTCAACTCATCTGCTCCAGGCGCTCAGCGCATATTCAACTCGCCGCTCCGCATCAACATCTCCAGGCGTCGATTGCAGCTCTTCCAGCCGATCGCAGTCGCTCGGCAGAGGGTTCCGACTTCAAGCGACAGCGACCATTGTTGTAAAAGTCCCCTGACTGGCTCGATTAATAGGTTCGATTGGTCTAGTCAGTGGAGTGGCCGACCGAATACTGACTAACTCTGACTAAGCCAACTAGTCAATTGATTTTTGCTTGGAGATGCCGTATTTTTTATTTTTTGTACTTTTTTAAAAGCAAACATATTCTGATACGCTTTATGTTTTTATTTAAATTCAATTACTTCTTTTCTTTCATTATGATAATATAAAAAATGTACAAATCTATGTAAATATATAAGAATATACATATAAAAATGATTCGTATATCTAAAATAATTAAAATTTTCAAAGATGATTAAAGTCCGACTAAATTCGATTAGTCATCCGACTGTCGATTAATCATTACTCAGTGACCCAACCGACCGAATGTCGACTATCGATTTTTGCGACATTGACGGCGACATATCGCAAGAGGCGGTGCAAGCCTCTGCAGGCGGCGATGGTTGGCCGCAAACTCGCCAACTCCAGGAGGAGGTGCTCAGGCACCCAGTAGCCCTCTCTTTCCTCACGCAAGAATGCCTCCGAGATCCGTAACGGGCGGCGATATTCCAAAAAAAGGGTCGACGACGAATTCCAGCAGCCACTGTCGCCTTATTCGACAGCTCCAGGCAGCCAAGTGAGTCATGCCTCCTCCCAGCAAGTGGCGTTGCCCCATCCCCCTTCGCGTCTCCTTGTAGGCGACGCGTCAATCTACGGGTGGTACCCCACAATCAGGGACGGCGTCTTATGCCAAGGGTTCTCATTCGAGATACCCTATTTAAGGTTTCTCCCTTTGCAACCCCAAGTGGGTCGTAGTATAAAAAATAGAAAAGAGGAGAGGGTGAGAGCAAACTCATTTGGGCCGGAAAAAAAGAGAGACCATGCCCAATTAGGTCGAGTATTAAAAAAAGAGAGAGGGGGAGAGTTCTTTTGGGCCCAAGACGGGATGTGTTTAAAAAAGAAGGAAAACGTTTTTTTTTGGAAAAAAAAGATGCCCGTACAAAAAAACTGACGCTTAAAAAGAGAGAGATACCAATATTAAAAGAGGGGAATGATAAAATAGCCGAAAAAAATGGTTAAAATTTTGATGATTGAGAAAAGCCGAGAAAATGTGACGGCTTATGTGATGTTTTTCGCCACCATTGTTGTCTTCTCCCAACTTTGTTGATGTCATTGATTTCCGACAAGTATGGGAGAAAGGAGAAGTATTATGTAGAGTTCTACAACATGCCAGATTGTCAGATTCTAGATTCCATTCCAAACTCAGATTCTACAATCCATATGCATGTCCAGTCAGATTTCAGACTCTATAGTCTTTCATATGAAGATTTTCCATGTGCAGTTTCAGACTCAATGTTCAGATTCCAAGTCCATAGTGTGATGTGCAGTTTCAGACTCGGCGTTCATATGATTCCGCTTCAGTTAAGATACACGCATGCATGCGGCCTTCTTTTCAGATGTGCACATGTATGCCATCATTGTTTGTGGTCCCCATCTTTTGTGTTTCGACTAGGGTTTTCATGTGATCCACAGGGACTCCATAGTAGAGATCACAATCCCTACATGGGCTAGGATTTTCACGTAGTTTCATTGGAACTCTAGAGTAGAAATCACATTCTTTGAGCCAGATGGGAGAGACCTAGTTCTCTGACGAGGAGACTTTCAGACTACATTTTCCAATGTTCGTGAACTCCAGTATGAGAACTTTCCGAGGACATTTTGAGGTCCCTATGAGAGAACCCCATCTTCAGAGATCTACGTATGGATAATTAGCGGCGTTCTTTATTCGACCCTTTCAGAGATGAAGCAGTTATCCACATATTGTGGCGGTCCAGAGTTCTCCAAGTGGAGATTCATCCAGTTGTAGAGACTCATTTAAGTGGAGACTCATCCAGAAATAAAGCAGCATTTCGATTAACTGACACGAAGAATCAGTAATTTCACCTAAATTCGACCAAAAGTCGGTGCAGTCATTCCACCTACATAGACTCGGGAGGGAATCCCCAAAAAAAATAAATCCAATGACTTATGTCAATTGGTTTTCAGAATTTACGTCTGGATACTTTCATGTTAGATTTGTTTAATAACATCCCTAAGTATAAGATTAGGAAAAATAACTTCGTCGAATAATAGTATACTCTTTTCTCCACATAAAAAAGAGTGATTTGTCATTGTCCAAGAACGTTAATGTGTGCAGCGTGCTTGATTTGGTTTGCTCAAAATCCACAATATTATGCTTGCTCATGTGGCAGCCAATTCCATTCCTCATGTCACCTAATATGTTTGTTGCGATAAAACAAATTTTAAGACAGCACAAGGTGTAATCTGGTAAAATAGAAATCAAACCTGGTTACCCGAAGTAAACCAATGAGCTCCCTGCAGTCCCAAACTGGGTGGAAGCGAGCCAAGGTTAAATTCTTGCAATTTAATCCTTTCCTACAGAAAAAACTCGAACTTGTCAGGGCAAAAAATCTTCCAAGGTGAGAAAAGGAAAAAAAATGAAAGGAGATGAGAGCATGCAAAAGACATGGGAGGGATAAGAATGTCCAGATGTCTCCAGGATCATGTATGCAAGCAGTACCATAAAAATAAAAGCATTTCTACTTACAAGTAGCTTCGGCCTCTTGTGCTTTAAACGTGCCTGAAATGACAAAATGAAATGACTAGTTGCAAATCTCCAACAAAGGCATATGGTTTATTTACGGTGAGTTTAAACTTTAAAAAACATAGCAGAACTCTCTGTTGCAAATTAAAAAATATATTGAAATGTTGGAAAGTGGAGATAAATTCGAAATGAGCATTCCATTGGTGATAAAATGGAAATGATCATTCTTGATGCTAAACCCTAATTTCAAAAGTGAAACAATTCATTACCTTGCATGGTTTGTAATACAAGATGAACTAAAACATAGATAAAAGAAAGAAAATATACAAATAAAAAATGCATACAACAAAAATGAAGGGAAAAAGATTTTAGAATGGAGTCACAAGATGAGGTTATCCCAAAAATGGGGATACCCAAGGAGAATAAGTCTAGTTTGAAATGGGATTCAGATTTATCTTGAATATGCATTAGACCCATGAATTGCATTTAATAAAAAAATATAATCTCGGATTTTGGAAAAAAGACTCAATCATCTCTCGCAATTGAATCTGTCGCATTATGATATGAGATCTCTTTTTGACGTAAAAGAGGGTGGAGTCCCAATATGGGACCCACCATGATGTAATATGTATATCGATATTAAAAAGTTAAAGATACAATGTACAGCTACAGCCATAAGGAATACAAAGTCCATCCATGCTCGAGAACGTTATCACAACAAAAACTTGCCGCTAAAAATGAGATCATTCCTGGCACCTAAATCACCCGCAAGAATGCGAATGGCTTCCTACAATCATCCCGAGAGCTGCCACAAGAAGCTTTAATAGAGACCCTGAAAGCACCCCATCTTCTACCATTAACCACGGAATGTCAGCATTATCCAGAGAAGCCTCAAGGAAGTGCATCAAAAGAATAGATAATCCAGGTCCTCTGCAGCACTCACACATGGGGCATAGAAGATCTTTGGTGCAAAATATCTTGTCCCTGTAGACCTTCGTAAGCAACCGACATATCTAATCAACCGAAGGAAGAACTTTATTCTAGCAAAATCATGTTTTTTGCAAATCATGAGAAACTCTCCTCAAGCTGGCATGCATGCCTTCCCAAGAGGCCAAGAAAAATCTGTAATTTGTTTGGTTGTCATTGCATAAAAGGGGCTTTCTGGATACTTGGATGGCATGGATGAAGAGATGCATCACGGCTTCCTCTTTCGTGATACTGGTCAGCGGTAGACCGAAGGGAGGATTTTTTTCAACCGTAGAAGGGCGTCCGTAAGGGATGCCCTCTTGCCTCGTTGCTTTTCGTGATTGTGGTCGATGCACTAACTGTGATGATGAAGCATGCTTTGAATAGAGGTTTTTGCCAGGGGTACATAAGGGGAGATATATCGATATCCTCCAATATGTGGAGGATACTATTGTTTCCTCAAGGGATGGGGGAAGAGCATGTGAAAGGAGCAACCAAAATAATGGAGATTTTTGCAGATATTTTTGGACTTCATATGAATAGAAATAAGTATACCTTTGTACCTTTTGGAATCCCTCAGTTGGAAATACAGAACATTGCATCGACTTTTTAGTGTGGGAGCTCTCACCTCCCAATGATTTATTTGGGTCTCCTGCTTGTTGGTGGTCAGCTTCGATCCATGGATTGGAGGTCGGTGTTATACAAGATGGAGAGGTAGCTTGATGGATGGAAAGCATCGGCTCTCTCGAGAGATCGGAAGTTGGTGCTATTTAAGCATGTTCTCACGACGATTCCAGTATTTTATTGTTCCACGGAATTGCTTCAGATTGGGGTGCGCAAGAAGGATAGAGTCTTTAATGAAGCGGTTCTTTGTTCCGATGTAAAGTCGGAACAAACGGGATCTACTTGTGGGGATTGGATATGGTGACTCAACCTAAGAATATTGGTGGACTTGGTGTGAGAAGGTTAGAAACCATGAATAAGGCAATGCTGGCTAAATGGGTGGTGAGACTATGGTGCAAGAGCAGAGAATTGGTATGTGCCTTTTTCGATCTATTTATGGGATTAGTGTTGCCTTATCGACCATGAAGATTCACGCTCCATCCTCCCTTTGGAAAGTCCAAGGTGCTTCCTGAGATGATAACTATGATGACGCCCATTGTTAGAAGTGAAGAGGCGTTTAGATTCTGGACAAATAACTAGTCTGGGGGAGGTCCCCTTGTCATCCGATTTACAAGGCTATTCGCCTTGGCATTAAATCAAGGATGTAAGGTTAAGGATGCATGATCTGAGGGGTATTGGATGCCATCATTTTATACAGTTCTTAGAGCAAAGGTTAAACGATTGTATGATCAATAATGAGGACGTATCGGATTTGGATGCCAATTTTGTTGGTAAAGATAAGCCTTAGAGGAATCAATCTTAAAGCCAGTCCCCTCTTCTTATTTCTCTTCCAGTCCAACACCTTTTCCGATGCCATCATCAGACCATCTGACATTAACCCACCAATAATAAAATTTGTATATGCTTGGGAGATGATGGAATCCAGCACTCCGTGCAATCTATTATCCAGAACCTTCACAACAATAAGATAAGCCGCATTGGACATCGTTATAAGTCCAAAGTCCTCCATCCTTTTAGGTACATCCTTCTTTGGTAGCAAGAAGATAAGTGCATTGTTGAGCCTCTCGAAACCAAGGTTGCCCGAGCAAAAAACTTGAACCGCTTCCATGAGATCTTCCTTAACAATCTCCCGGAACTCTGTAGAATGACGCTAGAAAGCCATCGGATTCTCGTGCCCCATTGATGATCCACTTTTTACAACTCTTAATAAAGAATAATTGTAGTATATGTAGGTAGAAAACAATCTATTAAAGACCACAAGTCTTGAATACTGTAGAGTATTTTCAACTTGGTAAGTGTACCAAGGTCGAACACAGGGAACAGTGATTTTTAGTTGCTTGGTTTCAAATTAATCTAAGTAATTAAATAATTACAATAATGAGTTAGATGTTAGAAAAGAAAGAAAAAATAATAAAAGAATAAAGATAAACATAAAAAGAGAAAAAGAAACCAGGAGGTAGATCTGCGATTAGCAATCCTATCTTCAATAATATGATCGATTAGTCCTCATTCATAGATCGAAGAGAGGAGTCCGGAAATATTTGTTCAATCAAATCCAAATACACGCTAAGAAATAGATTCCAATCAATCTTGACATAGAATGATCAAGAATGATTATATCAAATTATTCTCCAAAATTTTCTGCATAAATTAATTCAGTAAAGAATGAATTTTAATGGGGAAATAACTTGATCAGATCTCCTCAATTTAGCCGCCTATAATAAGATAAAACTTTTTAAGTAAATGATAGCTAAATTCTGTCAAATAAAGCCAGTAAAGACCAAGAGACACCTCGAATAATGTTTCAATTTAATAAAGATCCGATTTGTTCACAAAGTTTATCAAAAGATAGAGCATAGGACAAACTTCAAAATGATATAAAAAAATGCTAGAATTGGAGTTCAAATGATCAAAATATGATCGAATGAAGGTATGGGGACTAAAAGGCGGATAAAAATAAAGTTTATATTGCAAACCATCCCTTGAAGGAACTTATCTATGATTATTAAAAGTCGTAGCGGCTTTCTTTGTAAATTGTCCATGGCGGGGGTATCAATCAGCCCCATCCCTTCTTGATTCCACTCGAAGTTGTCGACCGGAGAAGAACGGAGAGGAGGAAGGGGCAAGCTACATGCATCGTTGATTTGCCTTCCACTTCCTCGACCGGATGACCCAGGAAGCATCCAGACCAAGATCCTAGCCTTCATGCCTCGAACCTTCCCGAAGCCATACGAGCACACCACGTGGAGGTTCGGCCTCCAAGCCTAGCGGTGGTTGCAAGCCTCAGCGGCACCAACCCCACGTTCCCTTACATTGTAGGGGGATAGTTTACTATGGACACTGACCAGTCATGTGAATAATTCATGTGATCTGCAAATTTTGCAGCAACACTCCAGATAGTTTCAGAAATTACACTTGAAACCCTAATTCTACAGCATCATCGACAACACAGTTCCGCGGTCCAATTCTAAATTTTCGTGCAAATTTACTAATTGTTCATATTCAAGATGAGTTCAAAATTGTGCAGATATCGATTCTAGATATGTTGTATTGGATTTCTTCATGAAACCCTAGATCTCCATGTCGTATTCATTTCTACATGATCCATTCAACGATATGAAGTTTGGATTCAAGTTCGAGAATATATTTTGGATTTTCTGGAACCCTAAATCAACCACACAGTGGCATCTCCAGGAAGTTCTAGAACCCTATTTTTTGCATGACCGGTCATCACCAAATTTGGTTCCACAATGGAGCCAATCCTGACATTGATGATACCAATTGAAGCAGCAATATCAACAATTCTCAGGCGCTAGGGTTGAGTTCAGCAAACCCAAGCAATATCATCAATGGTTTCCACGGATTACTCTCCAGGCAGTGCAATCAACCCACATTTCTTGTCAACGCCACAAGAAGAAGAAGAGAAGGAGAAGAAGAAGAAGAAGAAGATAGGTTCCTCAAGAACCCCAGTTTCAGATCTCCATGCAGTTCTAGAACCCTATTTTTCGCATGACTGGTCATCACCAAATTAGGTTCCACGATGGAGCCGATCCTAACGTTGATGATATCAATTGAAGCAGCAATATCAGCAATTTTCAGGCGCTAGATTTGAGTTCAGCAAACCCAAGCAATATCATCAATGGTTTCCACGGAGTACTCTCCAGGCACTGCAATCAATCCTATGTTCCTTGCCATCGACACAAGAAGAAGAGGAGAAGAAGAAGATAGGTTCCTCAAGAACCCTAGTTACGATCACCAAGTATGTGACGTCGCACTCCATCGTGCGCTACCCAGTGCCGCGTCTCCAAGCATCATCTCCAGTAAGCGGTGAACCCTTCTCGCGTTGACCTAATCAACCCCAAGCTCCAGATTTCATCATACATCTCTGCCCCTACACCGTACATCTCCTCTGCCCTCACATGATGCCGCTCCACCC
Source organism: Ottelia alismoides (assembly GCA_037367405.1). Lineage (NCBI taxonomy): Eukaryota > Viridiplantae > Streptophyta > Magnoliopsida > Alismatales > Hydrocharitaceae > Ottelia > Ottelia alismoides. Next base: position 314,099 of record JAZKJV010011752.1, read on the forward strand.
CTCGTGATGCTCCAGCAGCAGTAGCAAATCTCGTTCACGATCAACCCCCATGTGATCGGAAGTGCGCCAAGCACCGACATCTACAACGAGTACTCATGGCGACATTATCCCTTCGCACTCGATGTCCCTGTCAGTGGCACGCAAGATGTGTCATGCTCCAACAAGTGCGACGCTCCAAGACGCTCCCGTCTAGTAGCTTATCATGTCCAACCGTGATGCTCCATCGACGGTGGTTGTGTTCGAGAAACCAGATCGTAAAGAAGATGGGTTCCAATCAGAGAGGGAACCCTAAATATAAAGAGGGCATTTGTTTATTTTAATTAGGCCAAAATCGACCATTTAGCTACTCGCAAATATTTAAAAAGGGGGGAGGCATTTTCTGAGTGCAATTGGGGCTACTAATTCGGATATATCTTTAAAAAAAACACAAAGGAGGAAGGGTCAGTTTTGTAAGACCTAGTGGGCTAATTTATGTTTTTTAGCCCATTTTGGGTTGTGATCTCATAAAAAAGGGGCTTTTTTTAAAAGGGTGCGTATCAAAAAATTATACACGGGAAAAAAATAGACAACTAAAAAAAGGAAATACCTGAGAAAAAAACAAAACGAGAAAAAAATCATTTTAGATTGGTTTTCTATATATTGATGTCTTCTCTCAACTTGGTTGATGCCATCTATTCCGACCAGTGTGGGAGAAATGGGGAGTGTGTGTAGAGTTTTACAGGTCTCCAGTTCATATTCTAGGCCACATGTCAGACTCTACAGGTCTGATTCAGATTCTACAGATGGTCAGACTCAGATTCTACAGATGGTTCAGAGTCTTCAGTTCAAGACGTACAGGTGTGCGTTCTTTGTTTGAGAGGTCCCCATATTTGATATGGTCGGCTCAGAGTTTTCATGTGATTTATAGGGACTCAATAGTGGATATCTCGTTCTCTATGCCATTATGGGCTAGGGTTTTCATGTGGTTTCATAAGGACTCACGAGTAGAGATCACATTCTCTAAGCCACTATGGGAGACACCAGTTCTTCGACGAGGAGATGTTCAAACTTCATTCTCCAGCAACTATAGACTCTAACGAGGATGTTTTCATGGTTTTTTCTAGTTCGGTCCTTCAGAGAGAGGGAGCAGTTGCGGGCCAGAGTTCTCCAGGTGGAGACTCATTTCAGTTTCAGTGACTGATAGATCAGGTACAGAGCACATGTTCTCCTACAAGGAGACCTGGTTCGACTCACACTCTAATCATTTAATTCCTCCTCACCAAAATGGCATGAGAAGCAATGTCCTCGATAACAACCGACAGTAGAGTATACTTTGAGTTGATATTGTTTGTAGTGCCTTGTATTGTGAGTTTAAGACTTCTTTCTATTTCTCCAAATTGAGCATCGCATGCTCCATCTTGAGGGGGTGTTGGAGTATATGTGTCACATGTAGGGATGGGTAATTGGATCGCATCAAGGTCCAACTACCACATCCAGTGGTTTAATCTCACATCTACTATATGAGAAGCCCCACACCCATTGTATCAGATTAGAAAAGTTAATGAAAACATCAGCCCTTTAAGGCGTTCTCCTATGGTTTCATCCCGCTCCTTATAGAGTACGGTTCCACATAAAATCTTAATGCCCTTCATGTTTATTCTATTTCTCTTATATTACGCTTCCGCATTGTCGAATTCTAACAAGGAAAAATATAAAATCATAAAGTTTTTAGCAATCAAAGTTGTTGTCTGGGAACAAGAAGATGAAGAAAACTCAAGACCCATCTTCGACGAAGGTCCGACGGATGTAGAATTGGAGTTTCTCGATCTGGTCGTTGCCAAAAGGGTTGTCTAGGAGGCTCATGTGTCAACGTCACTACCTCAGTTGGCTTCAATAGCACCACCACCATCCCCATTGAAACCCTGGCACCATCCACCCTCTACCACCCAAATGCCCCTGCAAAATCCCCACATGTGATCGGTGCATCCCAGCAGCCTCACTGCCGCCCTCATTGCCCTCGAACTGCCATCCCCACAACATCCAACACCCTCAGGGAAGCCCCGTCATCAACCCTACGACATCCCTTGCTGCAAGCATCGCTGAATATCGAAAAAGCCATGCCCTCACTACAACCTGAGATGGCCACACCCAATCGCCAACAGCTGCTACCCAACCAATCGAGTCATCATCAGTGTAGACTTGTAATCGGACGATGTTGCCACTATGGTAGTTCGGATCCAAGTCACCGCCAATGTACGGATCAGCATAGACCCCGCTCCATCAAGATATCTGTCTGCCACCATCCAGTGCCCTGCTCAACCGTCGCCGTCATCGTCTCGGGCTGAGCAAGGGAATCAGAACCCTAAGATGGGTTATTGGCTCCTCTCAAAAGAGAAACAAATCCCATCGCTTGGGGAATTTTACTCTAGATGTATCCCTTAAAATAAAGCAAAAAGGTTTTTTTGAATAAAAACAAGGGGGAGCCCTCCCAAGACGGGAGTCACCACACCAAAAGTTTCATTAATAGCAAGAAAGTACATCAGTTGGATATCCAGAAGTTGTACAAAGCATTACAATGTGCGAGTACATTCTCATAGTAAAACCGTTGACCCTTGAATATGCAATCATTCCTGCCAAGCCAAATTGCCCATAGCATGGCAAAAGGCCTTAAGACATCATCAGAGGACCCAAGACCCACCAATCGAATATATCTCTAAAAATGCTCGAAGTTGGATGCATGCACCCAAGTCAGCCCTAACGAATCCCAGACCTGCGCCAAAGACCTGCATCCGAAGAAAATGTGCTCAGCGTCCTCCAGACACTCCTCGCATCTATCGCAGCTCAGATCTGCCACACCCAACAATCTCCCCCTCCTAACTTTGTCGCACAGACGGTTTCTCCTTAGACACCAAAGGAACACCTTAACCCGAGTAGGAATTTTGACCGCCCAAATCACTTTATTGTCCGCACAGAGGTCTTCATCTCACCCAGCTCCACCTCCACGCAGCTTCCGATAAGCTCCCTTTACCAAGAACCTTCCATTCGCCCACTCAAAATGGTCTATCTCACCAGACATCTCCCCAGGGTCGGGAATCTCCGACATCAACCGCAAGAACTCATCCAACCGCTGATCCGACAGAACCAAAAGGAACCTCGGAACCCATGACCCCGAGTCTGCAACCTCCACCAGTTGTGCCTCCCTGTTAGCAGCCAAGGCCATCAACCTTGGGAAGCGGTGGCCCAGCATCCCCTCCCCCGTCCAGTCATCCTGCCAAAACCTGAAAAGGTGGTCATTCCCCAATCTCGACCTAAGGAAATACCTGAGCTCTGGCAGCACTGCGCGGATCCCCATCCACAACGAAGGACTCACCACACTTTCTCCTAACCACCAACTCCCCTGTGATTCCATAAATCCTCCTCAGAAGCCTAGAGACCAATGAATCGTAAGAACCACAAATCTGTATCACCCATTTGGCCAGCAAAGCTTTGTTCATGGTTTCCACATCCCGGACACCCAGGCCCCCCTCAGCAAACCGGCACAGCAAGATCCTCCCAAGCAACCAAGTGCAAGCCCCTCGCCGCTTGCCTCCCATCTGACCAAAAGAAAGACCTCATCAAGGCCTCCACCTTCCTTCTAACTCCGACAGACATCAATCTCGTCGAGAAGAAAAAAATCGGGATGGCTGAGAGAACATGCTTCGGCAGGGTAAGCTTCCCACCCTTGGACAGAGTAGTAAACTTCCAGCCCTCCATCCGCTCCTCCAGTCTCCGAAGAACACAGTCCCAATCCGCCCTCCTCAACCTATCAACCACTAGAGGTAGCCCCGGATAGGAGATCGGCAACCGGCCCAAAGGCACCCTGTCCACCCAACAAGCATGTCGCCCTCTTCATCGTCCATCCACAGTGGAACCAGCACCGACTTTTGCTTGTTTATCTGCAAACCCGACAAGCAACCAAACATATCCACCAGAAAGCCGCATTGTAATTCTGCTCCTCCGTCCCCCCAGAAAGATCAGCGTGTCGTCCGCATACTGCAACACAGGTACAAAGATGTCCCCCAACCGGAACCCCTCACACCACATCTCCCCTATCACATGCTGAAATAAAGCCGCAAGACAGCCCGCCACCACCATAAAAAGCAGAGGAGCCTCCTCCAACACTACTTTACCAAAAGAGTAGAGTTGAAGCCAAGATATGGATGGGAGTTATTTTAAGTGAAGAGGTAGAACATTTGCAGCCATAACCCTCAGTGAAAAGAAATTATAAACGTAACATTGAAAAGAAGTAAAATTGGGGAGATACGATCAACGAATTCAGATGGGATTCTCCAACGATGAACTGAAGATTAAGCAATTCATCATGACACGAATTGTTTTTATTTGAAATTAGTTGATTGGTTAATTTTATTTACATTAAATAAATTGAGATGGAAGGTAATCTCATTATTTATAGTAGATTAATTTAGTTAGTGAGTAAATTATATTCTAATTAGAATTTTATTCAATTGTAATTTATTTGATTACCAATTTTGTAATTAGACCCCCTCTTTATATAACGGCGGCACTAGTCCATTGTAAGGCAGGCCATGTTATGAATTAAAATTTGAGATTTTTGATTTGGAGGGAGCCTCCACCATTATCCACATTCTCCCAAAATTTTAGGGTTTCTCATTTCACCCGTTCCTCTCTCAACCATGCGAAGCGCGTCGCGATCTTCTTCTCTCTTCTCATTCCTTCTCATTTTTTCTATCTGCATCAGTTGGACAGCATGTCGAGTGTCATGTGCAGGTACATCAGTCATTCTGATATCCTAATCAGATGTCATGTAAGCATGGTGTGGCATCCCAAACTTCACCCAACACTTCTCAGAGGGACAATTCATTTTCTGGCAGTGAATGCAAGGAATACTGCTACGATCATGACCGCGACTACAGCCACGGCCACCTCTATAGGGACCAACCCCCTAGCTGAAGCGATCTCCCCGCCCTAATGAGGCTATAAAAGCTGTGTTTTCCACAGGTTGTAGAGGCTAAGTGCAAACATTTGAATTCTCAATCTGTTGCAAACATCCAAATATGACACTGATAGACAGAAATGAGTCTAATGTGAGGAATTGTTCCTTCGCATTTCAGTATCGAAGATATATACCAGCAAGAAACATGTAGACTTACCATTCCTCCCTCTCTCTCTCCATTACTTCTTTCGTACAACAGTCCTCTTATAGTCCAATAAAGAGACTACAGTACTCCAACATAGAATGACCATGTGTTGCAGACCAAATCCACATGTAGATGTAGACATTACTTGGTCGTCATGTGTGAATATTGTGAAGAGAAAAGAATGAATTTTGTATGAATGAGGCCCTAAGGTTCTCTTATATAGGAGAGTAACATGTTGAGCAAATTACATAATGAAGATAAAGAAAATAAATATTACATAAATTGTTGAAGTTGTGTACGGAAAAAGTGTTATTTATCGTAGCCCTAAAGCTCTCTTATAAAGGAGAAAAGCTCAAAAGGAAAATTACATAAAGAGACTAAAGAAATAGAAAATTACAAAAAACATAACAAAGAGATATAAGTATCTCAATATTTGCCCTCAAGCTGGAGCATATATGTCTATCATGCTCGGCTTGGAACAGCAACGATGAAAACGACCCCTAACAAGAGCTTTAATAAACATATCAGCAATCTGATCTCCTGAAGCAACATGGGAGGTGGAAATAAACCCTTTATGGATCAAATCACGGATGAAATGGCAATCTACTTCAATATGCTTTGTTCTTTCATGGAAAGCTCGATTATTAGTTATGAATAACATTGCTTGATTATCACATTTGAAGTGCATAGGAAGAGGCATCTCAATAATTAGGTCAGTTAGGACGGACTTGACCCACATCATTTACGTGCTCCATTGGGTCATTGCCCTATACTCTGATTCAGCGCTAGATCTTGCTACAACAGTCTACTTCTTTCTCTTCCATGAAAACAGTGAGCTACCAACAAATACGATAAATCCAGAAGTAGTCTTCCTGTCCTTGGGACACCCAGCATAATCAGTGTCTGCATAACCAGTAACAGTAAGAGATGTATCCCTTTTGAATAAAAGACATGCACCCGGAGAAGACTTCAGATACTTCAAGATCATATTAATTGCATCCATGTGAACCTGCCTGGGTTGCTCCATAAATTGGCTGATTATGCTAACAGCAAATGATATATCTGACCTGGTAATAGTAACATTCAACAGCTTCCCCACTAACTCTCTGTATCGCCTCTTATCCACCTCCTCCGAGTTATCATCATAAAGTCTGGTATTGGGGTCCATTGGAGTAGGAGCAAGTCTGCATCCTGTCATACCTGTCTCGGATAGAAGATCAGTAACATACTTCCGTTGCATCATTATCATACCATGTTGATTCCTTGCAAACTCTAGGCCAAGAAAGTAACGTAGCTTGCCAAGGTCCTTGGTCACAAACTGATGTCCAAGGAAATCCGTAGTTGTCTGAATGTCATGTTCATCACTACCAGTAACAATAATATCATCAACATAAACCAAAATAGCGACAGTACCTCTCTGGGTTCTCTTTAACAAAAAGAGAATGATCTGCAGTAGATCTAACGAAGCCCTTCTGTTCAATCAACTCTGAAAGCTTTTGAAACCAAGCTCTCGGACTCTTCTTAAGGCCATATATGGCCTTGTGAAGTCGTCACACCAAACTTGATTCCCCTCAGCAGCAAACTCGGGTGGTTGTTGCGTGTAAACTTCCTCCTGCTAGTCCCCATACAAGAATGCATTCTTAACATCCAATTGGAAAAGCGGTCAGTCAAGTACCACAGCAACAGCAGTAAGAATGGCAGAGTAAAATGACGTACAACTGAAGAAAATGTATCTTGGTAATCGACTCCATAGGTTTAGGTGAACCCACAAGCAACCAATCTGGCATTATACCGGTCCACAGTACCATCTGCTCGGTGTTTGACCGTAAACACCCACTTACTGCCAACAATAGGTGCACCTGGAGGAGCTTGTATAACGCTCAACGCACCACGAGACTGTAAAGCTGTCGTCTCTTCCTACATCGCCAGACGCCATCGACTACTCTGCAGTGCCTCCTGATAGGTTCGTGGTATCTATATTGCCGACAATCCCACAACAAATTTCTGAAAATCCGCAGAAAGACGCATCTGGGAAACATGGAAGCGAGAGGATGCATAGTGCATGCACTCCTCTTATTCCGTAGAGCAATCGGCACATCCAAGTCCTCAATATCCACAGAAGGAGTTGCATCCAATACTTCATGCACCTCAGGTTGCACAAGCAAATCACCAGTGTCATCCGAAGAACTCAAATGTTCAGAACATACCTTGGGCATGCTGGAAGATGGAGGAGGCATATGAGCATGAGGTCGACGCTGGTAAACCTATGGAAAGAAAGGAGGTGTGATAGGTGGTGGAGAAGGTGGTGGCAGTGGTAGTTGTTGTGGAGGTGGCGGTATAGGAGATGATGGTGGTGTAGTAGACTTTGGAATTGACAAACTTGGAGATAAAGGCATATAAACCTCTTCTCTATTCTCTGAAGGAATGAGCTTGTCACCTGTAGGAGAGAAATACATAATGGATTCAAAGAAGGTGAAATCCGCGCTAACATAGTGCCTTCGCCGAACATGATCAAAGCAACGATGTCCCTTTTGGATCTTGGAATACCCAACAAACACACACTTGACAGCTCTAGGAGAGAGCTTGTCCAGACCTGGAGACATCTGATGAACAAACACAACTAACCCGAAAACACGATGTGTGAGGGAAAAAAGATCCATCTCGAGAAACGCAATAGAGAATGGGATCTTCTCCCCCACAACCAAAGAGGGAATACGATTTACCAGGTAACAAGCAGTTAAAACCGCATCCCCCAGTACGAACGAGGAGCACGGCTCTGAATCAAAAGAGTCCTGCTAGCATCCAAGAGATGGCGGTTTTTTCGCTCAGCCACCCCATTTTATTAAGAAATATACACATAAGAAGTCTGATGCACAATACCATAGGAACTAAGAAATTGAACAAGTTGAGTACTATAAAATTCAAGTGCATTATCTGAACGTATAAACTTGACATTCGCTGAAAAAACATTCCTTATTTCATTAATAAAGGACTGAATAACAAGACCAGCATCAGACTTGTTCTTAAGGAGAAAGACCGAAGACAATCTTGAAAACTCATCAACAGCAACAAGATAAAACATATGTCCTTGATGATCTGGGGCACGCTAGGACCCCAAATGTCAAAATGAATTAACTCGAAAAGGCTATGACTACTTTAACCCCGGCGACTCTAGAAAGTAGACTGATGATGCTTCCCAAGTTGGCAGGCCTCGTACTGAAAAGTAGAGCAAGGAGAAATATGTGGAAGAACGTGACACAGCTTTTGCAGAGGAAGATGACAGAATCGAAGATGCCACATACATGGAGAAGCATACTTGGTGCGAAAAGAAGAGACACCAGCATAAGGAGATTGCACTAGTTTATAGAGTCCTCCTTGCTCACGGCCAGATCCAATCACCCTTCCCGTGAGAACATCCTAAAACACAATAGCAGAAGGGTCAAACATGGCATAACAATGTAAATCCTTGGTGATTTGACTAGTTGATATTAAATTTATAAAAAAAATTCAGGAGCATAAAGAACATTCTGAAGCCGCATAGCAGGAGTTAACTGCACCTCCCCCTGACCAGTAATGAGAGAGTGTGTCTCATCTATTATCACAATTGATCGTCCAGGCTGAGTCGAACTGAAAGTACCAAACTGTCATGTCACCACAGAGATGATGGGATAATCCTGAATCCATGATCCATTCGGACAATTCTGCCATGTAACAGCTAGTAAAGGCATATGGTATACCTGACGTAGACATTGAAGCAGAGGCAGCTACCTCTAATGATCCTGAAGTAGAGCTGGTTGACCTTGGAGTAGGCATAATCTCCCTGAGCTGTGCCACAAGTTCATCGAATCTCTGATCAGAAACTGGTGATAGACTTCCAACTTGTTGATTCTACTCTGCAACCCGAGCTGAAGCAGGAAACCTATGCTTAGAATAACAGGTTTCCTCAGAGTGGCTTAACTTGTGATCGAAAGTGCACGGATGACGGGGTCGACCATCCCATCCCCTGCCACAGCTGGGACCTCCCCTACCACGATACGATGTAGGGCTGAAGATGTCTGAGACTGTGGGGTACCACCAGAGGATATAGAAAGCCTACTCAGTCTGCGATATACCTCCTCCATTGGAAGTATAGTAGCATCAGTGAGAATCTGGACTCGAGCAGCATCATACTCAAGATCCAGAGCCGCTAGAAAAACCCCAATCATCACAAAGTCTCTGTATGCCTTGAGTTGCTCTAGCGTAGTGGTCAAGGGAATATAACCATGTAGCTTCTCAAAATACCCCTTAAAGAAGTGTAGGGGGTATGGAGAGGGTGATCGTTCTGCTTTGATGTGAAGATATCATGCTGGAGCTGTAGTACATTCGATTCATTCTTAGCTGGAGGTATGTAGCAGCTAGAATGCCCCGCATAGCCTTTGCGGTAGGCTGACTCAAAATGTCATTGGCTATCTCCATTGTCACAATACCAGATAGCCATACACGCGCAAACGCGTCGTCTGCCTCCCATGAGGCATTAACCTCGGTCTTGTCACTAGGCGCATCCTGTGTAAGGATATGCTTCTTGCTTTTGCACTGCATTAGACTCATGAACTGCATTGCCCACAGTTCATAGTTTGTTCCATCCATCTTGACGATGGGTGCTAAACCTTTGAATGCACCCAAGGATGAAACATTAGCTTTGCTGTCAGACATGATGACAATTATCTCCAAGATTGTGTCTGCAGCTAGAAAGATATGTGCCTACACTGACATATGGGGAGATGGTTGTGTATAGACTCATACCACAACCTCTCCCATTCCTTGAAGGTTCCTTAAGGTACCTAGGGTGCTTTTGAAAATTACTTTACACCATGGAAACCTACGAACAAGCGAAACTGAAGAGAGCAGCACCGACGACACGTGAGGATAGCGTAGGGTTGCATAGGAGCAGGTACAGCAGCGTGCGAGGCCACACTGGATGGCCACGTAGATGCTCGAGCACGCCTGGCACGAAAAACTCAGGACGCGCAGATGCGCGCAGGGCCGCACGGGATGGCGACGTTGTCGCGAAGGTGTGCACGCGTGCAACTGGGCGCAGGTGTGCCGCAGTGGTTGGGTGCACAACACAGCGACGGAAGGAGAGGCGTAGGCACAGGGAGGCACAACGCGGCACGAGGGCTGAAGTGCGAGCACATGCTAGTGTTTTGGTAGGGGTTCGGCTCTAAGGCACAGGCTCCGGTCTAGGATTGTTGCTCAGATACCATGTCGAAGTTGTGTAATGAAAAATTGTTATTCACCGTAGCCCTAGAGCTCTCTTGTATAGGAGAAAAGCTCAAAGGAAAAATTACATAAAGAGATTGAAGAAATAAAAAATTACAAAAACAGAATAGAGAGATATAAGTATCTCAAAATAAACGATAATGAAAAATAACTAATATCTCAACACTCCCCCTAAGAAGGCGTGTAGATATCAATCAGGCTCATCTTGGAGCAGCATCTCTGGTAAGGTCCTCTAGCTAGGGCCTTAGTAAGTACATCCGTTGTTTGATCTCCAGAGTTGCCATGAGTAGTCGCAATGAGAGCATTATGTATCATGTCACGGGTGTAGTGACAGTTCACTTGTATGTGCTTGATCCTCTCATGGAAGGAAGGGTTGTTTGCAGTGAAAAGAGCAGCATGGTTAGGCTTCAAGCTATCGGAGAGTATCACCATAACAGCAGTAAACTCATGAAAGCATCTTCTAACGAGCTTACATTCCTCGAGAGGAATGGATCACCAATCACATGAAGTACCTTCTTCCTCAAAACTCCCCATTTGCAAAATGGGGCAATCTCCATTGGATCTTTCTTAACTTGCAATCATCAGACAACAATGTATGTACCCTCTGCTGAAAGACCATGCACGCAGATGACGGTTCACTCCAGCGAAACATTTGCAGAAAAAGACCCAAACTTCAGCTTCAGCAACCAAGACATCAGCAACCTCTTCCAATGATGAACTAATAAGGATCTCAGCGTGTTTCTCATCATGTGGACTGTAGGAAAAACCCCTGACTCTGTCCGTAAAAGAACGGCCAGCAACAACCCTTCGTACTGATGATTGTTGCACATATCGAGCTCTCGAAGCCGAAAGTTCAGGCCTACCATGTTTCTCCATACAGGAATCCTATCGGTGCACCCACCCTCCGCACTTGAAGCAACAAATCTATGCAAAGCAAGAGGATGCACAATGGTCGTGGACCCTGAATCTTTAAGCATTACGCACCCAAACTCCTATGCTTCCAGTGTCTTACCAACTGCCAACCACCTCTGAGTTCACCTTCCCTCAGAATGGTGGCCCTCCTATCCTCCCTCCCCTCTCCACTTCCCCGAAAAATGTCTTCATGCACTTTCATTTGCATGATCTCCCCCTTTCCCTCACACTGCCTCACGAAGGACATTTCTTGTTCTTCAGATCATGAAGGTTGATTGTTGGTTTCTTCAAAGTTAAATTCATATTCAATAAAAAATGACAAAAAAATACTACGTTATTACTTCTTCTAAGTTGTTTTTCCTTTTCATTTTTATACTAGTAAATAACATATAAAGTTTGAAAACATACTTACCTCTACGATAGAAGACATTCTTATCGAGATTTTGGGCTCCAAATAATTTGACCAAACTTCTAACAAGAGCTTGTTAAGCCATTCACATGGCTCTAATGGTGTCATGCGCTGGAAAGATACAATTCACATCATCAATCCATGAAACTAAAAGAAAATAAAGAGAAAATCCTTCCAACCATAATTTTCGTAATTTTACCAGTCTATTCAAATAAAGCTGCTCCCATTTCCGATTTAAGCTCTCCAAAAGTGATTGCTGTTGGAATCTTGCATACTGAAAGGTTGGGCTCAGGGTCAGATTTACACTTCACACAACGATGAGTGCCGGTATTGAATGGTCAATCAATCTTTCCAATAAAAAAGAGAAAAAGCAATGCTCTGTTTTAAATTTGCTTTACAAGAAGCAGGGTGCTGGTTGCTCCTTGATATGAAAGTCTGCTACCTGAGAGTCTCTTGATTACTTTGAAAAAAAACTAAGGTTTTTAAAGTGATATCTTGGAAATAAACTGCAAATAACGGTTTTTAATGCATGATATTCAAGATTACTTTTAGTTTTCAATAGCTACAGCTCGAATTTCAAAAAATGAACTCAGTATATAGTGGCTTTACAAGATCGCCTGCCGCAGTTATGCAAGCGGACATCAATGGAGCACAAATTACAATACTTTGCGAAAAGAAATTCAACAGGACAAGAGAGGTACATAAAGAAAATAAAATAAGAAATAACTGTAGAGATATTTCTAGTCTATGTACTTATGTGTCATGCTTATTTTCGTTGTTCCGTGTTATGTAATTTACACATAGGCTCCCTCTATATAAGAGAGCCTAGGGTTCCCTGGAATAAACAAGGTCCTCTCTTTCATTTCTACCAACATGGTATCAGAGCCTCCACCCTAAACCCTGGTCACCCTAAACCCTAGCCGCCACCCTCATCAACGCCGCCCACCCCATATCCACCGCCACCCCATCCCCGTCGCCTCTCCTCCCCGTTGCCGCCTCTCTTCCTCCCCGCCGTCTCTCCTTTCCGCTGCCTCTCCTCCACCCCGCCGCCTCTTCTCCTCACCAAGGGCCTCGTGCGTGGGCCCTAAACCGCCCCTTTTCTCCAACTCGACGCCACCTCTTCTCGTCATGTGTATGTGAGTGCATAAGTCTACATATGCACTCATATCCCCACATGTTTATGTAGACGATTCTTCATTGGTCTACAAACACTAGTTCTTCGTCTCTGGCAACTATGTCAGAAAACAAGGTTGATATGCCCTTCATTGGCACCTTCAAAGGTCCAGTGCCAATAGTCATGATGGATGGGACAAATTACGAGCTCTGGGCGATGCAGTTCATGAGCCTCATGAAATCCAACGGTAAGAAGCACATTCTTACCAAAGATGAGCCGGCGGAGAAGACGAGGATTTACGCCTCATGGGAGGCTGATGATTCGTATGCCAAGGTCTGGCTTTCTGGCACTCTAACAATGGAGATTGCCAATGATGTCCTACATCAGCCCATGGCTAAGGCCATGTGGGATATTCTTGCTGTGACGTACTCGCAGATGAGGAATGAGACCAAGATCCTACAATTTCAGCATGGCATCTTTACGGTCAAGCAGAATGGCCGACCGCTGCATTCGTTGTATACATCCCTACGGGGGATGTTTGAGAAGCTTTACAGTATCATTCCACTGATGGCGACCCCTGAGCAGCAGAAGACGTTCCGGAATGCTACAACGGTAGGGGTCTTACTAGAAGCACTAGACCCGGAGTATGATGTGGCTTGCTCGCAGATACTGGCAGATGCTACTATTCCTCCATTGGAGGAAGTGTATCTACGACTCAGTCGAATTTCGGTTTCCTTTCCAGCGTCTACGCCACCTCCTTCAGCGATGGTTGCCTCATGAGGCAGAGGTGTTCCCTCCTCTTTTCGCGGCCGTGGACCTCGTGGTCGAGGTGGCCGCTTCCGTCAGCCATGCACCTTCTGTCATCGTCCAGGTCATGCGGAAGATACATGCTATTCTAAGCATGATTTTCCTGCATCTGCCTGTGTAGCCGAGCATGTTGTGCCCACACCGCCATCTACTTCAGACCAACGGTTTGAGGATCTTGTCTCCAGACTACGGGATATCATGCCTCCTGCCACTACTGATTCACCAGGAGGACACTCAGGCATCGCAGCTTCAGCCTTTGCCGCCACCTCAGCCACGGCAAGCACATCAGGTAGCATATATGCTTTTACATCATGTCATAGTTCTGATGTTTCGGAATGGATCATTGACTCCGGTGCAACAATGGTGGGGGTCTTACTAGCAGCACTAGACCCGGAGTATGATGCGGCTCGCTCGCAGATACTGGCAGATGCTACTATTCCTCCAGTGGAGGAAGTGTATCGACGACTCAGTCGAATTTCGGTTTCCTCTCCAGCATCTACGCCACCTCCTTCAGCGATAGCTGCCTTCCTAGGCAGAGGTGTCCCCTCCTCTTTTCGCGGTCGTGGACCTCGTGGTCGAGGTGACCACTTCCGTCAGCTATGCATCTTCTGTCATCGCCCAGGTCATGCGGAAGATACATGCTATTCTAAGCATGGTTTTCCTGCATCTGCTCGTGTAGCCGAGCATGGTGCGCCCACACCGCCATCTACTTCAGACCAACGGTTTGAGGATCTTGTCGCCAGACTACGGGATATCATGCCTCCTGCCACTACTGATTCACCAGGAGGACACTCAAACATCGCAGTTTCAGCCTCTGCAACCACCTCAGCCATCGCAGCTTCAGCCACCACCACATCAGCCTTCATCAGGAGGACAATGGTGTACAGGTGGACATTGCTGATGATTTGGATGTACCTATTGCCTTGAGAAAATCCAAACGGATGTGTGCGTCTTATCCACTTGCTTCACAGGTTTCATTCCATCGCCTCAATGATGATTTCCAGAGATTCACTATTGCCCTATCTACCGTGGAGATACCACGGAACTATCAGGATGCCTTGAAAGACATCAGCTAAAGATTAGCCATGGAAGAGGAAATGGTTGCATTGCGATCTCGTGGTACATGGAGCTTGGTTGATGCTCCACCAGGAGCTTCTGTGGTCAGATGTAAATGGGTCTTTACTGTGAAATATAATGCGGATGGCAGCCTTGATCGTTACAAAGCAAGACTAGTGGCCCGTGGATTCACTCAGACCTATGGCGTGGATTATATGGATACGTTTTCCCTGGTGGCCTGTCATTCAACTCTACGTGTTCTTCTGTCAGTCGTAGTGGTACGTGATTGGCCCTTATTCCAGCTTGATGTTAAAAATGTTTTTTATATGGAGATCTGCGGGAAGAAGTCTATATGCAGCAGCCTCCAGGGTTTCTTGTTGAGCGGGAGTGTCATATGGTGTGTAGACTTCACAAGGCCATATATGGTCTTAAACAAAGTCCACGGGCATTGTTTCAAAAGCTTTCAGATCTCATTCACAAGCAAGGATTCATGAGATCAAATGCTGACCACTCTTTGTTTGTCCATAAGACTCCCAGAGGTACTGTTGTTATTATGGTATATGTTGATGATATATTTGTTACGGGAGATGACATGCAGGGGATAAAGATGGCAAAAGCATTTTTAGGCCATCAGTTTGTGACGAAGGATCTTGGTACTCTACGATACGTTCTGGAATTGGAGTTTGCGAGGAATGCGCAGGGTCTTGTGATAACCCAAAAGGAAATACATTACAGATATGCTTGTTGAGACAGGTATGATCAGGTGTCGACCCTCTACTACTCCCATGGATCCCAGTATGAAGCTATATGGAGATGATACAGAGGAAGTTGACAGAAGAAGATATAGATAAATGGTGGGAAAACTTCTCTATATTACTATCACCAGACCTGACATTGCCTTTGCAGTTAGTCGGTGAGTCAATTCATGGAACAACCCAGACAGATACACATGGATGTTGTATATATGATACTAAGATATCTAAAGTCGTCTACGGGTGCAGGATTGTTGTTCAGGAAAGAAACAAATCTTTCTATATCTGCTTGTGCTGATGCGGATTATGCAGGATGTCCAAGAGACCGGAAATCTACCTCAGGTTTTGCACTGTTTGTTGGCAGTTCCTTAGTTTCTTGGAAAAGCAAGAAACAGACAGTGGTGGCTAGATCTAGTGCTGAATTTGAGTACAGAGCCATGGCACAGGCAAGTACGGAGATGATGTGGGTTCGA
This sequence comes from Ottelia alismoides, assembly GCA_037367405.1. Classification (NCBI taxonomy): domain Eukaryota; kingdom Viridiplantae; phylum Streptophyta; class Magnoliopsida; order Alismatales; family Hydrocharitaceae; genus Ottelia; species Ottelia alismoides. Next base: position 330,019 of record JAZKJV010011752.1, read on the forward strand.
GCTGTATTGACAGATATGCATATAGATGTACCATTACCCATGGAGTTACAATGTAATAATCAAGCAGCATTATTTACTGCTAATAATCCCGCATTTCATGAAAGGATGAAGCATATTGAGGTAGACTGCCATTATACCAAGGATATGATTCAGAAGGGGTTGATTTCTACTTCCCAAGTTAGTTCAGGAGAGCAGAATACAGATATTTTTACTAAGACATTGCTCAAAGGGCCGTTTCAGAAATGTTCTTCCAAGTTGAGCATGATTGACATCTATGCTTCATCTTGAGGGGGAGTGTAGAGATATTTCTAGCCTTTATGTACTTATGTGTCATGATTATTTTCGTTGTTCCGTGTTATGTAATTTACCCATAGGCTCCCTCTATATAAGAGAGCCTAGGATTCCCCAGAATAAATAAGGTCCTTTCTTTCATTTCTACCAACAATAACTAAGATGTACAGTAATTTTCAACACTCCCCCTCAAGTTGGAGCATATATGTTTATCAAGCTTAGCTTGGAACCGCATCTTTGGAAAGGGCCTCTAGTAAGAGCTTTGGTGAAGATCTCTGCAGTCTGATCTCCAGTAGAAACATGAGAGGTGGATAATCCTTCTGGATCATGTCTCGGGTATAGTGGCAATCCACCTCAATGTTCATGGAATGCAAGATTATTTGCAATAAAAAGTGTTGCATGATAGTCACATAGAAAATGCATAGGAAGGGGCACATCAACTGCAAGATCTGTCAAAACCGACCTCACACACATCATCTTTGTGCTTCCTTGAACCATGACCATGTATTCGGATTCTGCACTAGATCTAGCAACCACTGTCTATTTTTTTACTTTTCCATGACACAAGTGAGCTGCCAACAAATATAGCATAGCCAGAAGTTGACTTATTGTCCCTAGGGCATCCTGCATAATCTGCGTCTACACATGTTGTTACATCAAGAGAAGTGCTTCTGCTGAATATAAGACCACTTCATGGTGAAGACTTCAAATATATCAAAAACATATATACAGCATCCATGTGAACCTTCCTAGGTCGTTCCATGAACTGGCTCACTTTGCTCACGGCAAAGGATATAGCTAGCCTGGTGATGGTAGCATATAGAGGTTTCCTAACAAGCTCTTTGTATCTCCTCCTCAGTATCATCATCATATAGTCTATACTTGGATCCATAGGAGTAGTAGCAAGTTTGCACCATGTCATACATGTCTCTAGAAGAAGATCGGTAACAAATTGCCTCTAGGTCATCACAAGACAACGATGGTTCATGACGAACTCTAATCCAATGAAGTATCGAAGATTGCCAAGGTCTTTGATCACAAACTTCTGACCTAGGAACTCCTTGGCCACCTGAATGCCACGTTCATCATCACCCGTGACAGTAATATCATCAACATAGACGAGAATAGCAAGAGTACCTCTATGTATCCTCTGGACGAAAAGTGAGTGATCCGCAATGGACCGGGCAAGCCCCCTGGTGCTCTATCAATTCTGAAAGCTTCTGGTACCAAGCTCCGACACTCTGTTTTAGGTCGTAGATCGTCTTGTGGAGCCTACACACTTTCTGAGACTCCCCCTCAGCAGTAAACCCTGGTGGTTGATGCATACAAACCTCCTCCTGCAGATCTCCATAAAGAAATGCATTCTTCACATCAAGTTGGTAAAGAGACCTGTCTTGTAAAACAACAACTGATAAGAGAATTCGTAATGTTGAGTGTTTGGCCACTGGAGAGAAGGTATCCTGATAATCCGCCCCATAAGTCTGGGTGAATCCACGTGCTACAAGCCTTGCTTTGTAGCGATCCACATTGCCATCCGCTCGCTGCTTCACCGTAAATATCCAATTCCACCCCAGAACAGATGCACTTGGAGGAGCAGAAACAATACTCCGGGTACAACGAGACTGCAAAGCAGCCATCTCCTCTTCTATGACGAGTCGTCAACAGCTATCATATATGGCCTCCTGATATGTTTGTGGTATAGTAATAGTAGAGAGGCCTATAATAAACTTCATGTATTCCTCTGAAAGATGGTCCACGGAAACATGCGCAGCTAGAGGGTATGTAGCGCAGTTGCGACGGAGCTTCCTCAAGGCAATAGGTACATCGAGGACATCAGCCTCACTGTTCTCTGCTATCAATTCCTCATGTGCAGTATCTTGCGGATCAAGCATAGCACCAGTGCCATCAGTAGAAACAATGTGTTCACTACATATATGGGGCGTGTTAGATGACTGGGAAGGCGCGGGAACAGATGGGCGAGTAGAGGTCATGCAAATGTAAAATCGAGATAGGAACGAAGTCATGGTACATGGAGGTGGAGGAGGAGGTGGAGATTAATGAGACTCCGCATGAGGACTTGTTGGTGGAGATATCGGAGGTGGAGGAACGAAAATATCCTCACCATAGTCAGTATTATTCAACATGTCACTTGTAGGAAAAAATACATAACATACTCAAAAAATGTGGCATCAGCACTCACATAATGTTTTCTACTAACAAGATCAAAACATCTATATCCTTTTTGGCTACGAGAATAGCCAACGAACACACATTTGACAACTCTAGGAGAGAGCTTGTCACGACCATGAGTAAAATTGTAGACAAAAGCCACACATCCAAAGACTCTGGGGGTAAGTGAGAATAAGTCCTTCTCCGGAAACGCAATCAAGAAAAGGAACTTCTTCTCTAAGCATAGTAGACGGCATGCGGTTCATCAAAAAACTTTAAGAACCGCATCACCCCAGAAAGAATGAGGAGCTCGACTTTGAATCAATAGAATCCTTGTGACATCCAAAAGATGACGGTGCTTGCGTTCAACAATACTGTTCTGTTGTGAAATGTAAGCACACGAAGTTTGATGAACAACACCAATAGATCTGATGAAATCCGATAAGTGTAAAGTAGAAAACTCCAAGGAATTGTCAGCGCGAATAAATTTCACATTAGCAGAAAAATGTTTTTAATCTCAATAAAAAACATTTGATAACAGGACAAGCTTCATACCTATTCTTCATCAGAAATACCCAAGATAATCTAGAAAAATCATCTACGGCGACCATATAAAATCGATGTCCCTGATGATCATATATACATCATCTATTTGAACCTTCCTAAGCCGTTCCATCAACTGGCTCACTTTGCTCACGGCAAAGGATATAGTTGGCTTGGTGATGGTAGCATATAGAAGTTTCCCAACCAACTCTCTTTATCTCCTCTGATCTACCTCCTCGATATCATCATCATATAATCTCATACTTGGATCCATAAGAGTAGTAGCAGGTTTGCACCATGTCATACATGTCTCTAGAAGATCAGTAACAAGCTGCCTCTGGGTCATCACAAGACAACGGTGGTTCCTGACGAACTCTAATCCAAGAAAGTATCGAAGATTGCGAGCGTCTTTGGTCACAAACTGTTGACCTAGGAACTCCTTGGACACCTGAATGCCATGCTCATCATCACCCGTGACAGTAATATCATCAACATAGACGAGAAAAGGAAGAGTACCTCTATGTGTCCTCTGGACAAAAAGTGAGTGATCCGCAATGGACTGGGCAAACCCCTAATGCTCTATCAATTCTGAAAGTTTCTGGTACCAAGCTCCGAGACTCTGTTTTAGGCTGTGGATCGCCTTGTGGAGCCAATACACTTTCTGAGACTCCCCCTCAGTAGTAAACCCTGGTGGTTGATGCATACAAACCTCCTCCTGCAGATCTCCATAAAGAAATGCATTCTTCACATCAAGTTGGTAAAGAGACCAGTACCGTGAAACAGCAACTGATAGGAGAATATGTAATCTTGAGTGTTTGGCCACTGGAGAAAAGGTATTCTGATAATCTGCTCCATAAGTCTGGGTGAATCCACGTGCTACAAGCCTTGCCTTGTAGCGATCCACACTGCCATCCGCTCGCTGCTTCACCGTAAATATCAAATTCCACCCCACAACAAATGCACTTGGAGGGGCAGAAACAATACTCTGGGTACCATAAGACTGCAAAGCGGCCATCTCCTCTTCATGGCAAGTCGTCAACTGCTATCATGTATGGCCTCTTAATATGTTCGTGGTATAGTAATAGTTGAGAGGCCCATAATAAACTTCATGTATACCTCTGAAGATGGTCCAAGGAAACATACACAGCTAGAAGTTACGTAGCACAGTAGTGAGGGAGCTTCCTCAAGGCAAAAGGTACATCGAGTTCATCAGCCTCTCTGTTCTCTGTTATCAATTCCTCATGTTCAGTATCATGAGGATCAAGCATAGCACCAGTGCCATCAGTAGAAACAATGTGTTCACTACATACATGGAGCGTATTAGATGAATGGGAAGTCGCGGGAGCGGAGGGGGAAGTAGAGGTCATGCAAATGTAAAATCGAGATAGGAACTAAGTCATGGTAGACGGAGGGGGAGGAGGAGGTGGAGATGACTGAGACTCGGCATGAGGACTTGTTGGTGGAGATATCGGAGGTGGAGGAACGAAGATATCCTCACCATAGTCAGTATTAGACAACATGTCACTTGTAGGAGAAAAATACATAACAGACCCAAAAAATGTGATATCAGCACTCACATAATGTTTTCTCCTAACAAGATCAAAACATCTATATCCTTTTGGGTACGAGAATAGCCAACGAACACACATTTGACAGTTCTAGGAGAGAGCTTGTCACGACCATGAGTAAAATTGTGGACAAAAGCCACAGATCCAAAGACTCTGGGGGTAAGTGAGAATAAGTCCTTCTCTGGAAACGCAATGAAGAAAGGAACTTCTTCTCCAAGCATAGTAGATGGAGTGTGGTTTATCAAGTAACTTATAGTAAGAACCGCATCATCCCGGAAAGAATGAGGAGCTCGACTTTGAATCAAAAGAGTCATTGTGACATCCAAAAGATGATGGTGCTTGCGTTCAGCAATACTGTTCTGCTGTGAAGTGTAAGCACACGAAGTTTGATGAACAACACCAATAGTTTTGATGAAATCCGATAAGTGTAAAGTAGAAAACTCCAAGGCATTGTCAGTGCGAATAAATTTCACATTGGCAGAAAAAATGTTTTTAATCTCAATAAAAAAATATTTGATAACAGGACAAGCTTCAGACCAATTCTTCAGACATACCCAATATAATCTAGAAAAATCATCTACGGTGACCATATAAAATCGATGTCCATAATGATCATATATACATCACCCATATGAACCTTCCTAAGCCATTCCATGAACTGGCTCACATTGCTCACGGCAAAGGATATAGTTGGCTTGGTGATGGTAGCATACAAAAGTTTCCCAACCAGCTCTCTATATCTCCTCTGATCTACCTCCTCAGTATCATCATTATATTATCTCATACTTGGATCCATAGGAGTAGTAGCAGGTTTGCACCATGTCATACATGTCTCTAGAAGAAGATCAGCAACAAACTGCCTCTGGGTCATCACAAGACAACGATGGTTCCTGACGAACTCTAATCCAAGGAAGTATCGACGATTGCCAAGGTCTTTTGTCACAAATTGCTGACCTAGGAACTTCTTCGCCACCTGAATGCCATACTCATCATCACCCGTGACAGCAATATCATCAACATAGACGAGAATAGCAAGAGTAGCTCTATGTGTCTTATGGACAAAAAGTGAGTGATCAGCAATGGACCGGGCAAACCACTGATGCTCTATCAATTCGGAAAGCTTCGGGTACCAAGCTCTAGGACTTTGTTTTAGGCCGTAGATTGCCTTGTGGAGCCTACACACTTTCTGAGACTTCCCCTCAGCAGTAAACCCTGGTGGTTGATGCGTACAAACCTCCTCCTGCAGATATCTATATAGAAATGCATTCGTCACATCTACTTGGTAAAGAGACCAGTCCCGTGAAACAGCAATTGATAGGAGAATGTGTAATGTTGAGTGTTTAGCCACTGGAGAGAAGGTATCCTAATAATCCGCCCCATAAGTCTGGGTGAATCCACATGCTACAAGCCTTGCCTTGTAGCGATCCACACTGTCATCCGCTCGTTACTTCACCGTAAATATCCATTTGCACCCCACAACAGATGCACTTGGAGGGGTAGAAACAATACTCCGGGTACCACGAGACTGCAAAGCGGCCATCTCCTCTTCCATGGCAAGTCGTCAACTGCTATCATGTATGGCCTCCTGATATGTTCGTGGTATAGTAATAGCTGAGAGACCCATAATAAACTTCACGTATTCCTCTGAAAGATGGTGCAAGGAAACATGCGCAGCTAGAGGGTACATAGCACAGTTGCGACGAAGCTTCCTCAAGGCAATAGGTACATCGAAGTCATCAGCATCTCTGTTCTCTGCTATCAATTCCTCATGTGTAGTATCCTGTGGATCAAGCATAGCACCAGTACCATCAATAGAAACAATGTGTTCACTACATACATGGGGCGTGTTAGATACCTGGGAAGGCGCAGGAGCAGAAGGGTGAGTAGAGGTCATGCAAATGTAAAATGGAGGTAGGAACTAAGTCATGGTAGACGAAGGTGGACGAGGAGGTGGAGATGACTGAGACTCAACATGAGGACCTATTGGTGGAGATATCAGAGTAGATGAACGAAGATATCCTCGCCATAGTCAACATTAGACAACATGTCACTTGTAGGAGAAAAATACATAATAGACTCAAAAAATGTGACATCAGCACTCACATAATATTTTTTCCTAACAGGATCAAAACATCTATACCCTTTTTGGGTACGAGAATAGCCAATGAACACACATTTGGCAGCTCTAAGAGAAAGCTTGTCACGACCAGGAGTAAAATTGTGGACAAAAGACACATATCCAAAGACTCTGGGAATAAGTGAGAATAAGTCCTCCGAAAACGTAATCAAGAAAGGAACTTTTTCTCCAAGCATAGTAGATGGCATGCGGTTCACCAAGTAACATACAGTAAGAACCGCATCACCTCAGAAAGAATGAGGATCTCGACTTTGAATCAAAAGAGTCCTTGTGACATCCAAAAGATGATGGTATTTGGATTCAGCAATACTGTTCTGTTGTGAAGTATAAGCACATGAAGTTTGATGAACAACACTAATAGATCTGATGAAGTCCGATAACTGTAAAGTAGAAAACTCCAAGGCATTGTCACTACGAATAAATTTCACATTAGTAGGAAGAATGATTTTAATCTCATTAAAAAGAGATTTGATAATTGGACAAGGTTCAGACTTATTCATCATCAGAAATACCTAAGATAATAATAGAAAAATCATCTATAGTTACCATATAAAAACAATGTCCCTGATGATCAAGAACACGAATAGGACCCCAGATATCAAAGTGAACCAACTTAAACAACTGACTACTATGATGACTCAGACGACTCGGAAAAGAGGAACGATGGTTCTTCCCAAGCTGACACGCCTCACACTCCAAGCAAGTATAAGTAGAGATCTGCGGAAGGACATTGACACAGCTTCTGTAGAGGAAGATGTCCGAAGCGAAGATATCACAGAAATGGGGAAACAAATCGAGAAGGGATAGTAGCAACCCCTGCACAAGGAGCATGGTCTCAAATTTCAGCGAAATTCAGTCGAATTTCTGTCGAATATCGATATCCAGTCGAAATCGAAATTCGACCGAAACGACCGAAATGACCGAAATATGGGGGTCCTAGTACAAAAAATGACCGAAATGACCGAAATTCCGGTCGAAATTCCACCGAAATTCCATCGAAATTCTGTTTTGGTCGATACCGAAATGGTGACCGAAATCGGCATTTAAGGCCTTGACAAGGAGGTTGGACAAGTCTGTAAAGTCCCCTCTGCTTACGACCACATCCAATCACCCTGCCCGTGAGTATGTCCTGAAACACAAGAGAAGAAGGATCGAATATGGCACGACAATGTAAATCTTTTGTAATCTGACTAATAGACAAAAGATTCACCTGAAATGCTGGAGGATGTAAGACATTTTGCAGACGCATCAAGGGAGCTAGAACACTCTCCCCATGTCCAACATTGGGTAGATGAACCCCATTGGCAATCACCACTGATCTACCCGGAGGGATAGACCTGTAAGAAGTAAACCATGTAAATCCATCGAAAAATAAAAAATATGCATGTCCGGTTGTTGCTATAGCGAGAGCCCTTCCACACGGGACTCCTGGATCACTATGGCCGACTTTCGTCTTTGTTCGACCCCACATGAGAACTCCCAAAGCATCTTGCTCCTCCCCTGCGCTTTCACGAGTTGTGCTCAATCGCTACACATATGATGAGATGCTCCAGAGTCCATGATCCAGTCAGACAAATCCGAATTGCTACTATTGGTAAGGGCAAAAGCAATACCTGACAAGCTCAAAGAGGCTCTAGCAATATGTACGACATCTAAAGAGCCTGCGAGCGAAGTAGTAGGATTATCATCATCCCTCGCAGCATGGAAACAATATCTCGATCTGTTGTGTCTGTTTTTCTCTTCGTTCTCCCCCCTGCTCTCTACTTTTGATTCTAATAATATTTGGGGCGATCACCACGATGTGCTTCCCCCGAAAAGGTTTGGTTTCAAAAAAAAAAACAATATCATCAAAGCGTACATCATGAAGCGGAGCTGGTGTAGGAGTACGCTCAATCTGCTCAGCAACTCGAGTGGAGGCCGGATACCCATGCTTCTGATAGCATGTCTCCTCAGAATGATCGGGGGGCAGCAATGTGATGGACCTCGCTGACGACCTCCTCCTCGACCACGTGGTCCTCGACCACGGAACTGCGAAGTACCCTCTCCGCCACGAGAGGATGCCATAGCAGAAGGAGTCCGAGCCATAGTAGTAAAGGATGTAGTAATTCTGTTCAACCTCTTGTAAATCTTCTCCATCTGAGGTATTGTCTCTCCAGTAAGAAGTTGAGTACATGTTGCATCGTACTCAGAGTCCATAGATGACAAAAATACACCTATCATAGTTGCATTCTGATACGACTGTTGTTGCTCAGTGCTGGTAGTAATAGGCATGAAGCTATGCTGATGCTCAAACATGCCTCTAAGGTGCGAGAAGTGTGCATGAAGAGGTCGACCATTCTGCTTGGTCGAAAAAATATCAAACTGCAACTGTAAAATTTCGCTCTCATTTTTCGCCTGCCCATATATGGCTCCTAAGATATCCCACGTAGCCTTTGTTGTCGGTTGATTGACAATATCATTGGCAATCTCCGTGGAGAGTATCTCGGAGAGCCAAATGTGAGTATAGGCATCACCTTGCTTCTAAGAAGCATTAGGCCCAATCTTGTCCTCCAGCTCTGGATCCGTCAGAATGTGCTCCTTGTTATGGCAATGCATCATGGTGTGAAACTACATGGACCACAACTCATAGTTGATCCCGTCCATCTTCATGATGGGAGTCGGGCCTAGCACCGGACGAAAAAACATCAACCTTGGTATCTGATATGGTAACAAGAACACCGAAATCCGGAACAAAACTAAGGAGTAGACCATTATAAATGAGTCTACACAATCACATATAGAGGATTGGTTATATTTGTAGACTCGTACAATCACCCTCATCTCTCGTTGTTGTAGGCTAGGCCGTACGAGCGCAAAAGGCAGCGGCACACGTAGATGCACGCAAATGCACTAAAGATGCACACGAATGCACATAGATGTGTGCAGGTGCGCGTTGTTGCACGCATATGTGCATAGGTGCGCGCTGGTGCACGAGGTGCAGGTGCGTGGGGCGCTGGATCAAGGCGCAGGTGCGGTGTGCAGGTGCGGTGGCGCAAGGGTACGACGTCGTGGCTGGCGCACAGGGAGGGGAGGAGAGGCGACGCACGTGAGGTTGCAGGCGTGGTGACACACGAGGGGGTAGAGTGGGATACAGGAACCCCGGTGTAGGACTGTTGCTCCGATACCATGTTGGAAAAATGAATAACTTGTTTATTCATGAGAACCCAAGGCTCTCTTATACAAGAGAAAAACACTGGATAAATATCAAAAGAGGTACATAAAGAAAATAAAATAAGCAATAACACCAAAAATGTACAGTAATCTCAACGGTTAACAAATTTGTGAAGACCCTCGATGATGCAGAAATCATAGTACTTAACAATGAGAAAACATGCCACCAGATAAAACCCCAAAAAGTAAGATACCAACATAAGACAAAATGCTAATGGTCAAGAGGAAGATATAAGATCCAACCCAAAGTACAAAATAATTCGAAGTTACAAAGGCAAAGCCCACTAAAGGAGGTGTTAATTTAGAAAGAGTGGTGACACGACCACAAAAAATTGCACCACATTTGACATCGTGTTTCACAAAAGATGCGATATTATTCTAGTCAAGTGCATCCAAATTATTAAGTAAAAAAGCATGATGATCTAAGCTACCAGATAGGCAAGGTTTCAGAAAATTCAAGACTTGCAAAACGTCATGTAAGAGATTCAGTAGGAATCAGGATAAATAAAAGTAAGATACGTAACATAAAATCCAACAATCAACAGGTAGATGTAAGATTACAACCCAAGAAATGGAAAACCTATTTTTACAATGGCAAACCTCAATTTGGCAAGTAACAAGACTCGAAATATAGCATTCTGAGTTAGGAAGGGTGGTATCATCCTGAGTAACGAAACTGAATGCCCGTTTGACAGATCTGAGTTATCCGGAAAAAAAATACAATACCAGTTTATCCAAATACCCATCAAAGTTATGAGTACAAAGAAAAAGAGCACCAAGAGAAAAACATAAAGCAAGTGCGATCACATTTATTACATCCTTATGCTACACAAAGGATGCAATATACCACATCCACATGCTGATACGAATAGCTAAGCAAAAAAAACATCGTGCAAAATCAAGCAGAAAAACCCAAACAGCAACAGAAATGAATCTGTTCTCACCTGCAGAGTTACCCAAACAGCCACAACCAACGGCAGCCAATTCGAGAAGGGCACAACCCACCTCTCAACAACCCAGACCAAGAACACTAGTGGTATCAGAAACGGCAGCAAAGGCTTCTCCTTCACTACATGGTTGACAAAATCCACTGCCTCTTTTGGATACAGCTCTCTCAACCCTTTCCGTGCCATCATCTGAGGTGTACCGAACTGGTCGAACAGCGAAAAGATCTAATTTTGACGACGACCCATGTCAGGGATCGCAGAAAAACTATGATCTGCGAGGAATCAAGGAGTGGAAATGGAAGGACTTCCCCGCAAAGGCGGTGGGAAGAAGACTGGAAGGAGAAGGGGGCAGAGAGCTGGAAAAAGGAGGGGAGGGGAGAAGACTTATTGAAGGCCATTTGTTTCCGCTGGAAATTCTCCTTTTAAAAAAGGTTGATGACGAGAGGATGATTGATTGCTGGAACCGGTAGGCGTGGGAGCAGTGGGATGGTCGTGGGCAAGTCGGAAGAGGTGGGTGCTGTATTTTGACCAAGGTAGACGGAGATGTAAGTTTTCCTCTCTCCGTCAAAAAGGGCATGGTATGCACGTCCTCCTCTAAACCTTTGTATCATGCATTCTTTCATTTCATGTGCTATTTTTGACTTTGCATACATTCGAGTACCGTAAAATCGTTTTATCTTATTTTGGACGAATTTTTCAATCATTCCATCGTAAAAATACCATAAAAAGTACAATACCTCGAAGAAGATGAAGGAACAATCTAGTAAGTATGGGTGTCTATCTAGGTAAACAAATCGACTCGATCTTGACTCAAACTCAAACTCGATAACAAAACTCAGACTCGAGATCAAACTCGATAAGCTTCGAACCCATGCATGCTGACTCAAGCTCAAACTCATTGAGCTCGAGTTGACTAACAAGACTCTTAATGAACATGTTTGTAGATCTCATTAATAATAAAGGAGATGAGGAGTCGTAGTGCTGCGAATGTGGAGAGGGATGTGTATGGCAGCTCGTGCAACTATTTTATGAAGGAGAAGTTGGAGATTATAAAGCCATGTTAACCGATGGGAGTGGTTATGTTGCCTGTGCACGAAGGAGAAACCTAACGGGAGATGATGGAGGAGATAGAGAGGAGGACCCTTAGCATCGCGCATCGAGAGAGGGATGGGTAAGACCCATATAGTTTTTTTAACCCATTTTCTTTTTAAATCATATGGAATTGGAAATTGGAGAGAAGTTGTGAATTAAGAGAGAGAGAGAGAGAGAGAGAATGGGTAAATATCATACAACTCCAAATAGTTTGTCATTGTTGCACCATTTCCTTCTCGTATTCATATATCATGTATGCATTAATGGAATGGAAAGTGTATAAAAACTACTAAAATCAAAACAAGTTATTGAGTCAAGTTAGCGAGTTGAGCACGCCTCAACTCGAACTCGGCTCAATAACCTTAATGAGTCACTTATCTAACTCGTACTCGGACTCCATAGTTTTTCGAGCCTGGCTCACCGAAAAATCCTCAATTACCCTATTTGATTTTGTCATTTTGTTGTATTAGTTGGGCACTTAGGATTAATCGGAAAAACCACTTAATTAATCTTGCAATTAAAGCGAGCGAACATATTTTTATTTTACTTAGGCAAGCCTAAGGTTGAACTGAGAGAGGTCGCTATCTCCTTAGACCGGTTAATATTCAATCTAGATGCTAGATTTTCAAAAAGGCATTTTTTGTAATTTTTATGGAAATAATAATGAATGGACACTTTTAGGGACTCAATTAAAATTTTTGATAAAATGAAGTTCAAAATTCTTAAAACTTGGCCAGAATGTGAAATATGATAAAATTAAAGCATTACATTTTTTGGACTGTTCAGATGTGAAGTGAATTGTTCTGAATTAAATATATATGCAAGGTGATTTTTCTTACATTAATTATAATAAATAACGAATCTATTTATTTCTTGGAAATAAATTTACTCCTAAATAAGTCAAATTAAGATGCATCCGGGAAAATAAACTGATCAAAAAATAATAGGTCTACAATATATTAAAAATCAATTATTCAACTCACTATTTAATTTACTACAGCCTCGATATGCATGAAAATGGAATTAATTTTGGGCATAAAACACACCTAAATCACTTTGCATTTCTGATAATTTTGGAGCAATAATCAATTTATTATAAATTTCAGATCATGCTATGGGTAAATTACAATTTTCCAAAAACTTAATTCTATTAATTCAATCACATTTCACAAAGTTATCGATAACCACTCATAAGATAGGGAATTAAATATTCTGCACAATGTGATTTTTGGAATTGAAATTGATGAAAAATGAAGGTTCAAGTTAATTATCAAATACATGGTGCTTTTTGCAAATTCAGAAGAAAATAAAAGAAGTAAAAATACGAACAAGGATGAAATATCAATTACCTAAAATAAGAGGTTAATCATGCAATTTTCCCAATGGGGTACGTGCCAGGAACGTGCCTCTTGGAAGGTTGGGGTGCTTTTGGTATTAATCCAGAACTCAGGGGCTATACCGCAAATTGCCCACCCCCGTGTGTGTGGCAAGTGAAGGAGAAGATTCAGTCGATACGTAGCCCGAGGCACTCCTTGGGTGATGGACCGAGGGTAGAGTTAACGTTAGTGATACCGTGCATGGAAGCGTTGGAGGTGAGGGCGGCCGAAGCGGTCGCTTGGGGTAGAGGCGGTCGGTTGTTGGAGCGTGTAGCGGAGACTGGTCAACATACGACCGATGATGAGCAGACCATGGCTTGGTAAGCTACAGTGGAGAGCAAGTGATGAATCTCCATTTCATCACCTTTATTCTTTCATTGTGGCCTTAAACCCAAGCTAAATTCATGTATATATCATTAATTTGTCAAAATAAATACTATGTAAATTGTACAAAATTTTGTATTAATTATGGTATCAATATTGTATTTATTTCCAAAATAAAAGAATAAAGAAAAGAAATAAAAAGAATGAAGTGTCAAGAACACTGAATGACCCTAGCCTCCATGATTCAGTCATCATGATGACTTAGTCGACAAGGAATAAAGTAAGGGAGAAGATAAAGTGTACAGAAATCACACCAAAAACCTCACTTTTTTAATTCATCGATAATTCATTTTTGGAATACATTTTGTTCTTTGCTATTTATATACCACATAAAGAAATTTTGTACATGAAATTGTAGATAAAAATACATAGAAAAATACAAAATTGATTTCACACAAGTATAACACAATGTACATTTTATACTCAAAATAAAAGGCCAAAACCCGAACTTCACATACCCATATCTTCTCCATAAAACTCAAAATGTATCAAATATTTATTTGATTGTATATAACTTTTAATAAGTTGTTTAATGAAGGTGGTTTCATTTAATTTGAAGTTAAGAGGCAAAAGTTAGATTTTGGGCCCCTATTATACAATATACCTGAATAAAATAATCACTTTATTCATTCTTTGAATTATTTATACTTTTATATTTTATAAATTTCTGAATTATTTATAACATATTCCATAATTATAATAAAAGAAAATCATCAAAAATACACTAAAATAAATAAGTGTACAAAATACATATGTAATTATACTATACATATACATGTATATTATATACCTCTAATTATTTAAGTGTACATATTATATCAGAAAAATATGATAAAAATGTATCTATGTGTCTCTAAATAAGGTATAATTATATAAATTATGTATATAAAATACTAACATTTTAAATTACAAAATAAAATAAAATAAGCTATACATAGGTAAATATACCTAGAATTATGCTTGTAAATAATAACCTACAATAACCCATAAAGATATAGCAAAATACAACGAAAAATAAAAAAAATGTTGATTTTATAACTTTTATTATTTTATTCCTTATTATTTCCTATTTTCCAACATGTTTTGTATTGTAGCGGTCTGAGGTGTATCGACCTCCAGCCCTTGACCCCAAGTCAACAGTCCCCTCTCTCTTCCTCAAGTTGTCAGTTTGTCAGGACTTGGGTTTTCGCCATTTTTTCCTCTTGTTCTCATGATGCTATGGCTAGGCGTGATGCACATTTTATGGAGACTGAACATCCCTAAATCACACCCTAATCAAATATCATATCGAGGAACATCCATTCAGCCGCAATCTTTTGATCAATAAGGCCCCTTCACCTTGTCTATAAATAGAACCTTCTCCCTTCAAACACAGCTTTGATCCTTCTTCGAACCTCAAAACCCCTCGTTTCATGTGTGTATGGGTGTGCTCCTAGTGACATAGGAAGTATCTCCCGAGGTCGAGGCGACATTAGGAGAAGAGGAGGTGATCCATGGTAGAGCTCCGGCGACACATCTGCTCCCTAACCACCAAGTAGGAGATACGCCTTTTCCTTACTTTACTGAGTAGATTTAGCATTAGTTTTTAGATTCCTGCATTTTATTTCTTTTGTATATCTGTATTCTAGTGTAAAATCAAGATCTTTGATCGCCAGAGCTCTCAGCTCCAACCATTGTATTCCATTATGTAACCTTCGTTCCGACCACACCTTTCCACTTCACCATCTTCCCCTATCGTTGCTCTTCGCCCCATGCCACTTCATTCACCCAGATCCTCCAAGGATCTATAGATAGGTGCTCCACCTTCGCTGCATCACCGGAGAACCTCTGCCCGCATCCCTTCCGCCCATTTCCACCCAAACTAGTCCAGGAACCCCTTTTTTGGTTGTTTGTGCTTCTTTGCAGGTCTTGGAGGCTAAGGACCCATTTAGGTTGATTTTGGTCACTAAGGAGGATGCCTGGACCCATATTCTTCCCCGAGCATCCAGGACCCCATCGATGAGTCTCGGTCATGTTTGAGGCTTCTAAGAGCTACGGACCCCCTTGAGGATGCTCCAGAGCATCGTAGCAACGAAAAAGACCGCCGAAGGAGCGAGGATCAACTGATCAAAGATCGCTTGAGGACATGTTCTTCCATGTTCTTCAGGGAGAGAAGTAGTCGTTGGATTGACCCTCTGCTCCAATTCTGATCATGGCTATCCAATCACCGCCCGCTTCGCATGTCCGATGGAAGCCAAGATATGATCATAATCGTAGATTGACGAAACGTCATCACGGTGGTTGCGCTTGCCACGTGTTTAAATGAAGCACTTTGGACCGCATGATCAAGTGCACGTGGGGGGTAAATTTCAGATGTAATCCCCCATTTTTGTATTTTATTATTTAATATTTAATCTTTCATCTACCGTTGTAAATATTTTACAAATTTTGCACATGATCCTGACGTTATTTCATATTACACTTCAGACCAGTCCGGCTCATCTCACGTGTTGTCCCACATGAGCTGGGAATTTTGCATGTATACCCTTACGATTTTTGTATTTATGTTTAGTATTTAAATTTCAAATATTATTTATCAAACTTTGGGTTATTTGCATATTCATACATGTCTTATATTTTAATTGCAAATATGCCCATGGTAGTTCATTTATTTTTGCGCTTGTATTTTATTTATTAAAAATACCATTCATGCTCTAAAATTCATGCAGAAATAGGGTTTAGTACCTGCTAGCATATATTTTCACATTATATTATTATTTTTGAGTTTTAGGTATTTTACCTATTTATTAAAAAAACAAAAGTGTATATTTTACCCCAATTTGAATTAAAATTTTCAAAAAATTATAAAACTTTTTTTTGAAAAACTCCAAAAAATATATTTTTTGTATATTTTAGTATGATGTACCTCCAAGCCAAAAACCACTAAAAATAGAAAAAGAAAATGACTAAAAATTTTAAAGCTTTAAAATTCCTTAAAATAATATAAAATATCACCAAAAAATACCTAAAATATGTATTTATATCTCTAAATTTTCTTTATATTATTTACTATATATTAAATTGATTTGGAGAATTTTTTAAGCTTTTTGCCCTACCCTTGCATCAAACACAACAAAGCGAGGTATTTGCACAAATAATCAAATAATTTGTACTAATAAACAAGACTATAAATATGCAAAATAAGAGAAAGAAAGAAAAGTGTGTACAAAATAAAATAAAATTAAATCATGCACAAGTTAGTTGACACTACGTTACTCAACGGCAACGGCGTCATTTGATGATAGATATTTTCCGTGTAGGTCTAAATTTATCCTCAGGGAGTGCGGAGACAAAGTGTTACTGAGACGACCCACAGAAAATCCCGAGTCAATCAACAAATATCTATAATATAAAATTAATCAATAAATTACAAGAAAAATGGGGAGCATAATTTATTATGTTCTAGAAATAAAGATGTATAATGTGCAAGCATGTAGAGGTCGAACACACGGAGCAAACAATGGTGGCCTAATGATTATTGTTAATCAAGACAGATTTATGTATATAAATGGCTTTTTTAATGCGGGTTTTTGGTTTTTTAAATTTTATTTAGTTTTTTTAAATTTTAATATCTTTTTAGTTTAATAGGTATATCATAATCTCTATATATAAGGGTGTTTGTATATATACTAATGTATATAAGATATAAGATATACAATAAATATACAAAAATAAAAAATATTAATAAATATAGTCCTGATTATATACTATATATATGTTTTTTGTTTTAAAAATATTTATAACGTCTTTGTAACAATCATAGTAATAATAATAATAATAATAATGTATATACGTATATAGATTTATATAGTACAATAAAGGGAATTATACTTATAAATACAACTAAAGATAAAAAATACATAATAAAATGTTTTTGTCTTTTTTTATATTTTTCTATTGTTTTTGTGATTTTTTGGGGACTTTTTGCTCATTTTTAGTATTTTTAAAGTCAAAATATCCCAAAACATGGATTGAATATATAGGCCGAATTGATTTGAGATTTAAAAATACGTGAGGATGGCTTCTTAGGAGATCGTTGCAGCGAAGCTTGGTAGAGACTAGTCTTCTTCCCGTGACCAGTAGGAGAGGCAGCAAGCATGACAAGGAGGACACTTAGCATATATTTTAGCTTAGGATTTTTTTTTGGTGAGAGGGTGATTCATTTATTCGTTATTCATTATTTGTAATGACAAAGGGACTTGGACATTACTTTACTCAACGAGGTCCATTGCCCGGGTGATTGTTCACCTAGGGGCCTCGTCGTAGTTTTCTTGAGTTTTCACCTCTTTTATTTTACTTAGTTTTATCGATGTTTTGAGTTGAGAGGGTGATTCATTTATTCATTATTTGTAATGATACAGGGACTTGGACATTACTCTACTCAATAAGGTCCATTGCCTGGGTGATTGTTCATCGGGGTCATCATCGTAGTTTTCTTAAGTTTTCATCCCTTTTTTTACTTTGTTTCTTGATGTTTTGAGTCTTACACCTTTGTTTTTTATTTACTTTGTGTGCATGAAGAACCTAGACTTTAGGATTGCTTGTATCGGTAATTATGTCCAAAATCTAGCAAGAATTATGTACCTATAGTCTCTTACATTTGGAACTAGTCAAAATTAATAATTGTCAACTATTTAGACTTTGAACCCACATGCCAAGAGATGTATCATACATCGCTAGCAGGACCCATTGTCACGGGCACCGAGATATCTCCAAAATCAGACCCCAGGGTTAACTTCTGAATAATTGGCATGTGGCCCTTCACGACTAATAGCAACTAATGTTTAGGGTGATTTTATCGACCACACTCTGCCATGTAGATAGATTTAAAAATTCTGTTTTGCATAGGTTATGAAGAGAGATGGGAAGCACTTTAAGTCCTTTAACTCAGCGTGCATCATTAGATTCAATGATGAGATTTCCATCATCGAATCGACTTGCACGGCTTTTTCGTTATCTCCCTCTGAGTTTAAGCACCTAAGACTTAAATGAAAATTTCCACAATCGTTAGACTCTTGTATGCAAATTTTCCAAAAAAAAGTGAAAACCCAAAAATCTAAAGTAAAGGGACTACTAAATAAACTTTGACTTTAATTAAAATACATAATGGATAGCATTTTTTGAGGTTCATAAAGACCTCATTGTGTTTAGGTACCATAGAAGGGGTTGAAACCCCTCCCACGAGCAAGGTACGACCTATTGAGGATTAGATCCAAAATTATGTATCACATGGATTTCTGAAGTATTGGCGCTTCTATCGTATGTCGACAAGTAGGACCTGGTCAAGGATGACGTTGTCTCCTTGTGTAGAACATCAACCTTGTATGCAGTACCAAGCTTAGGCCATGCCCTCACGGTGTGTCTATCTCATCGTCTCACGTTCGAGTAGGATCTTACATGCCCACGGGTGAATCTATTACGAGCGAGGTCCTAAGTAGTGATTTTGCCTACCCTTACTCCCTCTTATTCTTTGGATGAGTAGGGATCCAGGAAGGGTTACAAGGACCTCAACAAGTGCGAACTACATGTTACAAAGGAGGAGGGCAAGTACAAGATACTTTTCAAGCAGTACTCTCGCTCCTATAGGGTTAGCGTTAAGGACTTGTTAAAAGATACGACTGAAATAACAACACTAAAAATGAAAAGATAAAAGTAGCAGACCTTTACAGTTTCACATGTGTAGAGTTGTTGAACCCAATTTTGTATTGTGTAATGTACAGATCTAGATTAAGGTTTAATGATCAAGTCTTGCGCATCTGTGCAAATTTTGATTTGTGTGCTTTCTCATTGAACCCATGCTCGCTTCAAGTCTTTCTACTATTTTACACTCTCTTTATTCCTCGTTGACTATCGTATTCTTCTTCTTGCATCGATCCTCTTTTTCTCTATGATGCCAATTCATGGATGGTCCAGTCAAGACTCCACTAATGCCTACATCGATTTTATGGACTCAGCATCATCAATAACTCGAGGCAATTCCCGAGAACTCGATTCGAACCTTGCGAACCGATCTCCAAACTCCTCATCTTTTTTCCACTCACCTTTCCTAATAAACCGGGACCACTATTATTCCACATCCGCCCCTTGCGAATGGAGGTTGATTTCAGTCTACATCTTTTAGTCCATTCCCAACTACCTTGCGAACCGATCTCCAGACTCGTCGTCTTTTTTCCACTCACTTTTCTTAATTAACCGGTACCACTATTATTCCAAGTCTGCCCATTGCGAATGGAGGTTGATTTCAGTCTACATCTTTTACTCCATTCCCAACTACCTTGTATTGACCCTAATCTCATATTCATCACTTCAGTCGGCCTTCAATTTTACAATGGTCTGATTGGGATACCTCTTGCATTGCAAATAGAAGTCAGTCCTGGATCCCAATCCAGGATTCATTTCTTCATATTCAGACCTAAAGATGGCTCCTTAGGGCAAAGGGAAAGGACAGTAGCCTCCCTATCTAGAACAAGGCCAAGAGCTCGACCAGAACCAGGTGAATGCTCAGTTGTTGGCTTCCATCTGAATCATCCAGCAACAACTAACTGAGTAGGCACTCGTGGAAACTGTGTTTCAAGACATGATGAATGATATAATGAACATACCTAGAGGAGGAGGAGATGGTGAAAGACCCATAATGATCCAGAAGAGGAAGAGCCAAGGAATGAGAATCCTAAACCTATGATAAAAGAAACTTACAATCTTGGAGACACCCATATGACCAAGTGAATTCGCATTCCCCCGGTCCATGCTCACTTTGATCTCAAAGCCTTAGTTTCTTGTTCTTTTGTCCACTTTCCACGAGAATACCAATGAGGAACCGTACATTCACTTGCAACAGTTCTCTCGCATCTGTCGAACCATGCCCTACCCTAACATCCCGTTAGGAGTAGTTAAGATAACTGCATTTCCCTTCATTCTCCAGGACAAGGCCTTGTGCCGTGTCAACCATTTGGGGAAGGTCATGAAAACTTGGGAAGAACTTAAGTATGCGTTCCTTCACAATTTTTACCCTCTAGGTCGGCTTAACGAGATGCGATCTAGGATTATCAACTTCTCTCAGGCTGTCCACGAGTCCATTCATGAAGTCTGGGAGTGATTCACTGATCTGCAGGAGAAAATGCCCCCACCATGAGATACCAAGGACAAGCTTGGTCCAATACTTCCTCGAGGTTTGAATATTGAAAGTCAAAGATTAGTTGACATTGCATGTTGGGATCTCACTTTAAGAAGGATGAAGATGTAGTCTGGCATATTTTTGAAGAAATGGCCGAAGGAGAGGCCACCCTCTCTTCATACCGTGCTTATCAAAGAAAACCCCAGGTCCTCTAGAATCCAATGCACATGGTAGCATCTTGCGATGCAGAGAGAGATGAAGGAACCAAACTCATGATCATAGTGATCCATCTCTCTAAAGTTGATATCATCGAGAAGCGATCACATGATCTAAAAAATTGGATGTGATCGAACAAAGAACACAAAATTCGGACAAATTGGATCATATCACCAAGCAAATGGAGTTGTTGGTGAGTACCATCAGTGCCTTCCAGTCGGCGACTACACATCCGAGGCTCCTACTGAGAAGAAAGAAGAGCAACCCATGCAACATCTGCATCATCCTAGTCCACAACAGTCGACGGTCCAGCATGTGTACTATGTGCAGACTCCCGACCAGGAACCGCAATAGCAACAGTTGGTAGTTTAACAGCCAGAAATCCAATCTCCTTATGATCTATTTTCTCTTCCATTGCCTCTCATTTGAGAGGTGAAATGGAGTCTGGTCGAACGACACGCTGTTGGTCTGTCTAGGCAGACCTCAGCAGACCTAGCCTACAAATTCTCATCATTCCCTCAACATCAAGGAGGGAGATTTATCCAGTCTCACCAGCAGCCTCAGTACCATCAGTCTCTATACTATCATAACAATTGAATATAGAACCAATTATATTAGCAGTCGCATTGCCACTCACACCCGCTATACCAATCGTATGCTGCTGCACCTAAGCAACACTATCCTCTTTCTCATTACGAGCATCCGTATCATCTTCCTCCACCTCAACATCAATATCAACAACACCCTTCTCAACCTCCGCACCATCAATCACAGCATGGTCAACACGCCGAACCTTATGAGATGTTTCCGATGAACCTGAGCCTCGATAGCATATCCCAATTAGTAAAGGGTCTAGTAGAGATTACTTAGAAGTTGGACATCCTTACGGTAAGGAAACTCCAATTCCGACCTAGGTTGAAGCCAACCCAAATAACTTTTAGCACAAAAGTAGGTAGAATGTGAAGTTCTATCTATGCTCGTAGAATCAGATGATAGTGATTTTATTTTGTCTAATGCTTTTACTCTCAAGATCTGCCAAGATCAAGGGGAAGAATAAAGCTTCATCTGGTGAATCGTCGTCTTCTACATCAATCGTGCCAACTATAGGTTTGGGTGAGGAAGAAGAAGGAGGAGGATCCACGCCAGCTACCATTCACTACCATCTCCAACAAAAAGAACAAAAAAATAAGAAAAATGAAAAAAACCAAAAAGATGATCGCAGTAGAAGTAAATCCGCACTAGCCATGGAGGAGCAAGATACAACAACCGATCCAATGCCAACCGACGGAGCGGATGTTGCTGTTTTGGATGTCCACCCCAGCTCCAGCTTGTGCACCTTTTTGCAGTTCGGTTGTGCAACATCTTGTGGACAATAATTCTGATGTAAATAAGAACATTATTTCTGATTTCAATTTTGTACATATGCCTTTTCCTAATGAAATAGAAAATCCAAAAAAATGCAAAATGAAAAATAGAATTATACAATCCAAGTATTATAGATATTCTTAACAACTTGACTGTTGAATTACCCTTGCTGAAAGCCATGGAATATATGCTCGTTATGAAGAGGGGTATGAAGGAAGCACACGCAAATAAGAGTTGATCAAACTGCAACAATAGATGCCAACGAGTTGAGAAGCACATCCTCACCAAGGCTACAGTTGTAGCCATCTGCAATCTCCCGAAGAAGAAGCCTGGCAATGGAGAACCTTCGATCATATGCAAGATTTTTGACCAAGAGTTTGAGTGAACTCTGCTTGACAGCGGCTCTTAAATCAACCTTATACCCGCCTATTGCCCACTGAATTTGGGTTGGGACCGCTCAAGCCGACACACATGATCCTTTAGTTTGTTAATTGATCAATCAAGCAACCTCGAGGTTTATTGGAGGATGGTGTCGTAATTATACATGACATACTATTTCCTGTTGATTTTGTAGTCCTTGATATGGACTCTGCAGCACACTTACTCATGATCTCGATTATTCTTGGCCAGCCATTCCTATGAATTGCAGAGGTTATGGTTAATTATGGGTCTAGGAATATCATGTTCTACTCGAGTAGTAACGAAGTCATAATGGATATGGCCAAGTGAACCAAAGATCGTGTCTGATAAAGGTCAAGCAGAATCGTCTGAAGAAGACTATGACTTTATTACAGAAATCAAAGATACATAATTTTCTTTGAACAATAAATGGGTTCAAAAAATCCTCTCTCCAGAGGTGGACTGGGATAGCACAGTCGATACATGATCTGAAGACAACTAGGAGATAGATTCTTACTTGTTGATGGACCCTTTTGAGGCAGAAGATTCATGTTACTCCAAACATAATGAATTCATTGATGATTTTTTCAGCACATTATCAGTAGAACCACTAGAGACCGAGGTGAGAAACACCTCATGGTCGATCACTCACCTACCAGTTCAGTTTCTGAAGTAACTGAGAAGCAGGATCGATCAGAACCCGAATTAAAGCCACGTCTGACAGGCCTCAAGTATATTTCCTTGCGGGCGTAGAGAAAATGTACCTGATCATCATCAGCAGCGGGCTGACCCCAGATCAGGAATCTCGACTACTCAAGGTTCTAGAGGGAAACCACAAGGCACTTGGTTAGCATGTATCAGACCTCCGCGAGATAAATCCTACTCTGTGTTCACACCACATCTATTTAGAAGATGATGCCAAGACATCCCGATAATTTGAGAGAAGGGTAAACCCTAACTTGAGGGACGTCGTCATGAATGAAATTACAAAGTGGTGTAATGTAGGCTTCATTTACCCCATCTTCGATACAAAATGGTGAGCCCCTTGCATGTAGTTCCAAGAAATATGGGCTTACCGTGATCAAATGAAAGTGGAGAGGATATTTCCACTCCGGTACCAACAACTTGGCATGAGTGTGTTGACTATCAATCCCTCAATGCTGCAATGAAGGACCACTTCCTCTTTCTATTTATTGATCAAGTTCTGGAAATATTGGCTGACAGGGAGTTTTTCTGCTTTCTGGATGGGTATTCCGAGTACAACCAAGTGGTAATTACCCTAGAGGATCAAAATAAAACTACCTTTACTTGCCCATTCGACACCCATGCTTTGAGGAGAATATCCTTCCAAAAGTGCATGCTTGTAGTCTTCACCAATATGGTTGGCTGTTTTCTAGAGGTTTTCATGGGTGACTTCTCCGTCTACAATGATAGATTTGATTCTTATCTTTAGTGCCTAGACATAGAGCTTCAGAAATGTTGAGAAGTCAATATCGTACTATCTTGGGAAAGAGCCACTTCATGATCATTGAATGGATTGTGTTGGGCCACGTCGTTTCCAAGCATGGCATGGAAGTCGACCCAGCAAAGGTGGATGTGATCGCCAATCTAGAGCCACCTCAGAATGTCATAAATGTGAGGTCATTCTTGGGGCATGTGGGTTTTTATAGAAGATTCGTTAGAGATTTCAGCCGCATCGCCCGACCTCTAGCTGAATTATTATGCAAGGAGACCGAGTTTCATGTTGATCAACAAATTATCCTATGTTTCAATCAGCTAAAGGATCTTATCACTCAAGCTCCAATCCTACAACTACCATATTAGTCTCTACCCTTTGAGATCATGATAGATGCATCAGATTTTGTAGTTGGGGTTGTGCTAGGATAAAAGAAAGACAAAGTGCCCTATGCCATTCACTATGCCAACAAGACATTAGATGAAGCTCATCGTAATTAAACTGTTTACAGAGAAAGAATTGCTGGTCGTGGTTTTCTCCCTTAAGAAGTTTAGATCCTATCTTCTTGGATCTAAAGTTACCATCTATACTGACTACTCTACTATCCGGTACCTACAACAAAAGAAGGATGCTAAGCCCAGACATATCAAATGGATCCTTCTCCTTCATGAATTCGACATGGAAATCAAAGATAAATCTGGAATTCAAAACTTGGTAGCAGATCATCTCTCCAAATTTGAGCATCAAGAACCTCCGATGGGCAGTTCACCCATCACAGACACCTTTCCAGATGAGTCAATTCTTCCCGTAGATTCTCTCCCTTGATATGTCAATATTGTGAATTACCTTGTCTCGAGTGCAGTCCCACAAGATTGGACAAATATCAAGAAGGACAAATTCTTGTCCACCATTCATTTCTATCAATGGGAAGACCTACTCTCATTCAGGGAAGGAGTAGATTGCATTTGGCGTCGGTGTATCCCTCAAGAGGAGCATCAAAGTGTCCTCAAGCATTGTCACTCGCTCAAATCTGGTGGACACCACTTTGGATACATAATGACATCAAAATTATTACAGTGTGGCCTCTGGTGGCCTACACTATTTAAGGATGCTGCAGCTTATGTGAAGCGTTGCATCGACTGTCAAAGAATGGGAGGTACCCTTACATGGAAAGACTCGTTGCCCATGAAATTCATTCAGATTCCAGATGTATTCAATGCTTGGGGCATAGATTTCATGGGACCATCTCCAATAGTCATGGATTTGAGTACACCCTTCTGGTTGTTGATTATGTGAGTCGTTGGGTTGAAGCTATTCCCGCCCAAGCCATAGATAGTCGTACAATTTGTCGGTTTCTGAGATAGAACATCATTTCACGAGTTGGCATACCAAATATCCTCATATTAACCAGGAGTAGTCACTTCATAAACAAAAAAGTCAGGAAATTGACGAAGGAGTACAACATTGAGCAGCAAGTTGCTTCCCCTTATCATCCTCAGACCAGTGGCATGGTAGATTTATCAAATGAAGAAATCAAGACAATCTTGCATAAGCTTGTGAGGTTAGACAGAAAGAATTGGTTCCAACTCTTGGATTCCGTCCATTGGGCATATAGGACCGCCTACAAGTCTCCCTTGGGCATGTCATCCTATAATCTTGTATATGGAAAGCCACACCATCTGCCCCGTCGAACTAATTCAAAAATCACTATGGGTACTAAATATTTACAACTTGTACTCACAGAAGGTGATCAACAAAAGAAAAGTGGATCTGAACAGGCTCCTGGAATTCCGATACTATACTTATGATAACACTTTGATGTACAAGAAGGCTAAACACTGGCATGACAAGCACATTAGATAAAAGACCTTCGAGATAGGACAAAAAGTGTGGTTATTCGACATAAATTTGAAGATATTCCTGGGCAAATTAAAAAGTAAATGGACATGACCATTCAGAGTGAAAGAAGCATGTCACAGTGGAAGCATCTTGATATCAGATTTGTCGTCTGATGCGCAACCGTTTGTCGTCAATGGTCATCTACTAAAGTCGTACCTTGAGCATGACACCTTCTTAGTAGTTGTCAACTCAGTTCAATTGGTAATCAATGAAGAAGCCTCCACAACCTCAACAACATCTAAATATTCAGATAATGCTCATATAAAACTCTTTCTTTAGTTTTCTTCTTTTCATATGTTATTTTCATCTATTTATTTTTTTCTTCTCATTCTTTGTTTCATTCTTTTCAGTCATCACCATTATCCTTAGGATATGCCTTATCCTAAGTACAGGGGGGATGAGTGCGTCCCACCGTTTATTCCTTGATCCCTCACATGTCTCCTTTCTTGTTAATATTCCAGTCTATACTTAGGGATATTTCACCCTAAGTATACGTGGGGACTAAAAAACCATTAAATTCCCTAGTTAATTTTGTCGAATTGTAGTAGTGGTGGCAATTAGCAACTCAAGAAAAAAGACCACTTAATTAATTATTCAATTAAAAGCGAGCGGTTAAATTTATATTTTACTTGGGAAAGTTCAAGGTCAAACTCAGGGAGGCCACTATCTCCTTAGGTTAATTATTAGGCGACCTAGAAGCTAGGTTTTCAAGGAATCATTTTTTATAATTTTTTATGCAAGTGAAAATACCATGTAAATTCAGGCTTGTTTAAGAAATAAAATGCAATTTACGGTCAAATCAAGTCCAAAAATCCTCAAACTTGGCCAGAAGATAAAAATGATGAAATTAAGCTACTATAATATTTTTTGGAATTTTATGATGTAAAGTGAATTAACTACGAATTAATGATGCATATATGGTGATTTTGAGAAAATTAATTTTAATAAATATCGAACACTAGTATTTTCCGGAGATAAATTATCTAAGATGGATCTATATGAGAAGTATCCAGGACAACTTTTAATTCCTTAAAATAGCTGGAAGTTCGGGGCTGGGCATGAAGAACTCACAACAGCTCATCGATGTGTGCTGGATCACGTCAACCTCCGAACACCTCATCTTCGCTTGATCTACCAACTTCGAAGGAGTATCCCCCAACCGCGCTCCATGTCTTAGTGACAACATTGGCATGGTGGGTCGAGCGAAGATGAGGTGTTCAGACGCTGACGTGATCCAACCTGCATCGAAGAGCTGTTGCGAGTTCTTCGTGACTTGTCGAGCTTTGGTCCTATATGCAAGGACCTTGAGGCGATAACTGGAGCTGCTTTATGCAACTCCCTCTCCGGTGAACCCCACCTCCAAGTAAAACCCATCTCTCTTCCCCTTCTTCCTCCTCCATTTTCCTCAGTTTCTTTTCTTCCCCTATTCCTCGAGCCTTCTTCATTGTCCATCTGCTACATATCACCTTCAACCTCATCATCCCACTCCACATATGCCATCACCCGTCCACCTTCGTGTTGCACATGACCCACAAGCCTTGAGCTCGCTCTTTACCCCACTTGCCTCATCATCCCCGTAATGACCGATCCCCGTAGAATCTAGGCATGTGCCACCTAGATGAGAACGCTCTACCACTATGCAAGGATCACCCAACCCTTCCTCCTCCTCGCATGGGCAACGGAGATCATCTCCAATGCATCATCCTTGTAGTTGCTTGCCTACGATGTCCACCTCGCATTTGGATGTCCCTGCCACCTCGCGCCTTCCGCCTCATCTCTCAGAGAAACCATGCTCCTAGGCCACACCACCCAGACCACAAAGCAGTCGAGCTGCTTCCTCCGCCTCATCTCAGCTCCTCCACAACTCTCGGCCATCGGTCGCTTCTACGTAGCATCCCCACGATGATCTCCTTCCCGTCACCATCAACAACACTCCCACCGCAACCGTGCGGCCCCTACCGCCTTGCAAAGCCTCGACCCTTGTCGCCTTGTGATGAACTTGATTGAGCCGAGGTCGTGTCTTTCCACAAGGCGGATCGATAGTCGTTGAGGTGACCTCAGACAGAATCCAAATCAATTAACAATTAACCCACAGTAATAAATCAAGTAATTAAATCACAAAAATGTGGAGTTAAAATTATTATAACTCTACATGTAATGTGTATAGGTGTAAGCACAAGTAGAGGTCGAACACTGGGAGGCGAATGGTTGTGTGGTGGAAATTGATTGTACAATAATTCAATTCAATAATCATGTCCAATTCTTTATGGTTTTTGTCAGTTTTTTATTTTATATTTTTTTATAAATTTTTTTATAATTTTTATTTTGTTTTTATATTTTATAAATTTTTATTATATTTTTTATATTTTTAATTATATAATATTGATATATATAGATATATATGCAAGAAGAGAGAGAAATACAATATGTGGATATATATATATATATATATGAATACTCAAAATATATTACATATAATTTTTTTGGCTTTTTTATATTTTTATATTTTTTGTTATTTTTCTGGAATTTTTCTAATTTTTATGTATTTTTAATTCCAAAAATGTCCCTAATATGGGACTAATTAAATAGGCCGAAATTAATTTGGGTTTTAAAAATATAAAATAAGTCCAAAAATCACCCAAATTAATTTTAATATGTAAATAATAGTACATAGATAATTATAAAATAGGATAATATATTTTTGGGATTTTTCTAGGGTTTTTATATTTTTTTGTTTGATTTTGGAGCTTCTTGAATTTTTTTTATTTTGTTTTCTATTTTTAGGGTTTTTTTTCATTTTCTGGACTCAATAGATATATAAATACACCATAAATAATGTCTTTGTTATTTTCAAAATGTTTTTATATTTTTTTGGTATTATAATTTAAACAGTGCAAAATGACTCCTTTTTCATTTTTAATAATTAGGTTAAATGCAAAAAAATGCAAAATGGACATGTGGCGTGTGAGTATGAGGCATGAAACATCTGACCTAATTTTTGTGGATTTTTAGGAGCAACATAGGTATTTTTAATAAATAGATAAAACACATAAAAATAAAACAGCCTGACAAGGGTATTTTTGTAAATAAAAATAACTACAGGGGGCTCTGTGCAAAAATACCAGCAATAACAAACATTTATTTTAATTTTTTGAACTATTTTACAATTACAAAAAGTCGCTAGGGGTTCAATGCAATTTTCACGTGCCTCACGTGGGACTGCACGTGAGGCGCGGAAGGACCAAAATGTAATTTAAGAAAGATCAGGGGGCCTTCTGCAAAATTTACATTTATTTTTCAACGTGACATTTTATTTACAATACTAACAATTAAATATAAAAAGGGGGGGAGGGGGGTTTGGATTTGGAATTTACCACCTCAGACGCGCGATCTGACGGCTAGGCTTCCTCCGCTTGACACGCGTCGCCTCCTTCGCGCCCGATGACGCTTCGCCGATGAACGCTCGCGATTAGATCACGTGGGTGATCTGACGGTCGGTGAAGAGCTCCATCCAACGACTGGCTTCTGATCTGGGATGGGACCTCGATTGGACGGTAGAAATGAAGGCACGAAGAACAGGGAAGAACTCCCCCTTCCCCGACCTTCGATCCGGTGCTGCACTCACGTCCGACCATCCCTCGGGCTGCTGATGATCCAAAAAGCTTCCTGGGGCCATGCTCTGTCGACTGGAGTGCTCAAGAGAGCCGGAGTCTCATCGGGACGGTCCAACGAGGTCGGTGAAGCTCGAGGCATCCAGGTACCTGCAAAAAACTCTAAATCGACCCCAACAGTGGTCGTTTGGCTCCCAGCACCTGCGTTAAAGCTCAACACACAAAACCAGAGGGCTGGGGCATTTATTGGTGGTGGAATGAGGGATAGTGGAGTGGGGCGGAGATCTCCGGCAAAAGTCGGAGATGGGAGATCTCATCTCCGTATCCAGTAGGGATCCGGGTGGAATGAAGGGCCTGGGGCGTAGGGAAATGGAAGGGTAGGAAGATGGAGGTGAGAGGGTGGTCGGAAAACGTCGGGGGTACTGTGAATGGGTTCGTCGGAGCGGAACTTCGGCAAACTACGAGTAACCAAATCTACGCTACGTCTAAGGCCTACTAATTAATCTAAAGACACGGTTAAACCGCAAACATTAAAAGCTACTAAAAATGATTAAAGGGCGCAACTCATACCTGGCGTTTGGCCAAGGAGCAGAGGCCTCGTCGGAGCGGCGGCCTTGGGTGCAACCTCCCCCTCCTCCGACCGATTAAAAGCATCGGAGGCTCCTCCTGTCACGAGGAACACCTCCAGGACCGAATTCGAGGAAAGGATTTGGAGAAGAGCTGACCAAAATTGGATAGAAGGCGGAGGTTCTTTATTTAAGAACAGGTGGCGCACGCTTATTGACCGGGCCGTAGCGAAGAATCGGGGCTATGTACAAAAGAACAAATGCATGAGCGTGAATGTACATCGATCGGGGAACATTTCGTCTTAAGGCGGAGATGTCAAAAGATGGTCGAGTCGAGCGGGAATAAAGGGAGAAGACGGGCGGAAAAGACCGACCACATCAAATCAGCTGCCTGGGGGTCAAGTTGACCATGCGGTCAACGAACGCAAAATCTTGATTGGTCCAAGTCAACACGATATTGACTGATTATTTTAACCTAATAAATGAATTTATTAAATTTTGCTTATAAAATAAAAAATGTTTATTAAATAATTTAGTATTTATTTATTATTTTTATTTATTTTTTTGATGTATTCTATTATGGGTTTATTTTAATAATGTATTTATAAGTGTATTTATATGTATTTTGTATAATTTATTTTTATTTTGCATATTTTATTTTAGTATTTTATTTTCTTATTTTATAAATTTATAAATTATTTTTGTGAGTATAATTATATTTTTATTTAATTTATTGAGTTTATTTACATATTTAAATGAATAGGTATATGTAATATGTAGGTATACTTGTAGGTATTTTACCTATATTTTATATACATTTTATTTATTTAATGAATTTTATTTGTTTTTATTTTGGATTTACATTTTTGATAAAGTATGGATAATATTTACAATTTAATAAAAATATATATGAATAAAAAATAAAAGAATAAAATCCCCTTTTATTTATATACATAGGTGACATAGGTATTTTTGTCTATGTATTTTATAGACTTATTTTATTTTACAAATTCTTTTTGGTTCTATTCTAATTTAAATTTGTACATGCATTTTGCATATTATTTACAAAATTCTAAAAATATAAATTTATAAAAATAATGAATAATGAATATAATGAATATTTTAATCAGGTAGACTGTACACTGAAGGCCAAAAACCTAACTTTCACAGATGAACTCCAAAAATTATGAAACCAATTTTATTATATATCTCTTGAAAATTTATACACAATTAAAGATGATTTTGGTGGATTTTGAGTTTTTATTTGCAAGATATGGGTATGTGAAGTTGAGATTTTGGCTTTTTATTCTGTGTATAAAATGTACACTGTATATTATTTTTGTACAAACTCAATTTTGTAATTTTATTTACATTATTATCTACAACTTTCATGTACAAAATATTTTTCTATTTGATGAATAAATAATTAAATACAAAATAGGTGTCAAGAATGCATAAATGAATGAATCAATAAATGAGGTATTTATTGTATTATTGGCCCTTATCTCCCCCTACTTTATTTCTTGTCGACAATTCCATTCTGGCCTTGGTCTCAGGGTTAGGGTCATAAAATATTTGCAATATTTTATTCTTTATTCTTTTATTCTTTTTATTCTATAATTTTGGCATTAAAAACCTTATTTTTTTATACAATAAGTACAATAAATAATAGATGCTATTATGTGCAAATTAATGTTATTTACATGCATTTGCTGGGGTTTTTAAGGCCAAAATGATAGAATAAATGAAATGGAGATTCATCACCCCCTATACTTGCCTTTGCTAGTCCCTAGCAAATACTTATGCAATAAGTACAAAAGAATAAAGAATAAGAAGAAAAGAAAAAGCAAAAATAAAGAATAAATTGAATTGATCATGATTATTAAACTCATCTGTACAAAATCAAAGTTTGGAGCTCAGGTTAGATCTTGGTGTGAGAATGTGTGTGGAACCTTGTCGGGAACCAAATTTAAAGCACAACAGCCTTCGATAGTCACAGAACTCGGTTTAAATCTCCTCAATAGTAAGGTCAGAACTAGCCTACGTCATACGCAAACCCTTATGACTATGAAGCTGACTTGTACAGTGTAAGTGATAGTGGCTCTCCCCAACTGAGATGATAAAGGAACTGACTTCTCCAGAATAACAACCCAATGATTCCCTAATCCAGTCCTCTGCCATCGAGGAGCGGGGTATTCCCTTCTAAGTTCAAGTGGCATCCAACTCAAGAGGAGGAGGGGGAGAAAAGAATGGATGGTAGCCAGTGTAGCTACCTAATTCACATGGTATAACTTTGATGCTCAAGCTTGCTTATTTTCTATACAACATATATATACATACTCCGGCAGGCACTCTTATTTTTTATTTATTTACAAGCATGTCCATTTTTTTGGAGTTTTTTTTTCAAACATACTATTTACAACATCATTTACATAAGGACTTTTTCCTCTTGAGCCAGAAGACTATCCCTCTTTTGAAGCTTTATTGCATCCCACACTCTCCTGTCATTCGACTTCATTGAAATTGGACCAGGTTGGGGTGCACTTCCCTCCCTAGATGAGGACGAATGTTTCCACTCGTGTGCGTCTCAGACTGGCAAATCCAACCCCCTCACCACACCAACTGAGTTGAGCCAAGTGAAAGGTGCAAGTGTCCAAGTTAGGTCACGACCAACAAGAGTCATACATGTGTTTCGAAACGTTCTAGTTAGTCCACTGAGGTGACTTGAACCCGGCCCTGATTTCTCAAAGAATTAAGTCTGAATAGACCTGGAGTACCTTAAACCTAGTTCCCATAGGGTTTCAGTGCAGTTAGGTGCAGTAAGGTCCAACCAAACTCCAATCTTCAACTTTATTGGACTAGTTCAACCATCAAGCTCAATAAAAATATATGAATGCTATGCATATGCTATTTACAAATATGCAAGGAATAATGCATTTTTTCAAAGAATTTGAAACAAAGAAAAAAAATTTACACAAAGAATTTACAAATAAAAGAATTTTGGCACTCAAAGTGTAAAATATGTACAACTATTTATACGGGCGTGCCGCTTAAGAATTTTAAAGATTTTAACAAAGTGATTCAGGTATATATATACAATTGATAAAGAATTTTATGTATTTTATTTTTCATTTATTTTTGTTTATTTTATTTATTATGATGCTGTTATTCCTCAAATTTATTTGAAAATCATTTTACAAACAATTTGAAAAACTATAGTCCAAAATAAGTTTTTCAAGCACTTTACAAACATGTACACACATTTGAAAATCATTTTGCAAAGGTTTTCCGAACAGAATATATAGATTTTTCACATATTTTTGCAACCATTTTTCAAACCGTTTGCAAATAATTTTTCAAACCTTTTATTTCACACAAAGAAATTAAACTTTACAAACCAAACTGTTTTTACAAAGGTTGAAAACATGTAACAAAACGTTTTCAAAATAGTTTTCAAAAGATTTTCTCAAAGATTTTCAAACTATTTTTCAAACATTTTGCAAAAAATATTTTCACTTGATTTATTAATCAGTATATACAAAAAGAATCCGAGGAATCAGAAGCATTATTAATTAATTTTCAATGAATTATATCTTATGTTTAGCCATATTTATTAATAATTATACGAAAGTACGAGTTATGGCTAATGTATATACAGAGTATATATGACCCCCATACTTAGCATGAGCTATGCCCTCATAGATCGAAGAGAAAAGAGAAGACATAACTCGTACTGAGTATAGACAAGTCTAAAGAATAGACGAATAAGAGATAAGGAAAGAGAAGTTGACCGTCCCCCTATACTTAGGATCAAGTAATCCTAAGTATAGCAAACTGTACACAAAGCAGGGAGGGTCAAGGGTGGGGATAAACAGATCAAAGAATTAACAAATCAGAGGTGCAACCCCCTATACTTAGGACAAAGTATGTCCTAAGTACAGAATACTGACACAAAGGGGCGACACCTTTTATGTAGATAAAGAGATATGAAAAGGAAAAGAAGAAAAGAAGAAAAGAAGAAAAGATAGATATATACAGATAGATGAAAAGATCGTGGAGAATATACACATCACTCCCCCATACTTAGGGTGAGATATCCCTAAGTATAGGCAACAACAGGAGTGACGAAACTGAACGAGGAAAGAACAACGCGATGTGTACCCCCCTATACTTAGGACAAGGTACGTCCTAAGTGTAGACACAAAGATATGGCGAAAGATCTAGGGCACACATAACATGCGAGAGAAAGAAGGAATAGACAAAACACATATATACCACAGGCAGAGACTGATGAGGTATAGGACGGCATCTGACAAGTGAATACCGTGCTCTCGTCGTCGTCTCCCTGTGAGAATGAGGACGCAGTCAGAAGGTGAAAGGTCACCCAGATGTGCAGTCAGGTGGGTGTCGGCTACCAGGGCGAAAGAGATCATGAAATAGATACGGGGTCCGGTAGCATGTAGCAGTCAATCGACTCGTAGGGTCAGCATGAGGAAACAAAGCCGATACTATAAGAACAGGAGGAAGAAGGAACAGTACATAGTCCTCTGGTCAATCAGAGTCTCAGAAAGATATGGAAGATAGAGAATAGGAGACATCGTGGCATTCAGTGGTCATGAGGTAGGAAGATCATGAGTACACGCCGAATACTGCAAAACATGGCCCAACCCTGCGAGGGTCGTCAAGGTGAGCAGGCTCAAAGGAGCCAGGGATCAGACCATAATCAGAAGACTTGGTCCCGTGATCCGCAGATCGGATACACAATCAGAGAAGAGACCAAGTACACATGTCAGAAGACTCGGCTTCGTGCTCCGACCAACAGGAGACACCAGAAATGAAACCGAGTACCTAGAAAATGATGTACTCTCCCGCAGATAACCCTCGGGGAGTAGTACATGCTAGTCAATGAATAATCAGAACAGAAGCTCACCCTTGCGAGGGTCGTCAAGGTGAGCAGACGCAAAGGCGTCAGTGATCCATCAGACGGATCACAGAAATGGTCTCGGTAGGCGACAGATCGGCTACCAGCAGAAGAGACCGACAAATCAAGAAAGTGTGGCAGCGTCCCGTAGATAACCCTCAGGGAATGCGCTGCCAACTAGTAATGGAATACTCAGATATCAAGAAGCTCAACCTTGCGAGGACCGTCAAGGCGAGCAGACTCAAAGGAGTCTAATCAGATGGGTCCCATGATCTGCAGATCGGATATGCAACTCAAGGTGGGACCAAAATCATATATATCAAATGAATCGATTCCGTGCTCTGCAGATCGGAGACACAGTCAGCAGGGGGAACCGAGCGTAAAGAGAGTGTTGCATGCTCCCGCAGATAGTCCTCGGGGAGTAATGTAATCTCGGCAAAGAATAGTCAGAATGTGTCTCTACCTTGCGAGGGTCGTCAAGGAGAGAGAAGGGCTCGAGGGAGCCGGATCCATCAGACGGACCCACATAGTGGTCTCAGTAGTCGACAAATCGGCTATCAACAGAGGAGACCAATCAGATCGGAAATATGTCGTAGTCTCCCGCAGATAACCCTCGGGGAGCTACGAGCTAGTCAAGGAATAATCAGAAAAGAGCTCATCCTTGCGAGGACCGTCAAGGAGAGCAGACTCAAAGGAACCTGAGCAAGTCGGTCACGTGCTCTAATAGATCGGGCGCAAAATCAACACGGGAGACCGACTGCCTGTAACAGACGAATCGGCATTGGGCCCAGCAGATGGAGGCACCAGAAGTGAGTGAAGCTGATCGTAAAGAAAGTGTCACATCCCTCCGCAGATAGTCCTCGGGAAGTGATGTGAGGTACACAGGAGAGAGAAGGCTCAAAGGAGCCGGATCCATCAGACGGATGCACAGAAAATGTGGCCTCGATAGACGGCAGACCGCCTACCAGCAGAAGAGACCAAGCGAGCTATAATGTGTCATAGCCTCTCGTAGATAACCCTCGGAGAGCTATGAACTAGGCGGTGAATAATTGTAATATCAAGGCTCGTCCTTGCGAGGACTGTCAAGGAGAGCAATCAGACAGTTGGCCTCATGTACCGACAAGTCAGGTACGCAAGCAGAGGGGGAGGCCAATCAAGCATATCAACTGACTCGGTTCCGAGTCCCATCAAAATGGCAACCCAAGCAGTGAATGAAACCGAAGTCCAAGAAATTATCGCATTCTCCCGCAGATAGTCCTCGGGGAGGAATGCGAGCTAATGTAGGTCAAGGGAATTGCTGGCAAGTCATCTCAGGTCCTCAAAAAGCATTCAATCATTCAATCATCCGGAGGGCATAAGATCAAGTGGAGGGACACAGGAATAGAATATCAATCATAATGCAATCCCTCAAAGTCAATCCAATCAGCTGAGATGGCACAATATTATCAGGAATCCTCTACGTGCCATGGGTGGATCAAAGAGTCAGGAGATCAAGGATGGGTCAATCAAGAAGATGAGGAGGTTCATGGGGGTTC
Source organism: Ottelia alismoides (assembly GCA_037367405.1). Taxonomy (NCBI): domain Eukaryota; kingdom Viridiplantae; phylum Streptophyta; class Magnoliopsida; order Alismatales; family Hydrocharitaceae; genus Ottelia; species Ottelia alismoides. The sequence continues at coordinate 366,857 of JAZKJV010011752.1, forward strand.
GGGGCACCGTCATCATGAAGCATATATCAAGATAGTCAATCCAAAATTCGAATCCATACGGGCCGAACCGAATGGGTAGATCAATCAATCAGGTCACATGAATTCCTCATCGAAGCATCAAAATGCATCACACCCTGAATCCGGTGTGCGAGACCAAAAATTCCTCAATAATGCATCACACCTATGCTTGTGCCCAAGATCAAATAACCTTAAAAACATGCACGTATCTGATCACAATCCCAGGGCACACTCATCCCAGCATCCTCAATCATTGGCTCGGCTTACACAAATAATCAATGTAATCATAAAATCCTCTACACGGGCCTCATCGATGTGCACAACATTCCTGGGTAATAGGAAAGTGATACGGAGGGGACGAGGAGGGCGGCCGAGAAGATCGGGACATGGACAAAATTGGGTGTTCCACACAAGGCGGGAACACCGTCAACATGGTGGTCCGAAGAGCATGCTCTCCTTGAACCTGAGAAGATGGGGATGGTACGGTGGATACGAGGAAGGTGGTGAAGAAGAGGGAAACAAAGGACTTGGCGAAGAATGATTGGGCTCAAGAGCCAATATCACGACTCGATGCAGATGAGGAGAATATACATATAAGAGAGGTAGAGAGACTCAAAGATGAAAAAGATGACTCACACGATGGGACCGACTACTCTAATAATGAATGAAAAACGCAATGGACTCCAAGTCACATTCAATACACAAGGCAAACCCCCAATTCACCTACTCGACACAGTGAAGACCGTTAGGTGACGATCATTTATCTTTTCATTTTTAGAGTTAGGTGAGAATCACAAAGTTGTACAAACACTTAGGAGGCTTGATGGGATTTGGTTTCTACTCCTTAGTGTGTACGTAAGCAATTAAAACGCATATAATGAGGGGGTTGCTCTCCCCAAGATAAGGAAGTCCATTATGTTTTATTTTTAGGTCCAATAGAGTTAGCAGTCCCGCTTTTATTTAAGTTATCACTTTTTTGGGTATTTTCAATGCACGTTCCTATCAAGGTTTCAATTTCCATTAAGCATCCTAGGTTGGCAAAAATAGAGGGAGAAGGTCGGAAAAGCCATGCAAGTCGGAAATCGATGATGCATGCTAAGTAAGAAGACTTACAGTGCCTCCAGCTCTCTCTATGCGGGATGCATAACAGAATTAAAACCTACGCTAAATGCAAATGCAAAGCCGAAGAAATAGCCCTAGGATAGTAACTGCTATTATCGTGAAGAACCACAAGTCGGTCACTGATCTTCAATCCAGGAGTCCGGTCTAGGCTCACCCCTGCTCCTCTCGACACATCGAGTTCAGGAGCAGCGCTTGGCAGGGTGGGCTCGCGGCACGAAGGCTCGAAGATGATGAGGCGATTGTTTAAAGTTTGAACTAAGTCCAAAAATACACTATAGGTACATGCAAGAGTTATTAGGGCTTTGGACCTAATCTACGGGCAAGCAATTCCTAAGCTAGGGCTCATTCACACAAGATAATAAAAATAAAATAAAAAAGGAAAAAGCGTCAAAACCATCGAGTCCCCCAAGGGAACAATCCCTCGGGCAATCGACCTCGGGAAGTTGGAGTGTACCTGTGAGAGTCTAATTATTACAAGTTTCTAAGTCGCTCTCTTACTTACACAAATATACATAAACAATAAATAATGCAAAAATTAGACTGCTTTCCAAAATTCTCCTCCATCTGCCTTCGATGCTCTCTCCTATTGGCTGGTGTAGAAGAGCCAACTCCGCGTCGCTTGGGTGCATGGATCCTCCTAGGAGGTCCTACTTTGCTTGGCGGTCCCTCGCATCAAAGACAAATAAAAGAGATGGGTTAGAACAGTCTCAATAATCTCAATAATAATCAAATAAATAAATGAATACCGGAAATGAGCAAAGAATTAAATAAATGAGTGAACAAGCATACAAAATCCGTTGCCTCCCCGGCAACGGTGCCATTTGATGAACTTGATTGAGCCGAGGTCGTGTCTTTCCACAAGGCGGATCGACAGTCGCTGAGGAGACCTCAGACAGAATCCAAATCAATCAACAATTAACCCACAGCAATAAATCAAGCAATTAAATCTCAAAAATGTGGAGTTAAAATTTATTATAACTCTACATGTAATGTGTATAGGTGTAAGCACAAGTAGAGGTCGAACACTGGGAGGCGAATGGTTGTGTGGTGGAAATTGATTGTACAATTATTCAATTCAATAATCATGTCCAATTCTTTATGGTTTTTGTGGATTTTTGATTTTATATTTTTTTATTATATTTTTATAATTTTTATTTTGTTTTTATATTTTATAATTTTTGTATATTTTTTTTATATTTTTAATTATATAATATAGATATATATAGAGAGAGAGATATACAAGAAGAGAGAGAAATACAATATATGGATATATATATATGAATACTCAAAATATATTACATATAATTTTTTTTGTCTTTTTATATTTTTATATTTTTTTGTTATTTTTCTGGAATTTTTCTAATTTTTATGTATTTAATTCCAAAATTATCCCTAATATGGGACTAATTAAATAGGCTGAAATTAATTTGGGTTTTAAAAATATAAAATAAGTCCAAAAATTACCCAAATTAATTTTAATATGTAAATAATAGTATATAGATAATTATAAAATAGGAAAATATATTTTAGGGATTTTTCAAGGGTTTTTATATTTTTTGTTGGATTTTGGAGCTTCTTGAAATTTTTATATTTTGTTTTTCTATTTTAGGGTTTTGTTTCATTTTCTGGACTCAATAGATATATAAATACACCATATATAATATTTTTGTAATTTTCAAAATGTTTTTATATTTTTTTGGTATTTTATAATTTAAACAGTGCAAAAATGGCTCCTTTTCATTTTTAATAATTAGGTTAAATGCAAAAAAATGCAAAATGGACATGTGGCGTGTGAGTATGAGGCATGAAACATCTGACCTAATTTTTGTGGATTTTTAGGAGCAACATAGGTATTTTTAATAAATAGATAAAACACATAAAAATGAAACTGCCTGGTAGGGGATTTTTGTAAATAAAAATAACTACAGGGGGCTCTATGCAAAAATACCAGCAGTAACAAACATTTATTTTAATTTTTGAACTATTTTACAATTACAAAAAGTCGCCAGGGGTTCAATGCAATTTTCACGCGCCTCACATGGGACTGCACGTGAGGCGCAGAAGGGCCAAAATGTAATTCAAGAAAGATCAGAGGGCCTTCTGCAAAATTTACATTTATTTTTCAACGTGACATTTTATTTACAATATTAAAAATTAAATACAAAAAAGGGGGGTTTGGATTTGCAATTTTCCCCCTCAAGCGCCCGATCCTGACGGCTAGGCTTCCTCCACTTGACACGCGTCGCCTCCTCCGCGCCCGATGACGCTTCGTCGATGAACGCTCGCGATTAGATCACATGGGTGATTTGACGGCCGGTGAAGAGCTCCATCCAACGGCTGGCTTTTGATCTGGGCTGGGACCTCGATCGGACGGTAGAAACGAAGGCACGAAGAACAGGGAAGAACTCCCCCTTCCCCGACCTTCGATCCGGTGTTGCACTCACGTCCAGCCATCCCTCGGGCTGCTGATGATCCAAAAAGCTTCCTGGGGCCATGCTCTATCAACTGTAGTGCTCAGCAGAGCCAGAGGCTCATCGGGGCGGTCTAGCGAGGTCGGTGAAGCTCGAGGCATACAGGTACCTGCAAAAAACTCGAAATCGACCCCAACAGGGGTCGTTTGGCTCCCAGCACCTGCGTTAAAGCTAAACACACAAAACCAGAGGGATGGGGCATTTATTGGTGGTGGAATGAGGGATAGTGGAGTGGGGCGGAGATCTCCGACGAAAGGCGGAGATGGGAGATCTGATCTCCGGATCCAGTAGGGATCCGGGTGGAATGAAGGGCCTGAGGCGTAGGGAAATGGAATGGTAGGAAGATGGAGATGAGAGGGTGGTCGGAAAATGTCGGGGGTACTGTTAATGGGTTCGCCGGAGCGGAGCTCCGACGAACTACGGGTAACCAAATCTACGCTACATCTAAGGCCTACTAATTAATCTAAAGACACGGTTAAAACGCAAACATTAAAAGCTACTAAAAATGATTAAAGGGCGCAACCCATACCTGGCGTTTGGCCAAGGAGTAGAGGTCTCGCCGGAGCGGCGGCCTTGGGTGCAACCTCCCCCTCCTCCGACCGATTCAAAGCGCCGGAGGCTCCTCCTGTCACGAGGAACACCTCCAGGACCGAATTCGAGAAAAGGATTTGGAGAAGAGCTGACCAAAATTGGATAGAAGACGGAGGTTCTTTATTTAAAAACAGGTGGCGCACCCTTATTGACCGGGCCGTAGCGAAGAATCGAGGCTATGTACAAAAGAACAAATGCATGGGCGTGAATGTACATCGATCGGGGAACATTTCGTCTGAAGGCGGCGATGTCAGAAGATGGACGAGTCGAGCATGAATAAAGGGAGAAAACGGATAGAAAAGACTGACCACCTCAAATCAGCCGCCTGGGGGTCAAGTTGACCAGGCGGTCAACGAACGCAAAATCCTGATTGGTCCAAGTCAGCACGATATTGACTGATTATTTTAAACTAATAAATGAATTTATTAAATTTTTCTTATAAAATAAAAACTGTTTATTAAATAATGTAGTATTTATTTATAATTTTTATTTTTTTGATGTATTCTATTATGGGTTTATTTTAATAATGTATTTATAAGTGTATTTATATGTATTTTGTATAATTTATTTTTATTTTGCATATTTTATTTTATTATTTTATTTTCTTATTTTATAAATTTATAAAATATTTTTGTGAGTATAATTATATTTTTATTTAATTTTTATGAGTTTATTTACATATTTAAATGAATAGTTATATGTAATATGTAGGTATACTTATAGGCATTTTACCAATATTTTATAAACATTTTATTTATTTAATGAATTTTATTTGTTTTTTGGATTTACATTCTTAATAAAGTATGGATAATATTTACAATTTAATAAAAATATAGATGAATAAAGAATAAAAGAATAAAATCCCCTTTTATTTATATACATAGGTGACATAGGTATTTTTGTCTATGTATTAAAACGTGGTCAACATGAAAGTTTCTCGCTCAACGAGATCTACAACTCTCATGAAGGACTCAAAACCAAAATAATTTATCTGGACAAAAAGTATCTTCAGATGGTATCTTATTGGTATAAAATACCAAATTTTTGTATTACGCATATTTTTGTTATTTTTAGATAAGATAAAAAATCGAAATAAAATTAGATAAAATATAAAACTAATATATACAACATAATATTTTGTTTGGATTTTGATAATTAAGAAAATAGAAAGATAAAATAAATAAAATAGAGGCATATATACAATATACGATGAGGGGCCCAGAACCAATTCTTTTGGATTTATCATATCAACTCCAATTCTTTTGAATTTATGATTGAAGGTAATTGAAAGCACATTAATCAAAAGTGAGTTGGGATCCATAGGAGACCATATGAAAGATATATTCATGTTTTATGGCTCTTAGTCTCAAACTAGGGCTAGGGTTTTATTGATCAGTTTTACAAGTTAGTATTTTGTGATATTTTTTATTTATTAATGTTAGTAATATGTACACTATAGAGTTGATTCTATTCAAATTTTAGTTAGTGAAAAGTAAATAAAAATAAGGGAAAATGTGTCAATATACATGTGATATTTGCAAAGGAATTTTCTTCTTATTTAATGCAAATATGCGTGTTAAAATGCAGATATTAGTTCTAAATGCATGAATGAGAATAATGCAACATAAATGGAGAAATGCATCCAACTACTCAAGAACAAAGATCTATTTTGAACTTTTAGAGTGATGAATCACATATTCATCTAAGATAGGATGTCGTTGATCTGTTCATTCCTTCCCTCAACCCTCCCTACATGTAGATATAGGCTGCTATGATTAGGATTATTCCATCCTAAGTATTTGGGGGCGGTTTCCTTCTCATTCATTTGATTCTTTGTTCTTTAGTCGTTTTAGTATAGGCTCTTATATGCTTAGTACGAGTTATGTATTTTCTTTCCTCTTCGATCTATGAGGACATAGCTCAAGCTATGTATTGGGGTGTCGTATATACGTTGTATATAGTTTATACATGACTCGTACTTATGTATTTCCAATAAGTATGGCTAAAATACAATTGAGTAAGTATAAAGAACATACTTGTATAAAATACATTAACATTCTTTGTATATTCTGATTAATAAATCAGGTAAAAATGTTTTACAAAATGTTTGAAAAATGATTTGAATTTTTTTTGAAAAATATTTTGAAAATTGTTTGAAAAATGTTTTGAAAATGTTTTTAGCCTTTATAAAAATGTTTTGTTTACAAAAATTTCTTTCTTTGTTTGAAATAAAATGGTTTGAAAATCTATTTTTTGAAAATGATTGCAAAAGTAATTTGAAAAATCTATACATCATGTTTGAAAAAACTTTGCAAAATGGTTTTCAAAATGTGTAAAATGTTTGTAAAAATTATTTATCAAATTAGTTTGTAAAATAAGTTTTCCAAAATATTTGCAAAAATCTTTTCAATTTATTTTGAGAACTATGTACATAATACACACAAATAAAGAACCTTTACAATCTCTGTATATACAAATCCTGTAAAGTCTTGAATCCAAATTCTTGTAAATAAAAAGATGCACACCCATGTGAATATATGCACATACTACCTTTTTGTTCCAAACACCTTTTGTTTTTGAAAAATCCCTAAAAGTTTGCAAAATTAAAAATCCCCAAAACATTTGCAAAATCTTTTCAAAAATTACATTAAAATTTGCAAACATTTTTTAAAAATCCATAAAAGTTCAAAATCAGAAAATTGCATCACAACAATATTTTTCTTGTATTGTAAATAGCATTTGCATTTTTCAGATTGATGATGACAATTTAACTATCTAAATAAAATCCAAAGATTGGATCTTAGTTGGACCTTAATCCAATTAATCACAAGAACCTTATAGGAACTGGAACTGAGGCACTTCAGATCCACAAGACTTAATTCTTTTAGATCACTACACTCGGTTCAATGTCATCTTGACTTCCTAAGTAGAGTACTTCGGAACACACACATGACTCTTGTTGATAAAGACCTAGCTTGCGCACCCGTACCTTACACTTTGCTCACCTCAATTGAAGTGGTAGAGGGCTAGATTTGTCGGCATGAGACATAAGCTAGTGGAAACATTGGAAGCCACATATCTGTGGCCATTGTACCCCAATCTGATCTAGTAGCGACAAGGTCTAAAGACAGAAGTTGTGGGTTGCAACAAAGCTTCAATAGAGGGATAGTCTACTGGCTCAAGAGGAAAAAGTATGTAAATGATGCTTTATGTAATATTTAAAAATGTAATTAAAACTTCAAAAAAGTGGTTAGGCCTGAATGGAAATAAAATGCATGTCATAGTATATATACATCTGTATAATCGAACAATCAAGCTTGAACTTCAAAGTCATATTCTTGTATGCCTGCAGGGGGTGACTTAGCTACACTGGTCAAGCATCCCACGATAGGTAGCTACACTAGATACCGTCCATTCTTCTCCCAACCTCCTCTTCTTGAGTTGGATGTACTTGAACTTATAAGGGAATACTCCGCTTCTTGAGGAAAGAGATGTTGGATTGGGGAATTAGGGTTACCATGTTAGAGAAGATTGACTTTTACCACTTCAGGCGAGGAGAGCTACATCTCGCACACACTGTCAAAGATAGATTCATAGTTGTAAGGGTTTGCGTATGAGTTGACTTATTCTGACCTGGATAGTAAGGAGACTTGAATAGAGTTTTTGACTCTGCGAGGCTGCTGTGTTTCAAGTACGGTTCTCAATAAGGTTCCAACCAAACTAACAATCCAAATGTCTGACTGAGCTCCAAAGTTCAATTTTATGAAGCTAAATTTGAAAGTTGAAGTCAATCCAAGTTCTTTCCTTTTCTTTTCTCTATTTTATTTTATTTTATTTTATTTTCTACACTTATTGCATAAGTTTTTGCTAGGGACTAGCAAGGCAAGTATAGGTGGTGATGAATCTCCATTTTATCACCTTTATTCTTTCAAAATGGCCTTTAAACTATGGCTAAGTGCTTCTATATATCATTAATTTGTCAAAATAAAAACTATGTAAATTGTATAAAATATTGTATTAATTATTATATAAATGCTGTATTTATTGCCATAATAAAAGAATTAATAAAAGAAAAGAAAATGGCCCTAGCCTCCGAGACCCAGTCATTATGATCACTTAGTCGACAAGGAATAAATTAGGGGGAGATAGGATAGATAAATTGTACAGAAATCACATCAAAAACCTCACTTTTAAATTCACCAATAATTCTTTTTTGGGATCCATTTTATTCTTTATATTTATATACAACATAAAGAAGCTTTGTACGTGAAAATTCTAGATAAAAATACATAGAAAAATACAAAATTGATTTCACACGAAAATAATACACAATGCACATTTTATACTCAGAATAAAAAATCGAAACCCAAATTTCCCAGACCCATATCTTCTCAATAGAAACTCAAAATGCATAAAAATCACTTTAATTGTATATAACTTTTAATTAGCTATTTAATGAAGGTGGTTTCATTTAAATTAGTTTTAAGAGGCAAAAGTTAGGTTTTGGATATACCCTTTTATATACATTATGATATAACTATTAAATTAGAATGATATTAAAATTTAAAAATAAATAAAAACAAAAAAACAAAAATTCGCATTAAAAAGACATTATGTACATAATCCATTTTAATTAGAAATAATCATCATACTACCATTGTTTGTTCCATGTATTCGACCTCTACATGCTTGCACACTATACATCTTTATTTGTAGATTTTAATAAATTGTTCTCTACATTTTTGTCATTCATTGATTAATATTATATTGTGGGTACTTGTTGATTGACTTGGGGTTTCCAGTGGGTCACCTCAGCGACACTTTATCTTTTCACTCAGTGAGGATAGTTTGAGACCCACACGGAAAACCTCTGTCATTAACGGTTAGTGGTGCGTTGCCTAAGATAGATGAGATGAGCGGTGCAAACGACATGGGTGGAGTTGCAAGTCGAGGTCGAGTGCAATGGGCAGAGTTATGTGAAGGGGCTTGCATTTGCAACATGGTGGTCGTGGGATGGGTATGCTGTGGTGGTGTGGACGGGTTGACCGAGGCAGTGGTGGCCGACGATCCCTCGGTGGAAGTGAAGGCGGAGGATGGCGAACTAGAGGGGTGACAATCGTGTGAGAGGTCGAACAGGAAAGGTGGGTTAGTGAATGGAGTAGAACGAAGCACTATGGTGAGAAATGCATAGGAGGAGAAAGAAGAGAACGAAGCAGAAGAAGGAAGAGGGTTCGATGAAGTTGTGCGGGAGATACGCTCAACCCTGATTCTCACCTCAAAGAGTCTTGACGGAGCAGCTCTAAAGCTTGGCGGAGCAAGAAATGCACTGCTATAGAGGAAGGGTCTCCTCTGGATCTCACCGATAATGGAGATGATGGGGTCGTCATTGCGCTCAACGGCTCATGCCATGCCATCACCAAGGAGTGGCTGGAGGTTGGTGTACCTTTTCGCTCAAGCTAATGCTGGATGCGATTCGGGGATGGCAATGCTCGTAGCTTTATTGGTGGTTGCGGGTGTTGTGACGGTCACGATCGAGATGGAAGGGAGAGCGGTTGGGCACAATGCAACATGTGTTGGTGGTGGTTGGCCACGAGAGGGGTCGATGAGGGCGATTGCATAATGTGCGAGGAGGTGCTTGTGGGTCAACTGAGTGGTGAGGAGAGAGAAGAAGCGGAGAGAGAAGGAACGATGAAAGGCGATTGCGAGGTGAGACGAGGGAAGAGTTTGTGGAGGGATAGAGATGGTGCATGTGGTGTGTAGGTTGGTCGCACGAATAGGGGTGAGGAAGATGGGCAGAGGAAGCAGATGGATGAGGTAGGAGGAAATGCCATATGGCACGCTTGAGTGCTGTCATATGGCTAGAAAAAAATTTAAAAATAAAATGAAAAATTTAAATAAATTATTTATAATAATTATTAAAATGAATAATATTAAAATAATAAGTAAATAAAATAAAATAAAAATAAACAAGTAAATAAATAAATAAAAAGAGAAGAAAATAATAATAATGATGATGATGATTAAAATAAAATTAAAGGGAAATAAAAATGGGATGACACATGGTGACCTCCAAAAGATGCCAAGTGTTACTTCCAAAAATTTCAAAAATTAATTCCAATGAAAAATAAAAAGAAATAACAATAAAGTCAAATCAAAAAGTGCTCAACAAGAAAGTTGCTCATCTCGACGGTGTCTTCAACTTTTGTGAAAGATCCAAAACCAAAAGAGATCATATGTACAAAAAGTATTCTTGGGTGGTACTCTACGGATATAAAATACCTTATTCTTTTTATTTTTTATCATTTTTAAATAAGGAAAAATTAAAATGAAAATAGAGGAAATATAAAATAAATATTTGCAACAATAATATCTTTTTGGATTTTTAATAATATAGAAAATAAAGAAATAAAATAGGAGGACTTGTGTACAAACTAATTATACAGGCTCAGGTTGATTTATTTTCTTTGATTCTTTCTTGAATTTTAATTTGACTTTTTCATGTTTTATTAAAACAACAGTCAAAGAAAATAAATGCAAAAGAAATAATTTAAAAAGGATTATTTTTGTACATTAAATAATAAGGTCAAAATAGACAATATGTACAATACACAATATGACTCCAAAACTCAAGTGTCACATATGAACTCTAATTCTTTTGAATTTGGTCTTGTTTTGTAGGTAATTAAAGGCACATTAATTCAAAGTGAGTAGGGGCCCATCAGAGACTGTATGATGGAGATATTCACGTTCTACAACTTTTAATCTCGAACTAGGGTTTGTGTTTTATTGGGCAAATTTACAAATTAGTATTTTTTTGGTATTTTTTCTTTAATTAGTATTAGAGAGTTGATTTTATGTAATTCTTATTTAGTTAAAGATAAATAAAAATAGGAGAAAATATGGTATTATACATGCGATATTTACAATGGAATTTGAGCTTCTTATTCATGCAATTATGCATGCTAAAATGAAGATATTAATTCTAAGTGCTTGAATGATAAAAATGCCGAATAGATGGAGAAATGCAACTAATTACTCAGGAGCAATGCTCTATTTTCAACTTTTAAAGTGATGATTCACATATTCATTAACCCCATATATTTAAACCTTGCTCGTTCCCAAGCAACTAAAATGAAATTAAAAAGTGAAATGATTTTGGGCTCCAAACCAAGGTCATGAGCAAAAAGTAAAAATGGAGCTCGACTCAACCTTTGGTTTAATAATATGGTGGAATCCTTATGAGAATTAGGGTTTTAATAACAACAACCTCCAAGTTTGCATAAACCACTATCCAAACCCGACTCATAAATCATCTTAGATCAACCCCCTCCTTAGGCATCCCCACATGAACATTGAATAATTGTCTCTAGTATGTGAAGGGTGTTTGTTCTTCCCATCCAAGATGACGGACTACCATGCAATCTCCTCCTCTAGTAACTCGTCTTCAAGGAGTCAGGTATTTCCTTCTAAGTTCAAGAATGCACTAGTTCACAATGAGTAAGGGGAGAATATAGAAGAAGGGGAAAAAGTAGAGAGTGACCAGTGTAGTCAACTCTCCTATGAAGCTTGACCGGTGTAGCCAAGTCTCCACTAGATCTGCAAGCTATCTGAAGCTTGGGATTTTTTGTGTTTTTGGTATTTGCTTCATTTTTGTAAGATTTTGTGGTTGCTCTACATGGATCTTTTGTTCCCTGATGGATATAGAATCTTTTGGTCCGCCTATGTTTTGGGATCTTAGAAAAATTGTTCTAGCAGTCCATCCCTCATTCGAAACTTTATTTCATCCCGATACTCCAGTCTTTAAATGTCTACGCTACTGAAGAAAGAAACGCATGGCCTTTATAACACCTCATCTGAGTTGATCTAAGTGCACAATGTAGAGTACAGAATAATTCTTTATCCAAGAGTCTTCTCAAAATGAGGCGACCATGTTAGACACTAAGAATCAAATCTAGACAATGTCTTCTGAACACAGAGAATTAAGTCCATGACCTGAAGTATCTAGAATCCTTCTTCTTGATTGAAGTTCCTATGAAATTTAAGTAGATTAAGATAAAATCAAGTCCATCCTCAGTTTCTATTCATAACTCAGTTCAGAACCCATTGATTTTCCACTTTGCATATGCAAATGAAATGCAGCTAATATGAAATGCTTATGAATGAAATGCAAGATGTTTTTTTTGAATGAATGCAAGAGTGATATGCAATAGTGAATAAGAAGCCCTTATACACAAGTTTTTTTACAACAATTTTATAAAATTATTACTTACAGAAATTTTACAAGAATTTTAAAAATGTTATACATATTTTACAGAGAGTATTATACACATTATACATATTTTACAGCTTGTATACAATATAAACTTTATACAAGTATTTTACAAAGATACTATTTTTTTCACAAATTTACCTATCTCGCAATTACTGAATGATATTTACAAAAATGTGAAAGTACGAGCTATGGTAAAGTATATATGTAATATATACACCCCCTATACTTACCATGTGTTATGTCCTCATAGCACAAGAAGCGAGGAAAAGACATGTCTCTTGCTAAGCATAGGAGAGTGAAAATAATGTAAGTATAGAAGTCGACCCGCTCCCTATACTTCCGCTCTGGTCAGCCTAAGTATAGAAGAAGAGCAAAAATGGAGCGATCGAGGTCAGGAGGAGAATAAGTGGATAAATGAATATACAGGGTGGGCATCGGTCCCCTATATACTTAGTATCTAATCATCCTAAGTATAGAAAAAGGAGTGGTGTGAGAACCAATGGAATCAAGGATGTACAAAGAAAAAATAAAAGAAGAGAAGGAGTGACTCGGGTCACTCTCCTCCTATCTTAGGATCTATTCATCCTAAGTATATCCATAAAATGACAATGATATGGATCCATGGAGAGTGATATGAATCGCGGGAGAGTGATCGTCGAAAATCGAAGTGCGTAAATCGATGTAAAAACCGAGTCGTTGTGCATAAAGATAGAGGATGAATCAATAATAGAATTTATATCCGAAACTCAAATTAACAGAACACACATGAGATGTATGCGTGTATAGTGGAGAGTCACGGGTCGAACACATGGAAGCAGATTTGATGTATCAAGTTAGTTCTTTTCGTTGCTTTAAATAAGAAAATAAATAGATGTGAACTTTGCAGAGAATAGAACAATCTAACAATGGAGATTTTTATATCATCAAAATCGAATGCAATCTAGAAAGGACAAGAACATGAAACTTTTGAAATTCCTTTACTAATGTAAAACTCTGGCATCTATCCAGCTCGAGGATGTAAACAGAGAAGGAACAAAATCAAATATAACTGCAGGATTTCACCAAATAAACCATCGAGAAATAAATATTCAAGGAAGTTGGATAACCGAAGATTGCATCGAAGTAGAACAGAGAATAAACGGGCACATGATCTTCTAATGAAGATAGAAGAAAATATGGTCTGAGCAGTCTCCCCTTGGTTAAGTTGTTGGCCACTGGTATAAAGAGATCCGCCATTAGGATGCTGTAGCCATTGAGAGTCACAAAACCATGCGCCGAGGAGCCAATATGTGATTACTCCTTCCTCCTGTAGATGGGTTTTCCTGCTTCTACTCCTGTTGTGTATTCCACGTCGCCATTTATCTTGAATCAAGAGAGAAATCGAACTTGTGTTTCTGCAAGAATCATGAATTAAAAGCAGCAAAAGGCAACAAAATGAAATGCAGCTTAAAAGAAATATTGAGACAAAAGCACGACAAAAAATATGAAATGAGATTGAGGCATGGGAGGAGATCTTTGAAGGGGGAGAAGATGGTTGCAGAGATGTTGCTCGTGGCGATCTGCACGTCTATTCCTCGGACCACTGTGATGTCCTCGTGGTTTCCAGCCTACCCCCTATGACAGTGGTCATCCTCTTTTAAACATGTCCCTGCACGCCAGAATCCTCACGTCAATGTGTCATGATGGATTGGATTAGAGTCTTAACGATTGTAAAAAGGAATGTACAACAAATCATGACGTGATTTCATGGGTAATTGGTGGAGAATTGATTCTTAAGCATTAGACTTTCTTTCTTTGATTTAAGAACGTGTTCTCCTCTAAAAATATCTGGTATGCACGTTTAAGCAGATCTCGTTGGGATTTGAATGCTTCGCGTAGATTTCTCCCGAGACAGAGCAATTAAGATTTGATCCTAATCGGCTACAGATGGAAGGTATAGTCGGGATCAGATCCTGGCCTTTCGCCTATTCTTGTGATCGAGTTGCACTGATGAGATTCATCTAATCTAGCCAGAAATTATGGAGAACTGTGGAGTATCACGCCTGTAATTAGTATACGTAGACGGCTGACTTGCTGTGTATATTCATGAAATGCTTGCAAACGTGGGTAATTTACACATAATGCCAATGCAAGAATGGGTTATTTATGTGCATGTTTTGCATGGTTTTGGACGTGAAATGTTTTGATGGGAAACGTGGAGTTTAACACTAACATCCAAGAGAATAGGTGGTTTTATGGACGGGCCATCAAAGTTCTAGAGATTTTATAAACAAGTATGGTAGGGTTATTTGTTTTAAAGAATGATGAGATAGAGTTATGCTGAGATAGGGTTGAGTATGATGAGAGTAATAAACATGAATAGTATCAAACTCGCAAATCAAGTAGGATGCATGAAATTGACCTCAAACTGAATGAAGAACTCATCAAACCCTGACCACATGAAATTATGCTTAAATCATGACATTCAACCAGAGAATTAGACTAATGACATATGAAGTGAAAAGCACACAAACTCACCATGATAATGCTCAAGAAGATCTTATTTGGACACTTTATTGTAATGAATCGTAGATTCATCACCCCCTTATGCTTGATTCTTGCTAGTCCCGAGCAAGACAATTTATTCAAAATCAAAAAAAAAATATCCAGAATGAAGGAACTCTGATCTTCTGAGGTCTTCCATTGACTAAACCCATTTCATATTTCTCTACCTAGCAATAGATGTGATTTTGAATCTTGAACTAAGAGCGAGGATGATTTATTTACATATAGTAGGGTGATGGATTCTCTAAAGGTGGATGTCGCTTAGGTCAAACAACACCTGAGTATCAAGTTGAGCTTAGAATCCAATTGATCTATGAACTCTCATTTGACATTATTTCAAACCATGATGAACGATATTGATCTACAACTTGAAGTTTCCCAATTGTCCAAGTGCTCGGTTCGTGTGCAAGACCAATATTCTCTTAGTACTGACACTAACTGCGGGAGGTACAATTTCCCTTCCAAGTCGGATCACCCCCGTTAGATTTATTAATGATTTGGTTGGCATTTGTAAGCTTTATTGAGTAGGGTTCGACCATCTGCGTTCGAGATACGCCAACTCTGGCCCTACGGATGCCCTTTATCCACCTGCTCCTGTGGATTTTTAAACATCCTCGACTGTTAGCACTAGTTTGCTGCCAATTCTGGCACTGCTCAGGAGTAGTGGAAGCATCTTTATTGTTAAAAGTAGAGCGTACCTACATTATGTGTGGAGGTATTTTAAAATACCTTCAATGTACGGATACTTTAGATTTGCCAACTTAAAGATATAGCTGTTGGGGTCATGTTTCTCCCCTGGAAGGGCCCAGCTCCCTAAGTATACGTGCCAAGAGTATGGGTGGTAAGGGTTGAGCACTTGTATTTCTAGGATCCCTCAATTTGATAGAAGTGTCAAGTGTACTTGACAATGTTGTTCAGATGGTTATCTTCATGTCTAACAAGGGATTCAAGGTCATCTGGTTTCTAATCCAATTTTGTCTCTCGGGTAATTAAGCTAAAATAGCCCGAATGGCCTAAGTTACATCAACCTCTTGAGACTCCTGTATAAAGGTGAGGTGGGGTCCTCAACACAAGTTCATGGATTCAAAATCTCATCAAATGCTTGGGTAAAAAGTATGAATATGAATGTGCTCAAATGGAAACAAGTAGATCAGAATGAAAAGATTTTTTTGGGGTTCAAAGACAAGGTTTTGGAACAATTTCAAAAATTTTGCAATTTTTTTTGGTTTTTAAGCAAAAACACAAAATATGAAATAAGAGCTAGGAGGACCTGAGGAATCCTAACTACCCCCCTTATGCTTGAGATATGCCATGTCCTCATGGTCAACTGGAAGGTAAACACAACAGAGGACTCAGAATGCAGATGTTAAGGTGGTTCAGAAATCCAAGGTTCCATGCAAACTTTGAAAAACATGATTTTTTTTGAAAACATGCTTAAAAAAACTATGTACAAGGGTGGACAAAAATGGGTGGAAATCTTTTTAGTGGATTTTTTGTTTTGCCCCTTTTTTTGGAAATGGAAGAATACAGATGATTTTTTTCTAGATTTTTTTATTTTTATGGGATTTTTTTGAACAATGAAGGTACTCCCCTTATGCTTATATGTGACTTAGTCTCAAGAGACATAAGTTAGCATAAGTGAGTGATGGAGATATATACAAGTGAAAATGAGAAGCGAAAGTCTAATGAAGAAGAAGGAAGAAGGGGGGTGTATGGATCACCCCCTTATTCTTATCCGTGACTTAGTCCCAAGGGACATAAGTTGGCATAATTAAGGTGCAGACAAAAGATAAAAAGCTGAACAGAAATGAAAAAGGATAACTATGGGGTGCCTCCCACAAAGCGCTGGATTTCGCGCCCCCAGCAGGGCACATAGGTTAGAGGTACGCTTAACCTCGAGTGTGTGTTGTATCCATATAGAATACATCGCATTGTGGCTGAAGGTCTAATTTGGGAACCATGAAATTGAGTGGAGCACCTAGATGGATCTTAATGTGGGCAGGAATAGCCAGAAGAATGAAGGTGTGAATGAGTTGTAGTTTCAGACTCACAAATGAAATGTCCGGTATACATGATGATAGTGGAGAGGGGTGCACTTGACCAAACATTATGAAGAAGGTAACAGAGTTTTGCGAGATGGGATGAGGCTCCTCTATGGGTAGAATGAACTCTATCTGTTCCAGTGAGTCATGATTGTGGTTGGGAAGATTGAGGACTTTCAAGATGTTCTCGGATTGCGTATAGTCGATTTGTACTATGGCATCCTCGAACATATGTGGTGGTGTCTCTTTCTCTACCTTGAGATTATGATCAATGTCCATAATGGTCAATATGTCATCCTCAAATTCTGAAATTTCCTTCGACCATTTGGGACTATCCTCAAAAATTGTATTATGCAGTAGATGTGAGGATGTATAAATAGATGATGTCTCTTTGTATGAGTGAGATTCTGAGAAAAGCAACTCAAGACAATGGTCTTCCCCCTCATGGGTCAAGCTGACATCTAGCAATAAAGAACTCGTACCGGAATTGTGTGATTTATCCAACCACGGTGGAACAGGCTTGGGAAGGGAATGATCATATCCAAATGGATTGGGGAAGTCCTCAATTTCACTCCAAAATGAAGAGAGTGACTCATCCTGATCTGTAACCGACTTGATGATTAAGGGTGGAAAATGAGGGTTGGTCATCGTTGTTGACAATTCTTCTTGATCAGGTTGGTTTAGAAAAGGTTCAGAGATGCCATGTATGGGCTTGTCCATGCGATATTCAACATGAAGGACTTCTGACTCATGGTCAGGGGTACAAGGAGAGAAAATGGAGGGGGATTGCTCGTCCCTGGAAGGAAGGTCAGGGGCAAGGTGGTAAGTGTGGTTTTTCTCATGATGGTTCAGTTTTTTCTTATTTTGCGCATAATCACAGTATTGGTCACTCGAGATGGATTGGAACTTCTTATCTGGGAGCTTATCTCTATCCATAACTTTAGGCAGATTGGATTGAAATTTAGGGATCGAAGATGTAGGGGTGAGATACTGTAAATATGACTCTTTAGCTTGTCTTATTTTGAAATCTAAAACCTCAAGTCGTTGATCAAATTCCTTAGGTCTTATACAATCGGGTGAGGTTTGTTTGAGTATTCTGAGTTCACGAAGATCCCTAGTCATGGCTTCTATTTGAGCTAGGAGTTGAAGGCTAAATGGGTCAACCGTAGAGGTCTGAATTTTGCTCAAAATCTTGATTTCCTTCATCTTAAATAGGGGAGTCGAAAATGAGGTGGAATAGTTGACAGAAAATCTAAGATGAATTCACATACCTCTAGCTCACCCGTCAAGCAAACAGACTAATAAAGTTCCAAACAATTCATGGGCTCTATTTTATGGTGACCACATAAATTTAGTCCTCTTCCAAATTATGAATTTTGTCAAGTTGATTAGGACCAATTCAAACAAGCACAAATTTAGTGATCTTGATTCTTTAAGTAAGGGAAAAACCACAAAGATGCAAATGATGCGTACACAGTTAGAGATACATACCTGGCTCCAACACTCTACTACGCAAGATGCTTCACAGTAATTTTAAATCTAATCAGGCACATGCAATACTAGAATGCTATGATCCTAGATACGTCTAGCAATATGCGTGCACAGGAGTATTGTTGGTGTTTTTTTTTTTCAAATTTTTAATTTGTTTTGAAAACTGCCTAGATTACAAACAAGCTAATCTAAATGCAGTGCAAAATTAAAACCTAAGTTAAGAAATAATATAGAGGGGTTGAGAAGAGAAGAATGTCCAGTCCAAATTACAGATCAACAGAAAAATACAGGGAAATTTAAATTAACTACGAAATGAAATAGCGGTAAATATTTTTTTTGTCAAATCGATGTGCGGTCCTAGATAGATACGCCTGGTGTCAACGGATCTAGGGTGATTGTCAAGCAGGTGGATGGGCTTTTGCCGATCGCTTCGCAGTGAAATCGAGATTCCTTTGAGCGTTGGGTACCTAAAAAGAAGAACGACGTCAGATTGGCAAATCAAAGTACAAAAGGAAAGAAAAACAGACACATACGCTTCGCCTCCCCGGCAACGACGCCAAAAATTGATCATCGAAAATCGAAGTGCGTAAATCGATGTAAAAACCGAGTCGTTGTGCACAAAGATAGAGGACGAATCAATAATAGAATTTATATCCGAAACTCAAATTAACAGAACACACATGAGATGTGTACGTGTATAGTGGAGAGTCACGGGTTGAACACAGGGAGGCATATTTGATGTATCAAGTTAGTTCTTTTCGTTGCTTTAAATAAGAAAATAAATAGATGTGAACTTTGCAGAGAACAGAACAATCTAACAATGGAGATTTTTATATCATCAAAATCGAATGCAATCTAGAAAGGACATGAACATGAAACTTGTGAAATTCCTTTACTAATGTAAAACTTTGGCATCTATCCAGCTCGAAGTTGTAAACAGAGAAGGAACAAAATCAAATATAACTGCAGGATTTCACCAAATAAACCATCGAGAAATAAATATTCAAGGAAGTTGGATAACCAAAGATTGTATCGAAGTAGAATAGAGAATAAACGGGCACATGATCTTCTAATGAAGTTAGAAGAAAATAAGGTCTGAGCAGTCTCCCCTTGGTTAAGTTGTTGTCCACTGGTATAAAGAGATCCGTCGTTAGGATGCTGTAGTCATTGAGAGTCACAAAACCATGCGCCGAGGAGCCAATATGTGATTACTCCTTCCTCCCGTAGATGGGTTTTCCTGCTTCTACTCCTGTTGTGTATTCCACGCCGCCATTTATCTTGAATAAAGAGAGAAATCTGACTTGTGTTTCTGCAGGAATCATGAATTAAAAGCAGCAAAAGGCAACAAAATGAAATGCAGCTTAAAAGAAATATTGAGACAAAAGCACGACAAAAAATATGAAATGAGATTGAGGCATGGGAGGAGATCTTTGAAGGTGGAGAAGATGGTTGCAGAGATGTTGCTCGTGGCGATCTGCACATCTATTCCTCGGACCACTGTGATGTCCTCGTGGTTTCCAGCCTGCCCCCTATGACAGTGGTCATCCTCTTTTAAACATGTCCCTGCACGCCAGAATCCTCACGTCAATGTGTCATGATGGATTGGATTAGAGTCTTAACGGTTGTAAAAAGGAATGTACAACAAATCATGACGTGATTTCATGGGTAATTGGTGGAGAATTGATTCTTAAGTATTAGAATTTCTTTCTTTGATTTAAGAACGTGTTCTCCTCTAAAAATATATGGTATGCACGTTTAAGCCGATCTCGTTGGGATTTGAATGCTTCGCGTAGATTTCTCCCGAGACAGAGCAATTAAGATTTGATCCTAATCGGCTACAGATGGAAGGTATAGTCGGGATCAGATCCTGGCCTTTCGCCTATTCTTGTGATCGAGTTGCACTGATGAGATTCATCTAATCTAGCCAGAAATTATGGAGAACTGTGGAGTATCACGCCTGTAATTAGTATACGTAGACGGCTGACTTGCTGTGTATATTCATGAAATGCTTGCAAACGTGGGTAATTTACACATAATGCCAATGCAAGAATGGGTTATTTATGTGCATGTTTTGCATGGTTTTGGACGTGAAATGTTTTGATGGGAAACGTGGAGTTTAACACTAACATCCAAGAGAATAGGTGGTTTTATGGACGGGCCATCAAAGTTCTAGAGATTTTATAAACAAGTATGGTAGGGTTATTTGTTTTAAAGAATGATGAGATAGAGTTATGCTGAGATAGGGTTGAGTATGATGAGAGTAATAAACATGAATAGTATCAAACTCGCAAATCAAGTAGGATGCATGAAACTGACCTCAAACTGAATGAAGAACTCATCAAAACCTGACCACATGAAATTATGCTTAAATCATGACAATCAACCAGAGAATTAGATTAATGACATATGAAGTGAAAAACACACAAACTCACCATGATAATGCTCAAGAAGATCTTATTTGGACACTTTATTGTAATGAATCGTAGATTCATCCGAGAGGGAGGGTTCAAAAATAAAAAAACTATACAAGACATGATAAGAATGTACAAGGATCAAGAATGTTTGTAAAAACCTTTTTGCGTGAACAAGGAGGTGGAGGAATATATAGGTGTGTTGCTGTCGGAATCATCCTTAGATGGATAATAATGATGTGAAGGGATCTTCCAACGAGGGTCGACACACAACTGCTTTCTTAGAAAGGGCTTAAGGACAACCGAACTAAGCTCACTCATATAGATCACCTCATCCGGACTATATGAGAAATCCTCAAAAACTTCCTCCTTCGGTATGTCAAAGGAAACATTCGTAATCAGTTTTCTTGAACTTCAAGTATTGAGAGGGAGAGGAGAGTGACAGGACTGAGGGGTTCAGGGGAACACCTCGAGGAATTAATAATTAATACTCGTCTTCCTCTTGGATAATCGACTAGAGGATGGAGCAATCGTGTTTTTGGGAAGGGTCAATTTGTCCATGGTTGTCTCCTTTGTTGAAGGTCCGGGAGGTAGTCTGTGTGAATTATTGACCATAGATTCTTCATCGAATGAGTCACCATATATATTGAACTCCTATAAGGTCAATACACATCTCAGGTATGTTCTAGTTCTCTCAGTTGGCTAGGCATTGGTGGTTTCATGTATCGAATCATCGAAAAGGTTTAGACAAATAGAAAAAGTTGTATCCGACTCAAGGATAGCTTCAAGTTCTGAGACCTCTATTCAAGTTGTCGCAATGGTGGTGATGCAAGCAGTGGGAGTCATGGATGTGTGGGGCGTCTCTGATCCAATGACCGACTCAACAGTCGGTATCTCATATGTAGTAAAGAAATTGGACCCATCTATTTCTCAATGGTCATGACTGTCAGCTTGTATGTTGGTTTCCTGAGAATGGAGTGTGTCCTCAAAGGTCATGTGCGGTCGGTGCCTTCCCAATGCAGGGAAATTGATCTCCTTAGCCTCATGATCTATAGTCATTTTAACCAAGGCTAAGAATGTCTTCCCAAAAATAATAGGGGACTGGGTGAAATCTCCTAGGTGCTATCAATGACCATATAGTCCACTCTAAGTGGAGCTCCTTAGAAAGAAATGATGACTGAAATGGTTACTCTCGATTGTTTAATGGATCGGTCAACCAACTGCACAATCTCTCTTGATTTCCTAAGTGATCCGAGTTTGAGCTTGTTAAACACAGAAGTCAGGAGGATATTTATCGATGATTCATCATCGATTCTTGCAGGGATGAAAGTTGTGTCTTTTATTTCACATTCAACTCTGGGCAACCACTTCACTCAATGACTCGGTCTTTCTCCCCATCACCAAGGAGGTTGTCATAGGCACAAAGTGTCTTTCTATCCTTGTTTTCTTATTGCCCGACCTCTTATGAATCAATTTACCCTTCACAAATATTTTGAGGTCAGGGAAATGATTTATGGCCTTTATTAAGGGAAACTTAAGAATCAAATCCTTGGTGAGTGCTTCCCTCAAGGCAGGATCTGTTTTTTCAAGTCATTTTCTATTTTTATTAGATTTTCTGATTTTTCAATTTTTTGGTCTTTCGATATGTGAAGGACGAGTGAGAGAACGTGTAGACTTGAGACTGAAGGGTGAGTGGTTTGTAGAAGAGGGAGGTAGAGTTGACTCCAGTTGTACAAAGTGTGGGTTCCCTAGTGTTCTCTTGGTTTTCAACATCAAATCCAATCATTTCATTCTCCACTTTATTCCCGATCTGGTAGCAAATGCAATTAATAGGTCAGTGGTATTTTTCTACCTATCCTCAATTCATTCATGTCTCTTGACAAGTTTAGAAATGTCATCCTCCAAAAAGTTACTGTGAAAAATTGATAACTAGTATTTTTCAAGGGCCGTACGATCTCACAAGACGAGACTGTAGTCGATGTAATGACTGCTCAAGAAACCCTAATTAACCAACAACTAACCCACAATATCAATTAATCAATGAATAGCAAAAATGTGGAGTTAAAATTTATTATACTCTACAATCCTAAAGTGTATAGCAAGTAAACATGTAGAGGTAGAACTCAGGGAGCAAACCAAGTAACCTATGATTATGAAGGATTATAGAAGAATCCTCAAGCGCATCACGGAAGTATGTGGATCATATCATATATGATCAAGAGTGACTAGTCACACTAGTTGCTCGGTGCAACAGAATTTAAAATTTTTCCACATGATCCAAGAATACTTCTTGAATCATTTCATCTAACCACATAATAGATATAGTAATACCTCTTGTAGCGTGGTTGTGATCGAGCCTCTAAGAGAAGAGATCTCCTGTCTCAAGTCCGATCCATCAGAGGAGACACTTGCGAGCGTGGGGATGAATCGTTTGCTCCTCGCAATCCAAGTAGATTATCCAAGCAATGGATCTACTGATCTCGTCTCACGTGATCGAACGCCTTCTTCACGTGCGAGTTGCATCAAAGAAGATGGATATAAGAGAATCGTTGAAGCGGCAGCACAAAGGCGATGCATCAATGAGGAGAGCCTTCTCTATATGAGAATAGTGGACAACCACTCTTGTAGAGAGAGAGTGAGAGGAGTTAGTGTGATTAATGAGAGAGAGAGAGAGTTGTTGTCGAAATTGTGTGTAATCTAAGAGAAAGGGGTGCCTTTTCTTTTATAGGGTTTCGGGAGTCCATGGATCCCAATCCATGGTTAACGCAAAATCAACGGTTGAGGTTGATTTGTGTTTAATTCAACATTATTGATTTGTGTTGATAAAAAACAAAGACAATTGATTTAATTTAAATTAATTTATATAGATAAATCAATATAATTAATTTCAAATTCAATTCATTTAACTAGTCTTGAGATAATGAGGAGACTAAACTCATCCCCTAAAAAGGGGGGACGACCACCCTTCTCCTAATGGAGATTCATTGCTGTCCACCCTCATGGGGGTGGAATGAGTCCATCTCCTCAATTTCTCAAGAGATATCATTATCTCATGAGATCTCCAAGATATACAACAACTCTTTTATTAAATAATTTCACAAAAAAATTCATAATTATCTTGTGAATATTGCAATCGTGCCATTAGAATATGTGAATCTCATTCACAACCTAAAATAAAATGTAATAATATTTTCAATTAACCATTCAATGTGAATCCAATTTACATTAACAATTAATCAACAAATATAAATCACAATTGTCTCTCTCTAATATATTATAAATCTCATTTATAATAAACATGAGTAATTGGATAGTGCTACCCATATTATTCATATCTACAATAATTAAATGACATGTAATTATATTGGATAATCATTCTCTTGCATCCAAATAATATGAATCAAATTCACATTATTCATGATAATTAAATCACATTTAATTATCCATTTTTCAATGCTTAGATATAATTCAACTTTGGAATTATTCGTGAACTCTTTCAAGAATAATGCGCTTTCTCGGTAGATACTTGGAGATAAGAACATGGCGATTGTATTGTTCCACGTATAGTGACTTAGATATTGAGATCACATCTCAAATCCAGATACCATGGACCTCTCATAGGTGCTTGATTAAATCAAAACCACAAATCTAATCTTCCTATTGCATCTGAATTTCATTCAGATCAATGTCCAACACTTAGACTAAGATTAGATTGCTTCTCTACTGAGAGGAGTCACTAAAATCCAAACTTGTTTCATCACTCCCTCAGAATGGAAGCGTCATGGTTATACAATTGTTTATGATCACATCACTCATAGGTATTCCTAATACCTGTACATCCTGCACACTTGGAAGACCTATGATAGACCTGAAGATATAGATCAATTTTATACTATCATCTTTAGGGTTTCATCATCAAGTTTCTCAATCTTGATCATTGGGAGTTGGTATCGATCATAAGCTTTCCCAATGCATATATCATACCTTCAAATTCTTGTCATGCTTCCAAAAAACATGACGACCATCTTGGAAATTGATTGCTCCCAATACCTCATGAGTGAGCTCATGTCTTCCGGTTCACAAGTGAACCTGTATGATCCCTTTGAGAGATCGTATTACTCATATGCCCTCATATGCACACTAGCTCACCGGTATATAGACCTTGGTTAGGTCATCAACCTCTACCAAATTCCCATACTCAGACATATAGCAATAGATCTGTCTCCAGTAAATGGATGTGTGCCTATATCGTGACAGTATACAATATAGGACTTTGATTATCTCGATCTCTTTAAGTCAACCCCTTGACCTAACTAATCTGACACCTCTGAATATCTATTTCCATGCAGAGAACCTGCATCAAGAGGTTGATCAGATATCAGCATAATAAGAAGGATTACCATCTCGTACTAAGACTGGAGATCATCTCTTAACAATCATTTGACGGTGCTTGATGAGTCCTCAATCTAACCCCTTCGATATTTATCCAAGCACCAACCTCTATGATTCAATTATTGAATCAACAACTGTATGATTACTAATATGTCCATGTACATAACCCTAATTGTATAGAGGGACCTTATAGTGCATTCATTCATTTAATCTCAAAAAGGGAGTGAAAAGAATCAATAACTTTTAGTGATGAATCAAATATAACAATAACATTTATTGTAAGAATGGCTCGCTGATGGGCCAAAGTCCCGAGCGACTAAGGTAAAGAGGTATCAATGGTCGTTGCGACCTCAACCCCTCGGGCCGGACTCAATCAAAAAGAAGAAAGACCACCAAATATGAATCAAGCAAATAAAATGAATAGCGATCTCGCTATTTTATTTTTCCTGGTATAGCTACCAGGGTCGAACACAAGGAGCACGAATTGGATATCCTACGAAGTAGTCGGGAGTTAGAAATAAAGATTTTTGATGGATTTTTAAGTTTTAAATTTTTTTGGATTTTTAAATATTAGGAAAAATGTAAAAGAATGCAAAAAGGCACAAACCAACAATTATTGAACACACCAAACCAAGTCAGAAAATTAAAATAAAAATATTTTTGGGTTTTGCAAATATTCAGGTATTTTTTATTTTTCTCAGATTTTTATGGTTTTTAGTGGATTTTATAAAAATGAAATAAGGTGAAAAATAAAAGCTATTTTACGACCAGAATAAAAAGCTATTTAAAAATATATAAATTGCCTATAAAATTCTAGACAATTTTATTGTAAACTATGGAGATAACACTAACTACAGAAACTGAAATTGCATTTTTTTAATATTTTTTTAATAATTGTCTAAGTTTTTAGTGTTTTTCTATTTTTAAGGTTTTTGTAAATCCAAATCAAACAAAACTTGAACAGAGTCAAAAACAAAACAAAACAAGCCAATAGTTAATTTTTTTTAAAATTTTTGGAGTGTTTCTAATAATTTTAGTTGATTTTCTAGTTTAGGTAGTAGAAATGTTTGGGTTTTTGAATTCTTAAAAATAGAAATGAAAATAAAATGGGCCCAAAAATTCATTGAAATTTTTACACAGTGACAGGGTCCACGTATAAATTTCATGAAGTTTGGGTACTGTTTGCTATTTTATGCAACCAATAAAAGACAAGAAGCACACAGGGACTAAATCATAAAGAAAACTAACTTCCAAGACCAAACGACAACACACAAGAAAAGTATAGCCCCCCCCGCAATTTACCCACAAATTCTAGCACATGTCGGAACTCAGCATTCACAGGGTCATGGATGTAAATATTGAAAACTATAAATCCAAACCATAACCTTCATGAAGTTTGGGGTAAAATATGCAAATGTCACACAAAAGCACGTGTCGATGCACGTGCACCCATACAAATAGGACCAGAATGCAAATACAGAAAACAAAAGCGGCTCACATGCAATTTGTCCACAGTGTGCTATTTATTTAATAGACTAAACAAAAACATAAAGAAACTGCAGGGGTACGGAGGCATGTTACCCATCCAGGGGCGTGCTGGTCACGTGGTTGCCAGGTATCGCTCGCTGAGTGGAAGCGGATCTACGGCTCTGGCACTGACACCTGGAGATTTGATGGCTGTCTTGCAGGCGCGGACATAGGCGTACGGGGACCGTTAGATCGGCTATCTAATGGCCTGACAAAGCGCAGGCACTGAACGGTCTGGATGAAGTCTGGCGAGTTGGCACGATCTGACGGCTCCGGGAGGGTCTGGACGAACACCTCCTTGGAGAAGTTTGCTGGAGGACTGGAGGTGCTCCGGGCTGTTGATAAATGATCAAGAGTAGGGATTCTTTCCGGAATGGCCCTCTACGTCGGATGGTAGTGGCAGATTGAGCTCCCAACGGTCATATCTCCGGGAAGGGCAGTGCAACCTGGGATGACTCAGGCGAAGGGGGTGATATGCGAATTGGGGGAGGGGGGGGGGGAATCTGGCGCTCTTCAACCTACAGATGAAGGCTAATGCTCGGAGGAGTGCTCCGGCGTAGGTTATTAGGTAAACAACTAGGTGAAGCGACGGTGGGATGGGATTTGAAGTTTTGGCGAAGCCGGGGAGGAACTTCGATCCTACTCTTGGAGATACAAGCCAAGTCTAGGGTGATCAGAGTGCGGAAGAGAGATGAAGATGGAACGAGGCATCTATCAGAGCGGATGAAAGTGGCATATGGAGCTCCGACCACTAGGGCGGAGCCGGTGGAGGTCCGATGAAGGGTTTGATGATAAATAGAACTAGGATCGATGAAATGGATACCTGATGATCACAGATCAATCCTGAGCTCCAGGAGGGTGCAACAAAGGTGTCGTCGCCTCGACCAAGCTGCGGCGGGCTGGGAGGCTCAAACGTGGCGGTGCTCCGGCCACGTACGTCGAGCAATGGCTACAGGCACTCTCTCTGACCACCAAAGGAGGATTTCGATAGCTGTCACCTAGGGGATACTCTCTAGGGTAGAAGAAAGGCTTGCGGCGCAAGCTGAAGGGATGAGAGTCAAAATGAAGATATATATGCATCCCATATGACAGGGAAGAACGGACAAGGGCACGCAATCGGATGCTGATCCGATCTCTCCTAGGGATCCGCGAGGGTGTCTTATCCATGGAGAACACGAGGGTGGAGAAATTGGGGAGAAAGATGGTCAGATCTGCTCTAGAGATTTTGGAGAAGTCGGGTCGGTGAGCAAGATCCGCAAAGAGGGGACCCGGGAGGGGGAGTTGACGGGGGGTCAACGATCCCCCGAGGACCAATCACAAAAATCCAAGGTCAAAATTATTTGTAAATTAAAAATATAATAGCAAATGATTTTATTTAAAAATATTTACAAAATAAAAATATTTATTTATTTTGAAACTATTTTTTGAAAAATAAATTATGTTATATACATAATATAATATTATATAGAGGTATAAAATACCTATATATTTTATACTTTTATTTTTATTATTTTGTTTTTGTACAATTACCCCAATTTTATATTTAATTTATTTACAACATAAAATTTAGGATATAAAATAACTTTTATTTTATTTTTGCTATTTATTTACAAGGGTGAAATAAATAGTGATGTTATTCCTATATACATGGTATGTACAATGTAGAGAGAGAAAGTATTTTATTTTTGATTTTATTATATTATTCTCATTTTTATTTTATTTTTAGAAATACATACAAAATAAGAGAAACACATTTTTATTTTAATTTGTATTAAAATAAAATATATGCATAAGAGGGGGTTTTACACAAGGTTGAGTGGCCCTATCTCTCTCTACTCATTCTATTTGGCGATTAGGCCCATGTTGGGCCCTCTCTTGGGTTCAGGTCACTCAATATTTATTCTAAACATTTCATTTTTTCTTTATTTCTTTATTCTTTTATTTTTGCATAAATGCATGCTAATTTTTGAATATTAATAAATGCATGCCTTTTGGTATCTTATTGTATTTACAATCATATGCATGGTATTTTGCCAAGATATCTAGCTAAAATAAAAGAATAAAGAGTGATGACCCCTATACTTTACTTTTGCTAGTCCATTAGCAAACACTTATTTGAAAAAGAAGCGAAAAAGAGAAAGAACAAAGAAAAAGAATGGAAATCAAGGTTGATTATGAAACTTTCCTTCATTAAATTGAAATATGGAGCTCAGTCAGACCTTTGGGTTATTAATTTGTCAGAACCTTATTTGGACTTAAGCTTAAAACTCAACAACCTCTATCAACAATCTAGATCAGAACAAGTCTACATACACAAACTCTAATGACCATGAATCTTTCCTTGTACTGTATAAGTGATATGTAGCTCCCCACCTCAGAAATGACAAAGCGACAACCACCCTTAACAAGGTAACTCTAATGCCTCAGTCTTGCAACTCTTTCCTTGAGCAGCGGGGTATTCCCTTCTAAG
This sequence comes from Ottelia alismoides, assembly GCA_037367405.1. Classification (NCBI taxonomy): domain Eukaryota; kingdom Viridiplantae; phylum Streptophyta; class Magnoliopsida; order Alismatales; family Hydrocharitaceae; genus Ottelia; species Ottelia alismoides. Next base: position 396,208 of record JAZKJV010011752.1, read on the forward strand.
TTCAAGTACAACCGGCTCAAGAAGAGGGGGGAAGAAGAGAAAGGACTATGACCACTGTAGCCATGCATCCTTGGGAGCTCAACCAGTGTAGCTGAGTCTCTCGCTGCCAGCTTCATGAGATGGTCATGTGTAACATAAGCTTTGCTTTATTTGGCTATATACACTCCGGTAGGTATTTTATTTTCAATCTGACCCACCACATTTTTGGAGTTTTTCTTTCTTTACACATTTTTTTGAAGTGCATATGTACAACTTATCTACATGGTGCAACATATATACATATGGAGTTTTTCCTCTTGAGCGAGTAAACTATCTCTATTTTGAAGCTTTATTGCAACCCACAACTCCTGTCTTTAGACTTCATCACCATCATACCAAGTTGAGACGCACTTCCTTCACTATAAGAAGAAGAGACGTTCCGCCTAGAAGTACTACCCTCATATGCTACCCCAAGCCAAAGGAAATTGCCTCCTCTCCACCTCATCCGTGGAGAGCTCGGTGTAAAGTGCTGGTGCAAGTAAAGCCATTGTCTCTGAGAGTCATGTGTGCGTTGTTAAGTGTTCTAATTAGGCTCATCAAGATGACATATGCTCATAGCCTAGTGGAATCAAAGAATTAAGTCCCAACTAGACTTGAAAAGTCTTAATCTTAAGCCCTATAAGGTTCCTCTTAGAATTAGGTGGAATAACCTCTTAACCAAGCTCCATTTTCCAATTTAATTCTAGGCCAGTTTAGCTGTCAATCAAGATTCGGGAAAACTGTACACATATTTACAAACATGCAATTTTTACAAAATTTTTGAAAATATGCAAAATTTTTGAAAATGTTTAAAAACATGGATGTATGCATGAATGCAGAAGTTTTTGCAAAATATTTACACACATTTACACAAGGTTTTTGCAAACCTTTTGTTTTTCAAATATTTTACAAAAATTTTGTACTATATACATAATTTTGATTTCAAAATATTTACAAACTATTTACACAAATCATTTTTACAAATTTTTACAAAAATAATTTTTATAAATAACTATGTATGTGCAATAAAGAATTTTATGTATGAGGAAAATTTTTAAATTTTTATGGTTTTTGGGTAAAAGGATTTTAGCAAATTTTATTTATTAACACACACAAAGTACGAGTTATGGCTAAAGTATATATGGAATATATATGACACCCCCTATACTTAGCTCGAACGATGTCCTCATAGTGAATCAAGAGCGATGAAGAAGACATAACTCGTGCTTAGTATAGGGAAGTGAAAAGGAATGATATACTACAATGACGAATCAAAGAATAGAATGAAGAGGACTCGATGTTTCCCCCTATACTTAGGATCAAGTAATCCTAAGTATAGCAAGCTGTACATGAAGGGAAATCCGAGTGGAAGAATGTACAGGGTCTACCTCCCCTATACTTAAGGTAAAATATCCCTAAGTATAGGCAGCAAAATAGAGGTAGAAAGAATCAAAAGAATACCTGAGAGTCCTACCCCCCCTATACTTAGGGTAAAGTACACCCTAAGTACAACATAATCATAAGATAAAGAGGGGGTGTGGGACTAAATAATGGAATGATATGGACAACTGGATCTATACATGGCGGGAGACAGTGATAATCAGGCATGAGATGCAATAGATGTGAGTCAAAGACTATATCTCACGCAAAATGAATAGGGGTGACGTCAACGACCAGCAGCTCATGATCTAGATATGGTTTGAGCCGCTGCCCGTTAACACGAAAGGTAGATACAGAAGACAACTCAGATATATCAATGCTTCCATTGTCATGTACCTTTCGGTCCAGGTATGGTCCTTTCCACTTGCTCTGTAACTTCCATGGAAATAATCGAAGTCTGGCATCAAACAATCATACTCTCTGATCTGGCTCAAACTGCTTGTGGATGATATGAGAATCATGCCACTCCTTCACTCTCTCCTTATATTGTAGGATGCTCGAAAAGGCTTCATCTCTAAGCTTTTCCAGGGCTGTCAATTCTACCCTTCTCTGGTCTCCTACACTAATTGGATCCAAAAGTATCTCTGTAATAGCCCAAAGTGACTTATGTCTCAGCTCAACAGGTAAATGGCAGGGCTTGCCATAAACGAGGCGAAAGGGAGATGTACCCAAGGGTGTCTTGAAGGACGTCCTATATGCCCACAAGACCGATTCCAAAAGCTGTGACCTTTCCTTTCAGTCAAGGCGGATGACCTTCTGCAATATAGTCTTGATCTCCCTGTTAGACACTTCATCAAGACCATTGGTCTGAGGGTGGTATGGAGTGTCTACTCGATGGTCTATGCGGAACTCGCTAGCAAGGGCCTTTACCTTGTCGTTGATGAAATGAGACCCCCCATCAGAAATCAACACTCAAGGTACCCTGAACCGTGAAATGATATTCTTCCTCAAAAATCAGCACACAGTCCTAGCATCTGCGGTTTGGGCGGGGATGGCCTCAACCCAACGACTCACATAATCGACGGCCAACAGAATGTACTCGAATCCCTGACTCTTAGGGAATGGACCCATGAAATCAGTGGCCCATGCATCAAAAACCTCAAACAAGTGTATGGGCTGCATCAACATCATATCATGCTGTTCACAAGTGCCCATCCTCTGACAGTCAGTACATCTCTTCACGAATTCATCAGAATCCTTGAAGAGAGTAGGCTACCATAGGCCGTATTAAAGCACTTTATGTGTCGTTCTCCTCCCAGAGTGATGTCCTCCTGCCTCCAACTTGTGGCAGTAGGTGAGGGCGCTATGGTATTCCTCCTGAGGAATGCACCGTCCCAGACACTATCCCCTCCCTCATGGTAAAGGATGGGATGCTCCCAGTGGTAAGACTTGGCCTTCACTAGGAAGGTCTCAAGTCTCTGTCAGGGCCAACCTTGTGGAACTTTCTTGGCGACAAGATAGTTCATAATGTCAGCGTACCATGGGAGTGAGGCGATAGCAAGGATCACCTCGTCTGGGAAGGTCTCACAAATAGGGTCAATCTACTCAGAATCCTCAAGATGCTCTAATCAGGAGAGATGGTCTGCCACCACATTCTTAACTCCAGGCTTATTCTTAATCTCAATATCAAATTCCTAGAGTAGAAGGATCCATCTAGTCAATCTCACTTTGGCATCCTTCTTGGCCATGAGTTACCTGATGGCGGTATGATCAGTGTAAATAGTCACTCTAGATCCATGATGTATGATCTGAACTTATCTAGGGCAAAGACTACGTCTAGCATCTCCTTCTCTCTGACTGTATAGTACCACTGCACGGCATCCAATGTACGGCTAGCATAGTGAATGGCAAAAGGCAATCCATCCCTCCTCTGTCCTAGCACGGCCCCATGGCAAAATTGGAGGCATCCATCATGATCTCGAATGGGAGAGACCAATCAGGCGGCCGAAGGACAGGAGCCTCAACAACTAGACTCTTGAGAGTCTCAAATGACGCAAGGCACTTATCATCAACTATGAACTCAGTGTCCTTGGTCAGCAAATCAGTCAACGGTCGGGCAATCCTGCTGAAATCATGAATGAATCGTCGGTAGAAATCGACGTGCCCCAGAAAAGACCATAACTATCGTAAGTTCGACGGTGGATTGAGTTTTCTAATGATATCCACCTTGGACGGATCAACCTCCATGCCCCTGTTGGAGATGATGTGGCCAAGCACTGTCCCTTGAGTCACCATGAAGTGACTCTTCTCCTAAGACAAAACAAGGTCGACCTCAATGCATCGCTGTAGGACGCGGTCTAGGCACTCAAGATAAGAATCGAACCCATTGCCGTAGACCGAAAATTCATCCATGAAGAACTCCAAGCATTCACCCACCATGTCCAAAAAGATGGACAACATACACCTTTGGAATGTTGCATAGACCAAAGGGCATGCGTCTTAAAGCATATGTCCCGAAGGGACATGTGAATGTAGTCTTGTCCTGGTCCTCTGGCGCAATGGCCACCTGATTGTATCCGGAGTACCCATCCAAAAAGCAGTAATGACTCTTCCCTGCTAGCCTCTCTATAATCTGATCAATAAAAGGCAACGTGAAATGATCCTTTTTGGTGTCCTGATTCAATTATCCGTAGTCCACACAGACCCTCCAAGAAGTGGGTACCCGGGTAGCGATCTCCTCTCCAGACTCACTCACAACTGTAGTGGTGCCCGTCTTCTTGGGCACCACATGTAGTGGACTAACCCACTTGGAGTTGGAGGTGGGGTAGATAAAATCAGCGCTCCACCATTTCGAAATTTCCTTCATGACACCTCTCAAAGATTCAGGTTTAGCCACCGCTGGAACTCACACGACGACTTTGCATCCTCCTTGAGATAGATATGGTGGGAGCACAGGGCTGGACTTATCCCCTGGAGATCATCTACGCTCCATCCTATCACCTTGCAGTTCTTTTCAAGAATCTCCATCAGACGAGACTCTTACTCTCCAATCAAATCTGCTGAGATAATGACTAGGTGCATCTCATGCTCACCCGCAAGGACCCTATACTTTAGTGACTGCGGCAAGGTCCTCCGCTCTGAGCAACTGGGAGCTGAAGGATCTGGCCTCTGAAATGTCTGAGTGAGTACGACCAAATCTGCATGGGAAAATGAGGACTCCTGCTGAAAATCTGAATCTGGTGGAAGCTGCTCTGCTGGTGTGTCTCTGCTCTGAATGGAATCAATCTTCACCCTAGATGTAGGCTCTGGGGAAATCAGACAAGGAATCATGTCATTAAACTCTGCTCAATCTATGTCTGACTCTGAGGGATCTGAATTTGAATCAAAAGAATCATCTGCCTCGTGATTGGGAACCGGCTCTGCTGCCTGAAATGTATCCTGGACCAGGAATGTGCTCTCTAAGATCTCCTCTACTGGCATTTGTGCATCAGCGGACTCTGAAGGTAAGAGGATGGCTCTTAAAACTGGGTCGGACCAAACTGCCTCATCATATGTACTCACAAAATCACAGTCTTGGTGGATGTCTCGCTCTGCCTCTATCGTCTGCTCTGAATCTGAAGGTGGCTCTGAGCAAGCTGAATCTCTGGCTCCAGTCTCCTCGATCGTCTCTATTTGTATACTCTCACCCTCGACGCGAAAGTATACCTTCCCCCTATCATGATCGGGCACTGCCTTGGTTGTGGCCAAGAACGGGCGTCCTAAAATGATGGGGGTATCGGTCATGGACTCAGGGATCTCCATGTCCAATACAACGAAGTCCATGGGGAATTTCAGGCCCTGAATCGTGATGACAACGTCCTTCAGCAACCTCTTCGGCCTCTTGACAGATCGATTAGCAAACTGAAGGACCGTCCTACTCTGTCGTAGAGGTCCTAACTCAAATCGGTCGAGTAAGGCTGTCGGAAGTAGGTTGATCGAAGAACCGCTGTCTAATAGAGTCTGATCGAACCTCTGCTCATGAATATGGCGTCTGACATAAGGTTCTCCTGCATCTGGCCTCTTGGCTGGTAGACGGTTCTGGATGGCAAAGTAAGTGGCCCGAGTGAGCACATGGATCTCAGACTGGTGATTCATCCTCTTCCTCCGAATGGTGGTCCTGCCTTTGAGGGATCTCTAGAAGAGAGGGAAGTGCTCCAAGGCCTCATGTAGAGTCAGCTGAATGTGAAATCGGTCCATCATCTGCTGGTTGAACTCTAGCTGGTGATTTTTTAGATCTTTTTTGGTCCCCTAAACTGAGCGGAGTGCTTGGGGAAAGGGGACGACTGGGTCCTTCTCAGATGAAGGACTAGGATTGGGTCTATGCTGCTCAGGCAAAGTAGAATCCATACATAAATCATCAATTAAACATATGGAATCGCAAATAATAAACCCTTTCCTTTATTTACAGAATCGTTCTGAGATACACGAATTGAACGGAAAGCAACAGGTGAAGAACTGGAAATGGTGGCCTCAACACCACCCTCGACATTTGGAATAGCGACATCAATACCGCGCTCTGGTTCAACAACAATGGTGGCATTAGTACTACCTCCTCTATCTAGTGAAGCAACAACCTCAGTACCATCGGCTGGATCAACGTCCTTGGTGGTGTCAGCGCCACCTTCATCATCATGATCATGAGCAGCATCAGCATCGCTCTCCTCCTCGTCAGGCGCTCTTGAGGCTGCATGGGGTCGTCGTTTAGATGAGGCACCGCCTGCTGGCATCCTACCACTCCTAAGTGTAACAAAATCAGCATAAAAAATGTATGCAATAACACCACCAAGTGAAGCACTAGGAGTGGTAATCTCAGTGAACTCTACCTGCTCAGACTTCCTCTTTAGCTTGTTCGAGTTCGGCTCGATTTGGGAAGGAATGTCATCCTTCCCTCTCACAATATCCCTCATCTCCTGTCGAACCTCATCCATCTCCCGTTGGAAGGTGGCCTGCTGCTCGGACATGAGGCGGGCTAAGTCATCCAAGGCAGGGTTCTCATAGGTGGGCCCATGATAACCTGACGGCTGGCTTCTCTGAAACTGAGGCTGCTAATGTGGATGAGGGTGAGAGGGGTACTACGAGTGATACTACTGAGGCTGCTGCTGCTGCCTCCACGATTGTCCCTGCTGATAGGGACGAGGACCATGCTGCTCTCGCTGTTGGTAGGGACGAGCCTGCTGCTGCTGTGATGGGAACTGGGGCTGCTGGTGCTGCTCTCGCTGCTGGTCGTACTGGCCACCCTGAACTGGAGGCTGCTGCTAGGAACTGGTACCTCCGGTCGTCCAACGAAATCCGATATGGTCTCGTCTGATCCCAGGGGTCGTTCATACCATATCCCGTTGACATCCATCAACGACTCCTGCTCATAATTGGGTGGGGGAGTACTGTCAGGGGCTGGTTCGACTGATACATCACCATATGGATGTCCTGAGATGGTGGTGACTGGACATACCACTGCTGCTGCGGCTGGTAGGGTTCCGCCTGAACAAGGTGAACCTATCGGTATTGGGCGGAGGGCTGGGCTAAACTATTGCTGCTGCCGGTGTCTGCCTGTGACCTGAGATGGGGCTGAGAAGCCGTATGTGCCTCCTGGAGACACATGATATGTGTCTTCAGGTCACTCAGCGTCAGTGCCATCTGATCAATCTGCGTCATGCCTTGGCACTACTTCTTCTCTATCAAATCGATCCGGTCCAGCTTCTCGCTGATGATACCTATGTCAGCGGCTGTCAACTCTTCCTGTGCTGCTGCCGCTGACGAATTAAAAGGACCGGCATTGACCTGTGCTATCCTCTAATAGGACACAACCTGTGTCTGGGGTCTCCCCATGAGTGTAGAGGCAGGTGTGAGACATCATCGTGTAGTTCTCGACCATCTCCTCGTAGATGGCCCAGACCTGATCCTCATCCTTGGCGAAATACGAGCCTCCACAGGATGCATTCACTAGCCCCTGCAGCTCCGGTGTAACCCCGCAGAAAAAACTCTGAACAAGGTTGGGCTTCGAAATATCATGATGGGGGCACCGGTCTGTGAGATCTCGGAACCTCTCCCATGCCTCGTGGAATTGCTCATTGAGGAGCATGGAGAAGTTGCTGATCAAGGCCTAGCTGCATTCGTTCGACCGAGTGGATAGTACTTGTTCAAGTACTCGGTTCGGAGATGCTCCCATGTGGTAACAAATCTCCCTAGATGCTTCATCTAGTTGGTTGCTCTATCTACAAGGGAGAACGGAAAGGCGATCATCCTGATGGTGTCCTCATCCACATGCCGATCGTGGACAGTACTGCAGATCATCTCGAACTCCTGGAGATGGAGGTGTGGCTCCTCAGTAGCGAGCCCTTGGAAGCGGGTAAGAAGCTGAATTGTCTGAGGGGGGAACTTGAAGTCCCTCACAATCGCTGGAAGCACAATCCACCTGTGTGTGAGCATCGATCCGGGTTGTGCAACTCCCACATCGGTCTGGCTGGTGGTTCTGGCTGGACTGGCTCCTCAGGATGATCCCTGTCTGGATTGTCTCCCTCTCCTGCGGATCTCAGCTGATCTCTATATGCCCTCAGTCTCTCCATCTCCCGGCGCATCTCAACCATGAAAGCCCCCTGATCTCAAATCTGTCTCTGCATCATCTCAAGGGATGCTAACAGGGTGTTGTTGATCGCACCCTAGTATAACACATAAGTCTGCTCTGGTCTAGGACCATCGGTGCACTCCTCGCTGCTGGCCATGGTCTCTACAAAGGCAAAAGACCCAAACTTAGGTGCCGATAAATCAACTAGCTGCTGCTCTCTCTGATCGGGCACTGGTACCTCAGAACTGGTAGTAGAAGGGTGGTCAAGGGGGAACATGGCAGAATCGAACTCGGGTTTGGAGAGCGGCTCTCGTCTCTCATGAACCAACCTAGATGAGCGGGCTGGAGTGCTATGAAGCAGTGCAGCCAAGGGATGCCTAAGAGACCTCCTGCCTATCATCTCGATCTGGCAAGTGAATGCGGATGAGATATGGAAATACACAAGATGAGAAAGCAAACCCCTGATTCACCTACTCAACGCTGAGCTGAAGACCGTAAAGGTTCGGTCAATTATCTTGTCAATGTTTCTTAGATGATCAATCAATCTTTCAGAGCGATTAAGAGACCTGATAGGAATCCAATACTCCCAACAGACTGTTCCGTATAAAAGTCTGGTGTCTGCTCGGAAATTGGATGTGGCTCTAGCCTAGTGTCCGGGTCACTCTCTCGCTCATCCAAACCAAACAATGAGGGGATTACTCTTCCAAGACAGATTTTTAGGTGAGGTGTCTTTTAGATTCAAGTGTGTTTAGCAGTCCCAATTTTATAGTTTTTATTTTTTTAGATATTTTTTCAAGCAAACAACGCCTAACAAATTTTTCGATTCTCCTAGTTATTTAACTCCGAAAACTGGGGGAGAAGGCGAAAAAGCCTATGCGTAATCAAACACAATGATGCATGCAGAGTAAGAAATGTGTACCTGACTCCAGCTCTCTACATGCAGGGTGATCCGCGCATAAAAGAAAAGACAGAAATAAAGCTACCTATATGATGCACGAGGAAAACGACCTTAGACGAAGCAGTTCTACACGAGAAGCACAGTAGTCAGGTAATCAAGCTGAAGTCCTGAGTCCGATCTTGGAAACTACTCGGTGTCCACCACAACAGATCCTGCACACGCTGTATGTGGTTCCTCACGGCACGTGGACTCGAGCCTAATTAATCCGACCTTTTCTTAGTGAGTTAATTAATTAGGTCCAATTATCAAACTATAGGCACAGGAAAATAATTAGGGTTGGGCCTTAATTAATTACGTCACAATCAGAGAAAATCCTACGGCTAAGGCTAAATCCTCGAAAATCAGATAAGTAGTATAAAATGCGGTGAAAGTTAAAACTAGCGAAAACCGCGTTAAGGTCACCCGAACACACCGGTGCTCGACGAAACAGACTCCGATAAACACCAAGAGTCTCTGAGAGTCTGAGTCTGTCCCTGTATTATTACGATACAAGTCTTCAGGAAGTAAAACTAATCTACGGCTATCTACGCTCCCAATCTCCTGTTCGCTTTGCTCGTGCTCTCATGCAGCTCTATGCAGAAAAGAAGCTGCCTCTGACTCCCGCGGCTGCGTCGGCTTCCCGAAGAAAGCTGCCTCGATCCTCAGGCCCTCGCAAGAAAATCAAAGAGAGATGTGTCAAACACAAATTATTATAAAAATGCGATAAAAATGGAATAAAAACGACTGCTAGAAAATGCAAGTAAAGACAAAAAGCCGAAAAATGAAAACCGACTACTAAGCCATGCTCCCCGGCAACGGTGCCATTCTGATAGGCCAAAGTCCCGAGCGACTAAGGTAAAGAGGTATCAATGGTCGTTGAGACCTCAACCCCTCGGGCTGGACTCAATCAAGAAGATAAAAGACCACCAAATATGAATCAAGCAAATAAAACGAATAACAGTCTCGCTATTTTATTTTACCTGGTATAGCTACCAGGATCGAACATAAGGAGCACGGGATGGAAATCCTACGAAGTAGTTGGAAATCAGAAATAAAGATTTTTGGTGGATTTTTAAGTTTTAATTTTTTTGGATTTTTAAATATTAGGAAAATGTGAAAGAAGGCAAAAAGGCGCAAACTAACAATTATTGAACACAACAAACCAAGTCAGAAAATTAAAATAAAAATATTTTTGGGTTTTGCAAATATTCATGTATTTTTGATATTTTTTTTCAGATTTTTATGATTTTTAGTGGATTTTATAAAAATGAAATAAGGTGAAAAATACAAGCTACTGTGCAACCAGAATCAGTAGGCTATTTAAATAGCCTATAAAATTCTAGAGACAATTTTATTGTAAACTAAGGAGAAAACACTAACTACAGAAACTGAAATTGTAATTTTTTGTTTTTTAAGAATTTTCAATGATTTTTAGAAGTTTTTTAGTGTTTTTCAATTTTAAGGTTTTTATAAATCCAAATCAAAAAAACTGAGATGGAATCAAAAACACAACAAAACAAGCCAACAATATTTTTTTTAGATTTTTTGGAGTGTTTTTAATATTTTTAGTTGATTTTCTAATTTAGGCAGTAGCAAAATTTTAGGTTTTTGAATTTTTAAAAATAGAAAATGAAAACAAAATGGGCCCAAAATTCATTGAAATTTTGACACAGTGGCGGGGCCACGTTTCCAAAGTTCATGAAGTTTGGGTACTGTTTGCTATTTTATGCAACTAATAAAAGACAAGCAACACATAGGGACTAAATCGTAAAGAAAACTAACTTCCAGGACCAAACGACAACACACAAGAAAAGTATAGGCCCCTCCCCGCAATTTACCCACGAATTCTAGCACATGTCGGAACTCAGCATTCAAAGGGTCATGGATGTAAATATTAAAAACTATAAATTCAAACCATAACATTCATTAAGTTCAGGGTAAAGTATGCAAATGTCACACAAAAGCACGTATCGATGCACATGCACCCATACAAACAGGACCGGAATGCAAATACAGAAAACGAAAGGGGCTCACATGCAATTTGTCCACAATATGCTATTTATTTAATATACTAAACAAAAACAGAAAGAAACTGCATGGGTACTAAGGCAAGTTACCCATCCAGGGCGTGCTGGTCACGTGGTTGCCAGGTGGCGTTCGCTGAGTGGAAGCAGATCTACGGCTCTGGCGCTGACACCTGGAGGATCTGATGGCTGTCCTGCGGGCGCGGATGTGGGCGTACGGGGACCGTTAGATCGGGTATCTAACGGCCTGACAAAGTGCAGGCACTGGACGGTCCGGATGAAGTCTGGCGAGTAGGCACGATCAGACAGCTCCGGGAGGGTCTGGACGAACACCTCTCTGGAGAAGTTCACCGGAGGACTAGAGATGGTTCGAGCTGATGATGAACGATTAGGAGGAGGGGTTCGTTCCGCAATGGCCCTCTGCGTCGGATGGCGGTGGCTGATTGAGCTCCCAACGGTCAGATCTCTAGGAAGGGCATGCGACCTGGAACGACTCCAGCGAAGGGGGTGAGATGCGAACTCGGGGGGCAATCTGGCACTCTTCAACCTACAGATGAAGGCTAATGCTCGTAGGAGTGCTCCAGCGTAGGTTATTACGTAAACAACTAAGTGAAGCGATGGTGGGATGGGATTTGAAGTTCCGGCGAAGCAAGGGAGGAACTTCGATCCTACTCTTGGCGATACTAGCCAAGTCTAGGGTGATCAGAGTGCGGAAGAGAGATGAAGATGGAACGAGGCGTCTATCAGAGCAGATGAAAGTGGCAGATGGAGCTCTGGCCACTAGGGCGGAGCTGGCGGAGGTTCGATGAAGGGTTTGATGATAAATAGAACTAGGATCGACGAAATGGATAACTGATGATCGCATATCAATCTTGAGATCCAGGAGGGTGCGGCGAAGGGGGTCGTCGCCTCGACCATGCTGCGGCGGGCTGGGAGGCTCGAACTGAAGGATATGGTTAGATCCTCAAGCGCATAACGGAAGCGTGATCATCGTATCAAATATGACGAAGAACGACTAGTCACACTAGTTGTTCAATGCAGCGGAAATTAAAATTTTTCATGCGACGACACCACATGATCCAAGAGCACTTCTCGGATAATTTCATCTAAACCACAAACAAGTAATAGGATTACCTCATGAAGTGTGGTTGCGTCGAGTCTCTAAACGAAGAGACCTCCCGTCTCAAGTCCGATCCGACGGAGGAGACGCATGCGACCGCGGGGATGAATCGTGTACTTCTCGTAATCCATGTTGATGATCCAAGCGACGGATCTCCTGATTTCGACATACAAGATCCAACATCTTCTTCACGAGCGAGGCACATCGAAGGAGATGGAGATCCTCGAGCAAATGATCGGGTTGCATAACGACGACGCTGCGGCGACGGAGAACCTCTCTAGGGCATCCATGGTGGACGGCCACATGAGAGGGAGAGAGAGAGAGAGTAGACATGTAGAGAGAGAAAGAGAGAGAGACTTATGTTCTCTTGTGTGTAAAGAAGAGAAAAGGGATGCCCTTCTATTTATAATAATTTGGGATCCATGGATCTCAATCCACATGCAACACAAATCCAATGGATCGCATTGATTTCTGTTTTTTATGGCTAAGATTTTGTTGGTAAAAACCAACAACAAATAATTTAATTTAGATTATATATATATTGATAAATCAATATGATTCAATCCAAAATTAAATCAATCAAGCATGGAGATTATGGAATGAAGATTGCCTCCTTCCATAATATTGGATTTGGTGGCTATCTCATGCAATCTCATGAGATCTCATGAGATTATATTATTCCATGGACATCTCCAAGATTTACAACAACACTTGTTGTAAATTATTCTACAAAAATAATTCATAATTATTTTATGAATATTGCAATCTTGCCATTGGATAATTGTGAATCACATTCACAACCCAAAATAAAATGCAAATTACAGTTGTAAAATCAATTATCAACCCAAAACAAAATTATGATTCAATAGTTGAATCAATAGCTATATGATTATTAAGATGGCCATGGTACATAACCCTAATTGTACTAAAGGACCTATTATGCAAATTATTTATTCTTCATTTCAGACTAGGGAATGATATTCTCAATAACATTTATTGCATAATGGCTCGCTGTGGGCTTGCATGTCCAACACAAATGTGCCAGCGCTCCGGTCACGTGCGTCGAGCAACGGCTGCAGGCACTCTCTCCGACCACCAAAGGAGGATTCCGATAGCTGTCACCTAGGGGATACTCTCTAGGGTAGAAGAAAGGCTTACGACGCGAGCTAAAGGGCTGGGAGTCGAAATGAAGATCTTTATATGCGTCCCAGATGGCAGGGAAGAACGGGCAAGGGCGTGCAATCCGATGCTGATCCAATCTCTCCTAGGGATTCGTGAGGGTGTCTGATACATGGAGAACAAGGGGGTGGAGAAATCGGGGCGAAAGATGGTCAGATCTGCTCCATATATTTTGGAGAAGTCGGCTCGGTGAACAAGATCCGCAAAGAGGGGACCCGGGAGGGGGAGTTAACCGGGGGTCAACGATCCCCCGTGGACCAATCATAGAAATCCAGGGTTAAAATTATTTGTAAATTTAAAATAAAATATAAAATGATTTTATTTAAAAATATTTACAAAATAAAATATGTTTATTTATTTTCAAACTATTTTTTAGTGACATTTATTTATATTTTTGATAAATAAATTATGTTATATACATAATATAATATTATATACAAGTATAAAATACCTATGTATTTTATACTTTTATTTTTATTATTTTATTTTTTTATAATTATCCCAATTTCATATTTTTTTTATTTACAACATAAAATTTTGGATATAAAATAATTTTTATTTTATTTTTGTTATTTATTTACAAGGGTGAAATAAATAGTGATGTTATTCCTATATTCATGGTATGTACAATGTAGAGAGAGAAAGTATTTTATTTTTGGTTTATTTTATTTTTCTCATTTTTATTTTATTTTTAGAAATACATATAAAATAAGAGAAACACATTTTTGTTTTTATTTTTATGAAAATAAAATATATACATAGGAGGGGTTTAACACAAGGTTGAGTGGCCCTATCTCTCTCTATTCATTTTATTTGGTGATCAGGCCCATGTTGGGCCCTCTCTTGGGTTCAGGTCACTCGATATTTATTCTAAATTTTTCATTCTTTTTCTTTATTCTTTTATTTTTGCACAAATGCATGTTAATTATTGAATATTAACAAATGCATGCCTTTTGGCATCTTATTGTATTTACAATCATATACATGGTATTTTGTCAAGATATCTAGCTAAAATAAAAGAATAACGAGTGATGAATGGGGATTCATCACTCGCCTCAGGCTCACATGGCTAACCATCTCCCACTAGCTCTCAGAACCATTCAGGTACAATCCTTAAGCCCATCTCATTACATGCTAGTTGAAAACCTTCTGTGTCAGAGGTTTGGTAAGGGAGTCAACAATGTTGTCGGAAGATGCCACCTTTGTGATGATGATATCACCACGCTTTTGAATCTCTCGAATGATGTGGTATTTCCTTTCCACGTGCTTGCTCTTTTGATGCCATCTGGGTTCCTTTTCCTCGGTATGGCTCCCGTGTTATCATATAGTAATGTGGTGGGAGTATCAGAGGAAACTACGCCAAGTTCCAGAATGAATTTACGCAATCACACCGCCTCCGTTGTAGCATCCGATGTGGCAATTTATCCGGCTTCTGTTGTTGAATCTGTTGTAGTGTCCTGCTTCTTGCTTGTCCAGCTCACAACACCACCGTTCAACAGGAACACAAACCCTGATGTTGACTTTCGATCATCTATGTCCGACTGGAAGTCCGAATCTATGTATCGCAAGACTTGGAGATCGCCATCTCCATAGACGAAGTTGTAATCTTGGGTCCATCTTAGATACTTGAAAATGTTCTTAACTACATTCCAGTAGTGTTCTCCATGGTAACTACTTACCACTCCCACTACATGGTAGATATCTGTCTTAGTACACATCATGGCGTACATTAAGCTTCCTACAATCGATTAAGGGCATCCATCCATGGCCTTCTTTTCCTCAACACTTTGGGGAGCCATCCCTTTAGATAGGTGGATACCATGTCTTAAGGGGAGGAAACCTTTCTTGGAACTATCCATACAGAAACATTCAAGAATTTTCTTAATGCACCAATTTTGTGATAATCCCAATATACTCTTCTCTCGGTTTTTGAACAGCTTCAGACCCAAGATGTAAGAGGCTTCTCCAAGATCTTTCATCTCGAATGTATGGGATAGCCAAATCTTAACACTTGTCATCATCCCTGTATTACCAATGATAAGGATGTCATCTACGTAAAGCACGATGAACACAATGGTTCTCCTACTAAGATTCTTGTATACATAAGGTTCATCAGGATTATGCATAAAATCACAACTCTTTATGGTTTTCTCAAATTTGATGTTCCAGCTACGAGAAGCTTGTTTGAGCCCATAGATGGATTTCTTCATCTTGCATACTTTACCTTCCTCGATTATGAGGCCCTAAGGCTGCTCCATATAGATATCCTCCTCAAGGTATCTATTGAGGAAAGCTGTCTTGATGTCCATCTATCAGATGTCGTAGTCAAGAGATGTAGCTATGGCTAGCACTGTTCTGATGGACATAGGCATATCCACAAGAGAGAACATCTCATTGTAGTCGATGCCTTCTCTCTGTGTGTAGCCTTTGGCTACGAGCCGTGCCTTGAAAGTCTCTACTTTTCCGTAAGGTCCCCTATTTCTCTTGAAGATCCATTTACACCTAATAGGTTTTACTCCTTCTTGTGGATCCTCTATGGTCCACACACCATTCTTATGCATGGAGTCAATCTATGACTTCATTTCTAGCATCCATCTATCCATGTCATAATCTATGAGTGCTTCATCAAATAAGGCAGGATCATTGTCAGTCTCACCTAACACATGGAATCCATACCTTTCAGGTGGTGCAACTACCCTCAAACTTCTTCAAAGAGGTAAGGGTGTTTTATCTTTATTTATCTCTTCACTTTCTGGTTCAGGAAGCTCATAATCCTTAGGGGACTCAATGAGTTCTTCTACTTCATTTTTGTCTTGACCTTTAAGGAAGTCATCCTCCAGAAATTCCACATCTTTAGAGATGAAAATCTTCTGGGCCTCAGGGTCATAAAGCTAGTATCCAATACCATCTTTAACATACCCAATGAAGTAACACTCACGAGAGCAGGATTCTAGCTTGCTTGCATCCACGTTCTTCGCATGGACCATGCAACCCCATACCCTCAAGTGTTTAACACTGGGTTTGGTTCATACCACAACTAATGAGGAGTCTTATGCACAAATTTGCTAGGAATCTTGTTTAGGATATATATTGCAGTGTCTACTGCATATCTTCAGAAACTAAGTGGTAAATGTGCTTTGCTCATTATTGAACGGACCATATCCATGATAGTCCTATTGCGTCCTTCAGCAACACCATTAAGTTGGGTGGGTTCCAGGAGGAGTGAGATTGGAGACAAATCTATTCTCTTTAAGGTATTCCTTGAATTTATTTGAGAGGTACTCACAACCTCAGTCAGATCGAATCCGTTTGATCTTCATATCAGTTTGGTTCTCAACCAAAGCCTTGAAGCTCTTTGAACTTTTCAAAGGTTTCATATTTGTGACGTGGTAGGAAGATAAACCCGTATCGCGAATGGTTACATCGGTATGTATTAGGTCAAGAATACCCTTGCATCTTGTAACCTTGTTACGAAAAGGTGTCCTAGTCATTTTACCTCAAATACAATGTTCATAGGTAGACAAAGATTAAACCTATAGAAAATCTTAGGGTCCATCCTTTATCAATCTATTGATCTTCTCAACAGATAAATGACCAAGCATTTAATGCCAAATCATATTCAAATGATTTCCATCCTTCCTGTATCTTTTAGGATTTTTCTTAACAGTAGTAACATTCATGACATGTTCATCAATGCACAATTCATAGAGTCCACCAGAAGTCAAGACACCATCCGCAATATATTTGTCATAATGACTTATGACTAGTTTATTATAGAAAAGGAATGCATATTCACTTCTAACAAACTTAGATACAGATATTAAATTCCTTCTGACTTCATGTACATAAAGGCACTCTTTAGTTACTGGGACTCTTCCACTAGATAATGATAGTTGGTAGGTTTCGATAGCGACTGCTGCAACTCTTGCATCAGATCATATTTGGATGACTATCTCCCCTTCTTCGAGACTCTTAGTTTCTTGAAACAGATGCAACAAATTGCATACATGAACATAAGCACCAGAATTAACAACCCAACTTCCTTCTCATCCAATGAGAAAACTAGTTTCAATGATGAAATTAGATTTCATAACTGCAGGGGCTTTACCTTTGTCGATCGACTTCAGGTATTCTAGGCAGTTACGCCTCCAGTGCCCCGACTTCTTGCAGTGGTGACATATGTCGGTTTTCTTCGACGCTATAAATGTGGATGCACCGAAAGATGAGACAACACCTTGACTCTTCTTCTTTCTCTTCTGGGTCAGGTCCTTCCGTGAACCTTGCTTCTGACCGTGCTTTCCTTTGACCTGTGCTACCATTGCACTGATAGAGGGGCCATCCTTCTTCATTACGTCTTCAACAGACTTTAATGAAACCAATAGCCCAACATTAGGAAATCAACTTTGCTCATGTGGAATGTGACCACAAAGTTGTTGAAAGACGTAGGGAGTTATAGCAGAATGAAATCAGTCAGCATGTCAGGATCCATGAAGGCTCCCAGGGTTTCCAGTTCAAAGAGGTACCCAAACATTTTAAGTACATGTTCTCTGACAGAGGTCCCTTCTTGCGAATAAGCTCTTTCATTATATTATAATGCTGTGTATGGTTTACGTCATCAAACATATCTTTCAGATTCAACATGATCTCTTAGCAAGTGTTCACCTCCACGTGCTACTTCTGAAGCACATTGGATAATGAACCCATAAAATAACATCTTGCCAAATTTTGATCTTCATCATATTTTTCATTATACGATTTTTCTTATGGAGTCTACAAGTCTGTGTATTTATCCTTTATCAGCACATAAGAGATGCACTCAGTAGAAAGGACAAGGTCCAAATTTTAGATCCAATCCAAATAATTTGGCCCGATCAATTGATTGAACTCCAGGAGCTTACTAGGAGGGTTCATGGACTTCATTTTCTGAAATTAGGAATGCATTGTATTAGAACATATATAAACAATTATATATTCTATTATAAAAACTTTGATTAAGGAATTTTTAATCAAATTTGTCTTGCTTTTTCAACTTTGAAAGATCATTCCCTTAATCACTTTCAAGGCGAGATAAACTTACCGCTATATATCTAGCAAGAACTGGGATCTCCTTTTACCTTTGTCACATCCCAATAATATGAGAACTTGCAACTCGGATAAAAAGAAGCAGGAACATATTCCACCTTGCAAGTCCAACTTGCATTTCCCAATTCGGTCTTTAACACCTGGGCCCACCACCCCTAAGGTGATGTTGACCCGTCATTAATTGAACCAACCGTCAACAGGAATACAACTTGCTATGCGCAATCCAATATGGACCCAATAATATGAGGATTCCATATTGGGGTTACTACGCATACGTCCTTACTTTTTCGAGAAGCAAAGAGCCCAATCTAAATGCACTTGTATGCATGAGCTGTCACTTCGGACAGGTGTCTCCTACATACAATCTCTAGCGACGGAACCCTTTTCCTTGACGAGAGACCATGGATGTCACTTATGTGATACTCCACCTCATATTCAAATTTTAAGTAATTATCATGAATCACATTCATATAATTAATTCTTCTAAGGGAATTAAACATCTATTCATAATAGAGTGTTTTAATCATATATAATCAATTTAATCATATTAAATCATTTATCAATCTAATTCAATCAACAAATTTGATTGTTTCTTGAATGGATGGTATAATCTCAAAGTACATATATTCAAATTTTAATAATTACAAAATGCATCATGATTTGTCCATCATTATCCAATCCTACCCGTTGTCATAGTCAATATTGACGGAAGTGGAACAGACCGCACACGGTGTAACCTGCTATCCCAACGCTCCCTGACTATACACCATATCCACCTCGGGAAAGGATAATACCAAATAGATCACTTTGTACTTGAGATGATAATCATTTTTTCAACCGAAGTTATTGAAGGATATGGGGAAATCCTTAAGCGCATCACAGAAGCATGAGGATCGCATCGAATGCGATCGGGAACGACTAGTCGCATGAGTTGCTTTGGGCATCGAAATTTTCAAAAAATTTAAAATGATTAAACCACATTATCCAAGAACACTTATTGGATCGTTTCATCTAAACTACAAATAGGTACTAGGGTTACCTCTTGAAGCGTGGTTGCAATTGAGTATCTAAACGAAGAGACCGCCTGTCTCAAGTCCGATGCAACGGAGGAGATGCTTGCGAGCGTGTTGATGAGATGCTTGCTCCTCCAAATACACGTTGATGATCCAAGCAGTGGATCTCCTGATCTCGTCATACGCGATCCAACATCTTCTTCACGAGAGAGATGCACCGAAGGAGATGAATATCCAAGAGCAGATGATCCAACAACATAACGACGATTCTACGATGATGATGACTCTCTCTTGGGCTCCATGGTGGATGGACACAATGAGAGAGAGGGAGAGGACCTCTAGCATGTAGAGAGAGAGAGAGCATATGTTGTAATCGTGTAAATCAAAGAGCAAGGGGTGCCTTTTCTTATATAGGGTTTTGACAGTCCATGGATCCCGATCCATGGACATCACACAATCAATGGGTGAGATTGATTTGCATTTCTTTAAATGGCTATGATCTTGTTGTAAAAACACAACAACAATTAATTTAATTTAAATTAATATATATATTGATAAATCAATATAAGTTAACTTCAAATCAAACCAATTGGCTAGTCTTGGAGATAATGAGGAGACTAACCACATCTCCTAAAAAGGGGGGACGACCACTAATCATCTCATGAGATATCATTATCTCATGAGTTCTCAATATCTCATGAGATCTCATTATCTCATGATATCTCCAAGATTTACAACAACAATTGTTGTAAATTATTTCAAAAAAACAATTCATAATTATCTTGTGAATATTTGCAATAATGTCATTGGAAAAATGTGACTCACATTCACATACCAAAATAAAATGTAAATTATATTTCCAATTAATTATCCAATGTGAATTTAATTCACATCAATAATTAATCAACAAATATAAATCACAAATAGCTCTTTCTTATATATTATAAATTACATTTATAATATACATGATTAATATGGATAGTTCTATCCACATTATTCATATCCATGATAATTAAATCACATTTAATCATCTTGGATCTCTATTATCATGTGCCCAAATAATATGGATCACATTCACATTATTCACATCATTGATAATTAAATCACATTTAATTATCTCATAATAACTCTCCGTATAATATGAATCAAATTCATATTATTCATGATAATTAAATCAAATTTAATTATCAATTTTCTCAATGCTCGGATACAGATATCAACAATGAAATTATCCTTGAACTCTTTCAAGGATAATGCTCTTTCTCCGCGGATACTTGGAGATAAGGACATGGCGATTGTATTATTCCACGTATAGTGACTTGGATATTGAAATTAAATCTCAGATCCAGATCTTGCAAACCTCTCATAGATGCTTGATTAAAGCAAGACTGCAAATCTAATCTTCTTATCGTATCTAAATCACATTCAGATCTATGTCCAACATTTGGACTAAGATCAGATTACTTCTCTACTGAGAGGGGTCACTAAAATCCAGACCCATTTCATCACACCCTAAGAATGGAAGCGTCTTGGTTATATAAGCATTTTTTATTACATCACCTTCAGGTATTCCCAATACCTATACATCCTGCATACTGGAACACGAAAAAACAAACCCGAAGTTTTAGATCTCTTTTGGACTGACTCCTTCATGGTTTTATCATTAAGTTTCTCATTCCATCATTGGGAGTTGGTATCGATCATATACTTTCCAAAAGCATATATAAAACCTATAAATTCAGTCAAGCTTCCTAAGCGAGATGACCGTACACGGAATTTGATTCTTCCCAATATCTCATGAGTGTGCTCATGTCTTTCGGTTCGGTACTGAACTTGTATGATCCCTTTGAGAGATCGTATAACTCATATGCCCATGCATGCACACCAGCGCGCTGGTATATAGACCTTGGTTAGGTCATCAACGTAGTGGTCTTCCAAATCTACATACTCAGACATGTAGTAACACATCTGTCTCCAGTCAGAGGAAGCGTGCCTATATCGTGACAACATACGACATAGGACTTTGGTTATCTCGATCTTATTAAGTCAACTTTTTAACCTAACGAATTTAAAAACTCTAAATCTCTATTCCTATGCAGAGGACCAACATCAGGAGGTCAGTCAAATATCAACCAAATTAGAAAGGATTTCCATCTCCTACTCAGGTTGGAGATCATCTCTTAATAATCATTTAACAATACTTGATGAGCCCTCAATCTAACTTTTTAGATCTTCATCCAAGCACAAGCTTCTATGATTCAATAATTGAATCAACAACTGTATGATCATTAAGATGGCCATGGTACATAACCCTAATTGTACTAAGGAACCTATTATGCAAATGAGTTGTTCTTTATTTCAGATCAGGGAATGATATCCACAATAACATCTATTGCATAATGGCTCGCTGTGGGCTCGCATTTCCAATAATCTCACACTAGTCCAAAGAGACATTAATGGGATAATCTTTAAACCCACACTCATGTGACAATCATAGTCTATTTAGAAAAATAGCTAAATAAGATGATCATTCACTCAGTTTCCAAGAGACTATGCCAAGTCCTTTTACGACACTTGCATATCCCTAGTAACAGTACTCACATCCAATGCGAATGTTGCATCTTATGCAACCAATACTCAATTTTGTCAGTTATAGTGTCCATGACACTACAACTTAATAATTATTATAACCAGTATTTTCACAATCCTTATCAACATACCCTTATTCTGGAGATCTCTATCTCCTAAGGTATATGCAATTAAGATCTTTTAGATCTTTATCGATAAAGTCTTATGTTCTTGAAGATAAGACTTAGAGATCACTATCTCTAAAGTCTTATCATCTTTGAGATATTGTTATTACTGCAATCAAGTGTTTTATCTCCTTAGTAGGATTAGTAACAGTTTACTACTCCCACTGCTTGGCAGACATCTGGCTTTTGTACACATCTAGCATACACTTGACTTCTTGTAACGGATGCACAAGGGCATTTAGTATTAGCATTTACTTCCTCAACACTTTGAGATGATATCCCTTCAGATAGGTCAGTACCAAATCTTAAGGTATGGAAGCCTTTCTTGGAAATTTCCAGAAAATGAAACATGTCCAAGGTGTACTACTAATGGGACGGTCCCAATACCCTCTTCTCTTTGCTTCTGAACAACTTCAGAACTAAGATCTAAGAGATATACTTGAGATCATATCTCAAGGTATGGAATAACCACGTAATGTCGTACAACACAAAACTGAGTATTATTTAAATATGGTATTGCGAAAAATACCAAAAATAGAACTAGCTAAATTTAGTATTTCAAAATATTAAATGGTGTGCATAATTAATGCAAAAGATGATGACCAAAATACCTTTTTAGACAAATAAATTGATGATGACGTTGGCCTCCCTTTCACAGGGAAGAACCATGCCCTAGTGGAAGGCCCTTATATATAGGAAAATGGGACAACCCCTAGGGGAAGTTAATTTAGCTCCCCTGCCTCATTTTCCCCATATTTTTTTTGAAAATTTATTCCGTGAATATTGATGAAATCATGTTTCATGCTTGTAATTCACTGAAACTAACCCCCTAACTTGAACTAAATGTCAATAAGAACTAGGCAAAATCCTGTAAATATCAGTTAAATAAATTAAAAATATAAAAAATAGCAAAAATTAAAAATCGTGGTGTTTTTATCCTTAGAAACGCTCTTAAAAATATTTTCTTTCTTTGTTTGACCTCATCTCCATTTTTGGTCAACATAAAACTTGTAGATCTCATCAAGATCTACAACTTTTATGTTTTAAGTTTTTCAAAATTCGGTCATCTTCCCCCTTATTTCTTTAATTCTTTATCACAATAAACTGATTGGGCCACGTGGCGCCTTCTGGTTGCGCCACGTGACCCGCTCCATTGCGCGACATGGTCCGTTCCCTCTGTCGTCCGAAGCTTCTTCTTCTCTCTTGATCACCACCATCCAATCTTGCTTGATCCTCGCCATCCGATCAAAGCCTGGATTCCATCACAACCATCCATCAGTACCTTACCCTCCTCCCTCCATGTGGCAAAATCTCTACCGCTCGATTCGTCCACACGCCTTCATCCCAACCGCCCCTCTCCGTTGGATCATCAACCATCCGATCACCATTCACAATCTCATCATCACCGTCCAATGTCGCCCGCCTGAGCATAAGACACTTGGAATCACTCGATGCCTTTCGATCGGATCGGCCCGATTTAAATCTAGCCGCTCGTTATCGCCCGTCTCTCAGCTGTTGAATCTCAAGAACCAACAACCCATAGATCATCCCCTACCTCCAGCCCTCCTCGTACCCACGTTCACCACCTCGCTGGACCACTTCGCCCTTCCCATTTCCTCCGCAACTCCCACCATCTTCTCAAAGATTCGAACACCCTACGATGGAGCCCTAACCTCCTTCATCCTTGCGCATCTCATGGGATGTCACCTAACCACCCCACTAGCTCCATATCTGTCACTCAATACACATCGGCAACCACCTGGGACCAAAACCTTCTCCTTCAAATACCTCATCTCCAGCGACGATCAAGCTGTCCACCTTTACGAGGGGCCTCGCCCAACCCTCTCCTCCTCTCTGTGACAGGGGGAGATACAATCGAGGCGTGAAGATGACGAGCAACCTCTGGTAAGACCCGCCGCCTATCATGGCCGTGTTGCGGAGCTCAACATCCACTCGAGCTGCCCCACCTGGCTGAGGAGGTCCAACGAAGACTCAGGGTTCACCTTGAACCCCATGCCCAAGCCACCGCTCCGCCATTGCCCAGGTAAGCCTCTCGATTCTTCCTCTATATTTTCTTCTTATTTCTTCGAATTAAGTAGGACTCTACACGCTCGTTCACTCTCCATTAACCCATGATTCAGCTTCGCCTCGCTTCCCTCATATTCGCTCACCCCTCCGATCACCTCTTCCTTCCCTCACGACCTCAAATCACCTCTGACCCTCTTCTCCGCCAATCTCACCGGAGAAGACATTAGGTCACCACCTTCTTCACACCCCAAACGACCTCCACAACACCTCACTCCACTCATGAGTCAAACATGATGCTTCGGCTATTGGAATTAACAATGCAGGTCCTGAATTATTCAATGGACGGAACCTCATCGGAGCAGAAGTTGCAAGTTCCTCCTTCGGCGCTCCAGTGTCGACCATCATTTCCAGACCGTGCTGCAGCTCGCCTCGACCTCCGACTTAATCAACAAATGCTTAGGAGGCTCCGGGGAGATTCTTCATGGCCAAGCAAGGGAGGAGGAGCTCAGGAGGTGTCGTCGGAGATCCAATCGAGCGGAATCAACCCTGCGGCGGAGGAAGAGGATCAGAGTCTACATGCACCATTGGATGCTCCTCCCCAGAGCTCATCCGATAGTGCAAGAATACCCACATGTTCATCAGTGTAGGGTACAACTACCGTTGGATCCTCAAAGGTCCAACGGTCCAAGGACGTCCATGTATCTTCGCTAGAGCCAATCCGAACCTCAACACCAGACCACCAGGCTTGGGTACCTCGAGCCATAGCTGAGCCTCTTCCGAGCCCAAGCCTAACTCTGAGCCTGCATCGAGCCTTCGTCGCCTGCCAAGCCTAGTCGAAGTAATTTCGAGCCTCAGAATCATTCGAGCCTAGGATCACGTGCTCCTCATGTGTGATCTAGGTAAATTATCGGGAGGCCCTTGAAAGTTTCTACATTTGCAGACAGGTCCTGAGCTCACATGCAGACCATGCTTGAGGTATTTTGCACTGATACCCTAGCGGGTTTTAATTATTGTAAAAGTACCCCTACGTATGTGGGTTATTTACAGGGAAGGTCCTGAAGCTCGTTCTATTTTCATTTTAGTCCCTCCCAGGGACTTGTTTGTTATTTATCGTTCATGTTTTCCTTACATTTATGCCCCTAGCTTCACTTGTGCATATCTTGAGCATCCTAGCTCTGATTGAGTTGATTTCAGTGGCGTTTTGAAGCTCATTTCATTGTCTTCTTGATGGCATGCTTGCATTTTAGATTTGACACTATGAACTTCGATATATTATAGCTCGGTGTCTTTTCAATGCTTCGCATGCCCTATTTTTACATAAATGAAAGTAGCTTCATGAACTTGATTCTAATTTGACTTGTGATTACATGGCTCAAGTATTTTTATTAGGGCATATTTATGCATTTCTTCACATATCTTTGCATGATAAAAAGCAAATAAAAAATGCATATTTTCATGTTTACTTAATGCATCTCGTCTTGTCTTCATGCATTTCTTGACCTACTATTCATTAATTCAACTCTTAGTTAAAGTCATAAGAGTCTAAAATATCACGGAAGAGGATCGTGTCCCTGAGTTCGACCTTGGACTTGCCCAAGTAAAATATAAATACGACCATTTGATTTGACTGATTATATTAATTAAATGGTTCTTTGATGAATCTGACCCGACCAACTACAACGCATTAAAACGATAAATTAAGTGGTCGGATTTGCGGTTCATCAAATGGCATCGTTGCCGGGGACACGACTCATCTTTTGTCTTGTTTGGATTTTTATTTATTTAATTAAGTATTTTCTTTACGTAGGTCAATTTGTCTAGTTGTCTTGCATTATAATTTTTTTTCGTTTGATCTCTAACCTTTGCTTTTGTGGCAGGGCCCTTGATGTTCAAGGAGGCGAGGAGCATGTACTTCCCCGCTGCGAGGAGCTACAGAAGCAATGTTGGAAATGATTCGAAAAAAAAGTCTCTCGTATTTTTCATTTCATATGCATGTAATAATCGCCTTTACAGCGATCTTCGATTGAAGACTCGTGCTTGTAAAAGAACAAATTATATGTGGTTGTGTGGGGATCACCCCACTTGAGTGTCGACTTAGGATCAGGCATGCGATTCTTCGAGCTTATTTCACATTTTTACTTTGCGTGCTTGCTCGTAGATAGGTCACACCTTTAATATAGACGCACATAAACATCGCTTCACTTAGCCTAATTAAAAGATATTATTTCCCCGCTAATAGAAGCATGTTAGGTTTGGTTTTCAATCGACTTGCGTACATATGATTTTGGTTTTCAATTCAGTCTGAATTTTCATGTATTTTTGCTAAGGCATTGCATGTTTTATCGCTTAGCCTAGATCATGATTTTTATCGATTGAATGGCTTTTCTCGATTTCCCCTCCTAGCTTATCACCTAGGTTAATGGAAAATGGGAATGAGCGGTAGATGATGAATGCTTGGTTTATGTGCTCACTTTAATTCAGTGATAACATTAAGCAAAATAAATTGGGACTGTTAATTACAAGTCAACCTAAAAAAAGTTAAAAAATGGAGTAAAATCTGTTTTGGGAGAGAAACACCCGCGTTTATGTAGCTGATTTTATTTGACATTTTGCCTACATAAACTAGAATGTTTTAATCATTAATAAAACTAATAAGATTTGTTGGTTTCACGTGTGAGTTGGTGAAATAAAAGGGGTGTTGCATGCTTGTTTGAGCCATGAATGTTCTGAAATCCTCCCTTAGACCCTGGTACTCAATTTATCTCAGAAGACTCATCCGTTCACCTGTGTATTCATCCGACTTCTTCGTTCACCTCGGGTCTCTCCCAACATCAAATCTCAATCGTTATACTTAGGCTATTCTCAGCCTAAGTATAGGGGGACCCGAGTCCCTGTGATTTTTCTACTCATCTTTCCTTGCCTCAATACTTAGGTTATTTCTAACTTAATAAGGGGGGCATTTCTGTTCCCGTATATTTTTCTATATTTAAATGAACCTATGGACTTATATCATCTAGTGCTATGAGGACATAACAAAGTTTAAGTATAGGGGGGTGGTATACCGTATATACAATATATGTACTTTATCTATATTCTAAAAAAGTTGAAAATTTTAAAACTTTTTGGATAAAGTGATATCCTTTGAACTAAGTGGACAAAATGATTTTCAAGGCTTTCTATATCATGTTACACTATTCTTATAGAAAAATATTTTTGAAAATGTTTTGAAAATTTTATTTGTGTGACATAGTATTGAAAATTCTTTTCAAGGAAAGTTGAGTTTAACATGTGTTCTAACCTCTAAAAACTCCAAAAAAAAGAAAAAAAACAAAAATCCTTTAAGTGTCAATAGTTACTACTAAGCCCAAATAAGTAGTTGCGTTCAGTGAGGGTTCGCCCTTAGCAGCGTAGGTGGTTTAGAGGACATCGTGTAAGGCTCCGTACTCAAGCAACGGGCTCCGGTTTGTATGCATCTACTCGTTTGAGTTTAGGCAGTCATAATGCCTTTTAAAGTTAAAAAAATTGTTAAAAATTGTTGAAAGAGTTGGATTAAATCCCCTACCTTTTCACTCCTACCCACAATCAGAAATGTTCAAGAAAGCTTGATTTAAGAGGTCTTGAGATTTCAGGTTAACCAACCATAACCATCAGGGTCTTAGACTTCATCATCCACATTTCCCTAAGTTCCTAGATTTTCGTGCTATATTGCATGATTAGTCTCCGGCCATAAGAATATGATCAGCACATCACATGCACGACTACGGTTTCGATGAGATGAGTTGACTCTTCACTTGAGGTATTAGGATGAGGGATTTGAGTTTGGAGTTGATCTAATGATGCTCAAGAATGAGATAAAATTTTTGAAGGATTCATGAAACCTAAGTGTCAGCATTTTTAGCCAGTATGAGAACTTGGTTCTTATACTAATCTCTTGACATTGACCTAATTGCCAGGGTGTGAAATAAATAAAAAATGTTGATCAGTGTGTGCCAACATTTGGTAAAAGCAGTAGAGCTAGCCAAAAATATTACAAAGCAATGAAATATCAAAGAAAAGCTCTCATTCCATACAAAGTCAAATTTCAACAAGAACTTCCACCAAAGGAGAGCGCTTCCAACCATTTTTTTCAAAGTGTTCACTTGGACTACCTCTATTAGGACCAGGAGTCTGTCTTGCACCAAAAAAGGGCTCTGCATCGTAAATGCTACAAGTCTGGGTGTAGAAGGTACGATAGGTACTCAAAAAAGGCACACGCCGGTGTATTCCCAGGAAAACAAGTGCAGACGGCTCCAACTTCTCTTGATGGACGCACTGATCAGCACCAAAAATACTGAAAGTCAGGGAATGCGACTAAGGCTTGAGTCCTACCTAGCACAGGAAAGGGATAGCAGCGAGGGCCAGAGCTAAGTTGGAACATGATTTGAGGCTGATGCGGACGCTCTTTCCCCCTAAGCTCAGGGGTGCGTTAGCGGGATAAAATGAAAGCAATTCAACAGCCAAAGCCAAGCTCAAAGTCTAGTCGCGAGAGGGGCATTTCTCAACGAACCTGAAAGGGAGTGACTATTCGGTGCGTAATAAGGCACTTAAGAGAATCCTTGTTCCAATGAGAGGGAGAGAAGAAATGACACAATCCTAAATCCCTCCATCATCTGGCCTGCCATATACACTTCTGACTCTGATAACTAAAGAGACAGTGGATTAGACGCTTAGAGTTGAGGATTGGGTCCTCAGGATAATTCCTTGGACCAAGACCTTGGGTGAAGTTTTGACTCTACTCTCGTGAACGCAGTCAACACTAAATGTCATATCCTTAGTTTATATGTACATCAGAGAGAGTCAAGATAACTAGAGGAATTGGATGCCTCTTGATTAAGGCTGGGTTGAGCTCTAAGATTTTTGGATCTCTAAAGTTGAGTGGACTTGAACAAATCAGATCCTGTACGTACATGCACAAGGGGGATAATCTGGCTCACTCATTTTCTTTGATGCTCGGGGACGAGCATGGTTTAAGTATAGGGGGTTGATGAAACCACGTTTCATGCTTTTAATTCACTAAAATTAACCCCTAACTTGAACTAAATGCCAATAAGAACCAAGCAAAATCCTGTAAATATCGGAGTCATTGAAAAAAATTAAAAATACGAAAAAATAGTAAAAATTAAAAATTGTGGTGTTTTTATCCTTAAAACGCTCTTAAAAATATTTTCTATCTTTGTTTGACCTCATCTCCATTTTTGATCAACATAAAACTTGTATATCTCATCAAGATCTACAACTTTCATGTTTTGAGTTTTTCCAAATTCGGTCATCTCCCTCATTATTTTATTAATTCTTTGTCTCAATAAACTGATTGGGCCACGTGACGCCCTCTGGTTGCACCACGTGACCCACTCCATTACGCGCCACGTGGTCCATTCCCTCTGTCGTCCGATGCTTCTTCTTCTATCCTGATCACCACCGTCCAATCTCGCTTGATCCATGCCATCCGATCAAAGCCTGGATTCCATCACAGCCATCCATCAACGCCTCACCCTCCTCCCTCCATGTGGCAAAATCTCTACCACTCGATCCGTCCCCACGCCTTCATCCGAACTGCCCCTCTCTGCTGGATCATCAACCATGCAATCACCATTCACAATCTCATCATCACCATCCGTTGCCGCCCGCCTGAGCATAAGACACTTGGCATCAGTCGACGCCTTTCGATCAGATCGACCCGATTTAAATCTAGCCGCTCGCTATCGCCCGTCTCTCAGCCGTTGGATATCATGATGCAATGACCCAGAGATCATCCCCTACCTCCAACCCTCCTCACACCCACGTGGGACCACATCACCCTTACCATTTTCTCTGCAACTCCCACCATCTTCTCCAAGATCAGAACACGCCACGGTGGAGCCCTAACCTCCTTCATCCTCACGCATCTCGTGAGATGGCACCTAACCGCCCCACTAGCTCCATATCTGCCACTCAATACATGTCGTCAACCACCTGGGATCAAAACCTTATCCTTCACATACCTCATCTCCAGCCACGATTAAGCTATCCATCTTTACGAGGGGCCTCGCCCAGCCCTCTCCTCCTCCCCGTAACAAGGGAGGTCCGATCGAGACGTGAAGATGACGAGCAGACGTCGGTGAGACCTGCCGCCTATCATGGCCGCATCGTGGAGCTCAGCATCCGCTCGAGATGCCCCACCCGGCTGAGGGGGTCCAGCGAAGACCCGGGGTTCACCTCGAACCCCAAGCCCAAGCCACCACTCCGCCATTGCCCAGGTAAGCTTCTCGATTCTTCCTCTGTATTTTCTTCTTGTTTCTTCGAATTAAGTAGGACTCTACACGCTCGTTCACTCTCCATTAACCCATGATTCAGCTTTGCCTCACTTTCCTCATATTCGCTCACCCCTCCGATTACCTCTTCCTTCCATCACGACCTAAAATAACCTTCGACCCTCTTCACCGCCAATCTCGCCGGAGAAGACATTAGGCCGCCGCCTTGTTTACACCCCAAACAGCCTTCACAACACCTCACTCCACTCATGAGTCAAACACGAGGCTTCGACTATTGGAATTCACAATGCAGGTCTAGAATTATTCAATGGTTGGAACCTCATCGGAGCAGAAGTTGCAAGTTCCTCCTCTGACGCTCCAGTGTCGACCATCGTCTCCAGACTGTACCGCAGCTCGATCGGACCTCCGACTTCATCGACAAATCCTTAGGAGGATCTAGGGAGATTCTTCATGGCCAAGCAAGGGAGGTGGAGCCCAGGAGGTGTCGTCGAAGATCCAATCGAGCGGTACTTGCCTTGCAGCAGAGGAGGAGGATCAGAGTTTACAGGCACCGTTGGATGCTCCTCCCCGGAGCTCATCCGACGACGCAAGAACAACCACGTGTTCAACAGTGCAGGGTACAGCTACCGTTGTATCCTCAAAGATCCAACGGTCCAAGGAAGTCCATGTGTCTTTGCTTGAGCCGATCCGAACCTCAGCACCAGACCACCAGGCTTGGGCACCTCGAGCCAGGGCTAAGCCTCGTATGAGCCCAAGCCTAACTCTGAGCCTGCATCGAGCCTTCGTCGCCCGCCGAGCCTAGCCGAAGCAATTCCGAGCCTCCCCCGAGCCTCACAATCATCTGAGCCTAGAATCACGTGCTCCTCATGTACGTCTTGCGTAAATTATCGGGAGGCGCTCGAAAGTTTCTACATTTGTAGACAGGTCCTAAGCTCACATGCATACTGCATGCGCTTGGGGTATTTTGCATTGATACCCTCGCGGGTTTTAATAATTGCAAAAATACCCCCGCACATGTGGGTTATTTACAAGGAAGGTCCCGAACCTTGTTCTATTTGTATTTTAGTCCCTCCCAGGGACTTGTTTGTTATTTATCGTTCATGTTTTCCTTACATTTATGCCCCTGGCTTCACTTATGCATATCTTGAGCATCCTAGCTCCGATTGAGTCGATTTCAGTGGCGTTTTGAAGCTCATTTCATTGTATTCTTGATGGACGCTTGTATTTCAGATTTGACACCATGAATTCCCATGTATCACAGCTCAGTGTCTTTATTTCAATGCTTTGCATGCCTTATTTTTACATAAATGAAAGTAGCTTCACGAACTTGATTTTAATTTGACTTGTGATTAAATGGCTCAAGTATTTTTATTAGGGCATATTTATGCATTTCTTCGCATCTCTTTGCATCATAAAAAGCGAATAAAAAATGCATATTTTCATGTTTACTTAATGCATCTTGTCTTGTCTTCATGCATTTCTTGACCTACTATTCATTAATTCAACTCTTAGTTAAAGTCATAAGAGTCTAAAATATCACGGAAGAGGTTCGTGTCCCTGAGTTCGACCTTGGACTTGCCAAGTAAAATATAAATATGACCATTTGATTTGATTGATTATATTAATTAAATGGTTCTTTGACGAATCCGACCCGACTAACTACAACGCATTAAAATGAAAAATTAAGAGGCCGAATTTGTGGTTCGTCAAATATTCATCACTATTTTCCTATATTATTCCTCTCAAATTTCATGCAAAATAAAGACTCTTGCGACCTCTATATAGACAGTCATTGTTTTAACAGTCGCAGAATTGTCGAAATCGACCATGTCTAGATGGAGACCGTAGGAGTCCCTATTTTGCAAAAATATTGAATGTCATAATAGAGGGACAAGTGATAAATATTCACAGAAGAAATTTTCAAAAAAATAAAAACATGGGAAAATGGGACGAGGGAATTAAATTATCCCCCTACGGGGCAACCCCATTTTACCACACACACACACACACACACACACACACACACACACATATATGGGAAAAATGGGGTTGCCCCCATGGGGTAGCTATTTTAGCTCCCCTGTCCCGTTTTCCCCATATTTTTTATTTTTTGAAAATTAAAACTGTAAAAATTCATCAGTATATCCTTATATTATGTCATTCAAGTTTCATGAGAAACAGAGACTCCTACAACCTCCATCGAGACATTCATTTTTAACAGTCGCAGGATTTTTAAATCAACCTTGTCAGGATGGAGGCCGTAGGAGTCTTTATTTCTCACGAAACTTGAACGACATAATATATATAGGGATATAATAAAGAATTACATGATTTTTTTTTCAAAAAAATAAAAACATGGGAAAAATGGGGCGAGTGAGCTAAGTTAGTTGCCCCTTAGGGGCAACCCCATTTTACCCTATATATACCCGAGGAAAGAGCCTAAGAATCTCTGTTTCTGACAAAATTGAAATAATATATTAGAGAGACATAGTTATGAAAATCCATGGTGCTATTTTCCAGAAAAATAAAAAATCGTCAAAAATATTCATGAAGTATGTGAGGTTACCTACTTCATGAAGTAGGCTCCCCTTCCTCTCTACACACACACACACACGCATACATACATACATACATACATACATACATACATACATACATACATACATACATACATACATACATACATACATACATACATACACACACAGATATATATATATATATATATATATATATATGGGGATAATGGAGTTGCCCCCAAGGGTATTAACTTGACTCCACCCGCTCCATTTTCCTCATATTTTTTTATTTTTTTGAAAATTATTTCTATGAAAATTTGTCACTATATCTTTATGTTATGTCATTCAAAATTCATGCAAAACAGAGACCCTTACGACCACCATCTAGACAACCATTTTTTAGCGATCGCATATTGAAAACGACCATGTCTGGATGGAGGTCGTAGGAGTCACTGTTTCACACGAAATTTGAATGACTTAATTAACCATATAATAATTAAAATCCATGGAAATAATTTTCAAAAAAAATAAAAATATGGATAAAATAGGATGAGAGAGCTAAGTTAGCTCCCCATAGGGGGCAGCCATATCCCCCCTCCCCCACAGACACACACACAAACATAAATACATACATATATACATACATACACACATACAAACAAACATACATACATACATAGATACAAACATACATACATACATACATACATACATACGTACGTACGTACGTACATACATACGTACAAACATACATATGTACATACGTACATACATACCTACATACATATAGGTAAAATGGGGCTGCCCATGGGGGGAGCTAACTTGGCTCTCCATATCCCTTTTCCCCATTTTTTTGGAAAAATGCTTTTGTGAATTTTCATTATTATATCCCTATATTATGTCATTCGAATTTCATATGAAATAGAGACTCCTATAGCTTCCGTCCAACTAGGGTTGATTTGAATAATTCTACGACTGTTAAAAAATGATTGTATAGATGGAGGTCGTAGGAGTCTCGGTTTCTCACAAAATATGAGTGACATAATATAGGGACATAGTGGTAAAATTCAATAGATTCATTTTTCAAAAAAATAAAAAATATGAGCAAAATAGGATGGAAGAATCCAAGTTAGCCCTCCTCAGGGGCAACCCCATTTCCCTTCTCTCTCTCTCTACATATATAGGGGAAAATGGGGTAGCTCATGTCCCATTTTCCTCTATTTTTTATTTTTTTTGGAAAATAAAAAATATATTTTCATCACTATATTCTCCTCATATGTCATTTAAATTTAGTCAGATTCAGAGACTCATATACCCTCCATCCAGAATAGGTCGATTACAACAATTCTAAGATCGTTAAAATTACATGTTTTAGATGGAAGGTATATGAGTCTCTGTTTTTGATGAAATTTGAATGGCATATTAGAGAGATACAGAGATGAAAACATATAATTTTATTTTCCAAAAAATAAAATTAAAAATTAGCGTAAAATGAGATGGAAGCAGCCCGTTAGCTACTCCTAGGGAACAACCCCATTTTTTCTATGTGTGTTTATCTGGCATCTCCGTTTTGGTATCTTGTGGAGTGCATTACTCTGTGTGATCAGGATTTTGATCATTGACAATTGATCTTCCCTACAAATAATATTTGAAGTAAAAGTGTTTTAAAATCATAAAAATTAGGTATCTGAAAAAATAAATTTTAGAAAATATTTCTATATCTTACATTGACTATAGTCATACTATATACGAATATTAGGATACTTCTAGTTTTGGATACTTATCATCCGTTCCCAAAAACAAAGAAAAGAGGGAGATGTTATTGGACAATTATCCTTTTGAGGTCCTATTCCAAATAGGAGTAGGAGAGAGAGAGAGAGGGACGTGGAAACTCATATAAATAAGATCCCATGCATGTCTTTGGAGATCATCCCAACTCAAGCATCTCTCCTTCTCTTCTTTCTTAGTTCTCTCTCCCCATGTAAGGAGAGAGCAACTCGTACAAGGCGCGAGGAGCAGTCCATGCAAGATGTGAAGAGCAGCCAACAGGAGGTGCAAGGTGTAGCCGTAGGGGGTCTATTCTCCCTCGATCATATGCGCACAGGAGGTGCGAGCTGCATCCACATGAGGAAGGACCACACACGAGGAGGGACATGTCATGAAGAGGAGAAGCAATGGTATCGTGTTTTTCAAGCATAAGGTGACAGTTTTCTGATTTTATTCTTGTAACTGAGCCTCGATTTTGTTGGGCAATATAATTGAGAAGGCATTGTACCCTCTCATTATTTCCGACCTAGTAGATTTGTTGTAGGTCATCGTGCCCCGTGGGTTCCCCCCTCACATCGAGGAGGGTTTTCTCACGTAAAATTTCTCATCTCTTTGTAGTTGATTGATTATTGTGCTATGATTATTTTACTTGGTTCATGTATGGGGAACGTTCTGTTGCTAGTCATCTTTTTCAGGATAGGTTAAGGAAACCCTACGATTTCCCAACAAGTGGTATCGAAGCTAGCGTTGTTGATATGGGGAAGGATGATGAAGGTACAATAATCAAGATGATGAGTATGAATTGATAAATTTGGAAAGCCAAGATGGAGGACATCTTGTTTGCAATGACCTCCATGATCTGAGGGAAGGAGAAACGATTAAACCTATGACATGTTTGCAGGTGACTAGACGAAGCTGAACAAGAAGCAATCGACACCATCCGAAAGTAGTAGGCTTATTGGTATACTACCATGTCGCAGAAGAGACAAACACGAAGAAACTATGGGAGAACACTAGCAGATCTCTATGAGCGAAAGACATCCACCAACAAGGCGTTCTTGATTCAGAAGTTGGTAAATCTAAAGTAGAAGTTAGGTTTTTGTCCCTCCTTGTATATAATACTGATTAAAATATTCATTTTATTCAATGTCTATTATTTTCACAAATTTATATTTTTAGAATTTTGTAAATAATGTATATAATATATGTACATGTTGAAATTACAAGAAAACCAAAAAGAATTTGTAAAATAAAATAAGTCTATAAAACTCATAGGCAAATAACTAAGCTACCTATATTAACATAAATAAAAGGGATTTTTATTCTTTTATTATTTATCCATTTATATTTTTATAACAATGTATATATATATATCTTATTAAAAATACAAATCCAAAATAAAAACGAATAAAATTCATTAAATAATAAAATGTATATAATATATAGGTAAAATACTTATAAGTATACTTACATGAGCATATACCTATTTATTTAAAAATATAAATAAACTCCTACAAATTAAATAAAAATACCTTTCTATTCATAAAAATAAATTATAAAATTATAAAATAATCCAATAAAATAATACAAGAAAATAAACAAATTAAAAATAAAATACACAAAAATACATGTAAAATACATACATATACACATTATTAAATTAAAAACATAATAAAACACTTCGAAAAATTCGATAAAAATCATAAAAAAATACTTCATGAAAAAATACACATTTTTTCTGTTTTAAGAAAATCCTAATAAAACCATTTACTGTGGTAAATAAATCAATATAGTTAAAAATTTCCTGTTTTGTCTTTTAGCGGCTGACGTGGACCAATGGGGCGCCGGCCTTCGTTGACCCCCTGGTCAACTGTCCCATCCAGCGCTGGCGTCGCTGAAATGTCTTTTCCCCGATTTTCATCCCATTTTTGCGGCCATCCCATCCATCGATCGAGCTCGCTTCCTTCACAAGAATTGTTCCCTGATTATACATGATGCCCGCCAATAACTTAGATCGATCAGATACTCATTGGATTAAGTAATAATCGCCGGCAATAAGGTTCCCCTGCCATTGTCTATAAATAAATAGCTCCGCCTCCTTCCTCGAATTTGGCCACTTTTTAATCCGATCTTAAGCTTAGATTCTAGTCATGGAACATTCCTCGTGACAGGGGGGTGTGCTGGTGCCTCGAATCGGCCGGAGAGAGGAGGATTTTGTCGCGGCAGAGCTCCGGCGTCCGCCCTGCTCCCTGGAGGCCCCCAGGTATAAGAGTTGTCTCTTTCTCTGCTTTTTAGTTAGTTTCTAATATTAGCTTTCCATTCCAGGTATAAGACTTCTTCACCGTAAACCCCACTGTTTCCGCCCGCCATTCGCATCCCATCTCGTTCCTCATCGCATTCTCCATCGAACGCACACCTCAGATCAACCCAGGACCTTCGGTCTTGGCGAATCGGGGCTCTACCTTCGCCGTTCACTGGATCCCCTCCGCCCACCTTCATTTTGCATCGCAGCTTTCAAAACCCCGGGTCGAGGAGATAACTCTCTCGCCCGCGGTTCTTCCTATGCAGGTACAACGAAGAATAGAGCCCAGCTGCTCGAATCGCACCAGGAAGAGGTTCCTGGAGGTCCCCTTCTTCTCCGACCTCGTCCGTGCGACTCGGACCTCCAGGAGCCATGAGATCACCATCAGTCGATGCGGGACGGCTTCAACTACGTGTAGACCACCTCAGACGTGCCGGGGAGCCCTGGAGGAGCCCGAGCTTCTCGATCGAAGCTCGCCAGGCGCGAGCTTCTCCTCTGTTCTTCCAGGGAGCTTCAGCACCGTCGGATCAAGAGGCGAGGCCCAGTTCAATCAGAGAGCCGTCCGATGAAGCCACGTGCCAACCGTCAGATCAGCCCGGATCGTCTAATCCAGGCCCTTCATCGTCGAATCGGTATCCACCGTCGGATGCTTGATGCGTGGATAAGTGGCCCACCCAGCGCCGTTGGATGTCCACACTTATTTGGGGTAAATTTCATATCTAGTCCCTCGCTTTTTGTATTTGTAGCTTAGTACCAAAAATAAAAAGTCAAGCTGTAAATAAAGTGTATAATTTGCAGACGGTCCCCCTATGTTTGTATATTTACCTTTTAGTTCCTCCGCGCCTCACGTGCAGCACCCACGTGAGGCGCGTGAAATTTGCATTTTATGTAAAAAAATAAAAAATAATAATAAATAAAAAAATATAAAATTCAAAAACCCACAAAAATAGATTTCACACTTGGATGACTCTGAGATACATGTAGGCTATTGCATTTTTGTATTGCTCTCTGTGGTTCGACCTCTACATGCTTGTCGCTGTACATTTTATGGTAGAGTAATAAAGATTAATTCACATTTATTTTTGAGCTTGATTGTTTTTATTCTTTGGTTGTGGGTTAATTGCTGTATAACTCGGGTTTTCTGCGAGCGGTCGCCTCGGCGACAACTGGTGTATATTATTCATGGTGACCCTCGTGGAAAATCCTCGTTATCAGATGGCGCCGTTGCCGGGGAGCAATGAGCATAGCCTAATTTATTTTGTCATTCTTGTGTACATTTTTGATTCATCATTGATTTTGTGAGCATCTATTCTTATTGTCATTAATCACCATGCTATATTGATTGATTCATTTATTATGATTATTTTATATTTGCTCTATTTTGATTGGTTGAGCTATACTAATGCAATCTTTTTGTGACTTTGATGCGAGGGCCCGCCACGCGAGGATGGCTTCTTAGGAGGCCAAGGCAGCCGCGCTTGGAGGAGGGTGGTCTTCACCTCATGACCACTTGGAGAGAGCATCAAGGAAGCAAGGAGAGGGGGATTAGATAGGCTTAGAACACTTAGGATGATTTCTGTAATTTTTGGCGAGAGAGAGACAATTTTGGCATGTAATAATTAACAGGACTCGACTCTTCACAATGAGGTCCAGTACCCGGGTGTCTGTTCACCAGGGGGCCTCATCGCTGTTTTCCGTGCTTTCTACCGCCTTCTTTTCTTTGTTTTCCGCTGTTTTGTGCTTTCCGCCTTTATTTTACTTTGTTTTATGTGCTTGGAGCCCCTAGATATAGGTTGCTTGACTCGGTAGCTAGGTCCAAACATTAATAAGAATGCATGTTCCTATAGTCTACTTCGTATGGATCTAGTCAAACTTAAACAGCTAGGTCATCTATCTCTTAACCCATGTGCTGTGAGCGAGCCCCATCAAGCGCTACTCCTGAACTCGAGTGTGTCGAGAAGAGGAGGGGTAAGCCAAGACCGGACCCTTTAGGTTAAAGATAAGTGACCAGCTTGTGGTTCTTCACGTTAATATCAGCTAATGTTTAGGGCAATTTTGTCGAATGCACACCACCATGTAGATAGGTTTAAAAATTCTGTTTTGCATACCACATGGAGAGAGATGGGATTCACTGTAAGTCTTCTAACTCAGCATGCATCATTCGGTTCAATGATGAGATTTCCATCATAGAACCACTTGCACGACTTTTCCGCTATCTCCCTCTGATTTTGAGCACCTAGGACTTAAATGAAAATCTACCAAAACGTTAGGCGCTGGTATGAAACAGATCCAAAAAAAGTGAAAACCCAAAAATTAAAACTAGGGGACTGCTAAATAAACTTTGACCTTAATTAAAATCCGTAATGGACTATCATTGTACCGGGTTCATAAAGCCCTCATTGTTTTCAGGTATCTTGGAGGGGGACCAAAACCCTACTCCCTTGAGCGAGTGCGACCCCCTAAGGATTAGAGCCAAAAACCCAGTCTGCAACTGCCTTGTGTATCGCCTGGATTTCCGAAGTAATGGTGCTTCTATCGTACGTAGGCGAGTAGGGCTTGATCACCAATGATGACTCTCTGTTGTGTAGAGCATCGATCCTGTCCGAAGTATCGAGCATAGGCCACGCCTTCACGGGGGTGTCTGTCTCATTGTCCTGCGTCTGAGTAGGTTCTTGTACGCTCACAGGTGATTCCGTTGCGAGCGAGGATCGAAGTAGCGGTTTTACCTATCGGCTTCCTCTCTCTATTTCTTTG
This sequence comes from Ottelia alismoides, assembly GCA_037367405.1. Taxonomy (NCBI): domain Eukaryota; kingdom Viridiplantae; phylum Streptophyta; class Magnoliopsida; order Alismatales; family Hydrocharitaceae; genus Ottelia; species Ottelia alismoides. Next base: position 435,975 of record JAZKJV010011752.1, read on the forward strand.
GCTGAGTAGGGATCCAGGAAGGGTTACAAGGACTCCAAAAAGTACAGACTACAGGTTACACAGGAGGAGGACAAGTACGGGATACCCTTCCGGCAGTACTCTCTCTCCTATAGGGTAGCGTACTAAGGACTTGTTATAAGATATGCCTGAAACAACAACTCTAAAATTGAAAAGATAATAAGTAGCCGAACCTTTACGGCTTCACATGGCGTGAGTTGGTGAACCCGATTTTGTATTGTGTTTGTATGGATCTAGATTAAGGTTCAAAGATCAAGTCCCGCGCCTTTGCGCAAATTTTGTTGTGTCACTCCTCTTTGACCCCCGCTCAGTTTGAGCCTTTCTACTGTTTTGCACTCCTTTTTATTACTCGTTGACCATCGTATCTTTCATCCAACATCCTATCTTCTCTTGTACTTCGCGAAGTTGATCCATGGATGGTTTCCGTCGGGACCATGCCGACACCCACATCGATTCCATGGACTCAACTCCGCCAATAACTTCGAGGCGATTCCCAAGAACCCGATCCGGACTTTGCGGATCGATCTCTAGACTCCTCGTTTTCTACCTTTCTCTTGGCCACCTAATAAACTGGGATCACCTTTGTCCCACTTTCGTCGTTGTGAATGGAAGTCGATTACAGTCTACATCCTTTTCCATTCACAACATGCTGGGGTTGACCTGAATTCCAGCTTCATCTCAGTAGCCGAACATTAATTGCAAGCAGTCTGATCTGGACTATCTCCTTATGCAGATAGAAGACAGTGCGAGCCCTGGAGACTACTCCGGAGTTCATCTCTTCCGACTCAGACCCTGACATGGCTCCAGGAGGAAAGGGCAAGGGTCAGCAGCCACCCCAATCAGAGGGACAGGTGCCAGATCAGAATCAAGTCAATGCACAGTTACTGGCATCTATCCAGGCCATCCAGCAGCAGCTGACCGAGCAGGCCCTCACACAGACATCCTTCCAGGATATGTTGAATGATATGATGAACAGAGACGATGAAGGAGGAGGCAGAGAAGGCAGGGGAGGAGGAGGTGGAGGTGGTGGTGCAGATGATGATGATCTAGAATTTCCACCACCACCAAAGCCAACACTTAAAGAAACATACAATCCGGGAGACAGCCAGATGACTGAGTGGATTATCATTCCACCGGTATACGCTCACTTTGAACTGAAGCCCCAATTCATTGCTCTTCTTCCTGCATTCCATGGAAACACCAGCGAGGAGCCGTACATTCACCTGCAACAATTCTCCCGCATTTGCCGTACTACTCACTATCCCAATGTCTCTTTGGACATTGTCAAGATGATGGCTTTCCCTTTCAGCCTATAGGACAAGGCCCTCTATTGGATCAATCATCTGGGGAAGGTTGTGACGACCTGGGAGGAGCTGAAGTCCGCCTTTTTGCATAAATATTACCCTCTAGGTCGACTCAACCAGATGCGAGCCCGTATCAGCAATTTCTCCCAAGGACCCCATGAGTCGATACATGAAGCATGGGAGAGATTCACTGACCTGCAGGAGAAATGTCCCCATCATGATATTCCGAAGACCAGCTTGGTCCAGCATTTCTTTGGGGGACTGAACATTGAAAGCCAAAGGCTCGTAGACGCAGCATGTGGGGGCTCACACTTCAATAAGGATGAAGACGTAGTCTGGCAGATATTTGAAGAAATGGCCGAGGGAGAGGCCGCCCTCTCTTCATCCAAGGCATATCAGAATCAGCCCCAGATCCTTCAAAAACAAGTGCACATGGCAGCGTCCAAGGAAATAGAGAGAGATGAGAGCTCCAACCTCAACATCATCGGGGGCCTTCTCTCTAAAGTTGACATCATCGAGAAACGATCACAGGATCTTGAAAAACTCGTTGTGATCGAGAAGAGGACTCAGAGTTTGGACAAGATGGATCACATCACCAAGCAGTTGGAATTGCTGGTAGGTACTATCAATTCTGTTCAGTCGGCGGCACCACTCGAGGCTCCAGCTGAGAGGAAAGACAAGCAACCATCGCTACATCAGCCTCAGCCGAGCCAGCAACCACCGGCAGTCCAGCACGTGTACTACGTGCAGGCACCCGATCAGAGCCAGCCGCAGCAGCAGATGGTTGTGTATCAACCAGAGTTTATCTCAGGATCTGATTTAGTATTCCCACCACCACCCCTGGTCCAAGAAGTTAATGGGGTTTGGACTCATGAAGCACAGCCGACCCGTCCTTCGGGACAACCACAGGGTCAGTCATTTGCCAACTGACAGTACCACCAACCTCAGGGTGGTCGTTTTGGGCAACCCTCTCAGCCCCATCAACAGTATCATCAGCCTTCTCAGTATGCCAACCAGTGGAGGCAGAATTTTCCACAACAGCAGCAGCCGCAGTACCGTCATCCACAGCTGTTTCACCAGTACGCAGCTGCCCCGCCTCAGCAGTACCAGCAGTATCCTCCTCCTTCTTATCAGCAACTTCAGCTTCCTGCCCCACCGCAGCACCACCAACAACAACCTCAGCACCAGCAGATGCAACAACAGCGTGGTCTGCACGCTGACACCACCGAGGCACCTCCAGTGAATCCCACCATGGATTGTCTAGCCCAGCTTGTCAAAGGGCTAGCGGAGATGACCAAGCAGCTTGATGACCTGACCGCCACACGAACTACCATTCCTGCTCAGGTCGAAGCCAACCCCAATAATTTCAAGAAAAAAGAGCAGGTAGAAAGTAATGTCTTGTCCGTGTCAGAAAATGATATTACTGTTTATTCTAATGCCGTTACTCTCAGGAGCGGTAGGGCCTTGCCTCCGCCTGCTACAAAGATTGGGGTGAATAAAGAAATAGGTGGATTGTCATCTTCCGCATCAGTCGTGCCAGCTCCAGGGGCGGGTGAGGAGGAAGAAGAAGGAGAAGCCAGTCCAGTCGTCGTGCCATGTCGTCACCAACCTCAGCAGAAAAAACAAAAAAATCAGCAAAAACAAAAACAACGAAAAGAAGCTTGTAGCAGAAGTGAAGCCGCGCCAGCATTGGAGGAGCCGCCAGCAGCAGCCGATCCCTCGCCAGCCGATGGAACAGATGCTACTCTTTTTGATCGCCCAACAACACCAGCATGCCCAGATCCAGCTCGTACTCCTTTTTGTAGTTCGGATGTACAACATTCCGTGGGCGATGATTTTGATGTAAATAAGAACTCTCATTTTTCTGCCAGTGGTGTAAATATTCCTTTTCCTTGTGCAATACAAAAATCCAAAAAAATTGCAAAACGAAAAAAGGCATTGTCTGATCCAGGAGTTGTGGATATTTTGGATAAATTGACTGTTGAGATTCCCTTGTTGAAGGCCGTGGAATACATGTCAGCCGTAAAGAAAGGACTGAAAGAGGCATGTACCAACAGGCGTCGCCCAACGCAAGAAAACAGACGCCAGCAAGTAGAGAGGCATGTCCTCACCTTGGCCACGGTAGCAGCTATCAGCAATCTCCCCCAGAAGAAACATGATACAGGAGCACCTCTGATCAGTTGTGAGATCTTTGACGAGGTCTTCGAGCGCACTCTCTTGGATAGTGGATCTTCCATCAACCTTCTGCCCTCGTCCATAATGCAAGAATTCGAGCTGGGACCGCTCAAGCAGATACGCATGATCCTTCAGTTCGCTGACCGATCCGTCAAGCGGCCCCGAGGTCTTTTGGAAGACGTCATAGTTAAGGTGCAGGAAATGGAATTCCCAGCTGACTTTGTAGTCCTTGATATGGACTCGCCTGCACCCCTGCTCCAGACCCCTATCATCCTTGGCAGACCATTCCTTCGCACTTCAGGTGCCGTGGTTGATTACGGGTCTGGGAAGATCACTTTCAGCTCGAACACCCAGCAGATCACGATGAGCATGAACAGAGAGCCGAATGCCGCAACTGATGAGAGCCAGGCAGTATCAGAAGCAGACTGTGATTTTATTGCAGAGATCAGAGACTCAGCATTGTCATTGGATGATTCATGGACCCGAGAAATCCTCGCTCTTGAGGAGGACTTGGAAAGCGCAGTCAGCATATGCTCCGATGATTCCTGGGAGACAAATTCTCAGATGCAGGCGCATCTTCTTGAGCATTCACTCTAGACCGAACATGATCAGCTTAGCGCAAAACCGTTCGATGCATCACCGGGATCTCAACAGGATTATGAGGATGGTAAATCTCTCAAAGAAATACATTCCACCACCAGCATGATATCTGAAGTGACAGATAAAGTGAACATGTCAAAACCAGAACTCAAGCCACTTCCGGCAGGCCTAAAGTATGCTTTCCTTGCGGGCGAAGAACAAATGTATCCGGTCATCATCAGCAGCAGGCTGAATTCGGATCAGGAATCTCGGCTTCTCGAGGTTCTAGAAAAGAACCGCAAGGCACTTGGTTGGAACGTATCAGACCTCCGAGGGATAAATCCAACCTTGTACTCACACCACATCTATTTGGAAGAAGATGCCAAGCCGTCCCGCGAATTTCAAAGAAGGCTGAACCCTAACCTTCGGGACATAGTCATGAAAGAAATCACGAAATGGTGTGATGCATGCTTCATTTATCCCATCTCCGACTCAAAATGGGTAAGCCCATTGCATGTAGTTCCGAAGAAATCCGGGCTTACCGTGGTGACAAATGATAAAGGAGAGGAAATTTCTACTCGGGTACCAACCTCCTGGCGGGTATATGTTGACTGCCGCTGTCTTAATGCAGCAACCAAGAAGGACCACTTTCCCTTGCCGTTCATTGATCAAGTTTTGGAGAGACTGGCAGGAAAGGAGTTCTTTTGCTTTCTGGATGGGTACTCCGGGTACAACCAAGTGGCGATCGCCCCTGAAGACCAAGAGAAGACTACCTTCACTTGCCCGTTCGGCACCTACGCCTTCAAGAGAATGCCCTTTGGTTTGTGCAATGCACCTGCAACCTTCCAAAGATGCATGTTAGCAGTTTTCGCCGAGATGGTCGGAAGCTTTCTCGAGGTGTTCATGGACGACTTCTCTGTCTATGGTGATAGTTTCGATTATTGTCTTGAGCACCTGGACAGAGTGCTTCAGAAGTGCCGAGAAGTCAATTTAGTGCTCTCATGGGAAAAGAGCCATTTTATGGTCACGGAAGGTATTGTGCTGGGCCACGTCGTTTCCAAACGTGGCATGGAAGTCGACCCTACGAAAGTGGATGTCATTTCAAATCTTCAGCCACCTCAGACCGTGAAGAATGTGAGGTCATTCCTGGGGCATGTGGGATTCTACAGGCGATTCATCAAGGATTTCAGCCGCATTGCCCGACCTCTGACAGAACTCTTGTGCAAGGAGACTGAGTTCACTGTTGATCAGTCGGTTCTCCTTGCTTTCAATCAGCTGAAGGAGCTTATCACTCAGGCTCCAATCTTACAGCCGCCCGACTGGACTCTTCCTTTTGAGATAATGACCGATGCATCAGATTTTGCAGTCGGAGCTGTCCTTGGGCAGAGAAAAGACAGAGCGCCCTACGCCATTCACTATGCCAGCAGAATATTAGACGAAGCACAGAGAAATTATACAGTGACAGAGAAAGAACTGCTGGCTGTGGTTTTCGCCTTAGAGATTTTCAGATCCTATTTGTTGGGATCAAAAGTCACCATCTTTACAGACCACTCTGCTATCCGGTACTTACAACAGAAGAAGGATGCCAAGCCAAGACTGATTCGTTGGATCCTTCTCCTCCAGGAAATTGATTTGGAAATAAAGGATAAGCCTGAAGTTCAGAATGTGGTAGCAGATCATCTCTCCAGAATAGAGCAACATGAACCTCCTCTGAGCAATGCACCTATCACAGAAACCTTCCCTGACGAAGCCATCTTAGCTGTGGATTCTCTTCCTTGGTATGTTGATATAGTCAATCACCTCGCCTCTGGGGTAATACCTTCGGATTGGACGAAGAACCAAAAGAACAAATTCATGTAGACCATCCGCTTCTACCAATGGGAAGATCCTATTTTATTCAGAGAAGGAGCAGATTGTATTTGGCGCAGGTGCATCCCTCAGACGGAGCAATCAAGTGTCCTCGAGCATTGTCACTCGCTCGAATCTGGTGGACACCACTCTGGAGATCGGACGGCAACCAAAGTACTTCAGCGTGGCTTCTGGTGGCCCACTTTATTCAAGGATGCAGCTGAATTTGTTAAACAATGCACTGACTATCAGAGAATGAACGGTACACTCACTGCCAAAGATTCAATGCCCCTGAAAATTATTCAGATAGCAGATGTTTTTTATGCATGGGGCATTGACTTCATGGGACATTTCCCTAACAGTCAAGGATTTGAGCACATCCTTCTCGCCGTCGATTACGTGAGTCGTTGGGTTGAAGCTATCCCCGCTCGAGCCGCCGACAGCCGAACAGTGTGCCAGTTCCTGAAGAAGAACATCATCTCGTGGTTCGGGATACCGAAGATTCTCATATCAGACGGGGGTAGCCACTTCATTAACAAAGAGGTCAAGAAGTTAATGAAGGAGTACGACATCGACCATCGTGCCGCATCTCCTTATCATCCTCAGACCAATGGCATGGAGGAGTTATCAAACAGAGAAATCAAGACTATCCTGCAGAAACTTGTTAGGCCAAACAGAAAGGACTGGTCTCAACTCTTGGACTCGGTCCTATGGGCTTACCGAACCGCCTACAAGTCTCCCTTGGGCATGTCGCCCTATCGTCTTGTATATGGAAAACCGTGCCATCTGCTTGTGGAATTAATTCACAAGTCTTTGTGGGCTATCAACAGTTGTAATTTGGACTTACGGAAAAGTGGTCAGAAGAGAAAAGATGATCTGAACAGGCTCTTGGAATTCCGAGATTATGCATACGATAACACCTTGATGTACAAGGAGAAGGTGAAACGCAGGCACGACCGGCACATCAGACGAAAGACCTTTGACGTTGGACAGAAAGTGTGGTTATTTGATGCAAAGTTGCGGATATTCACAGGCAAATTAAAGAGTAAGTGGATAGGGCCATTTCGAGTTTGTGAAGTGCGTGACAATGGAAGCATTGCCATATCAGAATTATCCCCTGACGCACAACCCTTCGTCGTCAACGGCCAACTCCTGAAGCCTTACTTAGAACCATATGCATTTTTGGCCGTTGTTGACTCAATCCAGCTTGTACAACATGATGACACTTCCACAACTGCTGCAGCATCAACAGATTCAAGTGATGTACTCCAACCACTGTTTATTTGATTTTCTTCTCCTTTTCCTTTTCTATCTTCTCTGTGCATGAAATCGGTGCCACCCTTGTAGACAGTTTTCTATACTTAGGATGTACTTTGTCCTAAGTATAGGGGGGATGTGCACCCCGAGTCTTCAGTTCATTCTGATCCTCTCCATTGTCTCCTCTTCTTGTCTATACTTAGGAGTATCTTACCCTAAGTATAGGGGGGGACAATCTGAGTACGATCTGTGTATTCTCACCCTTGACCCTCCCTGATTTTTGTACAGCCTGCTATACTTAGGATTATTTGATCCTAAGTATAGGGGGGACGGCCAACAATCATTCATTCATTCCATTCATATTTATTCTTTAGATCTGTCTATACTCAGTACGAGTTATGTCTTTGCTTTTCCTTTCGATCTATGAGGACATAGCTCAAGCTAAGTATAGGGGGGTCGTATATACCATGTATATACTATAAGCCATAACTCATACTGAAAAATAAAACACCAATTCAATCTAAATAGCAATAAGTATCTTTATAATAATAAAAGATGATTGTGAGCTCCTCAGGCTCTTTGTACTTATACTAATTATTAAGTCAGAAAAATGTTTTGTGAAAGAAAGTTTTTTGTGAAAAAACCTTGTGAAAACTGTTTGAAAATAGTGTGTACAAGTACTCAATCTTTGAAAAATCATCTTTGCATGTAAAATTTATTTCCTTTGCGTGAAAGCAAAATGTTTGAAAATCAGTGTGCAAATGATTGTAAAAATTTGATTGTCAAAGTTGTTTTGAAAAACCTATATATGCTGTGTAAAACCTTGGTAAAATCATTTTCAAAGACGTGTACATATTTGCAAAATTATTTTGGACTAGAGTTCTCAAAATTCTTTTGAAAAGGATTCTAGAGTTAGAACTGAGGAGTCTGCACAAAAATCTCTTATACAAAAATATGCATAATCCCAAATAAAGCTTATAAGAGCCAAAACCTTATTATACATCAAACACAGTTTTCTTCTTTTGTATATTCTGATTAATAAATCAGGTAAGATACCTGTAAAGTATGATTTGAAAATTAGTGTGACCAGTTTTGAAAAGTTTGATGTGGAATGATTTCAACCTGTGTGAAACTGTTTGGATTGCAAAATTCTTCTTTGTGTGAAAGAAATGATTGGAAAAACCTATGTGCAAATGTTTTGAAAAATGTTTGTCAAAATTTTTGAGAAAAATAAATATATAGTGTGAAAGATCCTTGCAAAATATTTTTCAAATGTGTGTAAATGATTGCAAAAATTATTGTGTACCGTAGTTTGCGAAAATTATTTTCAAACTAGATCTGAAGAATAAGAGCACCATTGCAAATACTTGTAAATCATAAATAAGACACACACAATTCTTTCTATACAATGCTAAATAAACTACTCCATTCAAACCTGTAAAGTCTTTATAAACTCATACAGTTTGTAAATAAAGCGGTACGCCCGTGTAAATAATTGTATGCACCTTTTTGTATATGTCAAGTTTTTATTTGCAAAAATTTCTGTGTAAAAATATTCTTTGATTCTTTTTAAATCCTCTGTGAAAATTTGCATCATTCATTGTGCATAGCATAGGCATACCATTCATATTCTTTTTGAGTGAGCTTGATGATTGAATCAGTCTAATAAAGTCTCAAATTGGAGCTCGGTTGGACCTTACTGCACCTAACTGCACGGGAACCTTATGGGAACTAGGTTTCAGGTACTTCAGGTCTATTCAGACTTAATTCTTTGAGAAATCAGGGCTAGGTTCAAGTCACCTCAGTAGACTAACTAGAACTTTTCGAAACACACGCATGACTCTTGTCGGCCGTAACCTAACTTGGACACTTGCACCTTTCACTTGGCTCAACTCGGTTGGAGTGGTGAGGGGGTTGGATTTGCCAGTCTGAGACGCACACGGGTGGAAACATTCGTCCTCGTCTAGGGAGGGAAGTGCACCCCAACCTGGTCCAGTTTCAATGAAGTCGAATGACAAGAGAGTGTGGGTTGCAATAAAGCTTCAAAAGAGGGATAGTCTACTGGCTCAAAGGAAAATTTCTTGTATATATGCTGCACCATGTAGATATGTTGTACAGAAGCACTTAAAAAATGCAAAAAGAACTCCAAAAAAGTGGTGGGTCGGATTGAAAATTTAATAACCCCACCGGAGTGTATATAGTTCAATAAAGCAAAAGCTTATGGTATCCATGTTACATCTCATGAAGCTTGCAGCGGGAGACTTAGCTACACTGGTTGAGCTCCCAAAATTCTATACCTCTTATTCCCCCCTCTTCTTGAGTCGGTTTCCACTTGAACTTAGAAGGGAATACCCCGCTCCTCGACGGTAGAGGGCTGGATTGGGGAATCATTGGGTTGTCATTCTGGAGAAGCTAGTCTCTTTGTCATTTCAGTTGAGGAGAGCCACTATCACTTACACTGTACAAGTCAGCTTCATAGTCATAAGGGTTTGCGTATGATGTAGGTTGGTTCTGACATGGCTGTTGAGGTGATTTGAACCAAGTTCTGAGACTCTTGAAGGCTGTTGTGTTTTAGAGCTGGTTCCCGACTAGGTTCCGCACACATCTACACTCAAGGTCTAGCCGGAGCTCCAAATTCTGATTTTGTAAAGACATGCATTGCACTGAAAGCACCCTTATTCACTCTATCCTTCTTTAATTTTCCTTTTTCTTTTATTCATTCTTTTTTTGTACTTATTGCATAAGTGTTTGCTAGGGACTAGCAAAGGCAAGTATAGGGGGGTGATGAATCTCCATTTCATCACCTTTATTCTATCATTTTGGCCTTAAAAACCCCAGCAAATGCATGTAAATAGCATTAATTTGTACATATTAGCATTCATTATTGTATTAAATGTACATAGAATAAAGTTTTTAATGCCAAAATTATAGAATAAAGGGAAGAAAAGAAAAAGGAATAAAATATTGCAAATATTTTATGACCCGAACCCCGAGACCAAGGCCAGCATGGAATTGGTCGACAAGGAATAAAGTAGGGGGAGATAAGGGCCAATTATACAATAAATATCTCATTTATTTATTCATTCATTTATGTATTTTTGACACCTATTTTGTATAGAATTATTTATTCATCAAATAAAGAAACTTTGTCCATGAAAGTTGTAGATAATAATGTAAATAAAAATACAAAATTGAGTTTGTGTAAAAAGGATACACAGTGTACATTTTATACCCAGAATAAAAAGCCAAAATCTCAACTTCACAGACCCATATCTTGCAAATAAAAACTCCAAATCACCCAAACTCACCTTTAATTGTATATAGCTTTCCATGAAATATTTAATAAAATTGGTGTCATAATTTTTGGAGTTCATCTGTAGAAGTTAGGTTTTTGGCCCTCCTTGTTTATAATACTGATTAAAATATTCATTTTATTCAATGTCTATTATTTTCACAAATTTATATTTTTAGAATTTTTTAAATAATGTATATAATACATGTACATGCTGAAATTACAAGAAAACCAAAAAGAATTTGTAAAATAAAAGAAGTCTTTTATTAACATATGCAAAAATAAAAGGGATTTTTATTCTTTATCCATTTATATTTTTATAACAATGTATATATTATATATATCTTATTAAAAATACAAATCCAAAATAAAAACGAATAAAATTCATTAAATAAATAAAATGTATATAATGTATAGGTAAAATACCTATAAGTATACTTACATGAGCATATACCTATTTATTTAAAAATATAAATAAACTCCTACAAATTAAATAAAAATACCTTTCTATTCACAAAAATAAATTATAAAATTATAAAATAAGACAATAAAATAATACAAGAAAATAAACAAATTAAAAATAAAATACACAAAAATACATGTAAATACATACATATACACATTATTAAATTAAAACCATAATAAAACACTTCGAAAAATTTGATAAAAAACATAAATAAATACTACATGAAAAAATACACATTTTTCCTGTTTTAAGAAAATCCTAATAAAACCATTTACTGTGGTAAATAAATCAATATAGGCTAAAATTTCCTGTTTTGTCTTTTAGCAGCTGACGTGGACCAATGGGGCGCCGGCCTTCGTTGACCCCCTGGTCAACTGTCCCATCCCAGCGCTGGCGTCGCTGAAATGTCTTTTCCCCGATTCATCCCATTTTTGTGGCCATCCCATCCATCGATCGAGCTCGCTTCCTTCACAAGAATTGTTCCCTGATTATCCATGATGCCCGCCAATAACTTAGATCGATCAGATACTCATTGGATTAAGTAATAATCGCCGGTCAATAAGGCTCCCTACCATTGTCTATAAATAAATAGCTCCACCTCCTTCCTCGAATTTGGCCACTTTTAATCCGATCTTAAGCTTAGATTCTAGTCCTGGAACATTCCTCGTGACAGGGGGGTGTGCTGGTGCCTCGAATCGGCCGGAGAGAGGAGGATTTTGTCGCGACGGAGCTCCGGCGTCCGCCCTGCTCCCTGGAGGCCCCCAGGTATAAGAGTTGTCTCTTTCTTTGCTTTTTAGTTAGTTTCTAATGTTAGCTTTCCATTCCAGTCATTAGATTAGGTTTTAGTTAATCCCCTTAGCTTAAAAATCAAAACTCGAAGTTCGCCGGAGCTCCGCTCCGGCGACTTCTTCACCGTAAACCCCACTGTTTCCGCCCGCCATTCGCATCCCATCTCGTTCCTCGTCGCATTCTCCATCGAACGCACACCTCAGATCAACCCAGGACCTTCGGTCTTGGCGAATCGGGGCTCTACCTCTGCCGTTCGCCGGATCCCCTCCGCCCACCTTCATTTTGCGTCGCAGCTTCAAAACCCCGGGTCGAGGAGATAGCTCTCTCGCCCGCGGTTCTTCCTTTGCAGGTACAACGAAGAATAGAGCCCATCCGGGCTCGAATCGCACCAGGAAGAGGTTCCTGGAGGTCCCCTTCTTCTCCGACCTCGTCCGTGCGACTCGGACCTCCAGGAGCCATGAGATCACCATCAGTCGATGCGGGACGCCTTCAGCTACGTGTAGACCACCTCAGACGCGTCGGGGAGCCCTGGAGGAGCCCGAGCTTCTCGATCGAAGCTCGCCAGGCGCGAGCTTCTCCTCTGTTCTTCCAGGGAGCTTCAGCACCGTCGGATCAGGAGGCGACGCCCAGTTCAATCAGGAGCCGTCCGATGAAGCCACGTGCCAACCGTCAGATCAGCCCGGATCGTCTAATCCAGGCCCTTCATCGTCGAATCGGTATCCACCGTCGGATGCTTGACGCGTGGATAAGTGGCGCACCCAGCGCCGTTGGATGTCACGCCTTATTTGGGGTAAATTTCATATCTATCCCCTCGCTTTTTGTATTTGTAGCTTAATACCAAAAATAAAAAGTCAAGCTGTAAATAAAGTGTATAATTTGCATACGGATCCCCTATGTTTATATATTTACCTTTTAGTCCCTCCGCGCCTCACGTGCAGCACCCACGTGAGGCGCGTGAAATTTGCATTTTATCCCCGCCGGGTTTCTGTAATTACTAAATGGTCCTGAAAATAAAAGTTAACGTGTATTTTTATTGTGATTTTTGCAAGTATGCCCCTGTGAACCATTGTATTTGCAAAAATACCCCTACCAGGCCAATTATTTTTGAATGCTTTGTCTATTTATTTTGTGCTCCATATTAACTTGAAAAATCTTGTAAAAATAGACTTAAGCTCCTGTTTGGTTGTGCTTAAACGCTATATTTTTAGTTTTTCATTTTGTTGTATTTTTGCGTTTATTAAAAATCAAAAACATGTTTTTTTATTCACTGTCTAACTTATAAAATCCTAAAAAAATATGTAAATGCCTCGAAAATTCCAAAAAAATTCCCTATGGTGCATTTTGACCTATTTTAGTGTCAGTCCAAAAATCCCTAAAAATATCAAAAGGAAAACCTTAAAAATCCAAAAATACCCAAAAACTTCAAAAAAATATAAAAACTCAAAGAAAATCAGAAAAATATGAAGTCAGCCCCTATTTCTGCTATATTGTATTATCTTTATTAGAAAAATAGTGTGGAAAATTTTGAGGCTGATTGCTATTTTTAATGTCTATTTTTATCACAGCCAGACCCTAATCCACTGTTTGCTCCTATTTTACTATTAAAAATACTAAAAATGTTTTCAAAAATGCCCAAAATTCACAAAAATAGTAAAAAATCATGAAAATCCTAAAAAGACTTTATCCCTGAATTTTTGACTATTTTTGAGTATTTTTGTAAATATTATAGTATCCCCTTATATATATACATGTACTCCCTAAAACAAAAAAAGAATATATATATATATCATTACTTATATGTATTTATATATATATATATATTTATATTTATTAATACTAAAAAAATAAAAAATAATAATAAATAAAAAAAAGATAAAATTCAAAAACCCACAAAAATAGATTTCACACTTGGATGACTCTGAGATACATGTAGGCTATTGCATTGTATTGCTCTATGTGGTTCGACCTCTACATGCTTGTCGCTGTACATTTTATGGTAGAGTAATAAAGATTAATTCACATTTCTTTTTGAGCTTGATTGTTTTATTCTTTGGTTGTGGGTTAATTGCTGTATAACTCGGGTTTTCTGCGAGCGGTCGCCTCGGCGACAACTGGTGTATATTATTCATGGTGACCCTCGTGGAAAATCCTCGTTATCAGCCTCATATCTGGTTCTCGACTAGATAGGGAGGGCTACCATCTGAAGTTTGAAAACAACAGATGCAAGATCAACAAGGGCTCTCTTATCATGGCAGAGGCAAGTTGTGCTTCACGCTCTACAAGAGTCGGGTGAAGGTCATGGATGACAATCCACGTGCTAGTGAGACTGACATGTCAGATCTTTAGCATTGTTGACTCGGACATATGGGCCAAAAGAGCATACAACTTTTGAGCAAGGAGTTGATACCATGTCACATTGACATACTACTGTCACCTTGTGATTCATATGAGATTGGAAAGAACAAGAGTGGATCTTTCAAGACCATATCAAAGTTGAAGGAAGACTTTCTACAATTGATTCATTCTGATGTGTGTGGTCTCATGGACACGTCTTTGGAAGGAAATAAGTATTTTCTGACTTTCATTGATGATGCATCAAGGAAGGTGTGGGTTTATATGTTGAAGATGAATGATCAAGTCTTTGATTGCTTCACGAAATTTCATGCCATGGTGGAGCATGAGACAGACAAAGTATTGAAGTGTCTACGCACGGACAATAGAAAGGAGCACACCTCTCACGGCTTCCAGATCTACTGAGCAGAGCACAGGATCAAGCATGAAAGGACAGAGCCCGGCATACCCCAACATAATGGTGTCACTGAACGGTTGAATAGGACCATTGTGAAAAGAATTCATTGCACGTTGAAGATAGCGAAGCTGTCCTAGACCTTTTGGGTAGAGGCGGTTCAGAATGCCTACTACTTGATTAATCGATCTCCATATGTTCCCTTGAATTTTCAGGTTCTTGAGCGCATTTGGTGTGGAAAGGATCCCTCATATGCTCATATGAAGGTATTATACCAAAGGAATAGAGGAAGAAGCTTGATGACAATGCAGTGCCATGTTTTTTGTTGGATATGGAGATTAGAAGTTTGGATGCCAACTTTGGGATCCAAGGAAGAAGACCATCACCAAGAATAGAAATGTGATTTTCTATGAGAACCATATTTTGGCTGAGGACGACACTGGTGATGTTGACTCAGATGGGATCGCTATGGATGATGATAATGATGAGGACTCAGATCCTTCTCTAGGACCAGGTACATAAGGAGACGATGCACGACCAGAACAACATGAGCCAGATGCAGATCCCGTTGCTGCAGGTCTAGGGGATCCTGGGTAGGGGGAGCAACCTCATCAAGGAGCAAATGTAGAAGAGCCTTAGGTCAGGAGATCTGGAGGGTACATCAGCCGTCATCTCACTATCCTACTTTCCAGTACGTGATGATGATTGATCATGATGAACCATGCACTTTTGAGGAGGAACAAGAGCATAAAGAGAAAGACCATTGGCATATTTTAATGAATGAATAGATGCAGTCTTTGAAGAAAATATTATTGAGCTTCATGTAGGAAAGAGAGCGTTGAAGAACAAGCGAGTCTACAGCTTGAGTCAGATGATGGTGTCAAGCAATTGAAGTACAAGGCCATATTGATTGTGAAGGGATTCAACCAGAAAGAGGGCTGTACTATGATGAGATCTTCTCACCAATTGTGAAGATGAATTCTGTAAGAGTGGTGCTAGGTCTTGCTGCAAGCCTAGACCTTGAGCTAGAGCAGATGGACGTGAAGACGGCTTTTCTTCACGCTGATCTGAAGTAAGATATCTATATGGAGTAGCCACAAGGACAACAAGTGAAGGGGAAAGAGCATATGGTTTGTAGGCTGAGGAGCAGTCTCCATGGCTTGAAGAAAACCCTAGACAGTGGTACTTTGAAATTTGATGCTCTCATGACAAAGCAAAACTTCAAGAGGACTTCAACGGATCCATGTGTGTACGTTCAACATTTTCCCAATGGCAGGTTCACTATCCTGTTGATCTATGTGGATGACATGTTGATAGTTGGTCGTGATCTCAGGTTGATTGCAAACTCAAAAGGGAACTCTCCAAGGAATTTGAGATGAAGGATTTGGGCAAGGCAAGCAAAATACTTGGGATGCAGATCACTCGTGATAGGAAGAAATACATTTGCGGTTGTCACAAGAGAAGTATGTTGAATGCATTATGGAGTGGTTCAACATGAAGAATGTGAAGCCTGTCAACACGCCCCTTACCACTCATTTCAAGTTGACGAAAGAGACATTTTGTCTACTTTTGAGGAGAAAGAAAAGATGACCAAGATTCCTTACCAGTCCGCAGTTGGCAGCCTTATGTAGGCCATGGTTGGCACCAGACCTGACATTGATCATGCCATGAGCGTAGTGAGAAGATTCATATCAAATCCATGGAAGAATCATTAGGAACTTGTGAAGTGGATTCTTAGATACTTGAGAGGGACCTTAAATATGTGTATAATTTTTGGGAGGTTGGTGAGCGGCCTACAGATTGAGGTTAAGTATCAAAATATATCAATGGTCATTGCAACCCCAATCAATCAACTAACTCAACGAGAAGAATAAATCACTCGAGAAAAATCAATCAACGAAAAGTAATGTAAGCGGTCTTCGCTATTTTAATTTACCTGGTATAGCGACCAGGGTTGAACACAAGGAGCATGATTAAAGAATTCAGCAGTCAAATTTCAGAGATAAAGGATTTTTAGTGATTTTTTATTTTTCAAAATTTTAATTTTCAAATAAAGCACAATATGAACAAAGGAAGAAACACATCCACCATACGCTTTTGTATTTTTCCAAAATAGTCATAAATGCTCAGAAACTTACAGAGAAAATAATTTTGAGTTTAAAAGGCTTTGAAATGTTTTTGTTAATTTATATATATTTTTCGATGTTTTCGTATTTTTCTAAAAATCAAACAGTTGCAAAAATGGCAAACGATGCACATCTTATAGTAATTGTAACTTACAATTAATTTAAGTGTTCGAAACTCTTGGAATTTATTTTTATACTAAAATATAGACAAATATCTACAAATCAGGAATTGACATCAAAATTTTTGAATTTTTCTATAATTTTTCATGACTTTTCTAAGATTTTAGATATTTTGCATTTTTTGGGTTTTGAAAATAATTAATGCTGAAAATTGGACAGAAAATAAAAGAAAATGAAATACACCTAATTTAAATTTTTTGGAATTTTTCAGACAATGTTGATTTTTAAAGATTTTTCAAATTTCAGGCAGAAAAAATGACACTATTTTTTATTTTTTAAAATAGCAAATAAAAATAAAATGGGTTGAATTTTTTATACAATGAAGATGAACAAATCAGGAGCATAACATAATTTTTATATATTTTTTTACAACAATAAAAACATTTATTTGAATGTAAAGAAAAGCTAATAAATATTCTGGAAATACAGGGACTTACTTACAAAGATTTATTGTTTATGCATCAAATGTTTACAGGAAATAAAAGTAGGGGAAATTCACAAGTTACCTAAAATGTATGTGCGACGCACATGTTGAACTTTAGCAAAGGGTCCTTTACGCAATCTCAGAAATCGGGGGTGCTGAAGTGAAGTTTATCCAGATATTTTGGAGAGAGCGATGTGGTGACATCTGGTCCCTTAGATCTAGGGGCCGGATCAAGGGGTCTACTTCATTGAAATCAAATGGGGGAAATGGCAGGGACACCACTCCTATTCTTCTCCTCTAAGCCACACGGGTGGGCAGCAACAGAGAGGCGCGGGTGAAGGCGATGGTGATCCAGGTACAAGGCGGCGGTGCATGGCCATGGATGTGTGAGGATGTCGGCGATGGCTCTAGGTGGTGGCATGTGGTGCGGGAGGCACTGGCAGGCGACGTCGATTCTCATGCATAACGCAGTTCTAGCGGCGCCAGTCAGTGCGAGGGAGCTTCCCGCTGGTGTGACAGTGGTGCTGGTGGGCGCTGCAGAAGAGGTTGAGTCACTGGGGGATCTACGAGATGGGGGCGACACACGCCCCCCCAAGGTGTCGACGGAGGTTCTTCGTTCTTCCAAGCGGAGGGCGGTGCGTAGCTTGCTGCATGGCAGAAGGTGGACGACGGTGCTGGCAGAGTGGAGTTCCAAGCTTCACGATAGAGGTAGCAGGCACCGTTGACAGCTCCAGGAGGGCTTCAGAGATGGGAACGACGGGCGGAGCGGCACCTGCACGGCCGTAAAGGGTGGCGCAGTTGAGGTTGCTGCAGACGGGAGTGGCTACAATGTCGCTTCAATTTTATTATTTTATTTTTTATTTTTTATAACTTGTAGAAAGTGTTAAAAAATGTATTTGTATTTTTTTATTTTTTATATTTTGTCCTGCAAAATAGATGTTAGAGGAAGAAATATATAATATTTTATTTATTTTTTATTTTTTATTTATAAATAACTTAGGACGTGAGCACAATGACTCCATTCAAAAAATAAAAACAGGAATAAGTGGGCGAATACGGATCCTATGAGATGGGAGAAAGATCTGAAGATTTGACCAAAGTGCGTGATCGGATGTGATAGATTATGTGAGGTAGAATGTGAAATGTAGAGATCAAGAATGTGAGATGAAAAATCAAATTCGGGAGTGGATCAAATCGGGAGTGATGACAACTATGATTAAAAGTTTAACAACTAAATGACCGTGAATTAAAATCGAAAATTAATCTAGAAGAACGACAGAAAATAAAGTTGATCTCACCTTAGGATCAGACACGTCGCTATGGCCTCGACAAGGACTGACTAGCTTTCATCGGATGGTTCGGAGGCTGGGCACCCTTCTACGACAAGAAGCTCTTGGAGATCGGACTCCTCTCCATCAAAGATTGATGAAGCGGAAATAAGGGAGGAGGATCTCAATAAAAAAAGGAGAAGAAAAATAAAAAAGGAAATTATTACAAATAAGTAATTTATTTAGTTGTTAATTAAATTAATTAATTAATTGATTGATTAAAAACTAAATTCATAAGTAAATAAAATAAGTAAAACAATTAATTTATAAAAAATAAATAGCCACCTCAATGGTGGTTATTTAAGGTATAAAAACAAATCTTATGTATATGGTAGGTTTTCAAATCAAATAAATTAATTAATTAAATAAAATCAAATTTTAGTAATTATATTAATTTAATTAATTAATTTTAGATATTAATTTAATTAATTGATTTTAGATATTAATTTTTTGTTATTTTTTATATAAGGAAATTAGTTATATACATATAGTACAATATATACATCTACAAATAAGGAAATTATTTTTCAAATACATTTTTTTAATATTTTTTATTTTTATTTTTTTTAATAATGAAAAAAATATTTACAATTATTTACAATATTTATAAAAATAAATATGAATGAATATATAATAAATAAATAGTGAAATTGCAAAAATCACCCTAGAAAACTGACTTTTCAATCGTAACTCCAAAAATTATGAAACCATAACCATTTTAAAGATAATTAAATTTAGAGTACAATGGAAGTGAGTTTGATTCAATTTGAGTTTGTATGAGCCGGAATTTATCTTTTAATTATCATTTTACGGCGTTTTCTGAGTGTTATTACTTTTATTTTGTACATGATTTTATTTTGCAATTGTTTTTATTGTTTTCAAAACATTTTTATTTACAACTTTTTTTGAGAAAATTATTTAATCTGAAATCAATTTATATACAAATAAAATAGTGTAGGTTTCGTACAAATATATAAAGAAAAATATTCATAAATGATTTTTTTTAATTATCTAATTGAAGACCCTATCTCCCCTACTTTATTCTTAGTGGATCAGATCAAGTCTTGACCTCCTCTCGGGGTTTGGGTCAGTTTGCATTTATTTCATAAATACATCCTTTATTTATATTTTTTCTTTTCTTCTTTATTCTTTTATTTGAATATAAAAAGTGTTGAAAATACGACATGCAAAATGCTAATTTCATGAAATTAGTAGGTATTTACAAGTATTTGACTAAGGAAATAAAGCTAAAATAAAAGAATAAAGGTGATGAATCATGGATTCACCAAAGGTCAGATCCCAAACTCCGGATACACAGTTGCTGACATTGTGAGAGATGTGGATAAGAGGAAATCAACTTCCGGGTATATTTTCACTTTCGCAGGGGAAGCAATTTCATGGAAGTCCAAGCTGCAGAAATGCATTGCACTCTCGACTACTGAATTGAGCACATTGTAGCAGTTGAAGCAGGAAAAGAAGCGGCATGCTTACAGCGATTACTTGGTGAACTTGGATGCGAAGACAGTGAGCCGATTGTCTTCTGTGATAGCCATGGCACCACTAAACTAAGCAAAAGCGTGATGCACCATGCTCGCACAAAGTATATAGACGTGCGATATCATTTGCTGAGAGATGTTGTTGACAAGAAGCATCTCATTCTGAAGTAGGTCCACACAGATGAAAATCCATCAGATATACCGACGAAGGTCGTGACTCGTAACAAGCTACAGCTCTGTAGAGAGCTGAGCGGTGTCACCTCTCAGTGATCATCTTCTTGGCGACACCTCTCTATTGGGATCGGAGGGGGAGGTTGTTGGATAGTTATTATTCGTTCCCAAAACCCAAAAAAATAGGGAGAGGTTATTAGACAATTATCCCTTTGAGGACCTATTTCAAATAGGAGTAGGAGAGAGAGGAGGTGGAAAATCATATAAATAAGACTCCATGCATGGCTTTGGAGATCATCCCAACTCAATCATCTCTCCTTCTCTTCTCACTTAGTTCTCTTCCCCCATGTAAGGAGAGAAGCAGCCCGTGAAAGGCACGAGGAGCAGTCCGCGCAAGGTGTGAAGTACAGCCTGCAGGAGGAGAAAGGTGCAGCTTTAGGGGGTCTATTCTCCCTCGATCATACACACACTGGAGGTATGAGGTGCTTCTACGTGAGGAAGGATCACGCACAAGGAGGGACATGTCGTGAAGAGGAGAAGCAACAATATCGTGTTCTCCAAGTATAAGGTGACCGTTATTTGATTTTATTCTTGTAATTGAGCCTCGATTTTGTTGGGTAATAAAACTTAGAAGACATTGTGTCCTATCATTTTTTTGACCTAGTGAATTTGTTGGGGGTCATCGTGCCCCGTTGGTTTTTCCCCTCTCTCATATCGAGGAGGGTTTTCCCACGTAAAATTTCTCTTCTCTCTATAGTTGCTTGATTATTGTGCTATGATTATTGTGTTTGACTCTCGTGTGGGGAACATTCCGCTGCTAGTCATCCTTTGAAGGACAGTTTAAGGGAACCCTACGATTTCCCAACATGTAGTCAGGGTTAGGGAGGTGGTGGGTGAGGGGATTGTCTCCATTAGTGAATATGGTTCTTATTTTTTAATATTTGTTCCAAAATAGCCTATAACTATTCAAATTTATTTATTTGATCTTATTTTTCTAGCCTTAAATTACATTAGTACGAAATCAAGATGTGACAAATTACAAAGATTGAGATTATTACTATTTAAAATTCCCTTACGACATTAGAATTGGGTGCATAGTTAAGAGATTCTTGTGCAATTTACTTCTCATCATTAACTACCATGTAGGGGTGTCAGGAAAGCATTGACTTGATTAGGCCGACTCAGACTCAACTCGATAAGAGAAAGTGAACCGGACTCGAAAAGCTATTGAGTACAAATCCGAGTCAGATAAATGACTCGTTGGGTTTATTGAGTCAAGTTTGATTTGAGGCATGCTGAACTCGCGAACCTGACTCCATAACTCATTTTGATTTTATTAGTTTTTTATACATTCTTTATTCCATATGTGCATATATAATGTAAAAATATGGGGGAAAACGATATATCACCATAAATGTTTCCATTTTATTAAAAAAGTAACAAAAGTTAGAAAACACACATGCATGTGATAGCCATCCCTCTCCCTACTCGTGATGCTACAGGCTTCTACCCTCTCATCTCCTCTAATATCTCCCACTGAGTTTCTCCTTCGTATACAAGCAACACAACCACTCTTAGCAGATAGCGTGGCTTAATTTCTGCCTTCTCCTTCATACACGAGCAGAACATGATGTCATGCCAATCCATCTCTACACTTGATGTGTTATGACTCCCATCTCCAAACATTATTATTATTATTAAAGAGATTACTAATGAGCTCAAATGATTCTTCAAAGAAATTTCTCCTACAAGAAATATAAAATTAAAAGAATATAAAATTAACCTGTTACAAAGTCTTGTTTATAGGCTCGCGAGTCAATTCGAACTCAACAAGTGCGAGTTTGAGTCAGCATTCCTTGGCTCGAAGTTTATCGAGTTCGAGCTCGAGCCCGAGTTTGTTATCGAGTTTGATTTTGTGTTGCGGCTGACTCGACTCATACAACTCGATAGGCACCGTTATCACCACACCTTGTTAAAATGGGCTGTCATTTCATTGAAATATCCAAGGCAAATGATGCATTTTCAATATTGTCTATCGAAGTGGAATAACTTGGTATGATATTTTTTTCACAACTCATTTAGTTGGTTGATTTTGTGGTATGTCCTAAGACAAAACTAAGAATATCTCACAATTTAATTAAAACAAATGACCCCTATACTTTAGCGGGCCAAAGTGGGAAACTTTATATGACATGCGTTGGTTGGTCTCCATGGGATCTCGTTAGCAAAAGCAAGGCTAAATAGCCAAATAGTGTGTTAGTCTAATCATTTTAGGTAGGATCGACCAATCCACCAAGATCAATCAAGTCGGACCAGAAAGCATGAGTTGGTCGACAAAACATCTTCTAATAATCATATTGTCAAATGTCGAGAACACCATGGTTTCCTATTGCTCCGAGCTCCAATTCCTTGCCAGTGGCCAACCATGTCAAGAGAGTGGAGCAATGCAACTAAGACAACAATTCTCTCGACCTCATTGAATATGTAAAGCTACCAAATACTTTATCATCATCAAGTTCAAGGCCTTCACCTCAACGATGCCTCACTCCTAATTAAGTCGTTGATCTCTGACATATTGAGGAGCACCTCAAGCTCTCCGGTGGATAAATATATCAGCCATGCGACTTGTATTCACACTTAATTCCCCATGAATGAGTTGGTTTCTTTTGGCGTTTGGATAATCCACATCTTTTGTGTCGTCCCAAACTTAGGTCTCCCATTTCGTTATTGAGTAAAATTGATCCTTACTACTTGTTGAGCTCAAATCCAAATGGACGCATGGACAACTACTTAAAATGCTTAAGTCCAAATTGTCAAAATAATATTTCCTTCCATTTATAATCCATTCTTACACTTCATTAATTTTCGATATACCAATGTTTTGGGAGTAGTTACATCTTTAGATATTGAGTGTTCTTTGCTGATTACTTTAGTTGAGCATGTTGTTATTGTATTTTTTTACAGTTTATTGTTAGAGTTAAGAGTTGTAGTGGGACCGGAAGAGGAGTATTTGCCCATTCCCTTCGATTGGTCCATTGGAACATGAACCGAAATATAGATGGATCATTGATATTGTGTGTTCAATGCATGGATCAGATATCTAATTACTTTGGTATATGTTGAGTTTATTATACGTGTTGATATGTAATAAATGAGTACCCGTTTATCTTTTTATACAACTTACATTTTCTTCGCATTTTCTTACTATCTACCTATATATCAAGGAAGCAATGCCGTCCCTGACATTTCGTGGGCCTTGGGCAAAAGAAAAAAAATAGGCCCTTATAAATTTCGATGAATAATGTGCCCTTATATTATTTCATGACTTTAACATTGAGTTGTTCACTGAAATTTCGATTCTATGAGGGTTCATTTTTTGACAAGTTGTTTCATAAAAATTCGTTCCATAAGAGTTCATTTTTTAACTAATTGTTTCAACGAAAAATTCGATTGCTCATTTTTTGGTGAGTTGTTTTATTAAAAATTCGATTCTACAAGGCATCATTGGGACATGTAATATTTTTTTTCTAAATTAAAGGCTGAATACATGTAAAAATAGACCCCTAAAGTTGATGGAGCCCTGAGCCATTGCCCTCGTAAACTACCCAAATCGACGTCCCTGATATTACCATGAGATTCAGGTTATTACTACCAAATAAATACCTTACTAGACAAAATCATTCTTAAGTAAATGGTTTACTATTCAAACAACTTCCTCCCTTCAATTAATCTTCAATCTACAATTGCAACACTCACAACAGTCCCTGTTATTATTTTCATTATCTCTTTGGAAGAAGGAAAAATATGGCCTAAAGTCATTATGCTACAAGGAAATGCAACAACTACATGGGCATTTGAACTCACAATTATTTTATGAATACAGAGAGGATATATATAGTTCAATATAGCATATGCATTGTTATCTTGTATCTATATGTATTTCACCGTGAAAACAAGAGCCATATTTGTTCGTTTCCCAATGCAATATATGTTATATATTAGTTAAGGAAAAAATGAGGTTGCCACGCCCCCATTTTTCCAATTTTTTTATTTTTTTTGAAAAATTTCACCATGTATATTCATCTGTATATCCCTCCTATACGTCATTCGAATTTCATCAGAAACAGAGATTCCTATGCCCTCCATCTAAAACATGCACGATTAGAACAGTTTTAAGACCGTTAAAATTACATGTTCTATATGGAGGGCATAGGAGGCTCTGTTGCTGACGAAATTTGAATGGCATATACGAGGCATATATAGATGAATATACATGTTGAAATTTTTCAAAAAATAAAAAATTACGAAAAATGAGGGTGGAGCAACCATGTTGTCCGCCTGCAAGGTGCAACCTATCAAACCCATTAGTTAAACTTATTACAATCTATCTCGATTTTAGCGGTATCCATAAAAATATAGGAGACAGATTAAACAGAAAATCACACATCTTCCATACATTGTTGATAATCACACAATTATACACCAATCTTAATTAATTCGTATGCAATTAGCTTCGTTGAATCTTAATTAACAATCCGTCCGATGCTATGAAATTTGTCCCTCGATCTACAATGCATGCGTGTCCCGCTATTGGTTAACAATAAATCCCTACGAATGGACGCAGTCTCAGAAATTTAAAAGAATTTCGAACCACAAAACAAATAAAGAATAGGAGATTTTAAAAATAAGATAACATAATAAGAACAAAAGAATTATCGGATCCCACAAGACCGCAACCCCCTTAGCCGCGACGGGCGCCTGCACTTGACCAGGGTCATTCATCTCTTTCCAATTTTTCGAGAGAGAGAGAGAGAGAGAGAGAGATCGAGAGAACAGAGCAGACACATGCACTTGACCAGTGTTGTTTCCATTCGAATTTTTCAACAAAGAAAGATCGAAAGAATATAACAACAAAGATATCGAGAAAGAGAGAGGGGATGATGAATTAAATTAAGAATTGCTTGAAAAGGTAAAATGTGGTCGTTGAGTAGAGGATTTCATGGGAAGATCAAACATCTTTTCCATATTGAGAATCTGACAATAGAAATGTTGAGGTAGATGGATATCTAAAAGGCCTATTTTTTAGATTTTTCAACATGCATGAAAATGGGCCCCTTAAAGTTCACGGGCCCTGAGCAGTTGCACTTCCAAACAACCCCAGGGCCGGCCCTGCAAGGAAGAGAAACCTTAGACTTTTAGTTCAGGTTTAGGGAAATTAGTGGTCGTGTGGTTTTTTCCTTCTCTTTGGAGGTTTCCTTGTTAAATCGCTAATTTTTTTGTATCATTTATTTTCTTCTTGGTGATGAAGGAGGATCATTGGAGTTCGTCTTCCAGGTGAAAGCTCTCAGTGTATAGAATACATGTCGATGGTATATATCCTACATCCCTATGTTGTGGTTGACGATGTTGTTGTCTTTCATCTTTTACACTTATTCACAATCTATCGGCATGAAGTAGATCAAGAAGACGCATCGTTTGCGTGGAACGCAGGTGAAGTTCCATCTTTCTCATGTATTTGGCAGTGTTGAAGAGGTCGGTATTCGACATTCAGTTTGAAGAGTCACTGAATAATGAATATTCGATATTTGAAAGAATATTCGAAATTATTTAGTTATGTATTTTTTTAATTGTTTTAAATATATAAATTATGTATAATATATATATATATATATCTTCTTGTATATTTATACATATATGGTCATCGATCAATCAGAGTCCAAGATAAAAGTACAATTAACAAGTTACATATATGAAGCTTTTACATTTCTAATGATACTGGATAAATGGGACCCTTTGAAAAAAAACCAGTAGTTTCAATCGAATATTCGACCGAATACTCGAATATTCTAGCCAAATAGTCGAGAATATTTGGGTTGGACCAAATATTGATGTAATATCAATATTTTATTCAATCACCCCACCGAAGAAGAATATTCGACTAAACATTCGATTCATTCGGTAGAATATTGCAACATTGGTTCCATTCAATCATGATCGATCAATGGCGAAGAATTAAACTCCTATTCTTAATCCAAATATAGTTGTTACTCATAGAGAATCCTTATCACCACGTAGAGTCGTTACTCATAGAGAATCCTTATTGGTAGGGTTGTCCATGGGGCGGGTACCTGCTCCATTTGATCGTGACCGTCCCGCCCTTTTGTTATCGAGTCACGGTTTGAGACCCACCCCATTCCAATGGGTACCCAATTGTAACGGGTACTTGGTTAGTCAATGGATGTTGGATACCCGTAGGGATAATGAGAGATACTTCGAGTGAAAAGTGACATGTATAAAAATTCAAACGATATGTCCAACTATGTATATCTGTATCTATATCATATTCATAAAGATAATGTCGAGACGCAAAAATCTAAATGGTACGGAATGTATTCAGATAGTGATATATAAACACAAATAAATAACTTAATGAGGATATGTAAAACTATGTGGATAATGTAAACCATTTTAATATATGACATTAGAAGGAATGCAATCAGATACGTATCCAATAATGACATATTCGTGTAGGTTCATTCTCATAATGAGTCAAATACGGATACGAGATGCAAACATATTAACTGGAGGACAAAATGATAAACGATATATAAGTATATATTCAGGGGCGGAACTAGTATACATTATGGGGGGGGGCATGGCCCTCCCATGATTATTATACATCACTTACATATTGTTAAGTTTTTAATAGGGACCCTTCTTAATTATTTTCTAATGAATATTGTTAGAGAAATGTTATAGAATATTTAAATGGTCAAGTGGTAGAGTGACAAGATTCTTGTTTTGGAGACTAGGGTTCGAATCTTATCTCAATCAATTTTACTTTCTTTTATATGGTTTATATAGTCACTTTCAAAGTATTAAAATAATTTGATATAAAATTATATTCGAGTCATGTGCCGAACTAGTATACATTATAACCCCCCCCCATGATTATTTTACATCACTTATATAATGTATTAAGTTTTTAATGTGGCCCCTTCTTATGTGCATTATAATTAATGTTGTTAGAGAAATTTTGAAAATCATTGAATGGTTAAGTGGTAGAATGGCAAGGTTATTATTTTGGAAACCAGGGTTCTAACCTTATCTTCATCAATTCTACTTTCTTTTATATGGTTTACCCAAATACTTTCAAAGTGTTAAAATAATTTGATATAAAATTGTATTTGAGTTTATTTATCTCTCCCATTATTTTTAGTACTCTTTATAAATAAAATAAATTTTATTGTTTCTTTTTCACCATGAACTTTTTTATTTCAAAATTTCACTTGATAATTTAGTTTTTTTAGGATGGATTCATAGAGGCTTAAATTAGTATATTTATCCAATTTTAAAAATAGCCACGGAAAATACCAATCTATTTGAAATTCTATCATTTATAATAGATTTAAATTCTACGTTTATCAAGATTGAAAGAGGTTCGTTTTAAAAATATTAATTCTTTTAAAAAATATCGTTCAAAAATATATAAATTTTTTTCTTTTTGAACATACATAATAGTTGTATACTCAGCCCCTTCTTGATGAAATTCCCGGTTCCGCCCCTGTATATATTCCTATTCGTAAATTGTTGTATTAGTTATCGTTGTATTTGGTTATCATGATATATATATATATATATATATATGTTTGTGTGTGTGTATGCACGATACAATTTGTATAAAATTGTATTCATTATCATCATGTTTGGATGCCAGGATGTATGTATATCAATTTGGATCATATATGTTAATTCAATTTTTGACATCCATATATTTCTTTCCATATGGATACATACGGATACAAATATCATCATGTGAGCCTTCTCATACATATAAATTTAATCTAATCTATACAATTTTCATTCTATTAGTTCATGTCTAATTTACATCAATTTCATGTCAGTGCCTATTTCTAATGATTAGAAATATATTTTTATATATTCATTGATATTTATATCCACATCCATATCTATATACTTTAAAATAGATAAAAATAATGTTATATCTATGTTGATATTTTTATCTAATCATTTGCATCTTTGTGAATCAATTGATAGTGGAAGCTTCTAATCGGATACCCACGGGTACCTGTCGGATGTTTTGTATGGGGCATGAGTCATGGCATAGTAGGTATCTGACCCATCATTTTTAAACAGCTACCCAAGAGTTTAGGGCTAAAAGGAACGAGTCCAGCCGAGTACTCGTTGATCCGGATATTTTTGGACACTCCCACTTATTGGATTGGACTTTAGATCTTGTTCTTGGGCTATAGATTGAGTGGTGAGGCCTTACCACCACAACACCACATGAGACAACAATGAGAGAGAGAGAGAGAGAGAAAGATATGGAGAATGTAGAGAGATGTACTTTTTCTGTTTAGAAATTTTGCTGGTGCATGGTGAAAGGTGATGGACTACCGTTATATCGTGTATCTTTTTTTCACATCGTAATACTTAATGCTTATAACATATAGAACCCTTGCAACTACTCGCGATATTGATCATGTTTCCTTTCATTTTGGATGATCTAAATACTCCTGCCAATTAATTTAATCGAAGTATTCATTAACGACTCTTATCTGGTGACAAATAAAAATATATAAAAATAAATGATTTCGTACATCTCTTCATTATCTTCCTTTATTACACGTAAATCCGGGAAATTACATGATTATTAGTATTACCTTATCTTGACGTTATAAGTTTTGATCAATAAAGAAGATATCGACTATTAAATGCTCACAGTATTATACATGGTAAAAGAACAACGCGATTCACATAAAAATGAAATATGAATAAGATAAAGAAAAAAACTCTCCATTTTTTAGATATATCCTTTGTGGCATTTTGTTACCACCACTAATAGCTATAGTAAACAGCAAAGAGTGATTTTCAACTGGCCAACAAAATCATGCAATTCAACATAAATATACAGGCAAACTAGGAAAAGAGTCCAAACTATATGTGAGGAGCCCCAACATTTATTTAAGGCTAAACGTCGACGGGTCGCGGAAGCTTACATAAACCTGCATTCGAGAATCATGACACAAAATAAGATCATGCACCTCTTTGTCACATTTGAAAGATGAGGACTCTATTGGGAATTGACGTAGAGTTTGGGCCCCCATTGGTAGTTTACCCTAACATTATTTTTAATTTAATTTAAACATAAATAATACAAGGTTGTACAGCAGAGGAATGATGGGGGGCAGCATTGCCCTGGGCAGCTGAACCCATGATTCAGATTCTGCGAGGCCATTTAATGAAGGAATCTGGATTTGATTTCAAGAGCCATGGAAGAGAAAAGACTAAAGCCGAGTTTACGGTAAGGTTTCAAGGCACCATAGTCAAAAGCCCGCAGGGGGTGGACTCCATTTTGGGGACGAACGAAAGATGCCTCCACAGAAAGGAAAGGGTTATTTATTGGGATGCTGCGCAAAAATTCTCAATTCCCAACAAAACCTACGATGATAGACAGTACCAGTCCCCAATTCCCATAACATTTAACTAACTAGAGCCATTTACTGCATTACATGTCACCTTTTTGCGTATGCGTGTATGGTGCATACCATATACGTGCATTGCAACCATCCATTGGTTGCATGTCCATTGCCAGTTGTCGCCTACCCTGGAAATGCGAATTTTGTGAATCCCAACCTTTGCCTCTTCTCCTCATAACCCATACCCAATACATGACCCCTTAATTATTTAGAAAAAAAGGCAAACTACCAGAAACTGATGATATTTGTTAGCATGGATGCGAAGCAGAGAAAATAAAAGGTGTTTGATAAATAACAATCTTAGATCTGAGGATATACGGTAATTTGTCCAGAAAAGATTCCCTTGAAATAAACCGCTCACAAATCAAGGGGCTTTTATTGAAATGAACCAAAATTTTTGAAGAGTCTTACGTTTACAAAACTGTACCCACTCAAAATAAGTAAATACTCTTTATATCCCCATCTATTCCCTCCGCAAAAACCCTCTAACACCACCACAAGAGGGTAAAATCGTAACTCCAGATATCCTCCTTAAGCGACCTCCACGGCGGCGTCCGCCGCCTCCGCCAAGAATCCCGCCACCTCTTCCACCGCGGGCCCCACCACCTTCGCCGTCCATGCTGTCTCCACCTCTCTCCCCTCCACCCTCCTGCTCACCGCCTCCGTCGCATCCAGCCTTTGCATCGCCCAACCCATGTCCGACCTCAGCCGTCCGATCTTCTCCAGCTGTCTTCTCGCTAGCTCCCTCGTGTTTTCCTTTATCTCCTCCACAGCCTCCTTGTACGCCTCCCTCTCCCCCGCCCTCCACCCTCCGCCACGTGCAGGTGGGTACCTCGCGAAGAACCGGTCGAACTCCGGCACCCCAATCGCCATCTCAAGCCCCCTGTACACCCCGTCACCGGTTCTGGCCGGTCGATAGTTCTCCTCGAGCTCCCTCACCATCCCCATCCCCAGCATCTCGTCCACTCTCTTGTCGAGGTACCTCACGAGAACATCCCAATCCACGTCGACCCACAAGATGCAGCACCGGTATCTGAGCCCCTCCAGCCTCGGGGAAGCAAATGGATCGCTGTTGGGTTTGTGGGTACTCGCAAGAAGCGCGTGGACGAAAGAGTTCGACCCACCTGCGACGATGGGCAACCTCCGGCGAGCTTGAATGGATTCGATCCGACGGGAGGCGAGGGACCGGAAGGCTGCCGGGGAGAGCTCCCCCGCATCGGGGTCCAGCTCGCCGAGGAGGTGGTGTGGTACCCCGCGTTGTTCCAAGACGGAAACTTTGTTGGTTGTCACGTCAAGTCCTCGGTATACCTGCATCTTGTCGGAGTTCACAACCTCGCCGCGGAAGCGCGTGGCGAGTTCGAGCGAGAGGTTGGTCTTCCCCGTCCCCGTCGCGCCCAGGATCACCACTACTCCATGTGGGTTGCCGCACCGGGCCCCTGCGGCGATTCCCAGAGCCCTACGACCAACTTGGTCAAGGAGAATTCTCATATATATCGCCTCTTGCGCGTAGTACCCACAATAGAAAAAGGGAAAAAATGGTGTAATAGGGCGCTTCGAGAGGTGGGTAGCAGAGTTTTTGGATGGTAGCGGAGGGGGAGTGGAGCAGAGCAGAGCAGAGAACCGGTACGCCAAGTGTTTGCTGAAAATTCCTGGTAGCGTGACGATTTAGCAGTAGCAGAGGCGGCGAGAAGAGGAATGGAGAGAAGAACACGTTCTTGTTCCTATTCCTATTCTACATCCCGTTCGCTACTGCTGCTGCTCGGGCATCGCAGGCTTTGGCTTGGCCTCCCGTTTAATTATGGATGCACCGCACTTATATATTAATACACTCCTAACTGTAATCTATTGTTAGAGATTATTTAAATGTCACATACATATCAATGCGTCCGCATGGCTCGGATGTAAAGAGGTGGATGGCTAACGGCTTAACTTCATGGTTCGCGCTTGCGTGCGCGCTCGTGCCCCCACCACCACCACGTGAAAAGGGGTTGCCGCATCGAGGTCCATTCTTGCCGTCCCCATCATCTCATCTCCCTCCGGGGAGGACAACTATCCTGACTGCTGAGCCGTCTAACCGACACCTGCTGCCCTCCATTGCTCCCCTCGTGGGCTGAGACGAATCTGGTGGATGCCCCTAAGGTGTTCGACGAAATGCCAACATCAGAGTTGGGGAACAGGATGCGAGTATCCGACAGTGGAGCATTTGCAACACCGGTTGCGATTCTCCAACAACGGTTCTTCTATACCATATCCTTGAGAATTGATGGGGATTGTTCATGGGGTAGTGGAGATTATTGGCCTTATCCGGAGGATGAGGGATGTGGACATCACGACTTAAAATATCACAGTATATTATTACCTGATTAACAATCTGTATCGCTGCTGCTTGAGAACCGTACAAACATTTTTGATAATATTGGACGGATCTGATATAACTAAGGGATTAATATTTATTTGATACATAAGTAATTCAAATAGTAAGCAATGCATCCGTATGGTTATACGTCAAAGAAGCTGCTTGAATACGGAATGAGAGAGTTTGCGTAAAGAAGGATCTCATTCCTGGCGGCATATGGGGTCTTGGGGAAGGCGGGATTCCACTTGGATTGAAGAGTGGGAGTAAATGCAAGGTGAAGGTTGTGTTTTGGACTTTTCTTTGCATTTACATATTTGTCCTTTATTTGGACCCAACCTTAAAAAGTAGCTTCTTGGTTTTATTCTCTCGGAAGATGGCCTTTAAGTTTTCAATAAACAATGATTTCTACCTTTGTACCTGTGCATATTTTTGTAATTATATTTTGACCCCTATAATTTGTGATTAAATCGAAACCCTTGGATAGTTATTAACTATTACATGACATAGCTACGTGTTACGTCATGTCAATTCTCTTCATTAACAATAAAGACACATGCTAATATATTGACAAAATTATCCCTTGAATTAAATCACATTTGCAAAATGATGTCCTCTCTTACTCCTTCGCCACATTCCCCGATTCGTCTCGACCCCACCCTCTTTTTAATTGGCTCTCATCTTGGAGGGGGATATCAACTTATAGGATATTGTGGGAGCAAGAATCAATCTAGGGCATTCTGCGACCCTATCTTTGATTATGGTGTGGATGGATTAGCCACTAGTCGTGAGCACGCCTCATTGGTCGATGACATGCTTTGTTGGTCAGAGGGTTGGGGATGCTCTATCGGGATCCATATATGCCTATATGTAGACATGACAATGTGTTTGATCTCCTTGCTAATGTTTTTGTATTGGAGCTAAAGGACATAGTGACATGCTATGAGAAGGTTATGCTTCTTTCTAATGTGCACAGTCGGGTGCTCAAGAGTTGTGATGCGCTAGTAAAGGTCTTTGGTTGATGATAGAAGATTGTTGAATCCTTATCCCAATGTTGTTAGATCTCAGGTAACTTGATTCTCTCTCGAGATGACTGCTCTTTATAAAAGTTGATAAAAGCGAACGAGTTGCAATTGAAAGAGCATTTTGATTAAAATCTAGTCGCCTTCATGACTACTTGTTAATGTGGCGTTTCTTATCTTGTGATGGTAGTCTCAATGAGAGAAAAAATATTCAGATGATTTATGGAAGGAAAAATCTTCTATTCCTTGACAACTCTAGGGAATCACCTCATGATTTACAGTTGAGCATTGGTGATTGCTTCTGCCCAAGAGATGATGGGTAAATATATTTTTAGCGTGATGGATAGTGGGGGTGGTGTTAATGCGAGAAGGAAGGGGGAGATGGGACATGGGAGGTATCAGTGATGGTGGGTTGGTGTTAATGGGTGGGGTTGGGGGAAGGAGAATTATGAGGGGGATTTATTTAAAATAAATACCAACCATTAGATTTAGTCTTGTTTGATTAACTCAATGTAATGGTTGAGTTAATAGAGCAAAATAGCAGAAAGGTCATGACATAAACAGAAGTCATTACCCAAAAGTCAGGGTGTAATTCAAAATTACGAAGGGGTAAGACTGTAATTACAAAAGTATTAATGAATATGAGGTTGAACAATCCATAACAAAAACATATACTACAACAAATTGGACCTAAGACAATGAATACTTTAAATATTCGTTGGCATACCATTCGATGTTAAAGATATAATAACGAATATTATTCGTTGCAAAATTATCTTCATACTTATAATTTGCAAATAATGTCATATTCATTGTAAAAGCTCTGTCAAAATTCATATAAATCGTTCCTAAATTTAACAAAAGTTGTAAGTAAAAATCAATGAATAATCATTGTTATATGATTCATTACGAGGAATATAACAATAAATACCATTATTCATCACAAATTTAAAGAAGTAAGCGACAAATAACATTCTTTGTTATATATTTAACTACAGAAGATGTAGCAACGCATATTGAATTAGTCATTACCTTATGTCAATATTCTTATAGTGATATATGTATTCTTTTAGTTGTGCTCCTACAAAATATTGTAACAATACTTACCTAGTTTTTATGCCACTAGTTTTTATGCCACAACTCTTATTAAACATTTATATTTATGATTCATCGAAATCATTTAAATTCATTATAAATGAATTGGAAAATACTAAAT
This sequence comes from Ottelia alismoides, assembly GCA_037367405.1. Taxonomy (NCBI): domain Eukaryota; kingdom Viridiplantae; phylum Streptophyta; class Magnoliopsida; order Alismatales; family Hydrocharitaceae; genus Ottelia; species Ottelia alismoides. The sequence continues at coordinate 470,265 of JAZKJV010011752.1, forward strand.
TTTTTAATGAATAATTATTTATGAAGATTTACTTTTGTTTTAGTCATCCACCTTATTCCTTCCAATTAAGAAAATAAAAAACTTGAAAATATTATAAGCTAAAAGATTATTAGATCCTCTTAAGTGAGCCAAAGGACATGGTGTTAGTAATGTATTCTTACGATTCTTATTTATTCATTATAACCATGCTAGGGACACATGCATTTTTCCCATATTGAGATATCTAGGGTTTTGTCCTATATAAGGACCCCAAGACCTCCAAAATAAAGTATGCAATTTCATTTCTCATTGTTCTTCCACATGGTATCATAGTAGCGGTCCTAGACCTGTGATTTGACCTAAAATCCCGCCGCCACCAACTAGCCCTAACCAGCAGAACACTGGGCGAGGTCCCTGCCACCAACGCTTACGGTGATATGCTTCAATCTTCACTAGGGCATGCTGCTTGCTGCTACCCTCCGCATTATTGGCCTAAGGTGCCCTTTGTCTGAGGGGTGTAGCACTTGGGTCTATCTCTTGGATCCCTAGCCTCATTGCAAGGACCTATTGGCCATCCCAGTGACACCACCAGCCCTTGTGAAGGCTCCAGCAACACCTACAATGCCACATTGGGCATGTTGGTTAGAACTTTGGTCCATTGCCTGGGGCCTTAAGCCTCGTTGCAAGGCACTATTGGCATCCCCAGTGATGCCACTAGCCCTTGTGAAGGCTCCTGCAGCACCTGTGATGTTGCCAACCCCTTTGATCCAGGCATCCGGACCATAGAAGGCTTTCGCCAGTGCCTGCAAAGACTTCCAGACCCACCTTGACTTCTCTATGTCAACGTAAGGATCCTTTGATCCATCACCTAGAGCCTAGAAGGCATGCAATCATCTCTAGCAGCAAGTGGACTCATCGCTAAGTGCCCTAGAAACCTTGAGGGTTACTACCAATTGATACCATAAGCTTGTTACCCGACCTCATATCAAATTAATGCTTGTCTAAGTTTCCTTTTTGATGCATGACTAAGACGACTAATGCCTCCTAGGTCACTTGTTTCTTGATCGACGTGACCACCATGACATCCATAGAGTCCAATCCTGTGTACCCGACTTCCTTTATGATGGTACAAGGAACTTCTATCAAATTGAAGGGCTCTGAGAACTATATACTCTGGTCAAGATCATTCAAGGTGTTCATTGGTGGTCAACGCAAGAACTATGTTCTGACTACAGATCTGCTTAAGGAGATGGACAAAGACTATGACACGTAGTATGTGGAGAACTGTCAGGTCAACACATGGATGACAAACAATGTTGATCCAAATATAGCATCTAATCTTCTCTGCAAGGAAATTGTAAAGGAAATGTGGAAGAGTCTTGATCATACCTATTCCCAGAAGACTACCAAGTCAAGATTCTCTGACATATATACACGGATTTGGTCTACTAATCAAGGAGATACTACCCTGACTGAGTACTACAAACTTCTTACAAGCATGTACGAGGAGCTTCTCATCTTTCATCCTACTTGCTACGATAAGCAAATAGGAGAACGTGCATAATGGTAGGTGTATCATTTTCTATCTGGACTACATCCACAATAAAGCATGTGAAGGACCAGTTTCTGACTGTTGATATGTTTCCCACTCTTGAGACCATTTTTGGTCACATATAGGAACTTGATGCACCAACTGAACATCCTCCTTCTACTCCATCTACAAAGACTACAACCCACTATGCTAGAGGATGACCCAACTACTGAGGAGGATGTGGTCGTAGGCGAGGGGGTGATACTGGACGTGGATGATATTTTGGTCACGGACGAGGATGCGATCCTACTACTGCTCGCTACCCAACATGCACACATTGTGGACGCTGGAATCATCCATCTGAGCGATGTTAGGCAAAGTTTGACATGCCTCCTAATGCCAATGGTGCCTTTGAGAATGCTTCATACGAGGGCACATATAATCTACTGAGGCCTGCATGATCAGTTGTGTGGTGATAGTCATACCCCATTTATGGCATTTGAATTTGCTCATATATGACAACTTCTGCAGAACTCCTATGCCAGTGAGAATAGTACTACTATTCCAACTGGTAGTTTTGCTACTACCTCAAGTACCATTGACAATTATGCTTCTGCATCTAGCCCTGCATGGTTTATTGATTCTGGTGCTTCGACTCATTTGATGGGAGAAGGTAGTCTTCTCACCTCATTACAGTCGTCTTCCTCTGTGACGACAGTTCAGGTTGCTAATGGGGCTCATTCCCCCATTACTATTTCGGACACTGTTTTATCCGTACATAAGCTATGCACTAAGCTTAATTATAAAGTTATCTTTAATGAGTTCGGTTGTTATTTTTTTGACATCCGGACGAGACGTATTTTTGTTGGGGGACATGAGAAGAACGACGTCTGTTATCTTGATATCCCCTCTGACTTTAATTTTGTTGACATTGTGTCAATCTTTGAAGATCCTTTTCTCTAGTATCTTCACCTCGATCATCCATCAGCAAAAGTCATCTCTTTAATGTTCTCAGAACTTCCTATGCTCAAGCCAATTGAATGCGAGGCATGTCAATTCGGGAAACATCATCGAACTTCCTTCTCTGCTCATACTGAACCTAAGAAAGAAAATAAGAAAACTAAAGAAACTAAGAAAAGAAATAAGAAAACTAAAGAAATAGTTTTAGAGGAGCACTATCTGAATCTTTTGATGTTGCTGAGGCGATGGAGGATTCTTCGTTGATCATCACTTGAACTGAATCTACAATGTCAAAGAATGTATCATGCTCAAGATAAGGCTTTAGTAACTGACCGTTGACAACAAAAGGTTGTGCATCAGTTGACAAGTCTGATATAAAGATGCTTATGTTGTCACAGACTTTTTTTATCATGAATGACCATGTCCATTTACTCTGTAATTTACCCAGGAATATCTTCAACTTTACATTGAATACTCATACTTTCTGCCTTGTCTCGAAAGTCTTTCATATAATTGCCAGCCATGCCCGCGTTTAACCTTCTCCTTGTACATGAAGATGTTATCATACACATAATCTCGGAACTCCAGAAGATTGTTAAGATATACTTTTCTTTGTTGACCACCTTTGTGTGAGTTCAAATTGCAAATGTTGACTGTCCATAATGATTTATAAATTAACTCGACGGGAAAATGGCACGACTTTCCATATACAATGCAATAGGGTGACATGCCTAAGGGAGACTTATACGAAGTTATGTATGCCCAAAGGACGGAGTCGAAGAGTTTGGACTAGTTCTTTTTGGTACGACTTCACAAGCTTCTACAATATTATCTTGATTTCTCTATTTGATAGCTCTTCCATGTCAATGGTTTGAGGATTATAAGGACAAGCGGTGCGGTGCTCGATGCCATACTCCTTCATTAGTTTTCTGACCTCTTCGTTTATGAAGTGACTATCCCCATCTAATATGAGAATCTTCGATTTCCCAAACTGCGAGATGATGTTCTCTCTCAAGAATCGCCACACAATGCGGCTATCAACGGCTTGGACGGGGATAGCTTCTACCCAGTGACTCATATAATAAATGTCAAGAAGGATATATTCAAATCGAGACTGTTAGGAAAGGGTCCCATCAAATTGATGCCCCAAGCATATAACACATCAGAAATCTTAATGAATTTCAAGGGCATTGAGTCTTTAGCTGTGAGGGTTCCTCCCATTTTCTGACAGTCGATGCAACCTTTTACATATGATGTGGCATCCTTAAATAGTGTAGGCCACCTGAGACCATACTATAATACTTTCACAACCGTTCTTTCTCTAGAGTGGTGTCCACCAGATTCGAGCGAGTGACAATGCTCGATGACATTATGATGTTCCTCTTGAGGGATACACCGATGCCAAATGCAGTCTACTCCTTCCTTGAATAAGAGTAGATCTACTCATTGGTAGAGATGGATTTGGGACAAGAACTTGTCCTTCTTGATCTTTGTCCAATCTTATGGGACTACACCTGAAATGACGTAGTTCACAGCATCAACATACCAAGAGAGAGAATCCACAGTAAGAATTAACTCGTCAGGAAAGGTGTCTGCGATGGGTGCACTGCCTAGTGGAGGTTCTTGATGTTTGATTCTGGAGAGATGACCTGCTATCACATTTTGAACTCCAGGCTTGTCCTTGATTTCTAAGATTGACTTCTTGGAGGAGAATGATCCATTTAACCAATCTTGGCTTCGCATCCTTCTTTTGCTGTAGATACCGAATATCATAGTGGTCAATATAAATTGTGACTTTAGTTCCAAGCAAATAGGATCTGAACTTATCAAGGGTGAAATCCAACAACTCTTTCTCTATAACAATATAATTTTTCTATGCTTCATCTAATGTCTTGCTGGTGTAGTAAATGGCATAGGGCACTTTATATTTCCACTATCCTACTACAGCTCCAAATGCAAAGTATGATGCATCCATCATGATCTCAAAAGGGAGCGACCAATCCAGTGGCTGTAGGACGAGAGCTTGAGTGACTAGTTCCTTCAACTAATTAAAAGATAGGAGAACTTGATGATCAACAATAAACTCAGTCTCCTTGCACAATAATTAAGTTAGAGGGGGTTGTGACTTAAATATTTGATGAATCGTCTATAGAAATCCGCATGCCCCAAGAATGACCTCATATTTCTAACAATCTGAGGTGGCTCAAGATTGGTTATGACATCCACCTTTGCTGGGTCGACTTCTATGCCATGCTTGGAAACGATATGGCCAAGTACAATCCCTTTAGTGACCACAAAGTGGCTCTTTTCCCAAGACAATATGAGATTGACTTCACAAGATTTCTGAAGCACTCGGTCCTGGTGCTCAAGACAAGAATCAAATCTATGTCCATAAATACCTAGAGAAAATTGCCAACCATATCGGTGAAAAAACTACAAACATGCATCTCTTGAATGCGGCAGGTGCATTGCTCAAACCAAAGAGCGTTCTCCTGAAAGCGTAGGTGCCAGACAGGCAAGTGAATAGTCTTCTCATGGTCCTCTGGGGCGATTACTGCCTGGTTGTATCCAGGATACCCATAAAAAAGCATATGAACACCTTACTGGCAATCTTTCCAGAACTTGCTCAACAAATGGCAAGGGGAAGTGGTCCTTCTTCGTTGCAACACTCAGGCAATGATAATCAACACATACGCACCAGGATGTTGGTACTCAAGTAGAAATCTCATATGCTTTTAATTTTTACCTTTGGTGAGCTCGGATTTCTTAGGAACTACATGTAAGTGGCTCACCCATTTGGTTTCAGAGATGGGGTAAATGAAGCATGCATCACACCACTTCGTGATTTTCTTCATGATAACATTCAGTAAATTTGGGTTCAATCTTCTTTGAAATTCTTGGGATGGCTTGGCATCTTCTTCCAAGTAAATATGACGTGAGCATAGAGCATGATTTATACCACTGAGGTCTGATACGTGCCAACCAATCACCTTGTAGTTTTTCTCCAGAACCTCGAGCAGTCGGGATTCATGATCCGGAGTCAACATACTGTTATTGATGATGACATGATACATGATCTATGCACTTGCAAGGAAAACATACTTGAGGCCTACCGAAAGTGTCTTTAACTCTAGAGTTCTGATCTAGCCTGTTTCTCAGTCACTTCAGAAACTGAACTGATAAGGTGGATGATCTGCTGAAATTTGGGAGGTGTTGCTCACGTCAGTCACTTGTGGCTCAACTGATAATGTTTTGAGCAAATCATCAATGAATTCATCATGTTCGGACTGGCATGAATCTTCTGCATCAAAAAAATGCATCAACGAATTCGAATTGTCCTCCCAATTAACATCAGGGCATGCATTGACTATGCTTTCCAGGCCCTCCTCTAGAGAGAGTATTTCCTGAATCCATGTGTAATTCAAAGATAATTCTGCATCTCGAATTTCTGCAATAAAGTCATAGTCTACTTCATACGGGGCTATACTTCTTTCACCAGATATGATCTCTAGTTCACTGACCATATCCATTGTTACTTTGTTATTGCTTGAGTAAAATGTGATCTTCTCAGACCCATAGTCAACCACAACCTCTACAGTGGCGTGCTAAGAATAATCGAGGTCTGGAGTAATGGTGCAGGAGAGTCCATATCAAGGACTACAAAATCAATAGGAAATTGCATGTCCTGCACCATTACAATAACGTCCTCTAATAGACCTCGGGGTCACATGATTGATTGATCAGTGAACTGAAGGATCATCTTTGTAGTCTTGAGCGAGCCAAGCCCAAATTTTGTGAGCAAAGAGGCGGTCATGAGGTTGACTAAAGAGCCGCTATGAAGAAGGGTTCATTTGAATACCTGGTCAAAAAACTTGCATCTGATTAAAGGTGCTCCTTTGTGTGGCTTCTTTTCCGGGAGTTTGATGATTGTTGCGACTCTAGCCATGGTTAGGACATGCTTTTCAACTAGCTGGCATCAATTGTTGCGGTTCGACTGACACTTGTTCGTGTAGGCTTCCTTCAAGCCCTTCTTTACAATGGACATATATTCCATGTCTTTTGATGAATCTATGATTCTCATTCTTTATTATTTTATTTTAGTCAAATATTTTAACAAAAAAACTATAAATATATGTAAATCTAATAAACTATCATCATACCTGCATTTGTTAATAATATGTAATTAACACCTATTTGTTCAAAATAAAAGAATAAAGAAGAAAAGAAAAAGGAGAAGAAAGATGTAATTACGCAATAAGTACAGACTGATCCAAACCTCAAGAGAAGGTCAATAATTGACTTGATCGATAAGGAATAAAGTAGGGGGAGATAGGGTCCTTGTATATTCATCACAATGCATCCCTTATATATCATCCCTCTATTATACTCATCCATTTATTTTATATATAAATTGTGTACACTGTATTTTAAAATACTTATGTATACTCTTAATAATATAATCAAAATAAAATAAAAATCATAAATCACAAAATAATTTAAAAATAAAATCAAAATTTCATTATACAACACCCATACATGTATATATTTTACAAATTAACTATTTTTTAATACCTTTATTTAATCTGCAAAAATCAAGTAAAAATTATAAATTATTTTAAAATATAAAATAAAAGATATTGGTGTAAAAATAATAAAATAAAAATAAATGAATAAAATATATAGTTATACTATAATTTTACATATTACACTATAATGTATATATTGTATATATATATATATATAAACTTATAAAAATAATAGAAAATAATAGAAAAATAGTTTGAAAAATAAAAAAATATTTTTCATTTAATGGAGACATCCCTCGTTTACACGACGTCCCCCGTTTAATGCAAATTATCCAAAATAAATTACACTACAACTTTTATTTACTGGACTAAAGAGTAAAATCAAAAGGACAATGGGGGTAAAGGAAATATACCCTTGGTCGGACATGTGGCGCATGTGTGGAGCTCTTCTGATGTACAATTCTAATGACCATTAGTAGAAGAATCTTACAGCTTTGGAAAGCAGTCCTGGCGTGTAGTTCAGATCCTCTACAAAGTTGATCTGACCTTGCAAAAAGAGTTGTGTCTGGACAGCTCAGATCAGAACTGGACAGGAGGCTTCTGATCTGACGGATCTGGAGGATGTTGGAATAATTGGAAGCTAGCGAACTTCGATCGAATGTGTAGGGCGATCTCCAGGGGTGATTAAGTGTCTATGAGGTCCAGCAACTTCGCTAAGGTGCTCCACATCAATTGGTAGTCTTGGATGAAGCGGTAAACGTCGAATGGTTGGAACAGAGTTCCACCACATGGAGCTGCCCGACGACCTGTTTAAGGCTCAAATCGAGCCTCCTCGCATGCTCATGTGCCTACAAAGGATATATCGAGGCATAGCTCTGGTCTAGTTATTGCTAGTGGAAATGAAGGGAAGTAGTGGTGGGATGGAGGTCGACGACTGGAAAAAATGAGGGGTGGTCGTCTAGCCTAACCTCGCTCCGATGAGCGAGATACAAGGGGTGAGATTGCGTAAGAAGGATGACGGTGAGGTGATGAGTCGATCTAAGTGCTTGGATTGATGGATGGGGCTCTAGTTGTGACGACCAGAGCTAAGAAATGATCGGTAGAAGAAATGGGCTAAATCTAAGTGAAACACAAAATGTGGAGGAGATAAGCGATACTCGAGGTTCTTGAAGTGCTCAACAGCATCAAGCAAAGGTGGAGGCGAGGTTCTGGACTCGGTCCTGCTGCGACGGGAAAGAGAGGCTACATGCGGCGGAGCTCCAGCCACATCTTGAGTTACGTGCAAGCAAGCGTCAAACCAAACTCCAAAGGGTCTCTCTGGGATACTGTCACTCTCCTGAAGGTGGCTAAGGGGCAGTGGTAATGCGAGAGACACTCTCTGGGATACTCTTTAGTCCTGTAAATAAAAGTTGTAGTGTAATTTAGTTTGGATAATTTGCATTTGAGACCTTATGTTTTGCTTATTTGCATTTTAGTCCAGCCGAGTTGAACTTACATGCTTCCACACGTGTGTTTTGTGGGTTATTTGCATATCTTATCCTGAAGTAATCTTTGGTTAATGAATGAGCTGTAGTTTTTAAAAATTGCATTTATACAACTGTGAAGGCTGATCAAGTGCAACATGCATTTCTTTTTGGAATATTTGCATCAAGGCACTTGAAGTTGTCTTGTGTGTTAATCCTTAAGCCATGGAATTTAATATATTTACAGTTGGGTCCCTATTGCACTATTTTTAATTATTGTCTTTTATTCTTCATAGTAAATTGGATTTTGGCCTTAAAAAACTATACAAAAATACTCTGTAGCTCCTACTAACTTGTTGTTTGAGTGGTGATTTTTGTTTGTCATTTTCCTTTGTTTTTCTATTATAAAAAATCCAAAAATAGTACAAAAAGAGCCTATTTATTTTAGAAAATCTATAAAAAATAAAACAACCTTTGAAAAATTCCACAAAAATTAATAGTTGTCTAATTGAACCTATTTTACCTCATATATAAATTTTTCTTGAAAATACTCTATAAAAACCTAAAAAAATTAAAAGACTAAAAAACTTAATAAAATCATACAAAATCGACCAAAATTCCAAAAATTGCATTTTAAGTTCTTGTTTGTAGATATTTCTTATAATATTTAATAATTTTTTTCATAAGTTATGAGCATTTTAACTATTTTTAAATTGAAAAATACTTCTAGTTGTGCACTGCTTGCTTATTGCCTTGCTTCATGATATTCAGAAAATCACAAAACATTTGAAAACCACCCAAATTTCTAAAAACACTATAAAATATATAGACCCAAAAATGTTTTTATTAGATTTTTCTGAGTATTTTTGACATATTTAAAAAATCTAAAAAGAATGTCTATGCATATTTTTTTTACCTTTGTTCTTATTTTACCTTCCTTGGAAAATTAAAAATTTGCAAAATAAAAAATGTACTTCTTTGAAAACCGTTCGCTAAATTTGATAGACTTAACCTAGATTGTTACTCTGTCTCCTTGAGTAGACCCTAGGACTTGCCTAGGTTAATTAAACATAGAACCACATTGCTTAATTGACTCATTAATTTGTGTGGTTTAGTTTCTTTATTGATCTCTATTGCCCAACTACAACACAAATACAACATAAAACCAATAAATTAACACAAGGTGATTTCGGGTTCATCAAATATTCAGATGCATAGAGAATATAAGGTCTCACAACTATTTTGTAAATCTTCTTTGGTTTCCAAAGGAATTTTCTTAACATAGAACAGTAGAGGCTCCTCTCCACTTTTCCCAACCTGCATTTATTCTATGAGTAACATTTCCATCGATTTCCCTATCGTGTTGGAAAATAGATCCAACTGCTTCCATCAAATGTGCACTCTATTTATTCACTGTTAGTCCTATTTATATGAAATCCTTTAGTCTCTAAGGCATGACTCCAAATCTCAAGCTTCTCACTAACTCCATCTCTAGTATCATCAATCGACACAATATCATCAACGAATAACATACACCAAGGTATCTTATCCTGAACGTGACTAGTCAACTTGTCTATAATCAAAGTAAAGAGGAATGAACTCAAAGATGGACCTTGATGCAGGCCAATTCTAATGTCAAAATAGCCAGTTACCAGAATGGATCCTTACACAAGATGAAGCCACATCATAAAATGTACTTCTCTCTTCTTGAAAAATCTCCACAATATCTCTCGTGAGACAAAATTATAATACTTCTTCAAGTCAACAAAAATCATGTGGAGGTTATTCTTTTTATCTCTATAAATCTCTATTGTTCTCCTCAACAAGTGGATAAATTCAATAGTTGAGCAACCATGCATAAATCTAAATTGATTTTCTTTTACTTTAAGAAATTGCCTTAACCTTCTTTCGAACACATTCCTAAATTTTCATAGTATGATTCATCAGTTTGATACATCTATAATTCGAATAATTTTGAATATCCTTTATTATTATTATAAAGTAGCACCACGATGCTTCTTCTCCATTCTTCAGGTAATTTCTTGCTTTACTAAATAACATTGAATAAATTTGTGAGACAAGTCTAAGCACATTCACCTAGAACTCTCCATACTTTTATAGGAATATCATTAGGTCCTACACCTTTCCCAGGTTTCATAACCTTCAAAGCCTTCTCCACTTCCTCTTTTTGCATGTCTATAGCTTTCATGATTTAAGTAACTTTCACTACTAACTTGATATCCCAAAATGATCTCGTTATTTCCTTATCTAATTAAAAATTTATGGAGATACTACTTTCGTCTATTCTATATGTCTGTCTTAGTGAGAAGCTTATATCCTTCCTCATCCTTAATGAATCGTATTTGAGAAAGATCATTGATCTTTCTTTCTCTTGCTTCGAAAAATTTGAATATATCCTTGCGGTCTTCCTTAGAATCAAGATTTTTGTACAAAACTTCACAAGCTTTTGACTTGACCTTCTCTTATAGCCTTCTCTACTTCGTTCTTTGCTATTTGGAGTTTTGTGATAATTTTAATTGTTCTATCCTTATATACAATTTTAAACCGAGATCTTTTATTTTTAAGCTTCTCTTGCACCCTTTTCCACCACCGAGCCTCCTTTTGACTTGGAGCTCATTTTGTTAACTTTTCTAACATCTCTTTTGCTACCTTCGAATATAACCCCCCAATGCCTCGTTTGCACTTCTGTTGCAATACCAAAAAAAGTATTCTAAAAATTTCTCCCTGAAGTTTGATTGCTTCAATTGAAGATTCCACCATCGAGCTCTAGCTTGGGAACTGTCCTTTTCTCTACTGATCCTTTTATTTGCACATCCATGACTAATAAATGATGTTGAGTTGTCAAACTCTCTCCTAAGATTACTTTACTATCTTTGCAACACATTCGATCTCTTCTCCTCAATGTAAAGTAATATATTTGTATTTTAGTTGGGACACTCTTTATAAGTAATGAAGTGCTCCTTCCTCTTCTTGAAGAGAGTGTTTTCTATGAAAAGATATATATTGTTAGAAAATCTATAGTGACTTTTTCCTCTTCATTTCTATCCTCGAAGTCATGACCTCCATGAACACAAGCATTCCCTGAAGGACCCTTTCTCACATATCCATTAATATCTCCACCTTGGAAATTCATCTCTCTTGGTAGGATTCATTGTATAATATTATCATAATCCTCCCAAAAATTTGTTTAATCCTTTCCTCTAAATAAATTAAGATGATATTTAGAATTTCTTCTTTAAGCATCAATTTAGCAAAATAATCCGATTCTCAAATCTTTGCACCCCAGCCACACTATCTTTCAAATCATTATGAACAATCACTCCAACACCATTTTTGCCCTTCTCTTTACTTGAATACCATAATTTAGTGCATGTCTTCTTTATCTTCCTTGCTTTCTCTCCAACTCATTTTGTTTCTTGGAGACATAGTATATGGATCTTCCTTCAGTGTATACTATCTTCATTGATTTGCCAGTCAAAGTTCCAATATTCCAAAGACCTATTCGCAACTTCTTTTGCTGTCTCTTTTGCACTAACTTCTTTACTCGCATGCATCCAACACACAAGAACCCATGTAAATTTTGGATTGCATCCACAAGATGATTTAACAAAACTATATTATTTATTCACATGCATTCCTCGTGCAAAAACCCTTGCAACATTTGAACTACATCCGGGAATCGATTTAGCGGCCCTTGCTAGCTTCCTATTGCATTAAGATGATGCAACATGTCACTAGTATGGATTCCCCCATCAAAATCCAAATGTTTGCTTAAATTCACATTGAAAAGACGAATACGATAGAAAATGAATACTGCATATACGAATATTAACAAAAATATTTAATAGATTAACTAAGATATATACATTTAAGATTGTTTAAACATAAAATAGATATAGCGGATATATTCATTTCATGATAATTATATAAAAAATGAATGCTATCATAAAATATTGTTGCACAGTTATAAAAATTATAACTATATTTATGTAGAGAGCCGGGAGGCTGCTGCGTGTAGCAGCCAAGCTGGTTGCTACATGTAGCATTCTCCCCCAAATTTTTTTATTTTTTTTGCGAAATTTCGTCATGTATATTCATCTATATATCCCTCCTACATGTCATTCAAATTTCACGAGAAACAAAGACTCCTAAGCCGTCCATCTAGAAGGGGTAGATTACAACAAATTTCAGACCGTTAAAAATTACCCGGTCTAGATGGAGGGCTTAAGAGTCTTTGTTTCTCGTGAAATTTGAATGACATGTAGAAGGGATATATAGATGAATATACATGACGAAATTTCGCAAAAAAATAAAAAAATTTGGGGGAGAATGCTACATGTAGCAGCCAGCTTGGCTGCTACACGCAGCAGCCTCCCAGCTCTCTACATAAATATAGTTATAATTTTTATAACTGTGCAACAATAATTTTTAAAAACCCAACATCCATATCCGTCATTCGATGATGGAGACCCTAAAGCTGCCTCCTCGCCCTCGCCGCCTCCACCACCAGCGGAACCTGTGTTGTTGCCTTCCTTGCTCCTTTCAGGAATTTTTTTGATCTTGCGGTGCCACCTCCTGTTGCAACTCCATGGAATATTATTTGGATCCCCATCCTTGTCGAAATCCAATGATGCCATTTTCACCTTGCAACTTCTCTCATGCCACCTTAGGCACGCATTAGCTCCTCCTGCTGCCCCCACACCCACATGCACCATTCATCTTGCAACAGCACCCTTCGCGCCATTGCATTCTCTATAGAGGCTCTCCACCATTGCCTCGCCTTCATTGCAAGCAGCAAGCGTCTAACGTACTTGCAATTTTAAGAAGTGTTAAGTTTTTTTTCTTAAATTTAATTTCTAAAGATTGTGAGGTGCAATCTACTCGTTAATTAGTTCTTTAATGTCATTGAAAAGATATTAAAAAATTAGATATTGATTTTTCATTTTTCCATATTGGTCTATGGATATGGACCATTTCACAATCTCAGAAATTTCTTTGGGTTTCATTGCAGCTCATCCATTTTATTTACTTCTTTATTTAAGAATTGTATGTTATTACTTGGTAATAAATATGGACAACTGAAGTGGAGAAAGATATCATAATTCTGTATAAAAATGCATACCACCATGAATTCATATAATCATCATCCTTGTTTTAGTATTTTTAATACCATAAGCTAACATTTGGGTGGATATTTTTTACCCAAAGCAACATAACGTGTGTCCTCATACGAGCGGCATGTCCCAGGAAACATGTACCCAAAAATAGCTATCCTTCCATATTAGTGATATTCCATGGGTATCTGTCCATACTCATGATCGTTCGGGTACCCATTAGAATTGGGTACCTGTTTGACTGTTGGAATGGATCGAGTTGGTCCGTAATCCGTTAATGACGGTGCGAGACGGATCGTGATCGAACAAGACTGATACCCGTCCCATGCCTACCCATACGTGCAGGAGCTTCATCATGCCCGAAGAACAGCAGCTGCTTCCATCTCCGGAACGCCCCTTTCTCCATATTATTGATACGTGGTCGAAGCGGACGGTGAAGATCTGAGCTACCTTTCTGATCTGGACCGTCGAATACCAAGCAGTAGGGATTTCACAAGAATACGCTCGTTGAGATACGAAATAGCAGAAGAGTCCCACCCAACCAGAACACGTGATTCCCACAAGATCACGTGTATCATTGGTGAAAATGGAATGAAAAGTCCCAATCACTTTAGTCATTGCAAAATATTTCAAATCTTTCTGGAATTACAAATCACTTCCTGTCAAGGGCTTCACTGATAGAGTTTCTTCTTTTTTCTTACAAGTGTACCCCTGAACATAGACATTTGTTTGGACGCCATACGGATATTATTTATTGCCTATTTCCCCAAGGAGCTAGAATGCTTCCCTAGTTTTGTCTCGAGTTTAATTCGTGGATTTTTGTTACTATTATGATTTGTTTAGATTTTTCGAAGATCGCATTTTCTTGTGTTGTTTTGCAGGTTTTTCTGTCCTTAACCTTAACTCTCACAGCCTTCAAATCTTTATACACTTGCACTTACACACATTACGTATATTGTATCACTTTACTTATATAGTATCATCTCTACCATATAGTATTATTCTACATACATACATATATACATACATACCTATATTACTATATCATAAATGTTTTAAAAATATTTTCTTTAATTTCAAAAATTAAAATAAAAAATAAACATTTTAACAGATTTAGAAAACATAAAAATTAAATAAAATAAAAACATAAAAATAGTATATTACTATACACACTATTTACTATATATTACCACTTTTTTGTTACCCTCTCTACAAAAACTCACAAAAAAACATATAAAAGTCATAAAATATAAAATAAAAGTCAAATAAAAATCACAAAATCAAAATATCCAAAAGAGATAGAAACAACCAAATATATCAACTTGAATCCAACCACACTTAGGAAGACAAAAACAATCTAATGCCTCCCTCAATTCGACACTCTAGACTTGACACCATACATCTCAACCAAGGAGTATAAATTTGAATGTTCAATTCACTTATTGCAACGATATCTCATAAAAATATGAAACTAAGGCAACTAAATTTTGAGTGTTTCAAAATGGCACTATCATCGCGAGGTTGGATTTATGATTGATTTTTCACCTCTTAGTCAGCTTTTGAGTTATTTTAATATTTTTCTCGATTTTTGAGTCGAATTGGTTTTTGATTTAGTTTTGAGTCTTGAGATTTACGAGTCAATTTTCAATGTCATTTCGAGACATTTTTTTGAGTCTTGAGTTGTATTTTGTTTTACAGTTTTATTTTCTAATTCGTAGTGCAGGACATGTAGGTTGTGGTTGACTTTTTAGGAAGCTAAGAATCTGCAGTGCAAAGGCCAGTATTCACTTTCGATCCAGCTGTAGAAGAGTGCTCTAGTTGGTTCCAAAACCGACTAACCTTTATAATAGAGTCTAGATAAAACTTTTAGTTTTGTTTTGAGAAGAAGAAGCCCCTTAAGGGTTCTCAACTTGTGACTATACTATAGATTGTTATATATGACATGAAGGTTCAGAATCTCATCAATTTTCACTGGGTATTCCTTACACCCTAAAAGGATGCAAGACGGTTACCTATGCATCATCCTTGAAGGCTAAGGTTTAGGCCTTAGCGCACCACAGAAGTGTGTAGGTCGCATCGAATATGACCTAGAGCAATTAGTCATACTAGTTGCAACTGTGAAATTTTAAAAAAACTAAACGGATGAAATTCCCTGATTCGATAAAACTTCTCATATCATTTCATCAAGATCAAACATGTTCAAAGGAATGCCTCTTGAAGAGTAGTTGCGATCCGTAATCTCTAAAGTAAGATATTCTCCTGTCTCAAGTCCGATCCGACGAAGATCGCACTTGCAGGTGTGTTGATGAGACATGTACTTCCCGCAATCCATGTCGATGATCCAAACTTATAGTCTATTTATTTCATCTCACGAAATCCGATGTCTTCTTCATGAGTGAGATGCGCGGAAGGAGATAGAGATCCACGAGTAGATGATCCGCCAACACAAAGGCAACGCGACAGCTATGAGGTTCTCTAGGTCAACAAGTGGACGACCACAAGTTGAGATGGCTATGAGAATGAGAGAGAGAGATGATCATGCAATTATGTTTTATAATAAAGCTAGGCATACGCTCCCTTTTATACTAAATTGGATGTCCATGGATTACAATCCATGTGCACATAAATCCAATGGCTTATATTGATTTGTGTTTTTAATAAATGATCATGATTTTTGTTGTATAAATTTACAGCAAATAATTAATTTAAAACAAATTAAATATATTGAATTATATTCAATAAATCTAAAATCAATCAAATCAACTCATATACAATCTTATGGAAAGGAGTGTAGTCTCCTTCCATACATAGAGTGGATGTCTACCATTGAGAGATTCTCTTGGTGGCCATCCATGCCATGTATGGTATGATAACTATCTCTTTCCAAATTGATAGGATCTCATATCTCACCAAATATTACATATATGAAACAACTTGTATTGCATAATTATTCATCAAAAAAATTCCAAATTATTTTGTGATAATTTCAATCATGCCATTGATAAATTGTAAATCATATCCATACATCCAAAATAAAATGTAAATTACATTTAATTATCCAATGTGGATCCAATTCACACCAATATTTAATTCGTAAATATCAATTAAAATTAACTCTCTCTAATATATTATAAATAAAATTATAAAATTTATGATTAATATGGATAGTGATATCAACATTATTCATATACTTGATAATTAAATCATATTTAATTATTTTGGATGTCCATTCTCATGTATCCAACTAATATGAATCACATTCATATTATTCATTATAATTAATCACATTTTATTATCAATTTTCATCAATGCTCGGATACATTATCAACAATGAAATTATTCTTGAACTCCTTCAAGAATAATACGTTTTTTCATGGATACTTGGAGATAAGGATATGACGATTGTACGTTCCACGTATAGTGACTTGGATATTGAGATCATATCTTGAATCCAGATCAAAGGGAATCTCTCTAAGATGTTTGATTGGATCAAACATGTAAATCTAATCTTATCATTGCATTTGAATCATATTCAGATCAATGTCCAACATTTGGACTAACATCAGATTACTTCTTTATTGAGAGAAATCATTAAAATCCAAACCTGTTTCATCACTCACTCGGAATGGAAATGTCACAATTATACAATCGTTTACGATTGCATCATCCTTGAGTATTCCTGATACAAAATGAACAGAGAAACAAAGAATATCACTACTGTGTAAACAAAGAGTTTCAGAGTAAGCATTACACAATCTCCAAGATCTTTTTTTTGGCAAAAGGGAATAGATTATCTATTTTTGTACTACATATTTTGTTTTGACATGACACCAAAAAACAGAAAAAAATTTCTCGAAAAAAAATATTTTTTCGTTCACAAATTTATTTGTAATAAGATTCTGATTTTTTCGTTACCAAAATATTTTTGTCATATTTGCAATTAGGTATTGTGCGGGAACCCAATCGAGTCTTTGTAATTGGAAGGATAGAACAAGTAAATGGACTGATCCAAATTAAAGTGCTACAGTTATCCAATATACAAGAATTTCTATTTTATTTTGGAATCGAAACTTCATAATGTAAGACTTATCCGATCTTATTGATTCTTAGAATCTTTTTTATCAAATAAATCATGAATTGAATGCTTTTTTTTAGAAGAGTATTAAAAATTTCATCGAAAACTTACAGCAGCTTGCCAAACAAAGGCTAAAAGAAAGAAAAATAGAGGTATGACGGGCATAACATCTACAATTGGATTGAAAATGGCATAAGCCTCAGGCAATTTGGCAAAGAAAAAACTACCCGTATATCATGCATACTGGAAGACCTAGAATAAATATGAAGTTTTAGATATTATGTAAACTGTCTCCTTCATAGTTTTATCATTAAGTTTTTCATTTGATCATTAGGAGTTGGTATGGATCGTATACTTTCCAAAAGCATATATCTTAGCCATGTATTGATCATATACTTTTCAAAAGTATATAACATACCTACAAATTCAGTAAAGGATCCAAAGCGAAACAATCGTGTAAAGAATCTGATATCAATATCTCACGAGTGAGCTCATATCTTCTGGTTCTGTAATGAACTTGTATGATCCCTTTGAGAGATCGTATTACTCATATGTCTTTGTATGCACACTAGCTCACCGATGTATAGACCTTGAATAGGTCATCAACCTAACGATCTGCCAAATGTACATACTCAGATATATAGTAACACATCTGTCTCCGGTCAGAGGATGCATGCTATATCGCGACAGCATACAACATAGGTCTTGGTTATCTATATATCAGTAAGTCAACTCTTTGACCTAACTTATCTAACATCTCTAAATCTCTTTTCATATGCAGAGGACCTACATCAAGAGGTCGGTTAGATATCAACCTTTAGAGAAGAATTTTCTTCTTCTTCTCAAGTTGGAGATCCTCTATTAACAATCATTTAACGATGCTTGATGACTCCTCATTCTAACTCTTTAATTATCATCCAAGCACCAACCTTTATGATTCAATCATTGAATCAACAACTGTATGATATGACCATGGTACATAACTCTAATTGTACTAAGGGATTGATAAACCCGAAGGTTGAGCGGTCGTGTATTCCACACAAGGCGCGAACACAGTCGACGTGTTGACCACTTACGATCCGGATTTAATCAACAATTAATCCCACAATCAAATAATTCAAGCAATGAAAATAGATGTGGATTTAAAATTTATTATAACTCTACAACAAAGATGTATAGGTGTAAGTATGTAGAGGTCGAACTCAGGGAGCACACATGATAGATAAATCAAGTGCAAGAGTGCGAATGTGATTAAGTGTCTACAAGTATGCAATTTTTTGTGGGTTTTTAATTTTATATTTTTTTTATTTTTAATTTTTAATTTTTAATTTTGTATTTTGGTTTTTACTTCTCTGATTTTATCTTTTCTTTTTATATTTTATATTTTTATATTTTCTTTTTCTATAATAGAATATATATACAATATAAGGAAAGAGAGGATATGGTAATTATAAAAATAAGGAAAAATGCTCAAAAATCAGGGAAATAAATGTTTTTGGTCTTCTTATGATTTTAAGATGTTTTTGTGATTTTTGGAGATTTTTCTGAATATTTTTGGTATTTTTAAAAGTGAGAATATAAGTAAACAGTGAACTAACCTACTGGCCGAAATTAAAATGAGGATAAAAATTAACAAATAGTATCAAAAATTCCTTAAATTAATTTTAAAATAAAGGCAATAAAGTAAGGAAACTACACAAATTTAGTTTTCATTTTTAGGATTTTTCTAGAATTTTTTATATTTTTATGATATTTTTAAGAGTTTTTTATTTTTAAAGGTTTTTCTTTTGAAATTTTTAATGATTTTTGGATTAACACTAAAATATGATAAGACAAGCAAAATATAATTTTTTTTGGAATTTTTCAAAACGTTTTTATAATTTTTATGGATTTTCTAATGCAAACAGTGCTGAAAATGCATATTTTTGATTTTTAATAAATATGAAAATGCAATAAAAATGCAATACAAAAATATCGCGTGAATGAGCAAGCAAACAAGAGCTTAAAATAATTTTTTTTATGATTTTTAGCAATTTATGGATGCATGAAACAAATAGATACAACATCAAGAAACTACACTACTGGCAAGAACATAAGTGCAAATAAGCAAACATCCAGGGGCCAAAGTACAATTTTCACAGAAGTTTACAATAGATTAAGCGAGTGCCAGGACTAAATATAAATTTTCGAGACCACAAGGGTACACCTGCAAAATACGCACCCCCGCGTGTGATTAGCACGCTCCTGGGAAGGACCTAAGTGCAAAATCCAAAACTCACAGGGGCTCACATGCAAAATATCCAAAATTTTTACACTTAATATCAAAATTCCTGGAATGAAATGAAATAACAAAACCCGCAAGGGTCCCTCTGCAAAATACCCCGTGCCTCAGTTCACGTGAGGTGACGTGGCCGAGGACCTATTTGCAATAATAGAAAGTGTAGGGGTTTGAATGTAAATATTACAGAAAAATATTTGAATGACAGATGAATGTTTTAATACTAAATATTAAATACAAAAATGTAGGGGAAATATGCAAAATACCCACGCCTCAGGCCTCGTGCGCGATCCGAAGGCTGCTGTGCATTCACTTGCCACGTGTTGATGATCGGGCGGTCGATGATGCTTCGACTTTGATGGCGGTGATTAGATCCCACGGCTCGATCTGACGGTGGAGGTGCGGGGGAATCTAACGGCCGCTGTGCGAATTGGAAGATGGCCGAGAATCAACGACGGGCGAGGCAGGATGAAGAACCGGGAAGAACTCCGACGTGGCAAAGTTCTCCTGGCCAAATCGAGCCTCTCCGGCGTCCTTCAAGCTTCCAAAAATGGTCGACGACATCCTGCGGTCCTCCTGTATCTCCTGATGGCTCCAGAACACCTCGGCGGTGGCCGAGGCTTGCGAAGGAGGGTGGCGGAGCTAGGAAGCTCCACTGCACTCCGGCGAGGCGCAAAATGAGCCCCAGGCTCGAGTCAAAGTTCTTTGACCTGCAAAAGGGGTGAAAGGGTCTAGGGCAAATTGCCTGGACCCCACTGAGTGGAAGGAGTGGCGTGACGCGGCGAGGAGGAGACTCGGCTGGAGGAGCACTCCGTCGAGGTGGTAGATTAGTGGATTGAAGTGATGGAACGGGAGGATCTTTGAGGCGAAATAATCCTAAGATTAAGGAGAAGAGAATAAGCGAAAAATAGAGGGGATATAGGGCCGCCTCGATGGCCAGAGCCAGAAGGAAGTCGTACCTCGACGCCGATGAAAGGCGGAGGTCATGGAGCCACCTCAGGCGATGCTCGACCCACCCGAAGGTCGAAAAGGGAAGCTGTCACCTTCATCTTGCGATTGGGCACGAAGGGGAGCTAAGCCTATGGAAAAGAGGGGTTCAAAATTTGAATTGAAGTTGAAGGTGGCATATAAGGGGTGGACGGGCAAGGCGAGAAGAACGAGGTGTCGAAGGTAGACCAGTGATTCAACGCCCAAGGAAAGCTAAGGGTGTGAATCACCATTTTCCAAGGAACAAAAGTCATGAAGGAAGTGGGGTGATTTGGTGCAAGAGGACTCCTCGAAAAAATTGCGAAATCGGGGTCAAACAAGGCTCTGACAGACGCACATGGGGGAAGGACGCCTAGTTGACCGGGGTCAACTAGGGTTTGCGCCTGGTTAGTCCACGTGGACCAACCACGAAAAACCACTGGAAAATGTTTTATAAATTCGATTAAAAATAGGAAATGAATTAATTAA
This sequence comes from Ottelia alismoides, assembly GCA_037367405.1. Classification (NCBI taxonomy): domain Eukaryota; kingdom Viridiplantae; phylum Streptophyta; class Magnoliopsida; order Alismatales; family Hydrocharitaceae; genus Ottelia; species Ottelia alismoides. The sequence goes on from JAZKJV010011752.1 coordinate 491,667, forward strand.
TTTTTGATTATTAAATGAAAAATATTTGTCATTTTATAAACTATTTTATTATGATTTTTATTTATTTTTTCGAGGTTTATAATTACAAGTTGCCTTTTATACCCTTTATAGGTATCTTTATCTATATTAAATATTTTATTTTTATTTTGTGAATTGAATTAATTTATTTATTGTTTATGATTTTATGAATTTATGAAATATTTTTATACACTTAAATATATTTTTATTTTATTTTTCTGAAGTGTTTTGTATACTTAATAAAATAGAAGTATAAATTATATAGGTGTGTATATAGGTATTATACCTAGGCATTGTAATACAAGTACTTTATTTTGTATTTTATTTAGGTTTTTATTCTGATTTTAATGTACAAATATATTATAAATAATATTTACAAAATTATAAATATATAAAAGTATAAAAATAATGAATAATAAATAAAAGGAATATTTTAATCGGTATAAGTATACAACTGGGGTCCAAAACTCAACTTTCAAACCGTAACTCCGAAAAATACGAAACCACTGCCATTAAATTGCTTATTTTAAACTATATACAATTAAAGTGAGTTTGATGCATTTGGAGTTTTTATTTGTGAGATACGGGTCTGGGAAGTTGGGATTCTGGAATTTTATTCAGATCATAACTTTTTATCTGTACATTATTTTTGTGTGAAATCAATTTTGTATTTTTCTTTATTTAATTACCTACAAATTTCATGTACAAAGTTTCTTTATTTGATGTATAAAAAGTAGAACCAAAAATAGGTCCCAAAATGAATAAAGAATGAATTAAATAAAAGGTATTTTTACTGTATTTTGACCCTTATCTCCCCCTACTTTATTCCTTGTCGACCTATTCATCGAGATGCCTAGGTCTCGGGGTTTCGGGTCATAAAATATTTGCAATATTTTATTCTTTTTCTTTTCTTTTATTTATTCTATAATTTTGGCTTTAAATACAGTATTTTATACACTATTTACATGCACATGCGTGAATGCTAAGATGTTGGAATTAAGGATATTTACACGCATTTGCTAGGGTTTTTGATGCCAAAATGATAGAATAAAGATAATGAAATGTGGCTTCATCATCCCCCTATACTTTACCTTTGCTAGTCCCTAGCATACACTTATGCAATAAGTGCAGAAAGAAAAAGAAAGAAAAGAAAAAGAAGAAAATTGGATTAAGTTTAACAATCAAGCTTGTCTTCACAAAATCAAAGTTTGGAGTTAAGTCGGGCCTTTGGAATTTAAGTGCGGGCAGAACCTTAATGAGAATCGTATTTGAGATCCAATAGCCTTCAAGAATCCCAAAGCTCTGTTCAAGTCTCCTCAATAGCCAGGTCAGAAATACTTGAACTCATACGCAAACCCTTACGACTATGAATCTAACTCGTACAGTGTAAGTGATGGTGGCTCTCCCCAACTGAAATGACAAAGAGTCTGACTTCTCCAATATGACAACCCAATGATTCCCCAATCCAACAACTCATCCCTCAAGGAGAAGGGTATTCCCTTCTAAGTTCAAGTGGCAACCAGCTCAAGAGGAGGGGGTGAAGAGAAGAATGGATGGTAGCCAGTGTAGCTACCTATCCTAGGATACAAGACCAGTGTAGTCAAGTCATCCAGCTACAGGCTCACATGATTTAAATTTGAAGCTTAAGCTTGCTTATTGACTTTACAACCTATGTACACTCCGGCAGACATTTTTATTTTTGTACAGGCCTGTCCACTTTTTTTGAGTTTTTGCTTTTGCATTTTTTGAAATACTATATACAACAACATTTACGTAGGAAGTTTTTCCTCTTGAGACAGTAGACTATCCCTCTTTTGAAGTTTTATTGCAACCCACGATCTCCTATCCTCGGAACTCATCATCACTGGACGGGGTGGGATGCACTTCCCTCCCAAGAGGAGGACAAGTGTTTCCACCTGTGTGCGTCTCATACCGGCAAATCCAACCTCCTCACCACTCCAACTGAGTTGAGCCAAGTGAAAGGTGCAGGTGTCCAAGTTAGGTCATTATCAACAAGAGTCGTGCGTATGATCCGAAATACTCTACTTAGGCAGTCAAGAATCCATTGAACTAAGTCTCGTGATCCTCAAAGAATTATGTCAACTAGACCTGAAGTACCTCAATCCCAGTTCCTATAAGGTTCCTGTTAATTAGGTAGATTTAAGGTCCAACCAAGCTTCAATCTTCGGATTTTACTTAGACTTGTTCAACTATCAAACTCAATCCGAAAAATGCGAATGCCATGCAAATGCTATGCACAAAATATTTTTGCGATGCAATTTTCAAATATTTTGACCTTTTTATGGGTTTTTGAAAAGATGATGCATATGCATTTTTTTAGATTTTTGAAAAAGTTTTTCAAATGTTTTTGAATTTTAATTTTGCAAATGTTTTTGGGATTTTTGAAAATAAAAGGGTTATGTCTAAAAACTAGGTTAAAATATTTACTCGGGCATGCTTCCTATATTTACAAGAAGTGGTTTTAAGAATTTACAAGGGTAAGTGGTCAATTTTATAGTGAATTTTTGGTGTGATGTATGTATTCCTCAAACTTATTTGACCAAGGTTTTTCAAACAATTTTGAAAACTATAGTCCAAAATACTTTGTACAAACATTTTACAAACATGTACACTCATTTGAAAATCATTTTGCAATAGGTTTTCCAAACAGTATATATAGATTTTTACATATTTTTGCAACCATTTTCAAACCATTTGCAAATTATTTTTCAAACATTTTATTTCACACAAAGAAAATAAATTTTTATAATCAAAATGTTTTTACAAAGGTTGAAAACATGTAACAAAATATTTTCCAAATAGTTTTCAAAAGATTTTCACGAGGATTTTCAAACTATTTTTCAAACATTTTGCAAAAAATATTTTCACCTGATTTATTAGTCAGTAGATACACATAGAATTTGAGGAATGAAACATCTTTTTTTAAGGTTTTTTATGAATTTTACAAATATAAATAGTCATAGTTATTTGTAAAAATATGAAAGTATGAGTTATGGCTAAAGTATATAAGCAGTATATACGACCCCCCTATACTTAGCTTGAGATATGTCCTCATAGATCGGAGAGAAAAGAGAAGACATAACTCATACTGAGTATAGAAAAGTCTAACGAACCAACGAATAAGTGATGAATAAACGAATGAATGAGAAGTCGATCGTCCCCCCTATACTTAGGATCAAATAATCCTAAGTATAGCAGACTGTACACTAAGCAGGGAGGGTCAAGGGTGGGAATGAACAGATCGTACTCAGATTGTCTCCCCCTATACTTAGGGTAAGATATCCCTAAGTATAGACAAGAAGAGGAGACAATGGAGAGGATCAAAGAATAGAAATAACTTGGGGTGCACACCCCCTATACTTAGGACAAAGTACGTCCTAAGTACGGAAAACTGTCTACAATGGGTGACACCTTTTTGATAGATAAGGAAGGTAGACAAAGAAAAGAAGAAAAGATGAAAAGATATCAACAACTGAAAGAATGATATGGAAGAATGTACACATCACTTCCCTTATACTTAGGGTAAAAGAAGCCCTAAGTATATGCAACAACAGGAGTGGTGAAACGGAACGACGAACGAACACTCGTCTCTTCCACCCCCCCTATACTAAGGACAAAGTACGTCCTAAGCAAGGCGAACACGAGAATGGGTGGACGAGCAATACGGGAGAGAGAACAAAGGTACACAAGGGAATATACGACAAAGATGGATATACACATGATCAAGAAGGTTGAAAGCTAACCTTCTTGTGAGACCGCTGAGGGATAGATCTAGTGTGGTGTAGGTCGACATCGGGGTCCACAGTGGACGGAAGTCAATCAGGGTCGACAGGGTGACGACCCTCAGTGGAATCAAATCGAAAAGGCACGAACTGGTCAATGGAAGTAGTATGGCTAGGTTTGCCCTTGGTGGTCCTATGGTGAGAAGGCGCCGACGGATGAGTGGAAGAAGTACAACTAGGTCTGGCCTTGGGGGTCTCGCTGATATCAAAGTGGAATGGGACAAACTCATCATCATCGGAAGAAGTGTAATCGGAGTCATCCTGCGAGGTCTCGTTCAGGTCAAAACCAAAAAGAACGAAATCATCTGTGGAAGTATCCGAAGTCTGTTTGTCCTCAAGAGTTTCACCTGAATCATTGCCTTCATCAAAATAACCGAATCCATCAAAATTAATGGCTAGCATCATAACCGGCCTCGATCAACATCACATCCGAATGATCAGGAACGGACTTATTAGTGAAAGTAGTCAAACCAGGTCCGTCCAGTCTAGTCTTGGTATCTGCCCTCCGCTCAATGGTATCAACCACGTAAATTATGTGGATCTCATCAACACATCATCACACACCAGAAGGAGGAACTTCGAGGTCCATGCTTTCCGAGTCTTCCCCCATTCGGAGGATTTCTCAGGTCTCATCAGCGGTCAATAAGTAAACTTCTCTAATATCCTCAGATAGGTCATAGGCCTCGGAGTTAGCTAGAATAGGTGAGTGTGCATCAGGTGCAGGTCTCTGGTCTACTATGGGTGCGGTGATCAACACTTCGCTCTCATCAACAGTACAGAAGCGAATCTCTCCTGATCCATAGTCAGTAATGACCCTCGCAGAGGCGAGGAATGGTCGTCCCAGGATGATTGGAGATGGCTCCCATGTGGAGGTCTCCATGGGCAACACGAAAAAGTCAACACGGTAGCTCGTGCCCTGAATTAAGATGACTGCGTTTCAAGGATACTCTTCGACCTCTTGATAGATCCATCCGCAAACTGAACGATCATCCTGGTTTCTTTAGAGGCCCTAAGTGAAGAGACTGTACCAGCGAGAAGGGTAATATGCTAATAGACGCACCACCGTCTAGGAGAGTGTGATCACATGTATGGTCAGAGATGGTGCAAGTGATGAAAGGGGTAGCTGTGTTCTTCTTCCTGGGAATGGGACGGTGTGTGATGGCGTGGACAGTGGCCATGGTCAGAATGTGATGCTCAGATCTGCTACTCCGCTTTTTCTTCTTGGGAAGAGGAGCAGATAAATGGGTCATGGCCTGTTGAAGTGGGGCACGGATGATCTCATGAATAGTGGCCACCACTTCGGGTTCAATTAATATTTTTTTGAATTTTTGGACCTCCTCCATACAAGGGAGGAAGTCAGAATCAGCATATACACGAGGCATGCCAAGAGCAGTATGTACAGCGGCATCCTCGGGGTCAAAGGTGGGACAGGAGGTGAATGGATGTGTGGGTGAATGATCTGGCAAATGGTGTTGGACATGTGAGCCCACGGCGAGCCATTATGCAATAAATGTTATTGCAAATATCATTCCCTGATCTGAAATGAAGAATAAATAATTTGCATAATAGGTCCCTCTGTACTATTAGGGTTATGTACCATGGCTGTCTTAATGATCATACAGTTGTTGATTCAATTATTGAATCATAGAGGCTGGTGCTTGGATGAATATCTAAAGGGTTAGATTGAGGACTCATCAAGCACCGTCAAATGATTGTTAAGATGTGATCTCCAGCCTGAGTAGGAGATGGCAATCCTTTCTCACATAGGCTGATATCTGACCGACCTCTTGATGCAGGTCCTCTGCATAGGAATAGAGATTCGGAGGTGTCAGATTAGTTAGGTCAAAGAGTTGACTTAACGAGATCGAGATAACCTAAGTCCTATGTTGAATGCTGTCACAGCATAGGCACGCATCCTCTGACCGGAGACAGATGTATTGCTATATGTCTGAGTATGTACATTTGGCAGACCAATAGGTTGATGACCTAACCAAGGTCTATACACCGGCGCGCTGGTGTGCATGTAAGGGCATATGAGTAATACGATCTCTCAAAGGGATCATACAGGTTCACTACTGAACCGGAAGACATGAGCTCACTCATGAGATATTGGGAAGAATCAAATTCCGTGCACGGTCGTCATGCTTTGGAAGCTTGACTGAATTTGTAGGTTTGATATATACTTTTGGAAAGTATATGATCAAGACCTAGGTATGATATATGCTTTTGGAAAGTATATGATCGATACCAAATCCCAATGATCAAATGAGAAACTTAGTGATCAAACCCTGAAGAAGACAGTGTAAAATAGATCTTGATCTTCGGGTTGACCATGGGTCTTCCAGTATGCAGGATGTACAGGTATTGGGAATACCTGAGGGTGATGTGATCATAAACGATTGTATATCCATGACGCTTCCATTCCGAGGGAGTGATGAAACAGGTCTGGATTTTAGTGACTCCTTTCAGTAGAGAAGCAATCTGATCTTAGTCCAAGTGTTGGACATTGGTCTGAATGAGATTCAGATACAATGAGAAGATTAGATTTGCGGTCTTGATTTAATCAAGCATTTGTGGGAGGTCCGTAAGATCTGGATTTGAGATGAGATCTCAACATCCAAGTCACTATACGTGGAATAATACAATCGCCCTGTCCTTATCTCCAAGTATCTGCGGAGAAAGCACATTATTCTTGAAAGGGTTCAAGAATAATTCTTTTGATGAAATATCCAAGCAAGGACTTGATGATTAAATGAGATTTAATTATCAAGTTTAATATGAATATGATTCATATTGTGAAAATGATTATCTAAGATAATTAAATGAGATTTAATTATCAAGGATTAAGAGAATGTGGATAACACTATCCATGATATATGTGTGTTATAAATATGATTTATAATATACATATATAAGAGAGAGAATTTATGTAAATAGCATTTGTTAATTAATAATGTGGATTGGATTCACATTTGTTAATTAATTGGAAATGCAATTTACTAACTAGTTTGGGTTGTGAATATGATTCACACAATATTCAATGGCATGATTGAAATATTCACAAATTAATTTGGAATTATTTTGGTGAATATTTATTGTAACTAATTAAGGAATAAGAAGATAAATAAAATGGAGCAAATAACCACCTCTAGAGGTGGCGTCACCCATGAATGGTTCATGGGTGACGCCCCCCCTTTTTAGGAGGTTGGTTAGCTCCATTTGATTTATCATATTATTTTTTAGTTAAATTGATGTTGTTGCTTTTTAATCAACAACAAATCATAGCCATTGATTTATCATGGACCAAGCATAGCCCTTGGATCCATGTGTCCCATGGATTGAGATCCATTGGATCCTAAACTAGTATATAAGGAGGGCTAGGGTAGCCTCTCCATGGTACATCATTAAGAGTTGTACAAGGTGACAACTCTCTCTCTCTCTTTCTCATTCTCGCCCTCTCTCTCTTTCTCTTCTCCATTAAGTGGCCGTCCACTTTGTGTTGAGAAAGGAGAGACTCTCGGCTTCTTCTTCGACGACTCGTGGATCTCCATCTTCTTTGGAGTTTCTTGCTCTAAAGGAAGACGACGGATTTCGTTTGACGAAATCGGGGGAGCCATCGCTTGGATCTTCATCGAGGATTGCGGGAAGGAACGTGACTCATCATCACGCCCGCAAGTGCATTCTCCGTGGGTCGGACTTATGATAGGAGGATCTCTACTTTGGGATCTCGCGATCACAACCACGCTTCAAGAGGTAATCCTTATACTTTGTGGTTTGATGAAACGATCCGAGAAGAGTTCTCGTGATCATGTGGTTTCATCGTTATGTTAAAAATTTTAATTTCCGCTGCATCTAGCATCTAGTACGACTAGTTGCTCCGATTGCATACGATGCGATCGACACGCTTCCGTGATGCGCTTAAGGATACTCAATATCCTTCAAGTGGTATCAGAGCCATAGGTCGAATATGGTTTTGGATATGATCCATAAACCTTAGACGATTTGGTTCTTGAAAGGGTTGCGAAATTTTTACTGCATTTCAATTTTCGCACCTCTGTAAAATTGAATTTTTCGGCTCTGTTTAAAATGTTTAAACACGAAATTTTCAATTGGATTTTGTTCCCCATTAAACAAGAAAACCATAGGACTTGAGTTTACTAAATTTGGACTTTATTTGCTCAAGATATGGCTTTTTGAATATGACTATATTCACTGTTGCGGGAACTGCGGATTTGAACGTAATTAATGAGATGATTACGGTTTTAATCCGCCTTGAAATGCGTGAATTATCACTTGGGTTCTTTGATAAATCAAATAGGCAATCTTTGGAAACTGAGTTTGCATTTTTTGGATTTAAATTGATCAAGATAAGTTAATTTTAGTGATTGGGGGTCATTGCTGGAAATTAACAATTTTGATCTTGAACCTTGTGATTTGTCATTCAATAATCTTGATGAAAATTAATTGTTAATTTTCTGGAATAATTAGTGATAAATATTTGTGAAATATTTAAAGAAATAATTATTTCATTGAATGACACTTGCCTAAACTACAATGATAAGATATTAGATCTTGATCATTGTTTCATCAACAAACATTGCTTTCATGAAAACTATAGTTTATCCTACAATAGTTGTAGGACAACTTTTACATGAAAAACCCTTTCTTTTGCTTGAATAGGATTGGGGATTTGTCTAGCAAATCTCCTTATAATCAAAAATGTTTTGATTTGTACTATATGGTATAACTTTCGGTTGAAAAACCGATGAACATCTCAAAATACATGATGGTCTATCTGGTATTATCCTTTCCCGAGGCGGATGTGGTGCCTAGTCGGAGAGCATTGGGGTCGCGGGTTGCAACGTATGTGGTCCGTCCCACTCTCGTCGGTACTGGCCATGACAGCGGGTAGGGATTGTATAATACCGGAGACAGACAATATGTATTTTTCTAATTATTAAAATTCGAATAATACGTATTTTGAGATTATACCTACTATTCAAGTAAAAGACATGTTTGTTTATTGATGATTGGATTGATGATTAATTTAATGTGATTAAATTAATTATATCCAATAAACACTCTATTATGAATAGATGTGTATTTCCCTTGGAAGAATTAATTATGTGAATATAATTCACGATAATTAATTACAATTTGAATATGAGGTGGAGGATCACATAAGTGACATCCATGGTCTCCCGTCAAGGCGAAGGGTTCCGTCGCCAGGGATTGTATGTAGGAGACGCCTGTCCGAAGTGACAGATCCTATATGCAAGCGCATCTGGATCGGGCTCTTTGCTTCTCGAAAGAGTAAGGCCGTATGCGTAGTGACCCCAATATCGAGTCCTCATATTATTGGGGCGATATTGGATTGCGCATAGCGAGTTCTAATCCTGTTGACGGTTGGTTCAATTAGCAACGGGTCAACATCATCTTAGGGGTGGTGGGCCCGGGTGTTAAAGACCGAATTGGGAATGCAAGTTGGACTTGCAAGGCGGAATGAGTTCCCGCTTCTTTTTATTGGAGTCGTAAGTTCTCATATTATTGGGATGCGACAAAGATAGGAAAGGAGATCCCAGATCTTGCTAGAGATATAATGGTAAGAATATCTCTTACATTGAAAGTGATTAAGGGAATGAACTTTCAATGTTGACAAGGCAAGACAACTTTGATATAAAAATTCCTAAATCAAAGTAAAATATGTATATAATATATATACCCTTATGCAAATTTCTTATTTCAGATAATCCTTCATTAAACCCACTCAATGTTATACTCAATGATAACCAGTAAAAATATCTTGGATTGGACTCATGATCCAGATATTGTACTTGCAATTGGACACATAATGTATGTGGCTGCAGTGTGCAAGTCCCCTCAACATAATGAGGAAGGGCAATTAAATAAGACAATAAGACATCACCTTAGGGTTTGTATGTCTCTATAGTCTTGATCCTTCATCGAGTGTACTTTGGAAGTGACATGTCGATGGTGATCGTAATTGTCGAATAATCCTTATAAAATAAAAGAAGATATTTTGGCATACATATGTGCTCTAGACATTTATTCATGAATGACATGGTTCTCTGCATTATGCAGAATGGTGGCTCGAAAGAGATGATGTATTCAAAATGTTTGAATACCTACCTGAACCTAAGTCTCTAAGAGTTAAGATGTATGAAGATATGATGAGTGTCATCATTCCATTATCTATACTCTAGTCATTCATGAAGCTTTATGATATTCATATTGTATGAATTTAATGAAGCATGTATAAATGTTGAAATGCTCTTACATTGAATTCTTTTGAATTTAACATAAGAGATCCTTAGTCTTAAGCAATGGTTGTTTATAGATTAAGAGAGTGCAGTGGAAGCATGGGTCGGACCCGAGTAAGAAGGAAAGTCAAAGTGTTGACCTACTTCTGTGACTTTCATATGACATCCAAAGAGTTGGATGAATGCCAATATTGCAATATGTTGATGTGTTGATAGTATGACTATCAAGGCTGTCTAAAATCCTTAGTGAAGGACTCAGATAGAGCATCAGAATAATCTACATATAATCATTGACTCTGACTTCATTTCATAAGATAAAGTCTGATAATTGTATCCCAATCTTCTAATGACATTTGCAATTGGTTGCATATACATATTAGAAGATTAGAAATTTGATCTTAAGGTTTAGTAGTCATCTACATGGATATTGCTGTAATTGTTGCAGCAGTATCTGTTGGATAGATGGACTTCATATTCTCAGTGGGAGAGCCCTTAGTCTTAGAGAATGTCTCTATGACCTAGATATTAGAATACCCCATTGTTTGTTTCTAAATGTTGGAAATAAACATGAATTCTGAGATAAAACTATCATAAAAGGTTATGATGGATATATTTCAGATAGTAATCTAACATCTAGTGGACTCCACAAAATTAGAATATTAATGAATGGTTCATTAAGATTTCTAATACTGAAAATCAAACCTTATAAGATCAATAGGAGGATAAAGATCATTTGACAATGATCTGGCATCAAGCCTTGGATGTTTGTCTGTTGATTTGATCAATAGACTAGTAAGATATGAAACTTTAGAATGTCTAAAATTTCAAATCTTACATACTTGTGAATATTGTATTCAAAGTAAAATGTCCAATACACCCTTCTCTGGGAATGGTGTTAGATGTCGAGGTATTCAAGATCTCATACATATTGATGTATGTAGATCATCTATATCATAATAAACATTATGGATATGTGATATCTATTAATGATTATGTATGATATGAGATTTCTTCTCTTCACCTGAGAAACCTTTGAAATGTTCAAAGATTTCACAATTTTGGTTTAGAACCAAAATTTGAAGGAAGAATAAATGAATTTGATCTAACCAAGGTAGCAAGTACCTATTAGATAAAATTCAAAGAATACCTTATAGAGATAGGAATATCATTTCTATCTCACTCCTCCTGGTAAACCTGAACTCAATAGAGTTGTAGGGAGATACAATTGGATCATGTGTGACATGATTTGGTCAATGATGAATTTTAGCATAATTATCCCTTAGTTTCCAAGTATATATGTGTAGTAGAGACTACAATATATATCCTTAATGAGGTTCCATGCATGTAAGCTGGAATCTATCACTTGAGAGTGCTACTTCATTAGGAAAATAAAGTATGGTATTGGATACCTACTTTATGACCTTGAGATTCTTAAAAGATCTCATCTCTGAGAATGTGATTCTTGGAGGATTGAGAATCTTGAGAATCAAGATGAAAATGAAGTAAAGGAACTCATTTAATCTTGAGAAGATAATGAGACTCCTGAGATCGGAAACTAAAAAGGATAATTAAAGATGAAACATTAATACCTCTTCAAATGAGTTTGAGGATGTATTCCATGTGTCAGCCAAGTCTGACAATGATCGGGCTTCATGTGATGAAGCTTCTAAGGATCATGACATGGAAAGATGGACATTAGCAATAAAGTCTAAAGTAGACTTCATATACAAGCGTTGTATATGGACCCTCGAGGATCCACCTATAAGGGTTAGACCCATTAAGGTGTAAATGGATCTTCAAGAGAAGAGGGAACCTGATGAGAAGGTTGGGACCTTCAAAGCTCGGTTCGTAGCCATAAGCTACACATCGGAAGAGAAGACATTGCTTGCAATGGGACTTTCTCTTCGATAACCATTCTTAAAATCATCAGAATATTGCTAACCTTAGCTACACAACTTGACTATTGCATCTTCAGGATGTAATTCAAGATTGCATTCCTCTAAGAATACCTCTCTGAGGATATTCACATGAAGTAGCCACAGGGCTTCATGGTTGGGGAAAGTAAGGTGTGAAAGCTAAAGAAATTCATCTGTTGACTCAAATAAGCTTCTTGTTGTTGGAACATAAGATTTGATGAAATTATAAATGTTATGATTTCAAATAGAATCTTGATGAACCATGTGAAGCTTAGTGGGAGTGCCATTGTGTTCATCGTGCTAAATGTAGATAATATCCTAATCATTTGGAATGATATAAGGATGAGAATAAGTGTTTTATAGACTGGCTATTCCATACCTTGAGATATGATCTCAAGAATACCTCTTAGATCTTAGTTCTGAAGTTGTTCAGAATCAAAGAAAAGAGGGTATTGGGACTGTCACATTTGTAGTATACCTTGGACATATTCCATTCTTGGAAATTCCAAGAAAGGCTTCCTTCCCTTGAGATTTGGTACTGACCTATCAAAAGGGATAGCACCTCAAAGAGTTGAGGAAGTGAATGCTAAAACTGCTTGCACTTGTGCATCAGTTACGAGAAGCTAAGTGTATACTAGATGTGTACAAAAGCCAGATATCTGCCATGCAGTGGGAGTAGTAAAGTGTTGCTAATCCTACTATGGAGAGAGAAAACACTTGATTGCAGTAATAATAAAATCTTCATAGATGACAAGATTTTTTGATGGTGATCTCAAAATCATATCTTCAAAAGCTTAAGACTTTATAGATAGAGATCTAAAAGGTCTTAACTATGGATACCTTGAGAGATAGTGATCTCTCGGAATAAGGGTATTCTGATAAGGATTATGGAAATACTGGTTATAATAGTTATTGAGCAATAGTGTCAAGGACACTATAACTGCTTTGACTAGATTGAGTATAGGTTGCATTAGATGCAACATTCGCATTGGATGCGAGCACTGTTACCTAGGGATATGCAAGTACCGTAAAAGGACTTGGCATAGTCTTTTGGGAACAGAGTGACTGATCAGCTTACCTAGCTATTTCTAAATGGCCAATGATTGTCACATGAGTGTGAGTTTAAATGATTAGCCCATTAATGGCTCTTTGGGCTAGTGGGAGATTGTTGGACATGTGAGCCCACGGCGAGCCATTATGCAATAAATGTTATTGCAAATATCATTCCCTGATCTGAAATGAAGAATAAATAATTTGCATAATAGGTCCCTCTGTACTATTAGGGTTATGTACCATGGCTGTCTTAATGATCATACAGTTGTTGATTCAATTATTGAATCATAGAGGCTGGTGCTTGGATGAATATCTAAAGGGTTAGATTGAGGACTCATCAAGCACCGTCAAATGATTGTTAAGATGTGATCTCCAGCCTGAGTAGGAGATGGCAATCCTTTCTCACATAGGCTGATATCTGACCGACCTCTTGATGCAGGTCCTCTGCATAGGAATAGAGATTCGGAGGTGTCAGATTAGTTAGGTCAAAGAGTTGACTTAACGAGATCGAGATAACCTAAGTCCTATGTTGAATGCTGTCACAGCATAGGCACGCATCCTCTGACCGGAGACGGATGTATTGCTATATGTCTGAGTATGTACATTTGGCAGACCAATAGGTTGGTGACCTAACCAAGGTCTATACACCGGCGCGCTGGTGTGCATGTAAGGGCATATGAGTAATACGATCTCTCAAAGGGATCATACAGGTTCACTACTGAACCGGAAGACATGAGCTCACTCATGAGATATTGGGAAGAATCAAATTCCGTGCACGGTCGTCATGCTTTGGAAGCTTGACTGAATTTGTAGGTTTGATATATACTTTTGGAAAGTATATGATCAAGACCTAGGTATGATATATGCTTTTGGAAAGTATATGATCGATACCAAATCCCAATGATCAAATGAGAAACTTAGTGATCAAACCCTGAAGAAGACAGTGTAAAATAGATCTTGATCTTCGGGTTGACCATGGGTCTTCCAGTATGCAGGATGTACAGGTATTGGGAATACCTGAGGGTGATGTGATCATAAACGATTGTATATCCATGACGCTTCCATTCCGAGGGAGTGATGAAACAGGTCTGGATTTTAGTGACTCCTTTCAGTAGAGAAGCAATCTGATCTTAGTCCAAGTGTTGGACATTGGTCTGAATGAGATTCAGATACAATGAGAAGATTAGATTTGCGGTCTTGATTTAATCAAGCATTTGTGGGAGGTCCGTAAGATCTGGATTTGAGATGAGATCTCAACATCCAAGTCACTATACGTGGAATAATACAATCGCCCTGTCCTTATCTCCAAGTATCTGCGGAGAAAGCACATTATTCTTGAAAGGGTTCAAGAATAATTCTTTTGATGAAATATCCAAGCAAGGACTTGATGATTAAATGAGATTTAATTATCAAGTTTAATATGAATATGATTCATATTGTGAAAATGATTATCTAAGATAATTAAATGAGATTTAATTATCAAGGATTAAGAGAATGTGGATAACACTATCCATGATATATGTGTGTTATAAATATGATTTATAATATACATATATAAGAGAGAGAATTTATGTAAATAGCATTTGTTAATTAATAATGTGGATTGGATTCACATTTGTTAATTAATTGGAAATGCAATTTACTAACTAGTTTGGGTTGTGAATATGATTCACACAATATTCAATGGCATGATTGAAATATTCACAAATTAATTTGGAATTATTTTGGTGAATATTTATTGTAATTAATTAAGGAATAAGAAGATAAATAAAATGGAGCAAATAACCACCTCTAGAGGTGGCGTCACCCATGAATGGTTCATGGGTGACGCCCCCCCTTTTTAGGAGGTTGGTTAGCTCCATTTGATTTATCATATTATTTTTTAGTTAAATTGATGTTGTTGCTTTTTAATCAACAACAAATCATAGCCATTGATTTATCATGGACCAAGCATAGCCCTTGGATCCATGTGTCCCATGGATTGAGATCCATTGGATCCTAAACTAGTATATAAGGAGGGCTAGGGTAGCCTCTCCATGGTACATCATTAAGAGTTGTACAAGGTGACAACTCTCTCTCTCTCTTTCTCATTCTCGCCCTCTCTCTCTTTCTCTTCTCCATTAAGTGGCCGTCCACTTTGTGTTGAGAAAGGAGAGACTCTCGGCTTCTTCTTCGACGACTCGTGGATCTCCATCTTCTTTGGAGTTTCTTGCTCTAAAGGAAGACGACGGATTTCGTTTGACGAAATCGGGGGAGCCATCGCTTGGATCTTCATCGAGGATTGCGGGAAGGAACGTGACTCATCATCACGCCCGCAAGTGCATTCTCCGTGGGTCGGACTTATGATAGGAGGATCTCTACTTTGGGATCTCGCGATCACAACCACGCTTCAAGAGGTAATCCTTATACTTTGTGGTTTGATGAAACGATCCGAGAAGAGTTCTCGTGATCATGTGGTTTCATCGTTATGTTAAAAATTTTAATTTTCGCTGCATCTAGCATCTAGTACGACTAGTTGCTCCGATTGCATACGATGCGATCGACACGCTTCCGTGATGCGCTTAAGGATACTCAATATCCTTCAAATGGACCCTCTCCTTACAATCTGAATCAACCAAGTGTTTCCCGAACTCTTTTTGTGTTTTTAAATTTCTCTCATTTTTTGTATTTTTGGCGATTGCAATCTCCCATGATCTCCCACAAGGAATTCCATATCCACAATGAATGGAGCGTAAATCTATTTTTTCCTCAAGATAGCCACATCCTGATTCATCAAATCAATGCGCTCTATCATTCGATTCAAGATATCACTCATAGAGATCGAGGGAGGTGACTCCAACAGATCAGACTCGGGTGGATGTGAAGGTGGAGGTGGATAATATACAGGTAGAGGTGGGTAGAAGTCCAAGGTCTGATACTGCGGTTGAGGCAGATATGTACAAAAATCAGGAGCAAAGTCCTCATGGAAAAAAGGAGGTGGATCGACTGGAGTAAACGAAGGATCCGCAAAGTCCGGATAAAATACGCTCTAGTCGGCCATCTCGAAACAAGAGAAGAATGATTCGGGAGAGCACGAAGGTCAAGTCAAGAGAGGTGTGAAGAAAGGCGCAAATGCGCAGAGATGATCTATAACACACACAAGCAATCACAAGCAAACTCACAAAGCAAACCCTCAATTCACCTACTCAACTCAGTAGAGATCGAGAATGCGGTCTTTTTATCTTGTTTGTTTTAGAGTTAGGTGATAAATCCAAAATTGCACAAACACTTAAGGGGCAGAAATGGGATTTGGGCACTAACCTTAGTGTGTGCGCGAGCAAGTAAAAGCGAAGACAATGAGGGGATTACTCGCCCCAATACAAAATTTTCTTTTCGATTGATTTTAGGGTCAAGTAATATTAGCAGTCCCAATTTTATTGGTTATCACTTTTTTTTGGATTTTTAGTGAGAAATGCACGAGCCTAACGAGGAGTCAATTTTACTTGGCACCTAGGTGATCAAAAACAGAGGTAGAGAGGCAAAAAAGCAATGCAAGCGGCAAATCAATGATGTGTGCTAAAGAGAAATGCTCACCTTGCTTCCAGCAGTCTACATGCAAAGATGCTTAGCAGAATTGAAACCTATCTATATGCAAATGCAAGCCGATGAAATCGCCCTAAGGTGAGAAGCTACTATTAGCGTGAAGAACCGATGCTAATGACTTAGAATAGAACCGAAGTGTCCGATCTTGGGGGCCGATCAGTGTCCACCACAGTGGATCCTGCACGCACTGTATACGACCCCTCCTGGCGCGGTGGTTCCGAGACTAAGTGAGAAGCAGTTTAAAATTTGACTAAGTCCAAACATTTTCTATAGGAACATGCAATGGAAATTAATGTGTTTGGACCTAATGCTATCGACAAGAAACTCCTAAATCTAAGGGCTCAATCACACAAAATAAAGAAAACGAAATCAGAAAACAAAATGAAAAAGGCGATAAAAACCATGAAAACCGAGGTGAGCTCCCAAGTGAACAATCACTTGAAAATTAGGCCCGAAAGTCCAAAGTCCTATGTACCTGTATTATTACAATAATAGGGGGTCTCTCTCTCACAAAAATTACACAAATAAATACTATATAAAAAATGCTCAAAAAGATGACTGTCTTCTCAAGTCCTCCCTGCCTCCTTTGATGCTAGGTCAGAAGTCTCCTACCGCCTTCACGTGGGTGCACAGGTGCCTAAGGTGGAGTGCCTACCTCGATCCGTGGTTCCTCGCACAAAGTCCAACAAGGAAGAGTGATTAGACAAGTCAAGCAATGATATCAAATAAATGAGCTAATGAAGAAGGCAAAAAAAAGCCAAGTATCACAATCACAAAGCAAAAAGCCAAACTATGCGTTGTTGCTCCCCGCCAACGGCACCATTTTATAAACCCGAAGGTCGAGCGGTCGTGTATTCCACACAAGGCGGGAACACAGTCGATGTGTTAACCACTCACGATCCGGATTTAATCAACAATTAATCCCACAATCAAATAATTCAAGCAATGAAAATAGATGTGGAGTTAAAATTTATTATAACTCTACAACAAAGATGTATAGATGTAAGTATGTAGAGGTCGAACTCAGGGAGCACACAGGATATATCAAGCAAGTGCAAGAGTGCGAATGTGATTAAGTGTCTACAAGTATGCAATTTTTTGTGGGTTTTTAATTTTATATTTTTTCAATTTTCAATTTTTAATTTTGAATTTTGATTTTTACTTTTCTGATTTTATCTTTTCTTTTTATATTTATATTTTTATATTTTCTTTTTCTATAATAGAATATATATAATATATGGAAAGAGAGGATAAGGTATTTATAAAAATAAGGAAAAATGCTCAAAAATCAGGTAAATAAATGTTTTTGGTCTTTTTATGATTTTAAGATGTTTTTATGATTTTTGGAGATTTTTCTGAATATTTTTGGTATTTTTAAAAGTGAGAATACAAGTAAACAGTGAACTAACCTACTGGCTGAAATTAAAATGAGGATAAAAATTAACAAACAGTATCAAAAATTCCTCAAATTAATTTTAAAATAAAGGAAATAAACTAAGGAAACTATAGAAACTTAGTTTGCATTTTTAGGATTTTTCTAGAATTTTTTAGATTTTTATGAAGTTTTTAAGAGTTTTTTTAATTTTTAATATTTTTTTTGAAACTTTTAATGATTTTTGGACTAACAATAAAATATGATAAGACAAGAAAAATATAAATTTTTTTTGGAATTTTTCAAAACGTTTTTATAATTTTTATGGATTTTCTAATGCAAACAGTGCTGAAAATGCATGTTTTTTATTTTTTGTAAATATGAAAATGCAATAAAAATGCAATACAAAAATATGGTGTGAATGAGCAAGCAATCAAGAGCTTATAATTTTTTTGGTGATTTTTAGCAGTTTATGGATGCATGAAACAAATAGATACAACATCAAGAAACTACACTACTAGCAAGGGCATACATGTAAATAAGCAAACATCTAGGGGCCAAAGTGCAATTTTCACAGAAGTTTACAATAGATTAAATGAGTTCCAGGACTAAATACAAATTTTCAAAACCGCAAGGGTACACCTGCAAAGTACCCACCCCCGCGCGTAACTAGCACGTGCTTGGGAAGGACCGAAGTACAAAATACAAAACTCCCAGGGGCTCACATGTAAAATATACAAAAGTTCTACACTTAATATCCAAATTCCTGGACTGAAACGAAATAATAAAATCCACGAGGGTCCCTCTGCAAAATACCCCGTGCCTCACGTGAACTGGTCACATGAGGTGACGTGCTTGAGGACCTATTTGCAATAATAGAAAGTTTGGGGGTTTGACTGTAAATAGTACAAAAAATATTTGAACGGCAGATGAATGTTTTAATACTAAATATTTAATACAAAATTGGCGGGGGAAAATGTGCAAAATACCCACGCCTCAGGACTCGTGCGCGATTCGACGGCTGATGTGCATTCACTTACCACGTGTCGATGATCGGGCGGTCGATGACGCTTCGACTCTGACGGCTGTGATTAGATCCCACGGCTCGATCTGACGGTGGAGGTGCGGGGGAATCTAACGATTGCTGTGTGAACTGGAAGATGGCCGAGATCCAACGGCGGGCGAGGCAGGACGAAGAATCAAGAAGAACTCCGACGTGGCGAAGTTCTCCCGGCCAAATCGAGCTCTCTGGTGTCCTTAAAGCTTCCAAAAAGGCCGATGACTTCCTGCGGTCCTCCTCTATCTCTTGATGGCTCCAGAACACCTCGGCGGTGGCCGAGGCTCGCGGAGGAGGGCGGCGGAGCTGGGAAGCTCCACTGCACTCCGGCGAGGCGCAAAATGAACCCCAGGCTCGAGTCAAAGTTCTTTGACCTGCAAAAAGGGGTGAAAGGGTCCAGGGAAAATTGCCTAGACCCCGCGAAGTGGAAGGAGTGGCGTGACGCGGCGAGGAGGAGACTCGACCGGAGGAGCACTCCGGCGAGGTGGTAGATTAGTGGATTGAAGTGATGGAACGAGAGGATCTTTGATACGAAATAATCCTAAGACTAAGGAGAAGAGAATGCGCGAAAAATAGAGGGGATATAGGGCTGCCTCGATGGTCGGAGCCAGAGGGAAGTCGTACCTCGACGCCAGCGAAAGGCGGAGGTCGTGGAGTCACCTCAAGCGATGTTCGACCCACCCGAAGGTCGGAAAGGGAAGCTGTCACCTTCACCTTGCGATTGGGCACGAAGGGGAGCTAAGCCTATGGAAAAGAGGGGTTCAAAATTCGAATTGAAGTTGAAGGTGGCATATAAGGGGTTGACGGGCAAGGCAAGAAGAACGAGGTGTCGGAGGTAGACCAGTGATTCAATGCCCAAGAAAAGCTAAGGGCGTGAATCACCATTGCCCAAGAAACAAAAGTCATGAAGGAAGTGGGGTGATTTGGTGTAAGAGGACTCCTCGAAAAAATCACGAAATCGGGGTCAAACAAGGCTCTGACAGACGCACATGGGGGAAGGACGCCTAGTTGACCGGGCTCAACTAGGGTTTACGCCTGGTTGGTCCACGTGGACCAACAAGGAAAAACCCCTGGAAAATGTTTTGTAAATTCAATTAAAAATAGGAAATGAATTAATTAATTTGCTAATATTAAATGAAAAATATTTGTTATTTTATAAACTATTTTATTATGATATTTATTTATTTTTTCGAGGTTTATAATTACAAGTTACCTTTTATACCCTTTATAGGTATCTTTATCTATATTTAATATTTTATTTTATTTTGTGAATTTTAATTTATTTATTTATTGTTTATGATTTTATAAATTTATGAAATATTTTTATACACTTAAATATATTTTTATTTTATTTTTCTGAAGTTTTTTGTACACTTAATAAAATTGAAGTATAAATTATATAGGTGTGTACATAGGTATTATACCTAGGCATTGTAATACAAGTATTTTATTTTGTATTTTATTTAGTTTTTATTCTGATTTTAATGTAAAAATATATTATAAATAATATTTACAAAATTATAAAAATATAGAAGTATAAAAATAATGAATAATAAATAAAAGGAATATTTAAATTGATATAAGTATACAAGTGGGGTCCAAAACTCAACTTTCAAACCATAACTTCAAAAAATACAAAACCAATGCCATTAAATATCTTATTTTAAACTATATTCAATTAAAGTGAGTTTAATGCATTTGGAGTTTTTATTTGTGAGATACGGGTCTGGGAAGTTGGGATTCTGAAATTTTATTCAGATCATAACTTTTTATCTGTACATTATTTTTATGTGAAATCAATTTTGTATTTTTCTTTATTTAATTACCTAAAATTTTCACGTACAAAGTTTCTTTATTTGATGTATAAAAAGTGGAACCAAAAATAGGTCCCAAAATGAATAGAGAATGAATTAAATAAAAGGTATTTTTATTGTATTTTGACCCTTATCTCCCCCTACTTTATTCCTTATCGATCTATTCATCGAGATGCTTAGGTCTCGGGGTTTCAGGTCATAAAATATTTGCAATATTTTATTCTTTTTTTTATTCTATAATTTTGGCTTTAAATACAATATTTTATACACTATTTACATGCACATGCATGAATGCTAAGATGTTGGAATCAAGGATATTTACACGCATTTGCTAGAGTTTTTGATGCCAAAATGATAGAATAAAGATGACGAAATGTGGCTTCATCAGGAATTTATAATGCAAATTAGTTATTCTTCAATTCAGATCATGGAATGATTTACAATGACATTTACTATACAATGGCTCATCATGGGCTTGCATGTCCAACAATCCTAAATCATTGTACCATTTCAATGAATACTGATAAAAAGTAAATAACTTAAGAAATTTGTGAGGTAACCGTTATTGTCTCTCTTTCATGTGTGGGGTTTGTGGTTGGTCAGTGTAGGATTGAGACTAACAGAGGTTCTAACTCATATTATATCTATTTATTATAAAAACCTTAAAAGATTGTAATATGGTTCCTAAAGTGATATCCTAGATTGGTAAATCAGTTTAAGATTAAAACATTTTAATATTATAACCTCATTTGAGTGGATATTATAACTTATGTTACTAATTGAAGAATATTACACAGATATTTTAGTACACAAGAAATTAAAAGCACATATACATATAAGAAATTGTAAAGGATACCGTAAGGACAACATAGCTTACACATTCTAAATTTCACAACAACTGAATATATGAAAATCTATGAAAGCATAACCTACAATGTACCATGTTGAAGACCGCCAACATACCGTGTCAAAAATTGTCAAGAAAACTAGTGATGGTGGTTATTAGAATCGAAGGTGGTTAGTCAACCATCAAAACCATAAACCCCAATAATAATTTGTCAATTAATAGTGCCGATTTGCATGTTGTTGAAAATTCAAAAACTATTATGTGTCGACAACATTTAATATTGGCAGTTGATAATTCTTGTCCAGGAACGGAGGGCGGGGGCTGCCCCCCCTCCCTACCCCTCTCCCGAGATTTTTGGAAAGTCTATAGGATATATGAGATGGCCTCTTCTATCCCTATTATTTAGGAGATGTCTTCCCCTAAATCAGCAAGCATACCGTGAGGAAAAAAGCAAATCTAAATTATAAATTAGTACTATAAATCGCATCGGGGTTTTCCTCTTACGTCTCTTCTCTCCTCATAGCCTCCCTGTGATATTTGGAGTAACATTAACGTAGGGAAGAAATAAATAACACCAATTCTTGTATCTTCATCCAAAGGTTAGTCGCTATTTATGTCAAACTTATCAACTTTGTAATTTAAATTGCTTCTGCTACATAATGAATCCGATTTTGATCTCTTACTTAAAAAATGTGAACAATTGAAGTTGATAGTTTCCATTATAATTTCTCAAAATGCTCCCATATTATTCAATTTTTTTCTTATGTTTCACATTAAAATAGGCTTCAACTATGAGCACTCTGATTTAATATTTGTAATGTGGTAATACCTTGCTCGATTTGATATTTCCCATAAAGAATCTATACATTTACGGAGACCGTCCATGATTTAGATTTCGTAATTTGTATTATAAAATGCAACTTTGTAATCTAAAACTTAAAGATAAAAAATGTAAAATTGAAAATAAAAAAGGCAATCAATGTGCACAAGAATGACGAATTGTAAAAGAGAATGAAAACGGATGTCTTGTGTTATGATATTTGTGATTCCCTTTTTTTTGATTTGGTTGAAGCAGACCACTTTCATGATATTAATCCCTAAATTTATTGAAGGCTTCTATATTGCTTATCAGAATGTCGTCCTAACTTTGTATACCCCTTCTAAGAAAAAATATGTCATATCATTTGATCTTGATGATGCTGCCTAATGATTTTTAGGTCACTAAATTACTTAAGAAATTTTCTACTGATTTTGGAAATAACGACAAATGACATATATGTTACTACATCACCAGCGATGCCTGATGTATAAACAAGTATTTATTGTTGTTGTCATAAAAAAATATATTTCACTCGAAATTTTACGAACCTCTATAAAGATGTTGATCAAATATTGACACATAACTATTAACAATACAATTATACCTTTAACAAAGGTGTGTATATATATTTCATAACAATTTTTTATATATAAATATAAAATAAATGAGTGTATTTGATACTACCAAAAAAACTAACTAATTAGTAAAAGTTTATTTGTAATTTTATAAAGTTTTTTTGTTTTTTATAAATGATGTGATTTATTCGAAAACTTTTGTAGCTATTCTTAGAATCACATGATTTTTAGTCAAAAAAATTCTTGTTGTAATTTCAAGTGAAAAATCTTTACCTATAAAAAATCATTTAAGTTTATTTAGCATCCTCCATGCCAAACATCCAGGCTTCGTCCCTA
Organism: Ottelia alismoides; assembly: GCA_037367405.1. Taxonomy (NCBI): domain Eukaryota; kingdom Viridiplantae; phylum Streptophyta; class Magnoliopsida; order Alismatales; family Hydrocharitaceae; genus Ottelia; species Ottelia alismoides. The sequence goes on from JAZKJV010011752.1 coordinate 515,141, forward strand.
CCTGCCCACATATACTATGAATTGACAAACAAAGGTCTACGACGATGGCTATGAAAATTGCCGAGGGTGTAAGATTTTGTTGCCGGTTCATCAATCATTGGCAGCCAAGCAAAGGCGTACGACGATAGTTATGAAACTGCCGAGGGAAACTACATTGTCATCAGTGGTTCCAAACAGTCATCGATGGTTTGAAAACTGCCTTGAAAATGTGCTTTGACAATTGAGAATTCTGTTGGGGCAGTGGAAGATTAATGGTGGATAAGAAGTAAATTAGAGAGAGAATAAAGATCAATGCTCAAGGTAGATGTGAACTCAATAGCTTCTTTTCATTAAAACTTGAACTTGCATACAAGACTTGAAATTTTACCAGAAGAGGACTTACAATATTTACAACAAAGGAAGAATGACTTACAAAACTTGAAAGGAGGACACTTTGAGAGACTCTTGTGTTAGTAGTGGATTTCTTATCATTGTTGTGTGAAATGAGGACCTTTTGGATGGTATTTATAAGCCATTTAAGAGAGTGGAGATATTTTAGAAGAGAGATCTAGAATTCTCTTCCATCCTCATACTTAGGTAAAAATATCTAGATATTTTGATGAGAGGTGGAGAAATATCTAGATATTTCCACCTAAGATAGAAGGATTCAAAATTTTTAGGCCTCGTTTTTTTTAAAAAAAACATCATCAATCATTTATTTGATTGATGTCCAGTCACTACTAGGATATTCCCATAATGTGGTTTGGATCCTTCCAAATCATTTTCAGGGAATATTACTATCCAGTCTCTTTTTGAGTATTTTCAATGACTCTTGGAAACTCCTAACGATAAAGGGATCGATTTGGTGATCGATGTGGTGCCGAAATGCCTACTGAATACGCCATTCTCTCTGGGAGAAACATACATGATAGCATCTCAAATTTGCTTGGTATAGTTATGCTGTAATTTACCAGCAAATTAGGATACTAGTTCGTAACAGCGATCAATCTTTTGGTCGGTTATCCTCTTTTTCTCCCTCTAACCTTGCAGGGAGCCAGCCACTCGCTGGAGAAGCGGCTTCAAGCACAATCACCCCGTCTAAAAACTCCCATCGCATCGCCCAGTCAAAGAAGTTTGCGCCGATTTTGCCTCTGAAATGCACTAAGGTGGAGGCGCGCGACGCGGGTGCATCTTTCTTTTAGTTATATCAAAGATCTCATCCTGAACCATGAAGTGGATGGAACCTTTTTCTTTGACTGCTGAAAGAGGCCCACATCTGGTCTAAAATGCTGGTGTTCTTTTGTGTTCTATTATGTAATGCTTCCGCCCCTGTTTGTGTGGGTGTTTTCCCGAACATTTTGGCTTGTATGTATCTTAAACGCTACCTTTAATTAATATGATGAATGACCCATGGTCTTTCTCTAAAAGACATCAAGGACTAGAAATAATGGTTATACAATGACGGTCATTTTAATCGCCGAGAATATCAAGGCATTCATAAGTACTGGTTAGAGTGCATCGACAGCAGTTGACGAACACCTGAGTGTATCCAGAAATAGCTGAACTGCCGTGGATGTCTTGCCATTAGAAGTACTAGACGTAGTGCCTGAAAAAGAGTCATCTGTAAGGGAAGGTAAGCAAGTCGCAACTTAAGGTCAAAGAGGAAGAAACCATGGGTAAATTCCGGAAGCAGCAGGTTTGCTTTTACAGTACATTAGACTGGTAGGGAAGAATGGCCATGTAATGACGAAAATTACTAAATAATATGGACAGTCCATACCCTTTTTATCAGACCACTAGATTATGATCAGCAGAGACCAAAAATTCAGCACTGCAGTAGAATTATATTCATCATATGTTTTGAGAGTAATTAATAGCCTTCTTTCGGGGAAAATGGAGACAGACAGTCAGTTAATTAATATTAAACCAGATTATGGCCGGACTTTTTTTTCTGGGGAGTTCAGGAGTTGCGAAGGAAAAGGACGACATCATTGCTTTTCTGCACAATCCTTGGAAATATTATTTTTTGTGAGTTACTTTAGTAGCATTAATGTAATATTATCATTTCATTTCCTTACTCTGTCAAGCAAAATTAATGAGTTCTTTTTTGTGAAAGTGTACTTCACCTCAGGGTGGAAGTTGTTTATGCATAAACGATTCCACAGACATATGAAGTTTAATATTGCTCAAAATTCGAATGATATTGAAGGGTCATAGCATTATGCCATGCGCAACATTACTAAAATGAAGGATATATTGTAGATCGACAAAAGAAAAGCTGCACAATGTTTCTAGTGACCAATCTTTGCAAGTGGCTGAGGACATGGTTTGCTTATGCAGTGAGGAATTGCTGAATGGCTCAATCTTCAGTCATCTGTCATTTGGAAAGCTATCTCTAATCTAAAAGTGGTTTTCATAAGTGAGGAGATCGAATGTCTTCAGAAAAAGCCGAATCGTGACTTATTTAGTACACTTGTGATTCTATATTATACCAACATAAGCACAATATTGTGATTATTTCATAATATAGAGGTACACGTGTAATTGCTAAAAAGTTAGAGGTAAAAATATTATTAGAAAAACTCGAAAGTGCATAATAAATATATTATGTAAAATTCATATAAATAAGTATATAGCATGTCTAAAATCAACAATTTTAAAATCACTCAAACTCTAATTGATGACAAGTATTATTAATTTATTGCTTCTTCTAGTGCAACTTGATAATTCCTTCTTTATGTTGAAGCATCATTTGTTGTGGTTGGAAGGGGACTACCGTATACACAATGTGAGAAGAGAGAGGCAATGCTCATAAGACAAGAAGGAAGAAGCAATATTGTGTCATTAACACAAATGAAGGGAGAAGAGACAAAGTAGTACCATGCTATGTGTGAGAATGAAATTACACAATGAATAGTTTTTAAAAAATTGCACTTATTAAATATTTATGAATTATTTTTGTCAAAAATGAATGGTTGAACTGGTGGTTTGGTTCAATTGATTCAACCGGGTTCGACGGTCCAACCGGATTTTGATTGGTTTTTATTTTTTGAGTAAAACGAGATGATAGGGTCGTTTATCTTATGGTTCTTGATTTAACCGGTTGAATCGACCGGGCCGGTTCAGTTTGATTTTTAAAACCTTGATTTATATAATTCTTTTGTCATAGTAAGATGTAATGTCATAGTAACAAGGCAAGCATCAGGAAGAACTTTACATGATGTGCGTCATAATCTGAACATGTACATACATATCTTATGCAAACCATCCATGTACACATAGACTGTGGTTCGAGCCTTCGAGGTTATGATGGGCAAGATATCAATATTGTAAGAATCATAAATGACAATCCAATGCACTTCCACAGAAACAAGTTTTAAGTCAACCACAACAAAGCAAGTTATATATATGACAATTGTATTGTACCGGATGGGCAAAATCTATAACTTGACAAATACAATCTCATGTTTCAATTCTTATTTGCAGACTCCTCATTTTCATTGAAAGTTTCCATTCTTTCGAATCATATTAGATATTTGCATTCATCATCCCATGATTTGTTATGGTGATACCAAGGCATTCAAAATCATTTTACTATGGCTTGGGTGGGTCAATGCAATATTTTTGTTTGTTTGTTTCTACTTCCAGCACATTCATCTATTCTAGAATCCATGATATTAAACTTAAGGTCCCTATTTTGTATCACACTCTCCTTGCTGAATAGTTTCGTGTGGCACAAATGAATCTTCAAACTCTTTGTATCCTATAAAAGAACCTACTTTCCATCTTTGTAATAACATGTAACTAGATTATTAAGCAAATCCACCAAAAGAAACATTTGTAATGAGATAGTGATGAATCTTTTATTCACCTCTTTTATCCTTTTATTTTGTCTAAAATTCAAGGTAAAATACATATGAATACTCATTAAATATTATTTATTAATAAAGTAAAAGAATAAAGATAAAAAGAAAGAAGAGATAAAGATCGTAAATATTTACTAACTTAAACTTAAACTAGAAATTCAGAAAGTAATGGTACAATCGACAAATAATAAAATAGAGAGATAAGGACTGTACAGAGAAAATCACAAAAAGAACTAATTTTGTACATAAAATAACATCACGAACACATTGTAGATATTGTACAAACTTCATTAATTAATTCACACAACACGTAAATATTTGTCCAACCTTTCTTCATCATCATGTATATAATATTCACATCTATAACAAAATTCTACGAACAAGACATGATTAGAATAAGGGGTGTAAACAATGTATCAAAATCTCATAATATGCTACTTCCCAAACCCATAACTATATATAAAAAATATAACTAACTTCACTTTTGAATTTCAATGTATAATTAATATATTTATTAGAAATATCATAAAAATCTTGGGGTGAAATGTGTGGATTTTTTGCTTTCTGACAGAATTGAACAATTTCAATATGTATAATATAAATTCCATTTTTTGTAGAGTCCACATTAGGTCCATTTCACTTAACTCTTCTTGTAAAATACAAATATGAATATAAAAAAAATATAAAACAAGATCCACAATGATACATAATCAAAAAAGTTGTAAAGATCAACTTTCGAAGTGATTTCATACTCCATATGAGCTCCAAATTGGGCAAATTTAAATTTAAGCTCATATTTAAAAATTATATATATATATATTCAGTAAAGGTGGTTTCACTAAAAAACATATTTAATATGCAATTATCGATTTGGAGGGCATATAGGGTATGTGTAAAAAAATATATATTTATTTCTATATATGTATTTACTGTGATCTATCTGAGATTTGCATTCTTAATTTATTCTACATATTTTATAGTTTTCAAATCAAGTAAAATTAAACATAAAAATGCTCTAAAACTATTTAAAATAAAATTAAAATATGAAATTATGGGTATAAAATTCATATTATATATATTTGTATTTATACCTATACACAAAATAATAAAATTTTAATATAAATATATTCAAGTATTTTAAATTATACATTTTTAAATAATTTATATTACTGTAGGACTTGTAATCCCTTGGTGACCCATTTAATAATAGTTGTTGTTTTATCATGTGAATCAGAAATGAAATAAATAAATAATATGAATGCACTTCGCTATTAAGGTCCCATTGTCGATTTCGGGTTATGTACCATAGTGATATTGAATACCATGTAGCTAGGAGGATAGAGCTAACTTCAAACATGTGATATTCAATAAAGATGTCTAGTTTGAGAAAGAGATGACAATCTTTCTCTTTAGTCCAGTTTCCGTCCGACTTCATGATGCAGGTTCATTGCATAGGAATAGATTTTTAGAAGTGTTGGAATAATCAAGTCAACAAGTTGACTTGATGAGATGGAGATAAACTAAGATCTGAATCATAACTGTCACGATCAGGCACATATCCTTTGACCTCAGACAAATATGCATATATATGTCTAAGTATACACATTTTACATACCAATATGTTGGTGACCTAGCCAAGGTCGATGTACCAATGCACTGGTGTGCATATTAAGATATATGAGATGTATGATCTCTCAAAGGAATCATAAAGATTCAAAATCGATGAACCAGGAGATAGAGCTCACTCATGAGATAATTTAGGGTCAAAATGAATTCCATGCATGATTGTCTTATTTTTGAAATAAGATACAAATTCGAGATATTAATATATGTTTTGAAAGTATATGATTAAAATTATTGCTCAAAATATCAAATGAGAAATCTTTTGATTTAATCTAAAGAAGACAATCAAGCTAGGATTTGAAATTCGGATATATCAAAGTTTTTCCAATGTGAAGGATGGATGAGTATTGGGAACACTCATTGTTAGCTCTATCATAATAGATCATCTAGCGAGACACTTCCCATCCGAGGGAGTGATGAAATAGGATTAATTTTAATAGCTCTATTTAACATGAAGATTGAGAATTAATTGGACTTAATCTCAATTAATGTGAATTTAGTTTCCAATTTCAATTTATAAATGTTGTAAACAGAAATGATCGTGGAAATGGAAATATACAAGCTCATTCAGTTCATTTCTAAGCTCTAAATGGTTTTGACTTTGATTAGAAATGGTCAAGGAATATGTCAATGTTGTAATAATTATTAATACATTTTTCATAAGGGTATTTTTATGATTGATTCATAAAATATATTTCATTAATTAATTTGAATGATGGTTCATAATAATTAATATTTATATGAATATGATTTATGTAAATAATATATATGTAAATATGATTTGCATAATATTTGTAAGGTATGAATTTTTTTGTGAATTATATTCATAGTAATTTTGTACATATAAATTGGATTTACATTTTTTTCTCATGAATATGATTTGTAAACTATATAGATCATTTACACAATTTTTCCAATATATGTGATTATCAAAAGAATTTATTGATAAATAAAAGGAAACAACTATGACTATATTTAGTCCGGATAGGGAGTGTACACCAGTTGTACACATGGTGTCATTATATTTAGTCATGTTGAGAATAAGGCTCTTAATATTATTGCATTATTTATTGATTAGTCAAAACAATCTCATTCCATATATGGAATTTGTTGGCGTGTGTATTGATAAATGACACCACTATAAAGAGTCCTTGATTTGAACTCTTTGTTGATTTGTTTATTAATTTATTACTTAAAGTAATGATAAGTGTATTATCAAATAAGAAATTCGTATTAAACTCATCATTGCACAAGCCTATTTGAAGATAAGACTCTTCATTAGGCATGTACAATGTGTATAAAAGGCGAGTAATAATTTCTCTTTTATTCACTTGAGTTTTAGAGAGTCTAGTTCCTTAAGAAATTCGTGCCTTAGAGAGAAATAGAGAATGAGAGAGAGAAGATTCTTGAGTGTATATAACTCATACACACCTCTCCTTGAAGCCATGTTCGTGAAGACAACGTCCAAGTTCGTGGGAAGCAACGTAATTCATCTCCGTGCTCATGAGAAAGACACTACAGATCAGACCAGATTTGAGAGGTCTCTTGCATTAGAGACTCACGTTCTAGAGGTAACCCTGATGTCATCTTAATATTAATTAGAATAGTACAAATATTTTTAGGAAAATAGCTTTTCTAATCTAATTTGTTGTGCTAAAATTTCTTAATGATACGATGAACACACAATGATTTATGCAAACAATTTGCTAATTTTCTGCATTTTTGTAATGCAAAGATCATAAACAATTTATTTACCTCCTTCAATTGGTATTAGAGACATAGTTTAGATGATTTGAGTTTCATCCAAGTATGATGAACAATCAACTAGATTATCCCGATCATCGAGTACATTAGCTTGCGACATTTTTAATGATTCTAATGACTTGGTGCCTTTCTAAGTTGTTGCTATTCTCCCTGAACATATTTTTTGGGATATATATATATATATATATATATATGAGGTATAGAATGTCTAAACTCTTGCCCAAAAGATGCACCAATAGTTGGAGACATTTAGGAGAAGATTCAGATGTTAAAAATGATCGCAGAGTCTAATTTCATGCAAAGACTGTAGGATAAACTATGAATTTTTATCGAATGATCACATAACATGATAAAATAATTATTATTAAGTCATAAATCAATTCCCCAATCAATGAAAAAAATTCACATAATTTCGATCATGCATCCTCGAGAAATTGGATTTCTCCACATGCAGAGTTGGAAGAGGATTCGAATGTTTTAATTAAATTTTTTTCATATTTTGGGACTAAAAAATGATGGAAATGAATTTTATATATTTAAATCAGGAGTTGGGCATAATATTTTGGAAATATTTGAGGTCGCAAAGAATTTTATGTCCAAGTGTACGATGTTTTCTAATTTGAAGTACAATGGTCACAACTTGCAAATTAGAATGAAATTAAATGTTTATTTTGGAGATATGCAATAAATCAGACTGTCTTTTTAATTTCATATTAATTATGAACTTAAATGTTTACAACATAATTTAAATTTGTAAAATTTACAACATAATTTGAAATTGTGGAATTTACTTGATTGATTTCATGAATTGTCTAGATTGTTGCACTAGACTTCCTTCGCAATTTAAATTAGTTTGATTTGAAAATTGTTTACGTTATTTCATTAGAACTTTTGAACTTGAAAAGGGTTCTAAATTCAAAAATTTTCTAGATTATTGCACTAGCATTTTTGAAAAGTTAAAAGGATTTCTAAATTAATACACGATTGAAAGATCGATAAAATCTTCTTAGTATAATATGGTGTTGTCTCGTATTGAATAGGTGACAGTGTCTAGGACTTGGATATGCTAGTGTGTTACTTAATTGGTACCCTGTACTGCACTTGTAGTGGAAGTACTCACTGTTGGCACTATCTGTTCGACCTGGTTGTATCCATTTCAATGAAAGATAGATGAAGAGTCATGATGTAATTTAACAACTAAATTTGAAATGTTACAGTATACTAAATGAGGATGTAATACTATATGTAACATTAAGTGAATAAAAGTATCAGACCCTAGCTGAGACCGCTTAAGTGTCATTATTTTGAATGGATTAAAACTAAGACAATAAACATGTGTCCTGGCACCATCCCTTAAATTAATCATGAGAATATAATTTGAAATGACTAATCATTAATTTAAACATGATACAGACTGAATCATATGATGACATCCATGATCTTCTATCATTGTGAATAACTTCATCATCATGAGTTGTATTTTTTGGAAACGCTCATGCGTAGTCATGACTCGGAATACAAATAGTCATGGAATCACGTTCTTTGTTTCTCGAAAGAGATGGGTCGCAAGCATAGTGTCCCCAATGTTGTTCCCCATATTGTGGTGTCTTTGGATTGCGTACAACATAAATTGATATTAACTCATTGATGGTTGGTTTAATCGATAACATTCTAACTTCATATATGTAGTGGGTGTAGGTGTTGAAGATGGAATTGAGAATACAAGTTGAACTTGTAAAATGGAAAGAGTTACCGCTTCTTTCATCGTAGTTGTATTTTCTCATATTATTAGGGTGCAATGAAAATGGAAAGGAGACTCACATCTCATAGTGAGCCTTTAGTTAGCTTGCCTCATGCTTTGAAAGCTAACAACAAAAAGCATTTTAAAGTACAGAAAGTACGAGAACTCTTGATTTAAAATTATTAAATTATTTAATATCATTAATCAATATATTAAAGTATATTATATTTTATTCTTTAATTTCAGATGAAGTCTCTCAACCCACTTAACAAGCTTCTTGAGGTCAATTACTTGACCGGTCCAAACTATTCAGATTGGATCCAAAATTTGGAGCTTGTACTTGCGGTTAGGTTCATCGAGTATGTGCTTTCTATCAATAACTACAAGGACCCTCAGACCGAGGATGTCCGAGATTTCAATAAGAAGTAGGACGAGGACCATACTTTAGCCCTTTGCTACATTCTTGGTTTCTTATCCAATATGCTTCAAAAGCAACACATGGATATTGTATCATCTAAGGACATCTTTGAAAATCTTAAGGAAATGTTTGGTGACATGAACCACACTCAAAACGATAATATTATGAAAGAAATGCTTCATTGAAAAATACAGGAAGGGACTCTAGTTAGGAAACATGCACTCAAAATGTTTTGGGTACATCCATGAATTGGATACTTTGGGGACCGAGATGCATGCATATATGCAATTTGATTTCATATTGCTATCTCTCCCTAAATCTTTCAATAATTTTATAGTTTCTTATCATATAAATAAGTTGAATTTAACAAATGCCGAGTTTCTTGCTTCATTGAGGAGTATTGAGGATATTGTAAAGAAAGAGAATCTCTATGGTAGTGTAATGGTTGCACATATCAAAGGGAAGCACGATAGGAAGAATGATTACAAGAAGGGTCCAATTAGAAAGAAGAAGAAGGCCGAAGTTGTTGGCACCTCTTCTCATGCTTCTACACATCTAACATCCAAGAAAGAGGATGCATGCCATCACTTCAAAAGCCATGACAATGGAAGCGCAATTATCCAGAGTACCTAAAGACCCTTGAGAACGACAAAGATGTTGCCCTAGCATGTGTCATCTATATTTACCATTGAAACCGACTTATTCATATGATGAGAAGATAGTTGGATTGTTGATTCCAGTACTTTTGTTCATTTATGAAAGTTGTTGCCTTTGTTTTAGAAAACTAGAAGTCTTGATGATGGGGGGATATTCATTCAGATAAGATTTGATGCAAGCGTTATAGCAGTCAGTATCAGAATGCGTTGAATATCATTATCAAGTGGAAGAGTCTTAAATATTAGATAATATCTCTATGTTCATGATGTTATAATGAACCTTTTCTTTGTAGTTGGACATGGATATTCATTCTTTTTCTATAATAATCTTATCATAAGTTGTTATGGTAATTTTTTGACAGATGATTTATTAACAACAGGAGGAATTTATGAATTTAACATACATAATTGTATTATGAATGTGAATACCACCAATAATATTAATAATAATATTAAAACCCTAAATGATCAAGGGAGGATGGAGATCATTTAACTATGATCTAGCATCAAAGGCTCGGACATGTATATGTTTATAGAATCAATAGACTGGTAAAGGACAGACCTTTAGATTTTCTATAAGTCCGCAATTTACCAACATGGAGCATTGTATTCATTGGAAAATGTCCAGTATTGTATTCATAGGAAAATGTCCAGGACTCAGAAAGGTGAATGATACGAAGGTAGATGAGCTAATACATACCTATGTATGTGGTCCCTTTCGTACTGCATCCCGAAATGGGCATCAATACTATGTGACCTCTATTGAGACCATTCATGATATAGTTTTCTTGTTGCATCACAAACATGAAACCTTTAGAAAGTTCAAAGAGTTCATGGCTTTGGTTGAGAACCAAAGAGGAAGGAAGATGAAACAAATTTGATCTGACTGAGGTGGTGAATACCTCTCAGATGAATTCAAATAATAACTTAAGAGAAAGGAATTATTTCCAATCTAACTCCTCCAGTTAGTCCTCAACTCGACAGATTTGTTGAGAGATGCAATAGAACCATGTTGGACATGGTGGCATCAATGATGAGTAAAGCTAACTTGACTCTAAGTTTTTGGGGACATGCAATAGACACTGCAACATACATCCTAAACAAGAGTTCATCTAAATATATAGTTAAAATCCCTCATGAGCTTTGGTATGGTACCAAGCCCAGTGTACAATATATGAGGACTTGGGGTTGTTTGGTCCATGCTAGAAAGATGGATGCAAGCAAGCTGGAATCTTGCACTAGAGAGTGCTACTTCATTTGATATGTAAAGAACTGTATTGGTTACCAATAACAACTTAATGATACTGAGACTCAAAAGGTATTTGTTTCTAAATACGTCAAATTTATAGAAGATGAATTCCTTAGAAGTCAATAAAATAATGAAGTTAATGAGCTAATCAAATCTCGAGAGACCGATGAAATTCCTAATCCAGAAATTTGAGAGATAATCGAAAATAACATGACCATACCTCTTATAAAGAGTTGTAGGGTTGTAAGACAACATGAAAGGTACGTATTCCATGTATCAAAAGAGTCTGATGATGTTCCTACTTCATTTGATGAAGATTTGGATGATCGTGACATGGATAGCTAGATTCTAGTAATGTACTCTGAGTAGACTCCATGCACAAAAATGATGTATGGACCCTCAATAAGAAAGAGGGTACCTAATTTGAAGGTAGAGACCTTCAAGGCTTGACTTGAGCCAAAGGTTATACACATAGAAGTCATTGATTACAATGAAATATTCTCTCCTATGGCCATGCTTAAATCCATCATGGCATTGCTTGCTATAACTGCACATCTGGACCATGACATCTAGTAGATGGATGTCAAGACTACTTTTATCAATGGATATCTCAAAGAGGATATCTATATGGAGCAGCCCCAGGGCTCCATACCCGAAGAAGAAAAAGTGTACAAGCTACAGAAATCCATCTATAGACTTAAACAAGCTTCTCATAGTTGGACATCCGATTCAATGAAATCATAAAGAACTATGATTTCATGCAGAATCTAGATGAGCCATGCATGTACAAGAAGCTTAGTGGGATTGACATCATGTCATTGTGCTTTATGTATATGGCATCCGTATCATGGGGAATGATACATGGATGATGATTAGTGTTAAGTTCTGGTTGTACAATACCTTTTAGATGAAAGATGTCAGAGATGCCTCATGTGCCTTGGGTTTGAAATTGTTCATAAACATAGAAAATAGTTTATTGGGACTATTACAACAAGGATACATCAAGAAAATCTTGGAAATATTCAGTATGGATAATTTCAAGAAAGGCTTCCTTCCCTAAAGACATGGTATTCACTATTGAAGAAAAGAAAGCCATAGCTAGATGCTCTTAAACATCAATTATGGGAAGCCTTATGTATGGCATGATGTGTACTAGGTCAGATATCTGCCATGTAGTAGGAGTCGTTTGACGTTACCTTTCTTACCATGGATAAAAGCACCTGACTATAGTGAAAAGCATTTTTAAGTACCTAAGAAGAACTCAAGACAATGCCTTGATTTAGGGAGATAATGATATCCAAGTCTTAGGGTACAAAGATTGAAACTTCCAATCATATGATGATGACATGAAGTAAACCTCAGGATTCTTATTCATGTTAAACGATGGTGACGTGAGCTGGAAAAGCAAAAAGTAGGACACCATGACTAATTCGACGACCAAAGCAGAATACATAACTACATCGGATGTTTCTAAAGAGGCGGTGTGGTTGCATAAGTTCATCGTGGAACATGGCATAGTTTCCTCGTCGAAATCCTTCATCTCATTTCTCTATGATAACACGGGTACCGTAGAGCACGCGAAGAAACCCATGTGGTAACAAAGAAGCAAACACATGGAGAGAAAATATCACATCATCCAAGAGATCAGAAGTGATCTGCTAATATGCCGTTGACTCAAAAGGTATTCGATCAAAATGTAATGAATATAGGGTTGAGAGTTGCACATGAATGACTCTAAGGTCTAGTAGGAGACTGTTGGACTGGTAAGCCATTGACAACCCATTAATGCAATGTAAGTTAGTATTTTATCAAGTCCATCTGAAATGAAATGAATAAATAAATATGAATGCAATCTTCTATTTAGGTCGCTATGTAAAATTAGGATTATGTACCATGACCATACGAATACCATACTACTAGGAGGATACATCAGACTACAAAACATGTTATATTCGATAAAGATCTCTAATATAAGAAAAAGATGTTAATATTTTTCCAACTGAATTCTTGATGCAAGTCCTCTGCATAGGAATAGAGATTTAGATGTGTTGGAATAAACAAGTCAAAGAGTTGACATGATGAGGTTGAGATAAACTAAGACATAAATCGTAACTTTCATGATCATGCACACATCCTTTGACCTAAGACAAATATGCATCTGTATGCCTAAGTATGCAAGCTTGACATATCAATAGGTTGGTGACCTAGACAAGGTCCATATAACGGTGTGTTGGTATGCATATTAAGACATATGACATGTATGATCTCTCAAAGGAATCATACAAGTTCATAATTGATGAACTAGGAAACAATGCTTACTCATGAGATAATGAGGGGTCAAAATGAATTCTAGGCATGGTCGTCTTTTATGGAATAAGACACGATTTCGAGATATTAATATATACTTTTAGAAAGTATATGATTAATATTGTTTACCAAATATCAAATGATAAATTTATCGATCTATTATGAAGAAGACAGTCAAACAAGGGTTTGAACTTAGGATATATCAAAGTTTTTCAGTATGAAGGATGAATAAGTATTGAGAATACTCAGGATTAACTCTATCATAATAGATCATCTTCCATGACACTTCCATTTAGAGGGAATGATGAAACGAGATGGATTTTAGTGGTTCCATTTTACTTGATGGTTAAGAATTAATTGGATTAAATTTGAATTCACTTGAATCTAATTTCCAATTCCAATTTCAATGTCCAAATGATGAAAATAGAAATGGTCATGAAAATGAAAATATATAAGCTCCTTAAACTCATTTCTAAGCTCCAAATGGTTTGGACTTTGATTAAAAATGATCATGGAAACTAGGTTCAACTCACTGATACTTTCTCGAGCTCACATAGAGTGACTTGCATTTCGTTGAGCTCATTTAGAATGTGAAGTGTTCCACTCAAGCTCAATTGATAAGAGTTTCAATTTCAAGCTAAAAATGGTATAACCCTAAAATTAGATTGATATCTATATTTCAAGTTACTTTACAAGGATAATATGATCTCTCCGATATTATCTCGATGTATCTGTATTTGTATTTCATGGGTCCTAATTGAATCAGGACATACTTAAAGATGTCAATGCTGTAATAATCGTTATTATTACATTTTTTCATAAGGGCATTTTTGAGTTTGATTCAAGAAATATATTTCACTACTTAACATGAATGATGATTCATAATAATTAATATTTATATGAATATGACTCATGTAAGTAATATATATATATGTAAATATTATTTGTATAATATTTCCAAGACAAGAAAATATGTGTGAATTTGATTCACAATAATTTCGTAAATGTAAATTAGATTTATATTTTTTGTGCTTGTTAATATGATCTACATGATATAAAGATTATTTCCATAATTTATCCAATAATGATAATGTGATTTTTAAGTTAATTGGCTGATAAATAAAAGACAACAACCATGGCTATATTTAGTCAAGATGGGGCGTGTACAATGATTGTACACTTGATGTCATTATATTGAGTCTTATTGAGATTAAGGCTCTTAATATTGCTGTATTATTTATTGATTGATTAATTAATTAATTAGTATTAAACTCATTCCATCTATAGAATTTGTTGTACATGTATATTGACGCATGAGACCACTACAAAGAGTCCTTGATTTGAACTCTTTATTGATTTGTTACTTAAATTAATTGTAGATAATAAGGGGATACTTGTATTATTGAACAAGGACTTTGTATTAAGACCTTGATCAACAATCCAAGGACCATTGTTGGACACACCTACTTGAAGAGAAGACTCTTCAATGGGCATGTACAATGTGTAGAAAAGAAGAGTAAGAAACTCTCCTTTATTCACTTGAGTTTAGATACCTAGTCCCTTAAGAATTTTAAGCATTAGAGAAAGAGAAGACTCTTCATAATATACAAATAATACACTCCTCTTCTTGAAACCTTGTTTGTGAAGACGACATCCAAGTTCATGGGAAGCAACATAATTCATCTCCATGCCCACGAGAGAGACACTACAGATAAAACTTGATTCAGAAGGTCTCTCGCTTTAGAGACTCACACTTCAAGAGGAAACCCTGATATCATCTTAATATTCATTAAAATATAAGATATCTTTTTAGGAAAATAGTTTTTCTAATTTAGCGATTTCTCAAAGTACAAATCATTATGCTGAAATTTCTTGTTCATATGATTAACATACAATGATTTATGCAAATAATTTGTCAATTTTCCATATTTTTGTGATACAAAATTAATAAATAATTTATTTACTTCCTTCAATTATGTTTTTTTACCAAAAAATAGAAAATTAAAAATAAGTGTAAATACGTTATAGATATATTGATGTTTTATGTCCATTATCTGATTTCTATTTTATTTTTATAATATTTATAATGTGCAATATAGCAATTTAAAATAACTAATTTATCTATTTTATATATTTTAATAATTTTTTAACTTAAATACACTATTTGTTATATTTTTAATGGTATTTATACTTATAATAGTCAATTCTCAAGTCCACTTTGACCTAGTCATGACCAAGTCCTGTCAACATGTTGGCTAAAGCCCATTGGCCCACAATTCTTGAGATTCATGACAACCCAATAAAAATCTCCCCTTCCATCCAACTTCTATCAAGGCCCAACCCTCTTTAATTGCACTTTACTTGTGCTCCAATCAAAATCACACTTTACCCTTGCTCCATTAACTTGAATAACAACCCAACTCTTATCATTCCTCCATACTCCTTCTAACTAATTTACTTGCTCCATTTTGATCTCTCTCATCTGTTCCTTACTCCCCCCTCCAAATTCCCATTAGCTTCTTACAAGAGTACCCGATCCATTGTTATAGAGAGTTTATGCTATTTTTGAGTACCAATCATTTTCCCTTAGATGACAAGCTCAACAAAGGAACCATAGAGTGTTGATCGACGATGCAGCATTCCCGGAGCTGGATGATGTCGGCGTGACGATTCAATATTGATGTATCCTTGGAATAACTTCCCCTAACGTCCCTCCTCCATGCTAAGCTCCTCCCGAGGCACTATCACTATCGTGTGTGGTGAGGATTGACGAGGAAAGTGGAAGGTCATACAGTTGTGAACTGGAGAAGGAAGAGTTGGTTGTTATGAGTAAAGTTAGGATCATTTTATTGATCGATCGATAGATGATTGTTAGTGATCCTAGGGTAGGTGTGTAAGAGAGATGTTAGGTAGAGAGATTAATGGATCAGATCGAAGAAATGGTGAAGAACGGATGAGGGAAAAAATAAGGGAAGTGGAGAAGTTAGAACAAATTCTAACAGCTACTTCTTAAGAAAGAAGCTTTAGGTGTTGACACGTGTCAAGACTTGGTTGGCTGATAATTAATTAGTTTAAAAATAAATATTAAATAACAAACACCATTATTTTAATTAGGTTTAAAAATAAAAGTTATAGATAATTAAATTAACTAAATTAATACATAATTATTTTTATAAATAATAAATATTTAATGAAATATAAATATAATATTAATAAATAGGTATACAATATACTTAATAAATATGGTTTTAATTTTTAACTTAATAAATAAATAAATAATGTAGTATTTTCTATTTTATTAATTATTAGGATTATAAATAAGTTATGAATGATTTTTTATGGATTTTAATAATTTAATTTGGTTATATAAATAAATCTAGGTATATGTGTTGTAGTTTAAATTCATTTATAATTATGTTTTTATTTATTTATTTGAAATATTAAATAATGTCTAAAATTTTTGACATAATTTATGCATCATCTGTGAGATCAAGAAAATAATTAAAAATTATAAAATATATAAAACTATAAATACTAAATAAAATAAGTAGCCCAGAAACCCAGTTATCATTAGATCCAAAATCAACATTTTTTGGAATCAGACTCCGATTTTAGTGAAATCATTTTATTAATTTGAAAGTATTATTTTATGAACTTTAAAGGTGAGTAGAGTGAATTTGATGTTTGTATGAATAAGTTATGATGTTCAGAAGTTTAGAAATTTATAATTTAGAAGTTGGATTTCTTGGGGGGTGTATGTGTGTATAAGTTGAGATTTTTTAGGTTTTTACATTTTTATTTACATTTCAAAAATAAATAGGAGAAGAGTTTAGTGAAAAATATGTAAAAGTGAATTATCTAAAAATCATTGATGTTTTGATATTATTGAATAAATAATGAATAATGTATAGAGTGCATAATTTATTCTTTTTGATATTTTCTCACTTATCTCCCCCTATGTATTTGTTTCTCGACCAATCCATGCCGACTTGGTCTCGAAAGTTAGGTTACATAAATATATCTATCAGTTATATTTATATTTAATTTAGTCATACTGTACATACATACATATTTATAGTCTGCGTCTCTTTCTATTTTCTTTATTTTTATTCTTTTATTTATTTACATGTTTTTAATACATAAAAGTGAATTTTTATTCATGAGTGATGTTTTGATAAGAAGTGTGAATTAATGGATATTTACATGCAAACAATTAATAAAACATGGATTCATCGAGAGGCTTTCAACGAGATCGATCCAACAACAACCGTCTATAATAAGATGCTAGAGCTTTTATGTGCTTTGCTTGTACGTCAAGGTTGTGACCCATCATCTATAGAAAGATCCTTATCCTCTTTAGTTAATGTAATCCTCTTATACATTTCTTCTGCTATCCTCTTTCTTCTTTCCAATATTTGCTATCACTCTTCCTTTTCTGCAGCTTTAGTTGCTCGATGATATGATCCCATCCAATCGATCATCTTGTATTCACCATTGCATGCACACCTTATCGACTCTCTTGTCCGCACTTGACCAACCTCGAGCATGTCATAGATTTGGGATCTGATCCCTTATGCATGCCATTTACTACATGGGTTTGCACCTATTCACTAAACACACTCATGCAATCGAGCGCACTTCAGGTTGTTAGATGCACTGTGTGCTTCATAGAGTTAATGTTTCAATGAAGAGGAATGAAGCAATTAGAAGCAGCTAGAGTCACGCTTTAAATACTTAAAACTTGGTTGAATCTGATCATAATCATTCTTTAAATGAAATTGTTGTGTTAATCTATTGTAATTTGGGAAACACATCCTATAAGCATGTGATGAATAACCATTCATCTACCTTTATTCTTCCATTATATCTTTAAATCCTTATTAAAATACCTATAAATACCACTAATTTGTAGAATTAACACTCAATATTCACATGTAATTAACATATTAATACCTATCATTAAAATCAAAAAATATAGAATAAAGAGAAGAAAGGAAAATTAAATGAAGTATTGAAGATACTAAATGATCCTAAATCTCGAGATCAAGTCACTATTGATTAGGTTGATTGGAATAATGTAGGGGGAGATAAGAGCCAATATGTTGTTCAAAACCCTGATTTCATACTCTGTATGTAGTCATTTTATGTTATTTTATTCTTCACATCACACACATCAAATAATAAAATTTTCAACATGAAACTTATATATATTAAGTATATAGATAATTGTAAAAATTTTAACCAATAAAAATCATGCACATTGCAACTTATACACAGAGGAAAAGCAAATTGAACCTCGTTGATCAATATCTACTCCGTATTTATTCAAATTTCATTAAATTCATGTCCATTGTATTCCAACTTAAGTGTTCTATACAACGAAATGGTTCATTAAAAATGGAGTTAAGATACAAAAGCAGGCTTTGTGGATCACCATTATATTGTGGGTGACTATAGAAATAACTGATTATTTTATTCTTTATAATTTTAATTTTCTTATATTTTAAAATAATTGTATATATTATATAAATATATTTAAAATCAAAGCACAAATAAAAATATGTAAAAAGATATTAAAACTTGAGAATACAATATAATATATAGGTATATGATGAATCGATGATTCATCGCCTTTATTCTTTCATATTGGCTAAAATCCTTGGTAAATACATATAAATAACAACTAATTCCAACTAATTATCATTCTAACCACACATATTAATATTATATATTGAATACTTATTTTATCCAAAATAAAAGAATAAAAATAAAAAGAAAAATAATAGAAAAGAAGATTGTATATATAATATATATACAAATCAATTCTAATCATGAAACCAGGTCAATATTGATCGGGTTGACTAAATAAATAATTAAGGAGAGATAAGGATCCTAACCTATAAGAATATCAAGAAAATCAAGACCAAAATATAATTTATCCATTTTACAAATTGCGAATTTTTCACCTATTTTATTTATCATTAAGATCACCTCAAACCAGTACACTTCTTTTGCAAAATTGTTCAGAAAAATATATATTATTTTACAAAAATATCAGAAAAATATTTCATCACAAAAATAATTAACCGTAATGGACCGAAAAAGCCGACTTTTTAGGTTTATAAGTATTTATAGAAAACTCCAAACTGACGAAACTCACATTTACAATTTGTTTTATACTTAGTACTATTTATTAAAAATATTAGAAAAAATATTCAAATAAAACCCGTGAGTTTTGGAGTTTTGGACATGTTGTCTATGTGTACTATATATACAATATTCCAGAATTTTTAATTAATTAACCATAAACCCAATTAACTTAATTTCTTTTCCTAAAATCTTCTAAAAATGTATAGAAAAATATAAAAATAAAACTAAGTTAAAATACCAATAAAATCCGAAGCCTCGAAGTTTCTACCTAAATTTTTTGGACCTCGTAACTTGGCTGTATGAACTCTGAATTAAGAAAACTCAGTCTTAAAATTCGTACTATTTAATTATCTACAAAATGACACTAGTTTCGTTAAAATCAGAGTTAATATGAAAAACAGGATTTTTGGGTTTGTATTGGTATATTGTACAATGCACCGTAACTTATATGATTATTTAAGATGTTAATATATTAGTATTAATTTAAAATATTTATTATTTTTTAAATTAATTAATCTATTTATTTATTATTATTATTTATTTAAATAATTAATTATATACTTAATTAATTAATCAAATTATTTATTATCTCTTTAATTAAGTACATAATTACCTGCTTAATTATATCTTAATTACCTAATTACTTATTAAGTATTCAATTATCAATTTAATTAATCATTAAATAATTTGTAATAATTAAATTTATTTATTTTTATTTTTTTGTCTTCTTCTCTCTCCCACTTTCTCCTCTCTCCTCCCTCTTTTCTTCCTTCTCAGGCACATCCCGTTGCCTTCTTCCCCACCGTGGATGCAGTCGTTTCTCCAACCTCCTCAACTGCTCGTCGTTGGCCTTTAACCCAACTTCCCAGTCCGTGATCGGACTCCATCTTCGGTGAAGAGACCCACATCCGTGCGCTCCACGCCAACCAC
This sequence comes from Ottelia alismoides, assembly GCA_037367405.1. NCBI lineage: Eukaryota > Viridiplantae > Streptophyta > Magnoliopsida > Alismatales > Hydrocharitaceae > Ottelia > Ottelia alismoides. Next base: position 535,824 of record JAZKJV010011752.1, read on the forward strand.
CCTATTTAAACCCCCAAACCCCCTACTAATTTCGGAATCCGCCATTTTGCAAACTTCTTCCCCTGTGAGCTTCGGAGCTTTCCCAGTGACAGTGGTTATACTCTCCGTCAAGCGAGTGCTAGGAGGTGTTGGTGCGATCCACCAGCATCGTAATCATCTCCACCGTGTGTAGAGCATCCTTGAACTCCGCTGTCACGTAGAGTACACGACCTCAGGAGCTTCATGCTCTCACTTCCAGGCGATCATCACCGTGCATCATCACTCAGAGCTTGACCTCTGACTCCATCTCATACGCATCTTCTGTCTATCGTCTCCAGGTTTGGTTTCCTATTCTTCTCTCTAATTTTTCTCTCTCCTCCTCGATCTCTCTATCCGCTTTCTATTTCCTCTTCACATTCCTTCCAGTTTCTATCCCAACCAGAGCATTCACGACATTCAATTCGTTTTATGTATTTTTCCACTTTCCTTCGGAATCTGTCAACTCGAATCCATGCGGATTTGAGATTTTGGTCCTCTTTCCATTCCCCAAAGGATCAATTATTCCATTTACCCTTTCCGTTTAAGTTTTGGACTGAGGTTCGCCTTGAGTCGCTGACAAACTACAGATATCCATCATTGCGCATCAACGCGGAGCATTCATTCAGGATCACATGAAGCACCATTATCTGAATGATTGAACTGCGCCTTAACTGGAGCAACGATAGCGTCTGGTCTATTGCACAGAGCACCTGCGAGTGAGTTGAGAGAAGCTCCATCGCCTGGAGCCGTTCCTGAAGGGGAGAATAGAACAGAATTATACTTCATGTGTATGCAAAATATCTGACAGCTTTTATTCCATCTGGACATGAAGAGTTCTGATGGATAGAGATTACATAATCCCTTCGGCTTAAAGTCTGATTGCTTGGAGATACGTGAATCTCCCCACATATGGAGCTGATCACCGAGAGCACAACTTGGATCTATACATTCGAAATTCACTAGCAGAGATTTGAGAAGTGATCGGAACCTCTCGCGCATGTCTGAAATCACGGCCGTAAATTCTACAGAGAGGGAAGAACATTTCAGTATTTCCAGATCTATCCGTAGCCCTTCGATCAAGGCGTGATCGCATGCTTGACATTGCAATACGTGTCAGGCGCTGCATAGCTTCGTCGCCCCAGCGCTGAAGGGACACGCGTGTTTTACACGTGCGTCACTAATATCCATCGGGTATTTTACGAATTAACCCCGGAAACTTCTTTAAATCACATACAAGTCCGGACGTTTTTGAAGATCACGTGTTAAACATGTGAATATTGGAGAATATACGAACACGCTCCTGCAGTTCTGCTAAATTCTTACATGTCCAAGTTCCGAAGTTAACATGTGAGAAATAACGTGATACTAGGAACAATTGCGCGGAACCCCCAGCTTTCTGACATTTATAGATATACCCCTCGATTTCTATTTTTTTCACAAATACCCCTGTATTGTCCAGAATATCACATGTTTATCCCTATATAGTTTATATAATACTAGCATACGATATACTAAATAAAATAGAATGCAAACATTACAAAATAATATAAAACTATGTACTAATACATAGCTTTACATTATATACTCTATTAAACCATATTTTGTATAATAAAGCAAAAACAAAATAAAAATTGAATATTAAAATCCATTAAAAAATTCAAAATATCTTAAAACTTAAAAAATTCATAACTAAATAAATACAAATCATTTAAAAAACACAATATATCATTTTGAAGATAATTTCCCTTACAATATAATAAAAATAAAATAAAAATATTTTTATCCATTCTTTAATCCTAAAAATTGAAAATTCTTCACATTTTTCAATAAAAAATCCATTTTTCACACTACAAAAATAATATAAAATTCATAAAAATCGTAAAACTATTTCAAAATCCATAAAAATAGTAAAACAAATTTAAAACATAATAATAAGAAAATAAAAATCAAACAAAAATTACAAAATATTTTCCTGATAATAAAAAATCACAAAATACTTGAAAATTCACAAAAACAATATAAAAATCATGAAAATTAAATACAAGTATATATATACATATATTTACACTTGTAAATATTAAAACATAACGCATTATGTTGTAAAAATAAATAAAAATCATAGAAAAATAGTTTATAAAATTATAAACATTTTTTTCATGTTTTAAGATGTAATTAATAAAAGCATTTATTATTTTCATTGTATTTACACATAATTTTAGTCCTGTTTTGTCATTATTGGTCATTTATGGACCAATCAGGAACCTTCAAATGTTGACCCCCTAGTCAACTGTACCATACCCCCTATGACTTCTATCAGAGCATGATAAACCCCCTCCTCTATTTTTCCACTCTTCCTCCACACCATCTTCTTCCTCAGGACCCCCAACTTCATGCACCTCCAATATCCCTCTCCAACGCTAGGATGATATGTCTCACCAACCCATCTCCCTCTTCATGCCAACGCCTTCACGAGATCACCACTCCACCTGTTTATAAAAACAACCCACTTCTCTTTTGGAAGTTTTGATCCTTTCTACAATCCTTGTAACCCCAATCCAAATCTGTGCGAGTGAGTTGGTGACAACAACTTCACCCTCTTGGTGTCGGTGTGGAGAAAGGTTGTTGGGAAGAGTTGGTCCACCATTGTTGAGCATCGCCTCCGACACGGTCCCCTGCTCCTCGGTCTAGGCAGACTAGAGCTGCTAAGTTAGTTGTTTTAGATTTCATTTTCATTTCTTAGCATAGTGCTAGTTACAATTTGGCTTATTTACATCTAGTTTTCACTTAAATTCTTCAATCGTAGTTCGTTATACCACTAGGCTCTAGCCACATGTTCACCATGAACTCTGCCCGTTTCGACCCATAAACTGCCTCATCACTTCCTCATCTATTTATCCAACAAATCCCCACATCCTCCACCCTCAATTCTATACGAATCTAGGTATCAGATCATCCATCAACCACACCACTAGAGATATGTCGTCCACCTCATCCCCTAATGTTATTAGCATTGATTTTGGGCTGAGAGCATATCTCTCGAGACCAGTAGTATTTTTGCACAAATTTAGGTCCTAAAGTGCACCTAGGAGGAGGAATCGAAGGTGGAACCACACCCCTAGGTGCCCTAAGAAGAGCATCACACTGTGCCTCCTCCGACGAGGCATGAACTCCATTTATCCCACCTGCAGCTGTAGTTACTTCCCAAGAAACCATAGAGCTCATTATCAAAGCATTAGGTGGCCGGCGTAATGAAAAATGATAGGAGGATAACATGGAAGTTGTTCGTCCTTGTTTCTTCTCATCCTCCTTACCATTAGAACGAAGTCTCGGCCCAGATCTAATCTGAACCATTGGTTTTAACCAAAGCGGGATGTCATCTCAATCACCATATTTAAATGAAGACCATGTGATGTCACATGGATCATTGATCAGATAACCACACGTAATGCATGCACCGACCTTAGGTAATTTGCATCTCCATACCCATGCCCTTTTCTTTATTATTTAGTAATGTAAAGATAAAAGTGTAATAATTTTAGAAATATTTGCAATAAGGACCTTCTACTTTATTTTCATTTCATTTTAGTCCTCCTACCTCACGTGTAAAGCCACGTGAGACGTAGTAATATTTGCAAGTGTACCCCTTAACTATATGTATGTTATTAAATGAAAAGTGGATTATTGGAAATTACAAATAGGTCCATGTAATTGCAACATTTTTATTGTGTGCTTGTTGTTCATTTTAAATATTTTTTTGCTCTAAAAATGTTAGGAAAATTGTGTTAAGTACACGATACCATGCTTAACCTAGCATATATTTTATTTGGCATTTTAATTCATTTTCATAATTTCTTAAATTATAAAAAAACTTTTTATTCCCTATCTAGATATAAAAATCCATAAAAATTATAAAACTTTTTCCAAAACTTCCAAAAAATATAGTTGCTTTATTATATTGCATCATACTACATATCCAAAAATCACAAAAAAAGAAAATATAAAACATACAAGTTCACAAAATCTTAAAAATCCTTTATAAAAATTAGTAAAAACTCTCTAAAAATCTAAAAATATTTTTCTTATTTGTGAATTTTCTTTATTTTATATACTTTACATTAAAAGTAGTTTTACATCAATTTTGTACTTATTTATATTTATTTAACCCTAAATAATCGCATATATTTATTATATACACTATTTTGATATATCTTAAACTTCAAAAATCCATAAAAAGGAAAATATTTTAAAATTACCAAAACTCGATCAAAATATAAAAATAAAAAACGTTTTATTTAATATCTATATTATATATTAGCTATATATTACTATATAAGATATAATATCTATATTAATATATGTAATTGTATATCTTATTTTGAAAATAAAAAAATTTAAAAACAAAGCATAGAATTAAAAATAATAAAAATAATAGAAATAATTATTAATAGTTACATACATATCGTTTGCTCTTAGGTAGCGTTTGGTTCGCGGGTTACCTGCGGGTTAGGGGAGTTTACCCCCCTTAACCTACACCCCCTCTCTCCCCGTGGGCCCCACTTTATTCCTTTTTAAAAAAAATTAAATAAATCAATTTTACATCATCAATCCTATCAAAAAATAATATATTATATCATCATATCATATACAAATTATAAACTACTCCACTTCTACCCCTTTTCCAAACTTCAATACAATCACATCACAATAACTACTCACTTTTTCAAACTCCAATTCAATCATATCACCCCAAACCCACTTCTAACCCACCCCCAATTTAACCCTCTATCCAAACACCAAAACACAAAAACGAGTTACCCTCTACCAGTTTAACCCGCCTTAACCCGCCAACCAAACTCACCCTTAGAGCTCAAGACTCTACCTATTTGCCCATACACATATTTTCTAGAGTTATAATAAATTTTATCCTAGACGTATTTGATTTATCATATAATTGTGGGTTAATTCTTTATATAAGAAACTCTTGGTCACACAACGATTGTCGATCATGTTTGATTAGCAGACTAGTGCAAAACCTCTTAATCCGAACGGATTTGAATTATTGATTTGATTTTTCCCTCGCTTAAATGCTTATCATATATAATTCAAGTTGAACTTCAAATTGATTGGAATCAACAAAGGCCATCTTCTATAGGTGATTGACTACTTTGCACACTTGTTACTTGCATTGAGTTGTGGTAATGTTGGATAAAAACTGGTCGATCAAAATACCACACATATACATATGTGATAGGGATATTGGTTTTATGTGGTAAGATTGCATGTCTAAACATAAGGAGGTGTTGATTTTTTCATATCTGACTCAACTCAAGATTCAGTATATTGAATGGTACAAAATGAATGCAAGGTAAGATAATGTTGATGTAATGTGAGTTAATGCAAAGCAATATGAATGGTTTATATGGATTTTTTGATTTATACATTTTTTTCTTATTTTGTAAGTTTTAATTGAATATAAAATATTGAAAGAAAAGAAAACAAGATGATACTTTATATAATTCATGGTGAAAGAAGTGATGGTTAAATTATTTGTTGTGGTGGTAAACATAAAAAATAGGAATAAATAATTTGGGCTTTATATTTTAAGGTATTTTAAGAATATAAGTATATAATTAAAATAAAAAAGAAACAAACTTCTAAAAATGATTTTAATGTAAAACATGGATAAGTTGCAAAATAGGGATTATGTAGAAAACGGGCACTAATATTCGTGACTTTATTTTTCCTCATAGGGTATTAAACACGATTTCTAGAACATATTTTTTATATTTTTTTGCTTTTAATGAAATTTTAATGTGAACCATGTAAGGTGGGATGTATTTTTAGATTATAAGGTTAACAATGCAATACTTTTCAAAAGAAAAAATGTGTGATGGAGTGAAATGAAAACAAACACTGTTATTTCTTGGAATTTTCAGGATGAATAAAAATTGATTAAAAATGCAAATGCAAAGGACCATGTTTTGTGTTTTTTATTTTGAATAAAAAAACACACTACAGAATTAAGTCATCAATAAATTATATCATGTTCAATATAATGAAAAAATCTAGGGATATTTTGATTTTAGAAAATATTACATAAAATATAGTAGAAAAATAAGATAAAATCATACAAAGAACAATTCTTTGTGGAATTAAGTAGGACTATAAAAAGTTGTTTGTCACACATACTCAATATATCCAACTTCTGCATTTTTTCCAAACATCAACTAATTGTTATTTAATTTGTAAGTTCCGAATCAAGTTTACATTAAAAATCAATATCTAATTAAAACATTATTAGGAAAATACATGCACTAGCTCAATTTAAAGAGGATTAATCAAGTTCTAAAAAAGACAAAAAATGAGGAAATTTATTATGTGGTTTGCAAGACTTTAAACATAATTTATAGAGACTAGATGGCAGTTATTAGATTAAAAAAAATTTATAGAGGTCCCTAAAGGGACTTATGTAGCATTACCGTGGATCTTTATGCAAAATCACTACATATGGGGCACAACCGATATTCTAAGAAGATGGAAGGGGTTCTATGTAATTAACCTTGTCACGTAAAGGCACTCACATAAACGGGGACTTAAACAATTGGTGGAGATCCTCTCTATGCTAGATTGTGTAAGAAAGCCCCACATGGAAGACCTAGAAGTGAATGATGATATTTGATATTGCCCTCTCTTTCTACAATGGATGATAAAATTTTGGGCCCGCTCACACAACTAAGGGACTTTAAGTCTTCAATGACTTGGATGAGAAAGTGGCAACCTTATCGGATAACGATGGCTAAAGGTCGACTGTACCCCTCTTTCTTCTTTGTATCCAAGTGCATATGGAGGCTAATCGATGAGCCTTGCAGGGCGAACTTCAACTAGAGAGGCACTTGCCAAAGTATTGCATGATTTCGAACTCCTCAAACTCAAAGGAAGGCGAATGCGTGTTGAAGAAAGGGTGTACAATAGTACATGTAGGCTACAAGTGCGAGTAAGGGATATAGAGCCTATAGCCTCTGGTGACACCTTGGTCGGAGATAGTGGAGGCTTGAGGGGTATAAAAAGCAGAGAGGAAGAAAGGTGGTGATAACTAGAATTTGACTCAGCTTGGGTTGATCAGGAAATACGAAATGAAGAGTGAACAGAGGGGAGGGGAAATTAAACAGAGAAGAAGGAATGAAGCACGACATGGAAAAGGAATAATAGAGGAATTGAAGGGAAGAAGAATAAAAAACATAAGACAGAAGTTAAGGGAAGAAGAAAATGGAAGACCTAAAGGAGTTCGCCTGAAGTGGAATCTCTTCTCAAGACTTTCGTAGTCACCTCGAGGAATTCGACGAAGGATTTCAAAGCTTAGTAACCTTGATTGAAGCCGCAACAAGGAGGGAACTCCTCATTGGATCTCACTTGAGTTCCGAGCCAATCATCTTTGCCTCGAAGACCCATTGGTAGATGCTATCATTAGGCACCTTTGATTAAGCTATGACTGGAGAATTCTCCCTTGATTGGTAAATGGTTTGACCAGAGATTGGTGTTGGATTTTTATGTGAGTGGTTACTGATCGGAGTGGGAGTGTGGAAGACCAAGCAGTTGAGGCCCAATCGGAAGTGAGCGAATAATGAGGAACATCGACAACGTATGGAGTTACGTGGAGAGACGACGAGGATGTCACCGTCGGCAGTTGCAGTTGCACCAAGTGGCACCTTTAACATGAAGTCTAAGTCGTGTAGATATGAGTGGGTATCATACTATGGCCCACTGCGTATCTATTCAAATATCAAAATAGCTATCTTTAACAACAAGAATATTGTCCTACAACAATTAATATTTTAAATATTTATTGCAACTTCTTTGCATATTAAATATATGATAACGGATATTATTCGTTGTTAAAAAATCTTTTGTTCGTGTTATTAAAATGAATATTTATATTTGTTGCTAAAACATTTATACGATAATGATTATTTATTGACTTTTTCATTAAAAAAATTGTACTAATCATTGGTAATCTAGCAATGACTAAAAGAGAAATCATCAGATCATCGGTTCCAGGCTAGCAATGTAGAAGGAACACTATCTTTTGTTATATATTTGGATATGGAATATATGGCAGTGAGTATCATATTATTCATTATATGCCTCAATTTAATAGTGATTACTACTGATTGTCCTAATAACCTCCCCATACAACGTATCTTATCCAACCGAATTATGGTGCATTATCTTGACTTGACTTTACTAAAGCTTTCAGCATGGTTTTGAACAAGGTTGCTCCATTGACTTAAATCTACCCAAAGTACACGTGGCATTTCATTAGAAAGAGCTATTAGTCCTTTTACGTCACCAGTTCTCTATACACGTAGCATTGCTTCAAGCATTAATGAGCATGGATGGGCAAGTCTTGAGGAAGATGCCATTAGTTAGAGGAATGTGGGCAAATTAAGGCGTAACCTCCTGAATCCACAAGCAAACTCTACTGTACTAGGTGCTGGACCATTCCCAACTATCCTCGACTTAATTTACATGCATCGAACTTGCGCATTCGGACCCCGCCAACTGACCTAGCTCCTGGGCAATTATGGATCAAGACTCAGATCTCCAGGGATAATGTATGGACATGAGAGGGACTACGCTACGCGTCCAGAAACCAAAACCATGGATACCTCTTTAACTAGACCCATGCCAGTATCTTGATTATACCCGAAACCCACAACCATGTGGACCATCACCTCCTCGTACTCCTTTCTATCAGGTCAGCCCATATCATGAACCAAGAACAATAGTCAGTTATCTCTGTCTACATTAGTGTTGGCAAATACTTGTGTTAGGTCACGCACTGTAAGATGGATGATCGGAAGTTAACTCCAGTGAGTCCAAAAATTCTCAATCTTTTCGTCTATGGAGAACAGTGGAAGTCTATGTAACTGGGAATATGAGTTCATTCATATTTGAACCAATTCTTTTTCTCAACTCTGAAACTCGTATCGTAATCAACTTGATTGATAGCGCACTGAGAGGTTATAATGACAACGATGCCATATGTATGATATCTAGCCACGATACAATGCCGAATAGATTATGTTCTGGATTAAACCTACTTACTTTTGAATTTCTATACGAGCAATTCCTTTAAAATCCGAGGATATTCTCATATTTTTTTTCACGTAAATCCTGATAAAGTGTCTATTTTTTTTCATCTCTTTGAAGATCTCTTTTGAGTTGTACTGAAAACAAGTTATATATATATATATATATATATATATATATATATATATATATATATATAGGAAAAAATGGGGCTGCCCCCTCGGGGCAGCCAACATGGCTGCCCCCGCCCCATTTTTCGGCGTTTTTTATTTTTTTTTTGAAAAATAAAATCATGTATATTCATCCATATATCGCTCTTATATACCATTCGAATTTCGTCAGAAACAGAGACTCCTACGGCCTCCATCTCGATGATATCGATTTAAAAAAATCCTGTTACCGTTAAAAAATTACTGTCTGGATGGAGGCCGTAGGAGTCTCTGTTTCTGACGAAATTCGAATGGTATATAGGAGGGATATAGGGATGAATGTACATGGTGTTATTTTTCAAAAAAAATAAAAAAATTTGCCCAAATAATAAGGCGGGGGCAACCACATATGACCCATATATATATATATATATATATATATATATATATATATATATATATATAGGAAAAAATGGGGCTGCCCCCTGGGGGCAGCCAACATGGCTGCCCCCGCCCCATTTTTCGGCGTTTTTTTTTTATTTTTTTTTGAAAAATAAAACTATGTATATTCATCCATATATCCCTCCTACATGCCATTCGAATTTCGTCAGAAACAGAGACTCCTACGGCTTCCATCTCGATGGTATCGATTTAAAAAAATCCTGTTACCGTTAAAAAATTACTGTCCGGATGGAGGCTGTAGGAGTCTCTGTTTCTGACGAAATTCGAATGGTATATAGGAGGGATATAGGGATGAATGTAAATGGTGTTATTTTTCAAAAAAAATAAAAAAATTTTCCCAAATAAGGCGGGGGCAGCCATGTTGGCTGCCCCTATGGGGCAGCCACATATGACCCATATATATATATGGGTCATATGTGGCTGCCCCCGCCTTATTTGGGCAAAATTTTTTATTTTTTTTGAAAAATAACACCATTTACATTCATCCCTATATCCCTCCTATATACCATTCGAATTTCGTCAGAAACAGAGACTCCTACGGCCTCCATCCGGACAGTAATTTTTTAACGGTAACGAGATTTTTTTAAATCGATACCATCGAGATGGAGGCCGTAGGAGTCTCTGTTTCTGACGAAATTCGAATGGCATGTAGGAGGGATATATGGATGAATATACATGGTTTTATTTTTCAAAAAAAAATAATAAAATGCCGAAAAATGGGGCGGGGGCAGCCATGTTGGCTGCCACCAGGGGGCAGCCCCATTTTTTCCATATATATATATATGGAAAAAATGGGGCTGCCCCCTGGTGGCAGCCAACATGGCTGCCCCCGCCCCATTTTTCGGCATTTTTTTATTTTTTTTTGAAAAATAAAACCATGTATATTCATCCATATATCCCTCCTACATGCCATTCGAATTTCGTCAGAAACAGAGACTCCTACGGCCTTCATCTCGATGGTATCGATTTAAAAAAATCCTATTACCGTTAAAAAATTACTGTCCGGATGGAGGCCGTAGGAGTCTCTGTTTCTGACGAAATTCGAATGGTATATAGGAGGGATATAGGGATGAATGTACATGGTGTTATTTTTCAAAAAAATAAAATAATTTGCCCAAATAAGGTAGGGGCAGCCACATATAACCCTATATATATATATATATATATATATATATATATATATATATATATATAAGAGAGAGAGAGAGAGAGAGAGAGAGAGAGAGAGAGGGTAAATGGGGCTGCCCCCAGGGAGTAGCTAACTTGGCTACTCCCGCCCCTATTTTCCCTCATTTTTTTATTTTTTTGGAAAATAAAAATGTGTATATTCATCATTATATCCCTCTCACATTCTATTAAAATTTCGTCAGAAACAGAGACTCCTACGGCCTCCATCCAAACATGGTCGATTTAAAAAATCCTGCGACCGTTAAAAAAATGACGTATGGATGGGGGGCTTAGGAGTCTCTGTTTCTGATGAAATTTTAATAGAATGTGAGAGGGATATAATGATGAATATACAAATTTTTATTTTCCAAAAAAATAAAAAAATAAGGGAAAAATAGGGGTGGGAGTAGCCAAGTTGGCTACTCCCTGGGGGCAGCCCCATTTTACCCATATATATATATATATATATATATATATATATATATATATATATATATATATATAAGAAAAAATGGGGCTGCCCCTTGGGGGAAGCCAACGTGGCTGCCCCCGCCCCATTTTTCGGCGTTTTTTTTATTTTTTTTTGAAAAAATAAAACTATGGATATTCATCCATATATCCCTCCTACATGCCATTCGAATTTCGTCAGAAACAGAGACTCCTACGGCCTCCATCTCGATGGTATCGATTTAAAAAAATCCTGTTACCGTTAAAAAATTACTGTCCGGATGGAGGCCGTAGGAGTCTCTGTTTCTGACGAAATTCGAATGGTATATAGGAGGGATATAGGGATGAATGTAAATGGTGTTATTTTTCAAAAAAAATAAAAAAATTTGCCCAAATAAGGCGGGGGCAGCCATGTTGGCTGCCCCTAGGGGGCAGCCACATATGACCCATATATATATGGGTCATATGTGGCTGCCCCCTAGGGGCAGCCAACATGGCTGCCCCCGCCTTATTTGGGCAAATTTTTTTATTTTTTTTGAAAAATAACACCATTTACATTCATCCCTATATCCCTCCTATATACCATTCGAATTTCGTCAGAAACAGAGACTCCTACGGCCTCCATCCGGACAGTAATTTTTTAACGGTAACAGGATTTTTTTAAATCGATACCATCGAGATGGAGGCCGTAGGAGTCTCTGTTTCTGACGAAATTCGAATAGCATGTAGGAGGGATATATGGATGAATATCCATGGTTTTATTTTTTCAAAAAAAAATAAAAAAAAACGCCGAAAAATGGGGCCGGGGCAGCCACGTTGGCTGCCCCCAGGGGGCAGCCCCATTGTTTCCTATATATATATATATAATGAGAATAGGGATGCTGCTCCATGATGTAGGCAGCTTCCCTGCTGCAGAAATCGGAGCCGTTCATTCCACATTAGCCATCTACGGCTGTAAACGAGTGGCCTCTTCGATTCACAAAATTTCCTTCTTCCCCACGTTACCCCTCTCCCTCACGGCACCCTTCCTTCCTCACCCGTACTCCAATCTCCATGTCCACCTACTCCCACACCGACGACACCCCCATGCGGCCGGCATCGTCCCCACAAGCTCCCCTCCTACCTCGACAACATGAGTCACAAGACGGTAGCTCCTCCTTGCTTGACTTGCAAGAAGGTCCCTCATCGATGCATCTTTCCATGACGGACAGTAGGAAACCACGTCAACCTCTCATCAAGCACTTTAGTGGTGATGCCCACAAGCACTCGGCAGCCTTTCCACGTGCTCTCTTCCTCTCTGCACAACGCGTGCAAGACGGTATGTCATACTTGTGCGGCTCGAAAGACGACCACTCCTTACTGCATCTCTTCAGTGAGGATCACTCACAACCACAGGAGTCTATCATCGAACACTCAACCGGTGGTGCCCACAAGCGGCTGGTATCCTCCCAATGTGCTCCCCTCCTCCTTGCACATCACGATTTGCAAGATGGTCTCTCCCTGCCGCATCTCTACAGTGAGGCCTACAAACAATCTCGGGAGCCGCTTGTCCAAGACATCTCTTTTTTGTCATTCCGATCACTCAACGGCATCCTCTCCCCTCGGCCTCCAACCGAGTCCGAGGTGATTCTGTCTATCCCCCCCCACCTCGTGTCGATAGTTACAAATTCTCTGGACAATTAAAGTTTGACTTGGAACACAACATAACATAAATGCTGACAATATATTTTGGAGGAACATTAATGACTTTCAATGCTATGTGCATTATACTGTCCATGTAATATATTGCCAGTTTCTACGATTTAAATTGCATCTCATTACAGGAAATATAGAGAACACAGAGAAAACTTCAGGGTAATCTATGGAGAAATTTTAATTTTAAGTGGTTGAACTAAACATACCAAACATTTTGATTTTGTATATACAAACTGAACTTGGCCCAAAAGAGGTATACATAGTTCTAATTGGCCCAAAAGATACCTCCATGTACATACTGAACTTGGAAATATTATTTCAGTCAAGTATAATTCTCTGTTTTATGTAGATTTTGATTTTCTTAAAGTTTTCATTTCTAGTTTATTTTATTTCCTTGTTGCAGTTGAGTGTATAAATTGTATTAATTCATTCTAGAATATTTATTTCTTGAATTTTTGCAATCACAGGAATCATTCACTGTAGAAGGAGAATTGATAGAGAGTTATGCACATGGTGATGACAACACATATATGCGTGAAGAAGCTTCTGATCCTGTCTCTAATGAAAATACACGTGATAAGGAGGAGGATGATAAAGTTGTGAAACCATTTGTTGGAATGAAATTTGATTCTGAAGAGGATGCCTTGGAATTTTACAATCTATATGCAAGGCAAGTTGGTTTTTCTACACGTAAGGACACAGTGCGTAGGTCGTCAAAAACCAACCTCGTTATTGGCCGAAAAATTGTTTGTTCGAAAGAGGGATATAGAGATCTCAATGACAAACGATACGAAGGACGCGAGGTCAAAAGGAGACGAGATATTCGAGAAGGATGTGCCGCTCACATGTTTGTATGCAAAAGTGGTGAAGGGTTCTGGGTCATAAGACAATTTCACGAGGAGCACAATCATGCCTTGGCAAGCCCATCGAAAGTGGCGATGCTTAGATCACACAAGAAAGTATCTTCTTGTACAAGAAGTCTCATTGATACATTACACACTTGTGGTTTATCTGCGTCCAAAATTTCTTCTGTTATAGGTGCATCTGGCGAGCAACATGTTAGCGGTCAATTTTGTAGGGACCAAATAAAACGAGGTCGCAAGAACAATATTGGCAATGAATGCATGTCAATTGTGAATTTTTTTTGGAAAAGACGAACATAGATTCTAATTTCTATTTCAGAGTAGAAATCGATGCTGAACGTATGGTAAGAAGCGTCTTTTGGGCAGATGGTCGTTCAAGGAGTTCTTACTTGAACTTTGGAGATGTTTTGGTGTTTGATACAACCTATCGAACAAATAAGTTCTTGATGCCATTTGCACCCTTCACTGGTATTAACCACCATAGGCAGTCGATACTATTTGGTTGTGCTTTATTGGCAGATGAGACGGTAGAAACATTTACATGGTTGTTTAGCACTTGGTTGACATGTATGCACGGGAAGATGCCAGTTGCAACTATAACTGATCAAGATCCCGCAATGAGAGAAGCTATCTCAATTGTATTCCCCTCTACTAGACATAGATTTTGCAGTTGGCATATCAAGAAAAATGCCTTGATTCACTTGCACCAGCTAAGAAACGACAGGGCTTTTGAACATGATTACAATAAGTGGATTTTTAAGTCTAATTCAATCGAAGAGTTTGAATCTAGATGGACACATTTACAAACTACATACAATATACCGCATGGAAGTTGGCTGGAAAAGATGTATAATATACGCCAACATTGGATCCCAGTATATCTGAAAGATGTATTCTTTGTAGGGATGTCCTCTAGCCAAAGATCAGAAAGTATGAATTCATTTTTTGATGGCTATGTTAATTCGCAAACACCGTTATCGGAATTTGTCCTTCAGTATGAAAGAGCCCTGGCTTCTCGTCGTAATGCCGAAGAAGGTGAAGATTTCAAAGCATCCTCATCCAAAGCAATCTTGATTTCACAACATCCAATTGAAGTACAAGCGTCAATGTTTTACACACAAGCTAATTTCAAATTGTTTCAAGAAGAACTCAAGAAGACTATGAGCTGTGAATGTAACAAGATTTTCAGATTGAATGACATAACCAAATATGAGGTTTTCTTGCATGGGAATACAAGCCACAAATATACAGTTGAATTTTCTTCTTCAACCACTACAGGTACTTGCTCATGTAAGAAATTCAACTCAGATTGAATTTTATGTTGTCATGTGTTGCACATTTTCAAGAAGAAGGGTGTTTGCGAGTTGCCGCCTACTTATCTATTACATCGATGGTTACTAAATGCAAGATTTCGTAAAACTATCCATGCATTATCCAATAGCAGTGAAGACAAGCCAACACTTCCAATGTTATGGGGACTCCGTGCGGATCTCAATGAAATATATGAGTTGGAAAGTTCAAATTTCAAAATTTTTGATGTAGTTAAGGAAATGATCCAAGATAATCTTAGGAAGGTTAAAGAATTATGTCAAAATCAAGCTCCCGTCCCACTCCTAACTTCAAGCATATTAAGCACTAATTTAGATGCAACTAAAGATTTCATTGATATCCGTGATCCTCAACACGTCAAAGCGAAGGGGCGTCCCAAAAATTCAGAGCGCATAAAATCTGGCATTGAAGCATCTTCATCTCAGTCCATAGTGAAACAAAGAACCTGTCATTTTTGTGGAGAGAAAGGCCATTATCAAACTACATGTAAATCAAAGGTATGGTAATTTCATGCATATACTCCAAATAGATGCCAACCATGTATTCGATCGCACTTAACTTTATAAGTTATGGCTTTTAGTTGTCAGGTACTCAATGAGGCAAGAAAAAATGTTAGCGGAGAGAAAAGGTCACTATCAAATTACATGGAAATCAAAGGTGAGGTAGTTTCGTGCTTAATACTCCAATTAGGTGTTGACAATGTATTCCATCACACTTCTTTTATAAATGATATTTTACTAATTTTCAGGTAATCAATGATACATGAAGAATGGTTAGTATGGGAACTAATTTTTTGAAGATTTCATGACACTGAACTTGAAGATACACAATTGCAATGTTGGGAAGATATGCGAGTTCTTAGTCACAACGATAGAGCATTACATCATATTTTTTGTATCTGAATTTATAGTTGTGTATCGGCATATATTACACAATCTTATTTTAATTTCCAATCTTTTTTTATCTGAATGTCTCTATATGTATGGTTGTGATTCAGCATTACACAATCTTTGGACCTGTTTTTGGTTGGGACTTTGCTTAGTTACTGTGTGTGGTTCTTTGGTTAATCCATTATTTTGGGTTGCGGTTGGATTCTGGAGATTTCTTATGTGTGTGGAGATTTTGATCTGTACACAGAGACAAATAGCCAATTATATTGATTTTGATCTGTACACAGAGAGAAAGGCCTTTATGGGTATTGAGTTGTTGTCTGGTTCCTTCCTCTGGAATTGGAGCAGTTGAGGATGGTATGTTACAACTTACATGTGATTTGGTTTCTGTTATAGTTTCAAACTGCTTGCTTTCAAGGATCTAACTTCTGGTCATCAGTCTCCCGCCAAAAAGATCCAATACTCCTCGCTTTCAAGGATCCAATCTCTTTTATATCAAATATGAAAAAGGAAAAATGCAAGAAGTTGTCTTAACACCTCTTGCTTTGTTTGAGTTGGTCATTGAGTTTCTCCTTCAGATTATACGCGTTTATGATGAAAAGTGATAAGATTTTTGACAAGGCATTGATGCAGGAGACAACCTATCTTCCTACCTTCCAGGAAGTAACATGCTGGATGGAGCAGAACACAAACGTGCAGGAATTGCCCGATGGAAAGAAACCACAAATATAGGAGATAGTTTTGAATGCAAACGAGGAATTGGTTAGAAATAGGTGATTAAATTTCCAATTGTGTGGGTCAGAATAAGGGGATAATGCAAACTTGTTGGTATCATGATCCTGGACCGGCAATGTCAGATGTCTTTAGATAAAATGAAAGTAAAATGATCAATATCATGATCCTCAGATTTTCTTGACAGAAAAACAGTAAAGATTCTTTGTTGAACCAATACTGCGAATACAACAAGATCTACATACGAGAGTAAATCGAGAATCAGTATGCTGATTTCGGATGTAAAAATAAGAAAGGGGTTTTCCCTGCAGAGGGCATGCGCCGCTTAATGTGGGGAGAAAGACCTGGTGAAGCAGGGGATTCGGGATGTAAAAATAAGGAAGGGGTTTTCCCTGCAGAGGGCATGTGCCGCTTATTGTGGGAAGAAAGACCTGGTGAAGCAGGTGATTCGGTTGCATGTACGTCGCTTGTGAGGTAACTCTGCAGAAGGAAGGTGCATGGGGGAGGTATCGCACAGGGAGAAAAGGAGCGAGAGCGGGGGAGTTTGCGCAAGGGAAGGGGAAGGTGTTATTGGAGAAGGAGCACGCAAGGAGGACGTTGAGCATGCGGAGGGGAGGAGGAGGATGCCGCTGGAGGAGGAGCACGTGCGGGGAGGAGCGGGTAGGGCACGTCACCTTCTCACATCTATGCATCAGAGAAGAAGAAGAAAGAAGGGCAGAGGTAGGACGGTGACACGCAAATTTTGGCAACTTGAGGGCGGAAGGAGGGACCGTGTGCGAGGGCTGGAGATTGGAGTAGGTGGACATGGAGATTGGAGTACGGGTGAGGAAGGAAGGGTGCCGTGAGGGAGAGGGGTAACGTGGGGAAGAAGGAAATTTTGTGAATCGAAGAGGCCACTCATTTACAGCCGTAGATGGCTAATGTGGAATGAACGGCTCCGAAACTGCAGCAGGGAAGCTGCCTACACCATGGAGCAGCATCCCTATTCTCATATATATATATATATTTATATATTTATATAGGGAAAAGGGAGCCTACACCCATGTGTAGGTAACTTTCCTACACCCACCTCTTGTTCCCTCAAAATTTTTTATTTTTTTGAGATAATTCCTTGAGGAATTTAGATCACAATACATCACAATGTTGTCATTCAAATTTCAAGTTATTTCGTGACTTCTAACTTATCCATCATGACAGTCAAATTTTAACGGTCTGAAATTTGTTGAAATCGACCCCGTCCGATAGAGCTGTTAGGAATGTCTGTTTTACATGAAATTTGAAATACATATTTCATTTAATATTCTAAGTAAATCTCCCTAAAGATCCATTTCAAAAAAATCAAAAAAATTAGGAAACAAGAGGTGGGTGTAGGAAAGTTACCTACACATGGGTATAGGCTCCCCAATCCCATATATATATATACATACATACATACATATATATATATATATATATATAGGGTAAAATGGGGCTGCCTCCAGGGAGTAGCCAACTTGGCTACTCCTACCCCTATTTTTTCCTCATTTTTTAATTTTTCGGAAAATAAAAATTTTTATATTCATCACTATATCCCTCTCACATTCTATTAAAATTTCGTCAGAAACAGAGACTCCTAAGCCCTCCATCCAGACTCTATTTTTTTAACAGTCGCAGGATTTTTTAAATCGACCATGTTTGGATGGAGGCCATAGGAGTCTCTGTTTCTGACGAAATTTTAATAAAATGTGAGAGGGATATAATAATGAATATACATATTTTTATTTTCCAAAAAAATAAAAAAAAATGAGGGAAAAATAGGGGTGGGAGTAGCCAAGTTGGCTACTCCCACGGGGCAGCCCCATTTACCTCATATATATATATATATGTATTATATATATATATATGGATAAAATGGGGCTGCCCCGTGGGAGTAGCCAACTTGGCTACTCCCACTACTATTTTTCCCTCATTTTTTTATTTCTTTGGAAAATAAAAATTTGTATATTCATCACTACATCCCTCTAATATTCTATTAAAATTTCGTCAAAAACAGAGACTCCTAGGCCCTCCATCCAGACGTCATTTTTTTTAACGATCGCAGGATTTTTTAAATCGATCATGTTTGGATGGAGGCCGTAAGAGTCTCTGTTTCTGACGAAATTTTAATAGAATGTGAGAGGGATGTAATGATGAATATTCAAATTTTTATTTTCCAAAAGAATAAAAAAATGAGGGAAAAATAGGGGTGGGAGTAGCCAAGTTGGCTACTCCCTGGGGGCAGCCCCATTTACCTCTATATGTATATGTATATGTGTGTGTGTGTGTGTGTGTGTATATATATGTGTGTGTGTGTGTGTGTGTGTGTGTGTGTGTGTGTGTGTGTGTGATTTAATGGGGCTGCCCCAACATGGCTGCCCCGCCCCCTATTTCGGCGTGTTTTTTATTTTTTTTGAAAAATAAAACCATGTATATTCATCCCTATATCACTCCTATATAGCATTCTAATTTCGTCAGAAACAGAGACTCCTACGGCCTCCATCGAGATGGTGTCGATTTAAAAAATCTTGTTACTGTTAAAAATGACCGTCTAGATGGAGGCCGTAGGAGTCTCTGTTTCTGACGAAATTCGAATGGCAAATACGAGGGATATAGGGATGAATACACATGATGACATTTTTTGAAAAAAAAATAAAAAAACGCCGAAAATGGCGCGGGGACAGCCGTGTTGGCTACCCCAAGGGAGCAGCCTCATTAACCTCTCTCTCTCTCTCTCTCTATATATATATATATATATATAGAGAGAGAGAGAGAGAGAGAGAGAGAGGGAGAGAGAGAGAGGGCCGATCCTAGGAGATGAGATTTTGGTGAGATGGTGAGATGGGAGATTCTGGAGAAACTAGTGGTCCAGAATCTCCCATCTCACCATCTCACAAAATCCCATCTCATAGGAACACTCCTTATACATACATACATATATACATGCATACATACATACATACATACATACATACATACATACATACATACATACATACATACATACATACATACATACATACATACATACATATAGAGGTTAATGGGGATGCCCCCTTGGGGCAGCCAACATGGCTGCCCCCGTGCTATTTTTGGCGTTTTTTTATTTTTTTCAAAAAATGTCGTCATGTATATTCATCCCTATATCCCTCCTACATGCCATTCGAATTTCCTCAGAAACAGATACTCCTACAACCTCCATCCAGACAGTCATTTTTTAACGATTACATGATTTTTTAAATCGACACCATCTCGATGGAGGCCGTAGGAGTCGCTGTTTCTGACGAAATTCAAATGGCATATAGGAGGGATATAGGGATGAATATACATGGTTTTGTTTTTTAAAAAAAGTAAAAAACGCGTCGAAATAGGGGATGAGGCAGCCCCATTAAATCCATTATATATAGGGGGCTTTCAAATGAGACGTTGTCCTTCCATCCCTAAGGAAGGCCAACGATCTGGGCCATCGGATTCAAATCCAACGGCACCTTCAATTTTGTTGCCCAAAAGGGCATTTTGGTCAACAACTTTTGAATTAAATATGCACACCAATTAATATTTTGAAATACTAAATTTAGCTAGCTTTATTTTTGGTAGTTTTCTCAATATCAAATTTAAAAAATGCCTAGTCTGTTCTGGGCGACATTAGGTGGGGAAATGTTTGTATCCTATTGTGTTGTTTTGTAGAATCTGCGGTTCTTTTTGTAAGGAGTGTATGTTTTTTGTATTTACTTTGTTTTCTTCAAAATTAATCAGCCATTTGTAAATTTTGTACGGTTTTTTGTAGAATACAATTCATATTAGCAATTAATGTATGATTATTTGTAATGATTGTATGGTCCTTTGTAGAATAAAATTTTTGCGGTTCTTTTTAAAAAATGCAGTAGTCATTCGCGCTCAATCGCCGAGTAAAATATAACCGAAATATGTATAATACACATTCAAAATGTATAATGTACATCCAAAATGTGAAATACATGTCAAATATACGATATGCACTTCTTCACAGCAGTATCCGTCGTAGACCTCCATCCGCTGGAGCAGCAACTCATTCCACCCGCCGACCAAGCTTCACCGCCGTCTCCATAGCCACTGACGTGCTCTGCCGCCTGGAGTTCGCGGAGCCCCTTCGCCCCGACACCATCCGCGACTTGCTGCAGCAAGGGGCGGTTGCCCCCGTTGCTTGTGACGGAAGGCAAGGAGGCGGCGCACCCCTCGCCTTCCCCCACTTGCCCCGACCTCCGATGGCTACTCACACGTGCAGTAATCTTCCGCCATACAGATCATCATCCACATCCGCCTGAGGGAGCTCACGTGCCCAGCCGACCTCCGTCCGCGCGGAGGAGAAGACCTTCATCGCACAACCAGCGAGTTCGTCAGCCGCAGACCAGTCCGCACGGAGGTCAAGCCACGGTTGAAGCCCCCACCACCTATCCACTGCGAACGCCGACCGCCGCTGATCCACTCCGCACCAGATCCACTCAAGAACAAAAGGGGCGGCACCCCCTTTTGGTTAGGGCACACAGTTTCTAAATTTGAATAAACAATTAAGATGATATTAATGGAGGAGATAATTGAGTTGATTACATACTATATTTAGATAATGTATAAAGACCAAAATGGATTTTTGCTTAATTTATAAATAATATTAATATGGCATTAATAACAACCACAAGATCAATTACGGATGGCCGAGATCGCTGGCCTTCCTTATGAATGAAAGGACCATGTCTCATTTGAAAGATATCCTATACACACACACATGTAGATATATATGTGTATATATATGTATATGTGTGTGTGTGTGTGTAGGGTAAAATGGGGCTGCCCCTAGGGAGTAGCCAACTTGGCTACTCCCACCCCATTTTCCCCTCATTTTTTTATTTTTTTTGGAAAATAAAAATGTGTATATTCATCATTATATCCCTCTCACATTCTTTTAAAATTTCGTCAGAAACAGAGACTCCTAAGCCCTCCATCCATACGTCATTTTTTTAACGGTCGCAGGATTTTTTAAATCGACCATGTTTGGATGGAAGCCGTAGGAGTCTCTGTTTTTGACGAAATTTTAATAGAATGTGAGAGGGATATAATGATGAATATACAAATTTTTATTTTCCAAAAAAAATAAAAAAATGAGGGAAAATAGGGGTGGGAGTAGCCAAGTTGGCTACTCCCTAGGGGCAGCCCCATTTACCTCATATATATATATATATATATATATAGGATATCTTTCAAATGGGACGTGGTCCTTCCATCTCTAAGGAAGGCCAACGATCCCATCCATTCGTAATTAATCGGACGGTTATTAAAAAAGGTATGTTAATAATATTATTTAATTAACCAAAAACCCATTTTGGTCATTATTCATTATCTAAATATGGTATATAACCACCTAAAATATCTCCCTTTTAATTACTCTCTCTCTCTCTCTCCTAATTTTCCATTAATGTTGTCCCTCTTTCTCTCTCTCCTAATTTACCATTCACGTCAACAAAGACCTCCATTATCTCCAATTCATTCGTATGGGTTTGTTGAGACACACACGACGTCTATGGTGGAGAGGAGGGCTGCACACGACGGCGGTACGATGCGCTTGCGGCGGCGCGGATGGTGAGCCGTATAGGGCACGACCATGTGGACACGAGGGCAGTTGGAGGACGAGGGGCATGCTCGTGCGAGGCGACGCCCGACTGGAGAGGAGAGGCCACGTGCGGCTTCCCGTGTGGTGGCGTGCAACAACGACACAGACGGGATGGAAGAGGATCCATATATGTATACATGTATTATCTGACGTTTTATATGCAAAATTATTTATATGAGGTGAGACACATATATTAAATACGCAGTTTAGAAGTGTGTATCACATTAAAATATGTGCAAATGTATAGATCTGTACAAATTGTATATTGTTTTTCTTTCAATTTTGTTATTTGTTTGTTTGTTGACCTTAAGAAGGCTATCTTGTTATTGTTGTTGTCTATTCGTACGTATTTTGTGCATTTTTATTAATAAGATACACATCTCATGACATAAATCGGTCTATTCGCGTCAGGTTTGATGGATTGTTTGATCATGGTGCGGAGTTGACGACGTCATGTGCAGTCTCATTGACAAATTCTTCACGCAGACGCCAACGAAAATGTGTCGGTTCGACTTGGATGGTGGGGATATGTGCAAGGACTATGCAAGAGTAGTGGTGACTATCGGAGAAGTTCGTCATGCAAGCGACGACGATAAAAAAGTATTGCACCCAATCCTGGATGAAGAACAATTTGCAGTTTGATACATTATTGATGTGTACTATACAATATTAATGTGTATTACACAATTATGATATGTATTATACATATTTGTTATGTATTTTTACATTTCAATCAGTTGCGAATGAAAAATATAATTTTTTATATATCTTGTATATTTGATATGCGTTATACATTTTGGGTGTGCATTTTATACTTTAGATGTGTATTATTCATATTTGGTTTGTATTTAATCATCAAATTAGCGTGAATGACTACCGCATTTTTACAAAGAACCGTACAAATTTTAATATACAAAAATCATACAATCGTTACAAAGAACCACACATTAATGAGAATATGAATTGTGTTATACAAAGAATCATGCAAAATCTACAAAAAACTGATGACTTTTTGAATGAACCACAGATTATACAAAAGAACATATAATTATTACAAAAGAAACCACATATTATACAAAAAAACGTGTGATGATACAAACATATGCTCTACGTAATGTCGCCCAGCAAAAATCTGGATATTTTTTAAATATGGTATTACGAAAAATACCAAAAATAAAAATATCTAAATTTAGTATTTCGGAATATTAATTGGCGTGAATAATTAATGCGAAAGTTGATGACCAAAATGTCCTTCTGTGCAAATAAATTGATGATGCCGTTAGATTTGAATCTAACGGCTAGGATCATTGGCCTTCCTTAAGGATGGAAGGACCAAGTCCTATTTGAAAGGCCCCCTATATATATATATATATATATGGGAAAAATGGGGCTACCCCTAGGGGTAGCCAACATGGCTAACCCCACCATATTTTTCGCAAATTTTTTTTATTTTTTTGGAAAAATAAAACCATGTATATTCATCCCTATATCCCTCCTATTTGTCATTTGAATTTCGTCAGAAAAAAGAGACTCCTACGGCCTCCATCCAGACATCATTTTTTTAACGGTCGCAGGATTTTTTAAATCGACCCTACCTGGATGGAGGCCGTAGGAGTCTCTGTTTCTGACGAAATTCGAATGACATATAGGAGGGATACAGGGATGAATATACATGACGATATTTTCCAAAAAAATTAAAAAAATTTGGTCCAAAATGAGGCGGGGCAGCCATGTTGGCTACCCAGGGGGCAGCCCCATCAACCCTATATATATATATATATATATATATATATATATATGCATAGAGAAAGATCTGTGTTGTGTTCTCTCTAACAATAAGAAACTTCAAGAGAGCACTATAATAAAATCGACCTACTACAATGAATAATTCGAAAAAATAATTGTTATATTTTCATTGCTTAATATGGAAAAATTCTCAATACTCGTTACAAATTCCAATAAACTTTTTGAAATTCGCAAATAACAACATATTGATTATTATATCATTAATGAATCATGTAGCCATAATTACCTTCTGCTTTGCAGAAGATTTATTTATTTTAATCTTTGTTAAAGTTATCAATGTATACATTTTAGAGAACAAAATAAGGCAAGGATATGATTATTGTTTTTTTAGAAAATGATCAAATTCCTTGTTGAAAAAGGTGTTGGCACGCTAACTGTTCCAGATATCGAACATAATAAAAAAGAACAAAAAAGTTCAGATATGAAAAGGTAGTATTTAGTACAATTGGGGAATACTTCCAGTGGGCTAAGCAAAAACGGATCATAATAATGTTTTTCCAAGATAACGATCTAATAGACTACTACGAGAGAAGGTGGAAAAGCCAACCAAAATGAAATCCTTCGTGGCGCTTCAATTATGGGTGCATCCTTTCACTTCTGTAAGGCACACCGACGTCGAGTAAGGGGTCAAGGACCTACGAATCATTTAGTTCTTGACTCCAGGATGATGCAATTGTCGTTTAATTAGATAATATGATTCTAAAAAAAATTCTAAAGCAGGGAAGTAAAGATGCAAGAATAAACACGATTTTTTTAGTGCTCGAAGATAAATGCCGCATCCTTGGCAACTTTTGAGGATGGGTGAGAGCTACCCTAAGGGTCTGTTTGGTTGCAGGGTTGGACAGGGTTGGGTTGGGCTGGGTTGGACTGGGTGAATAGTAATCTGTGAGGAGGAAGTACCCTTGTGAATAGTAACCAGGGTTGGGCCAACCCTGCCCAACCCTGCAACCAAACAGGCTCCTTCCAGCTCAAGCATCAAATTAACAGATGCCTGCTTGGCTTTCGTATGTCAACATATGACGAATTTGAGAACAACTTTGGAATTTCAAAATAAAATCTTTCCAAGCAGTTTCGAAATCATTAGTATTCAGTGTCAGAACTTTCTTACTAAAGGAACATCTATAAAATAAATGTCTAGGGCTTTCAACCTCGAATAAACATAACGGGCAAGCATTTACAGAATTAATTTTGAAGAGAAGAAGATTGTCCTAAATCATAAGTTTTGAGTGTATTATAAGACCATTGGAAGAAGACTCTTGGAGGGAAGGTAATGAACACTCAAATCGTAGAGGGATCCTAATGTCCGGTCTTCGAGGGTCTACGGTGTCCAACAAGTTGGGTTCAACAATCGCTGTGTCGACCGCTCTTTCGACTCTCGGATATCAACAATCCAGTGTAAATAACCCACAATAATAATCAAGCAATAAATAAGATTAGCTAAAATTTATTATACCCTACAAAACAATATGTATAATATGCAAGTGTAGGGGTCGAACCACAAAGGAGAAACGTGGATATCCAAAAAAAATGATAATGGAAAAATCAACCAATGTTTTTGTGTGTTTTATAGGGCTTTTCTAATTTGTTTGGATTTATAATATTTAATATTTTTGTTTTTAATTCTATAAATTTTATTTTTCTATTATATTTTCTGATGTTTAGTTTTCTTCTTAAAATATATGTAATATATATATATATATATACATATGTATGTATTTTATAAGGTACTGTATTTATGAATGCAATTATAAATAGTCAAAAATTCTAAAATAGAATATTTTTATTTATTTAGTGTTTTTCTCCTGTTTTTGTTAATTTTCTTATAATTTTTATAATTTTTTGTACTTTTAATTGATGAAAATTATCAAAATAGTTATTTAAAATAATAGCCCAGATTGTTTTGGAATCTAAAAAATAGATAAATAATTTAACATTTTCCAAAACCATTTTTACTATATAATATATAATATAGATACAATTCAGAAAAAAAGGTAATGCTTTTGGTTTTTAATAAATGCTAATGATTTTTATATGATTTTTGGATTTTTAGTTTTAGTGTTTCTTTGTAATTTAGTAATTTTTGGTCTGGAGTTGCAAAATACAAGAATAAATATACTACATTTTTTTGGAATTTTCAAAACATATTTATAATTTTTATGTATTTTAAATATAAATAATTAATAAATATTCTATTTTTTATTTTTAAAAATAGAAAAATAAAGGAAATACCTCAATAAAAATATATGTGATAGAGCAATATTGTCCAAGTTTTTCTAGGATTTTTAGAGCATTAAATACATTTACTAAAAATAAAGATAACAAAAATAAACTACACTACTAGCATGAGTATTTTTGTAATATCCGAAAAAAGTTAAAGTCCTGGATGCAATTTTCACAAAATATAATACTTAATATTGAATTTATAAGATTGGAAATAAATACGAAATCCAAAGGAGGTACTCTGCAAAATGCCCACTGTCCCACGTGTATGTGCAGGTGAGGTGACATGATAGAGGACTAAAGTGCAAGTACTGAAACATAGGGGGTTCAAATTAAAAAAAAATTACACAAATAAACAAACTGTGGATGAATGTTTGTGGACTAGAATTTAAATACAAAAATGGAAGAGTGGTGGGGCAAAATACCCCTCTTGTGCCTGATGGATGGTCAAACACACCCCACTTAAACACTTAGCGCCCACTGGATGGAGGATGATGCTTCGGTGTTGGACCACTGATGAATCTGTGATTCATCACACTAAAAGTTAAAAATAGAGCCTTGTTCCCGAGTAAATAGAGGTATATTTCCCTTTATAATGCATAAATAGCATTCACGCATGCATACATAATACATGCATTTTAGCATTCCATTTGCATTTAAATAAGAAGCCAAAATCCCTTGTAAAATAGCCAATAAAGCCCTAGAACCCCTGGATCAGAAATTGCCCATAACTCCTTCATACAAACTCCAAAATAGGTTTACTTACTTTCAGAATAATACACATTAAAAGATCTTTAAAACAAGACTAATTTCATCCAATTTGGAGCTCATATGAGAAAGTTGGGTTTTCGGGCCTCTTTGTATACTACAGGTATGTATATTTGTATCTTTGTATTTATGTATCATATTTGACCTCATTCCGTCTTTGGCCAACAAGAAACTTGTAGATCACATCGAGATCTACAACTTTCATGTTTTGAGTTTTTCCAAATTCGCCCCCCTCTTCTCTCTATCCTTATTTCTTTGTCCATCCAACCACAGCAGACCACGTGGCGCCATCTCGTTGCGCCACGCGGCCCGCCCCCCATGCCCAGGCCGCCGCACCTCTCAGCCCGTTGGATGGTCTTCCAGATCCAACGACCAAGCTGCTTCCATGTACGCCCTTTCCCTCAACCGTCTGATCAAATCTCCTGCCTCATCTCAACCACCCGTGCGCGCCTCTCCTTCAGTGCGACATGCGTCACACGTTACGCCATCAGATCACGCCTCAACTCTTCCATCTGAGCCGTTAGCTCCGCAGGCATCTGACCACCCGATCAAGTGCCCTACGATCATCGCATCTGTCCGCTCACGCCTCGCCCCGTTGCGCTACGTGGCCGCTTCACGACGCTCAGATCACCACGTACAGATCTTCATTCCAGTCGTTCCATCCCGCCTCGATCACCACCGTTGGATCACAAGATCCAACGGTGGAGACTTCGTCTTCCACCTCGGGAGCCCCCTCTCTCCCATGTTCTCCGCCTTGCGGGAGGGGCACCCCCTTCCTATTCTTGGCCGCGTCTCCTCCACCGTCGACATCCACCACCATCTCCACGATGAACCCTACTCGTCCATCATCCTCGCCAAGCACTCCACTACCCACGTTGATCTCCATAAACGCTCCACTTCCTCCGTGAACCTCGCTCCATCGTCAGCCTGGTCGAGACCTTCGACCTATAAATAATCGAGCACCAGCCATCGTCGCACCTATCCGCCACCCCTGAGAGACACTCCGAGCTTGGAGCTTCCGATTGGTGACAGTAATTGCAAGCTTCCTCGAGCGAAGACGATCGTCTTCTCCGGCGAGATCCTCGGCCACCGCCGAGTCGCAGCCCTCCTCCGCCGAGCCACTGCTTGAGCTCAGGGACCCACCGCCCCTTCGAGCGATGATCTGGAACTCAAAGTCGAGCTCCAAACCCCAGGTGAACATCTTCATCCCCGATTGATCTTCACTTTATTTTTTTGCTTTCGTTTTCTCGCATATTATTCGCTGCCTACGTTCATCGTCTCGCCTCAATTCCATTCCGCCGAGCTCCGCGTCGGAGCTCTCATCCTCGCGGACCCCTTCACGCCTTCCGACGCTTCATTTCACTACCCATCGATCTCCAGCTCCGCCACTTGGCCAGAGCACGACCGCCAGACCAGTTCCGATCCACCTTAGGCCTCGCCGACCATCCCTACGTCTCCACAAGTGCACCCAATTCTTCGGCTATCCTTCTAACATCTGCAGGTACCATCTTTTGTCACTGATCGGAGCTTCGCTGGAGTCGTCCTCGAGCTTCGTCGTCAGCAACCTCTGACGACTCTCTCCAGCTCCTGAGACCATCAGCACCATCGCCGCATCGCCACGCTTCTACTGGGATATCTCCGACACATCGGAGAGCTTCATCGACACGAGGAGGGACTGGCAGAGCAAAGGCCTTGTCGCCGGAGCCCCTCCATCTCCTCCGCAGGCGGCGGAGGACCATCGGAGGAGAAGCCCCAGCTGTCGTTCGATCTCCTCGATCCAGCGGTCGTCAGTCAGCTACGTCGCCCTCTCCATCGCGAACCAGGACCCGCAGGATCAACTTAGATCTGACGGCCTGAGATCTCGTCACGAGTCTTCACCGCCATCCGTTGGATCGAGCTCGATCCAAGGGTCCGCA
This sequence comes from Ottelia alismoides, assembly GCA_037367405.1. Taxonomy (NCBI): domain Eukaryota; kingdom Viridiplantae; phylum Streptophyta; class Magnoliopsida; order Alismatales; family Hydrocharitaceae; genus Ottelia; species Ottelia alismoides. The sequence goes on from JAZKJV010011752.1 coordinate 565,035, forward strand.
GCACGCCACACAGCCTTGGTCCGAGCCTCTTCCCCGAGCCTAGGCTCGGACCGCCCGAGCCTCCAGCCGAACCTCCAGGAGCATCCGATCCGAGCCCCGAGCCTCCGAAGCCGTCCGAGCCTAGGCCGATCACGTGAGGAGCACGTGCGGCCTGGGTATTTTGCACTGAGGCCCTGGACGCTTTTCATATTTGCAAAAAAGGTCCCTGTGAAGCAGACCCCACGTGAGGAGCACGTGCCCAGTGGAGAATTTGCACATCTTTCCCCTGCATTATAGGTAATTGCACTTAAGTCCCTGTCAGCATATTTGTTTTATGTAATTTTATTTTCTTGTATTGCAAATACACCCCTGTGTTTGCACGAATCCCTAGGTCGCATTTTACATCATTTTTAAATTTCAAAGGTTGCATTTTGTTGAGAAACTTGTCCTCTATCTATTGTGCCACGTGTCATATTTTTATAATTACAGTAGATTTTTAAATGAATTAATTGGTTGATTTGTGTAATATTTTGCCAGTGAGACCTTTTAAATTCTAATCAATTTTCTGTGATTCCAAAAATCCTCAAAAATTCACAGTAGCTCTAGGACAGTGAATTTAACATTGCTTAAAAATTTCATGTCATTTGCACACATATCGAGGCCTGAATAAATTGTTTAGTGATTTTCTTATTTTAATTTTAATAAATTCATTTCACATTGAAATTAAAGTTTGTAAAATTTCCTAGATTCCTTATCATTAAAATTCTCTAGGATAATTTTATTTTCTGGAAAAGATGTGATTTGTTATTTATTAAAAATAAATTAGTGAAAATCACCCTGTCTGCGTGTTCAATTCATTGTAAATTCATTTAGTGTCTAAAAATTCCCAAAAAATTAGAGTTGCTTAGTTTCATCATAATCCATCATATGGCCAATTTTCATAATTTTTGGACTTCATCTGATATCTTAAATTGATTTAACTTTAAATTGGCTTGATATTGCATGTGTCCTGCATAGAAAACAGAAAAAAAACCCAAAAAAAATAATTTCCCGAAAATCCAACACTTGATCTTTGCTAAAATTTACCTAAGGAGACAACTACCTCCCTGAGTTTGACCTTGGACTTCACCAAGTAAAAAAATATGTCGCTTGAAATTAACTCGAATCTAATTAAAGTGGTTTTTGATTAGCCCTCTCGTATCCGACTGCAACGAAGGACATCTAATTAATGTGGACATTAATTTGCTCGAATTATCAAGGTGCGGGAGCGGTTATCAAAATGGCGCCGTTGCCGGGGAGGCATGGCTTAGGTTAATTTGAAGTGAAAGTCTGATTGTTTGATTTTCAATCCCCGGGTAGTCTGACCCCCGGTTTTTCTTGTGAATATTTCTCTGTCTTTTAAAAATTTTCGCATTTTTTGTGTCGTTCTTTATCCGACCTCAACTTTTTTTTGTGCGAGGGACACCGAAGGCGAAGACGCTTCGAGGAACACGCATTCTAATTTGTTTGAGTTATTTGAGAGAACTTGTAAATTTCATTTATTTCCACATTTTTCGCATCATTTCCAGCGGTTCCCGTTTGGGTTCTCGCGTGTGTAAAAATAGTGGAATTGCGTCCCCGTGTGCTGTGTGGATTGAATTGTAACTTAGGCTTGCACTAGCAGCTCCTTAAGCCACTCTAGGAATTACTTGTGCTCGTAATTTTTAGGACCACACATACACTTAAAAGACGCACCTAGACCACAAATCTAGTCAAATTGAACTTGTTCTCCACTCCTAATAGAACTGCCTATCTAGTAGCGGATTTTGTCGTCTGCATTTGCATATAGTGTAAAATTTCAATACTATCTTGCATCCTGCATAAAAGTGAAGGGATCACTGTAAGTCTTCTCAACTCAGCATACGCATCATTGTTTTTCGTGCATCGGCTTTTCTCGATTTCCCCCTCTGTTTTTCATACTTAACTTAAATGGAAATTGGGACTGGACGATAGGCGTGCTGTGTGGTTGGATTAACAAGTGAGAACTAAACTTAAAACCGGGACTGCTTACATTATTGACAAAAAAAATCAATAAAATTGAAAAAAATTATTTACGGGAGACTAATCCCCGACCTTGTTTTCAGGCTGAGTGAGGGTACTTGAGTGTGTGTGAACACCTTAAGGCAGAGCCCAAATCCCTGCCTTCCATATCACGGGCCAACTGATCCTAGCAAATATCACGAGTTGGATACTTTTATTGAAAAGTACCAAGTAGCCTCCGCCTGTTCGCGGGTAGATAGGGGCAAACCAGCGGTGCTTTGCGACAAGGCCTAGCTTTGTCAGCCTCCGCCTGCTTGCAGGTAGATAGGGGCACGTCTTTGAGTCCCCAACTCCGGATAGGAGCGAAGAAAGGGAGGATCGGCGATATCTTAGGCGACAGGATAAACAGGGAAGACGCATCCGGCTCTGAGCCGACTTCCCTATAGGCCGCGTAATCCTTGCTATCTTGCTTGAAAAATCACACTTAAAATTTACAAGATAAATTAGACTCGGTTTCGAGTCCTTCACTGTGTTGAGTGTGAACCCAGGGTCTTGGATTAACTTGTTTGCTTCAGGTAGGAGTAAAATCCTATCTTCTTCTCGCCACTTCAAGATGAATGACTGGGGGAATATCGACACATTATTTGCCAATCTTTCTCTGAGTCCCCCACGAAAATCATCTTCACAGGCCCAAGCGCACCTTGAGCCACCCAGGACTCATGACCCTCTTGAGTTCTGGATCCCTCACAACCAGGGTGGTTACTCTCAAACCAACCCTTCCCTCTCCTCCGAGCTTACCGAGGAAGACCATCGCCTCAGTAACCCTGTCCTTGATTTGTCCTCTGACACCGATCTTTTCTCACACCCAGGAATAGAGGACAAAATGCCGCCTAAGCAGCAACCACCGGAGGAGGAGCAACTACAACAGATCCTTAATCGCCTTGCTGAAGCAGAACAAAGAAATGCAAATCTTACAGCTAGGATGGGACAAATCATGGTAGCTGGAGGTATCGACCGACCAATGGTTGATGCCTGCAACCCAGCGGAGAACGAGATTCAGAATTGGTTAGCACCAGCGGTCCCCGCCCATGCATTTGAGCTGAAGCCCCACTTCCTTAGTCTGCTTCCGAAGTTTAACGGAAACATAAATGAAGAACCGTACACTTTCCTCCGTGACTTCGAGCTGGTATGCAACAATCTTAGCCATCCCAATGTTGGCCAAGATTATATCCGACTGAAGGCCACCCCTTTTTCCTTAGGAGATAAGGCTGCTCATTGGCTGAAGAACTTAGGGGTGATATGTACTACCTGGATGCAGTTCAAGGACCTCTTCCTGAAAAAGTTCTACCCTCTCAGTAGGAATAATCAAATGAGAACAAAGATCGCCAGCTTCTCCCAAGGATCGAGTGAACCCTTCCACGATGCATGGGACATGTTCAATGACTTAGTGCAGAAATGCCCTTGCCACGATATTTCTAAGGCGATCCTAATCCAGACCTTGTTCTGTGGTCTAACCCCAGAGATGCAGGGGTTAGTCAGTGCCGCCTGTGGAGGAAGCTATCTGAACAAAAACGAGCACGCTGTATGGAAGATCCTGGAGCAGATGGCGGAGATCGGCAGGTCGCGGGCCACAAGGGCCTATGTGTTGTCTCCCTCAATACTATCCAACGAGACAACCCGAAGGACTGTAGCAGATCTGACCGAGGACCTCATTCCTAGCATGGGGATGATTGCTGACAAGCTAACCATGGTCGAGCAGATCCACAAGAGAGTCGCGGAACTTGAGTCTCTTTCACGTCTAACGAAGCAAGTAGAGGAACTTTCTAAGAAGGTAGCTAAGATAAAGCTACCTGCCCCTTCTGCACCACTTGTACCTGTACATCGAGTCCATCTTGTACAGGAACAGGCACCGGGGCCTCAGAGTAGCTGGGATCAGACTTACACCCAGCAGGACCAGCATGCACCCCCAATGGGAGAGACCGGATACGAGGAGCCTCCGCAGGTGTACGAGATCAACGGGCTTTGGTATAGCCGTGACCCGATTGTCAGGCAGGCCGAAATGGGGAAGGATCAACCTCACCGCCTATCCCCAGCCTACCAAGAAACCAGACCCGTTCCCGCACCGCGCTTTCAGTCCAGGCCAGAACAAGGGTACCATCCTCAGCAGTACCAGCAGCAAGAGCGCACCTATCAGCAGGGGCCAGCACCGTCCCATCAGGAGCAGCAATATCGGCGTGGCCAGCAGGGCCAATACAGAACCTCGTCTGTACATCAGCCAGCCCAGCCCACTGAATTGGAGTCCCTCACCTTGGCGATCCAGACCCTGTCTGATAGGGTCCAACAGATGCAGAATGATTATCTGGATATGAGAATCGATATCAATCGTGTCTCTCGTACCCAGGACCAACAGATGGCGCCAAAGACCCCGATTCCCGCACAGGTTCAGGACAACCCGAACAACATACTCCATGGCCAGAACCGACCTCGTGATCAGGTATACTATTCATATAATTATTTATCTTAACATGAGATCCTTTCGTACGATAATGTAAATCATATGTCCCTCAGGAGCGGAAGGACCGTGACCATACCTGATCGGGCACGGGCACAAAAGGAAGGAACTTCCAAGTCTCTACCTGAGGAGAACTTGGAGGAAGAGGAGAAACACCACCACCACCATCACCTGCAGAAGAAGAGGACATCTGAGTCCTCGAAGCAGCATTCCCGCACCATTAATGAGTCCGACGAAACTGATGAAGAGCCCGCACCTCCATCTGAGGAGGATCGTCTAGAAGAAGCGGAAGACGCATCACCAATTTTGCCCCAGCATGTTTCTTTCAGTTCGAGTTAGAGTCCTAATTTGTTTCAGAGTCCGAGTCATGTACATAACTCAATTCCAGCTTTCAATGAAAAGATTTCAGTTTCAGAACATGAGTTAAAGTCAATAATCCCTTTCCCCCGAGCTCTTACGGGTGGAAAGAAGAAAACCAAAAAAATCCAAAAAGATGATCCTGAGATGGCTGAATTCTGCAACAAATATATCAAGGTCACAATCCCCTTTGATAAGTACGTGGAGATAACCCCTGCATTCCAAAAATACCTTAAGGTGAGATGCACACCTACTAGGGTTAGCAGGAACACCAAAAGCCGTGTTGAGAAACACATTTTATCAGTAGCCACGACTTGTGCAATAAAGAACTCGTTTCCAAGGAAACGAAGAGACATGGGTGCACATTATGTAGTGAGTCATGTTGATGACATCGCGTTTGCACGCACTCGCCTGGACAATGATTCCTCTATCAATCTGATGCCGACAACCCTCTATGAGCGGCTCAATCTCGGACCTCTTAGGAAATCTAGAGCCCTTCTACAGTTTGCTGATAAATCAACCAAGAGGTCCCAAGGAGAATTGAGGAACATTGTGATCAAAGTCGAGGGACAAGAATACATGGTGGACTTCACTGTCCTGGATATGGAAACCCCTCGTAATTAGAGAGACTCCCAGATCATTCTAGGTAGGCCCTTCCTCAGAACAGCAGGGGCCTTATTTGATTATAATATCGGGAAGATTCAGTTCCAAACTCCAGGCGGAGATGAGGGACTCGAAATGAAGCAGACAAGATGGCAGAGACCGGATTCAGAATCCAGCACCGAGTACTCTTCTACCGGAACAGACTGCGATCATGTAGACACAGTTGGGCCATGGAGACAGAACCCAGCCAGCGCCGATGAGTCCCTCCACTCCGGAGATGATCTAGTTCATGAATCAGTTTGTGAGGTCCTCAGAGACGAGTACAGCTCAGAACCTGCATCGCCCTACATCTTCGATGACATAGAGGCCCAGTTGGGCCTGTCTGTCCTCCCCTCTTTAGGACAATCGGAAGATGAGGATGACGAGTCGGACTTGGCTTTTGCCGATTGCATGGAGACTTTTGACGATCCGACTCCTGAGCCGAACAACTTGATGGCAGCTATCACAGAGAACGATCCAGCCACTTCCAACACCAAGCCAGATCAGATTGAGCCAGACTTCTTAGACGATCACAATATTCCTGAGCTCAAATCTTTACCCACAACTTTAAAATACACCTTCCTTGCGGGACAAGACAATAAATTTCCGGTCATCATCAGTTTGCGATTGACCAAGGAGCAAGAATCTCGCTTGCTAGAGATCCTAGAGAAAAACCGCAAGGCGATAGGCTGGAGCATTTCCGATCTCCATGGGATAAATCCCAGTCTGTGTTTGCACCATATTTACTTGGAGAACGAAGCCAAACCCTCTCGTGAATTCCAACGTCGGTTGAATCCAAATTTACGAGAGGTCGTGAAGAAGGAGATAGAAAAATGGTGCAACGCGGGTTTCATTTACCCAATCTCCGATTCTAAGTGGGTGGCCCCAATCCATGTTGTCCCGAAAAAGTCAGGAATTCAGACGACCACCAACGAGGACGGAGAGGAGATCATGACGCGAGTACCCACGTCGTGGCGCGTCTGTGTGGATTACAGATGCCTGAATGCCGCGATGAAGAAGGATCATTTCCCCCTACCATTCATTGATCAGATCTTAGAGCGACTAGCGGGGAAAGAGTTCTTCTGCTTCTTAGATGGGTTCTCGGGCTACAATCAAGTAGCCATAGCTCCAGAGGACCAGGAAAAGACCACATTCACATGCCTCTTTGGTATATATGCTTTCAGGCGCATGCCTTTTGGGTTATGCAATGCTCCAGGTACTTTCCAAAGGTGCATGATTGTTGTATTCGCCGAAATGGTCGGCGAATTCCTGGAAGTCTTCATGGATGACTTCTCGGTCCACGACGATTCCTTCTATTCCTGTCTTAGGAATCTGGACCGAGTCCTAAAGAGATGTTGTGAGGTCAATCTGGTGCTCTCCTGGGAGAAAAGTCACTTCATGGTAACAGAGGGCATAGTGTTGGGGCATGTCATCTCCAAGAGAGGAATGAAGGTTGACCCTGCCAAGGTGGATGTGATCAGACGACTCCAGCCATCAACCAATGTTAAGCAGTTGCGATCGTTCCTCGGGCATGTTGGATTTTATCGAAGGTTCATTAAAGATTTTTCTAAGATTGCCCGGCCGCTAACTAAGCTTTTAGGAAAAGACATGGAGTTTATTGTTGATCACAAATGTCTTGAGGCCTTTAAGCTTTTACAAGGAATGATTATGGACGCTCCCATCCTACAAGCCCCAGATTGGTCTCTACCTTTTGAGATCATGACGGACGCCTCAGACTATGTTGTTGGGGCTGTGTTGGGATAAAGAAGAGATGGCGTCCCGTTTACAATTCACTACGCAAGCAAAGTGCTTGATACCGCTCAGCGTAACTATACAGTTACGGAAAAGGAAATGCTTGCGGTAGTGTTTGCCTTGGACAAATTCAGATCTCACCTCATTGGATCCTAGGTAACTGTGTTCACTGACCATACGGCACTACGGTACTTGATGGAGAAGAAGGACGCGAAGGCACGTCTTCTTCGATGGATTTTACTTATCCAGGAGTTTGACTTGGACATTCGTGATAAACCTGGAAAGAAGAACGTAGTGGCCGATCATCTTTCTCGTCTCGAAGATCTTAATACTTCTGAAGATTCACCAATTTGAGACTCCTTCCCTGACGAGTCGATTTTTGTTATCGACTCACTCCCATGGTACACCAATATCGTGAATTATCTTGTCTCCAAGAAAGTTCCCGAAGATTGGCCCAAGAGCCAAATCGACCGATTGAAGTCGGACGCTAGACACTACCATTGGGAGGATCCGATCCTTTTATTTGAAGGACCGGATTGTGTCTGGAGACGGTGTATTCCTCAAGAGGAATACCAGAGTGTCCTTTCTTTATGCCACAACTTAGAGGTAGGAGGACACCACTCCGGGAAGAGGACCGCATGGAAGGTACTTCAGTGTGGCTTTTATTGGCCGACTCTGTTTCGCGATGCCACCGCCTTCGCGAAGTCGTGCCCAGTATGCTAGAGAATGGGAGGAACCGTCGGTTCCAAGGATGAGATGCCAATGCAGCCGGTCATCATTTGCGATGTCTTTGACGCTTGGGGCATCGATTTCATGGGCCCATTCCCTGTTAGCCACGGGTTCGAATATATCCTTCTTGCGGTGGATTACCTATCCAGATGGGTGGAAGCTATCCCAACCCGAGCCGCAGATAGCAGGATTGTCTGTAAATTCATTAGAGAACACATAATCTCTAGGTTCGGGATCCCCAAAATGATGATATCAGACGGGGGTAGCCACTTTGTGAATCGGGAGGTGAAGAAACTCCTGAAGGACTACGACATCGAACACCGTGTCGTGAGTCCTTACCACCCACAAACCAATGGTATGGCTGAGGTGTCGAATCGGGAGGTGAAAATCATATTGCAAAAGCTTGTCCGCCCGGACAGGAAGGACTGGTCTCAGATCTTGGATCAAGTCCTCTAGGCGTATAGGACAGCTTACAAGACACCGTTAGGCACCTCCCCATTCCGAATGGTATTCGGAAAGCCATGCCATTAGCCCACAGAGTTAGTGCACAAATCAGAATGGGCAATCAAGAAGGTCAACTGGAACACGCACCTGGGGCAGAAGCAGAGAGACATGGATCTGAATGAGCTTATGGAAGTTAGAAACCACGCATATGACAACAGTTTGGTGTACAAGGACAAGGTAAAGCGTTGGCATGATAGATATATCAGACGAAAGACCTTTGTTCCTGGACAAAAGGTATGGTTGTTTAATGCTAGGCTGAAGATCTTCCAAGGCAAGTTGAAGTCCAAGTGGACAAGCCCATTTGTCGTCCGTACGGTGCATGATAGTGGATGTGTCGAGATATCAGATCTCGCAGATGACGCACCGACATTCCTTGTGAATGGACAGCTGTTGAAGCACTTTGTCGAATCCAATGAACAGTTAGTCCATGTTGAGGATATTGCATTCATGCGCGAGACAGATTCAGCAGATACACCTCGAGCCGCGTATGAGGCCTTGCAGCAATGAGCTCCAGCCATCCGCAGCATCTTGAAATATTCAAACCAACTCATTTGTATATACATCTTTTACATCCTATCCTCTCTCCCTCGCGACTCTAGTAACCCACCCTCGCCTCATTAGATCACTATCTTGGACTATACTTAGGATAACCAGATCCTAAGTATAGGGGGGAGGGGTCACCTGAGTCAGTTCACTGTACATTCTCTAGATCACATTGGTCCTCATACTCACTTCCGTCCTATACTTAGGCTGACCTGAGCCTAAGTATTGGAGGGATCGATGCCCACCGTGTATATACTCATCCATTTCCCCTCTTGTCCTCGTTCGCCTCATTTTTGATCTTCTTCTACACTTAGGCTGCCAGAGCCTAAGTATGGGGGGCGGAGCGACTTCTATACATTTTGTACTTTGAGCTCTCCTATGCTTAGTCCGAGCTATGTCTTTTTCGACGCTTTTTCGTGCTCTGAGGACATAGCACACGCTAAGTATAGGGGACGTGTATATATTACTTATATACTTTACCCATAACTCGTACTTTCACGTATTTTCGCGTATTTTTGTATATATTATGCAATAAATACATGGTGGGTAAAAATTGAAAGAAAAAAAATTGTAAAAAAAATTATGTACTATATGTATAATACTTGTACAAAAGTTGTAAAATTATGGTAAAACATACTCATGTAAAATTTGTTGTAAAATAAGATGTAAACCCCAAAAAATGTGTGTTGTATACTATATATATTATGTGTAAATTAAAAAACTTGTTGTAAATAATAAAATTTGTTGTATACCAAAAAAAAATAATATATGTTGAAAATAAGGCTTCTTATTTACTCTTGTTGTAAAATAAGATGTAAACCCCCCAAAAAATGTGTGTTGTATACTATGTATATTATGTGTAAATTTAAAAACTTGTTGTAAATAATAAAATTTGTTGTATACCAAAAAAAATAATATATGTTGAAAATAAGGCTTCTTATTTACTCTTGCATATCATCCTTGCATTTCCAAAAAAAAAGAGTCTTGCATTTCATTCATAGCATGTCATATACACCTCATCTGCATATGTTGCATATGCAAGGTGAAAAGCTAGTGGGTTCTGAACCAAGTCATGAGTAGATATTGAGGATGTACTTGATTTGACCCTAATCCACCTAATTTAAGAGGAACCTTATAGGAACTGGAGTTAAGATTTCTCAGGTCAAGTGACTTAATTCTTTGAGTCTGCAAGTCTATGTTCACATGTCATCTCGATTAGTCTAAGTAGAATATCTCGTGCACACGCATGATTCTTTTAGACAGTGACCTAACTTGGACAAAGCACAATGCACGTAGCTCTTCGTTGATGAGGTGTTGAGGAAGTAGAATCCTTTAGCTTGGAGTAGCACACGGGTGGAAACATCTGTCCTCCTCTAGGGAGGGTAGTGCATCTCAACCTAGTCTGGTGGTGTTGAAGTCTAAGGACAAGATGCTGTGGGTTGCAATAATGCTTCAAAAGAGGGATAGTCTATTGGCTCAAGAGGAAAAACTCCTGATGCACATGCTACACCTTGTATATAGTTCCAAAAAAAAGAAAAAATAAATGAAAAAAATAAGAAAAAAATGCAAGAACTCCAAAAAAATAGACAGGCCAAAAAAAATAAAAAAATATTGCCTGTCGGAGTATGTATATTAGCAAGAAGTCTGCAGCTGGATGACTTGGCTACACTGGTCAGGCATCCCGGGATAGATAGCTACACTGGCTATCGTCCATCTCTACCCCCTCCTCTTGAGCTCGTCGCACTTGAACTTAGAAGGGAATACCCCGCTCCTCGAGGAAAGAGTTATTGGACCGGGTTATTGAGTTCCCTTGTTAGAGGAGGCTGGTTCCGAGTCATTTCTGATGTGAAGAGCTATTTTACACTTACACAGTACAAGTAAGAATCATAGTCATCAGAAATTTGCGTTTGAAGATTTGTTCTGACCTGACTGTTGAGGCGTCTTGAATAGAAGACTTGTGGAACTTGAAGTCTGTTAGGTCTTAAGTTCAGGCCCAAATAAGGTTCCGCCACACAATTAATCCAAAGGTCGAGTCAAGCTCCATTTTTAACTTTTGTTCATGACCTTGGTATGGAACCCAAAATCATTTCACTCTTGCATTTCATTTAGTTGCTCGGGGATGAGCAAGGTTTAAGTATAGGGTGTTAGCAATGTGAGCCCCGGGCGAACCATTTCTACAATAAATGTTATTGTAATGAATAAATTATCAATGAAAATTATTGATTATTTTTCACTCCCCTTTCTGAGATCAATGAATGAATGCACTATAGGGCCCCTCTATACAATAAGGGTTATGTACCATGGCCAACTTGATGATCATACAGCTGTTGATTCATTGGATGGATCATAGAGGCTGATGCTTGGATGAATATCTAAGGAGTTAGATAGAGGACTCATCAAGCATCATCAAATGATCATTAAGTGATGATCTCCAGTCTGAGTGGGAGATGGCAATCCTATCTCATATGACTGATATCTGACTGACCTCTTGATGCAGGTCCTCTGCATGGGAATAGTGATTCAGAGGTGTCAGGTTAGTCAAGTCAATGGGTTGACATGACGAGATCGAGATAACCAAAGACCTACGTTGAATACTGTCACAACATAGGCATGCATCCTCTGACTAGAGACAGATGTATTGCTATATGTTTGAGTATGTACATTTGGCAGACCAATAGGTTGATGACCTAATCAAGGTCTATATACCGGCGAGCTGGTGTGCATGTAAGGACATATGAGTAATGCGATCTCTCAAAGGGATCATACAGGTTCACTTGTGAACCGGGAGACATGAGCTCACTCATGAGGTATTGGGACTGAACAAATTCCATGCATGGTCGTCGTTCTTTGGAAGCATGACATGAATTTGAAGGTAAGATATATGCTTTGTGAAAGCATATGATCTATACCAAATCCCGATGACCAAGATTGAGAAACTTAATGATCTGACCCTGAAGATGACAGTGTAAAAGTGATCTTTATCTTCAGGATGATCATGAGTCTTCCAGTATGTAGGATGTGCAGGTATTAGGAATACCTGAAGGGTGATTTGATCATATACGATTGTATAACCATGACGCTTCCATTCCGAGGGAGTGATGAAACAGGTTTGGATTTTAGTGACTCCTCTCATTAGAGAAGTGACCTAATCTTAGTCCATGAACTGGACATTGATCTGAATGAGATTCAGATGCAACGAGAAGATTAAGTCTACGGTCTTGATTTGATCAAGCATCAGTGGGAGGTCCATAGGATCTGGATTTGAGATACGATCTCAACATCCAAGTCACTATACGTGGAACAATACAATCGCCCTGTCCTTATCTCCAAGTATCTGAGGAGAAATAGCATTGTTCTTAAATGGTTTAAGAACAATTCCATAAGATCTAAGGAAAGAGAATTTGATAATTAAATGTGATTTAATTATCATGATGTATGAGAAGTTGTCCAATATGATTAAATGAGATTCAATTATTTTGGATAAGAATAATGTGGATAGAAATATCCAATTATTCATAATATATTATAAATGTGATTTATAATGTATTAGAGAGAGTTAATTATAATTTATATGTGTTGATTAATTATAATGTGTATTGGATACACATTGTGTAATTAATTAACAATATGAATTACATGTTGTTTTGGGTTGTGAATGTGATTCACAATTTTTCCATGGCAAGATTGCAATATTCTCAAAGATAATTGTGAATTATTTTTGAAGAATAAAACCCAAATAAATTTGGTGCAAATAAATAAGAGAGATTTCATGGAGATATGCAATCTCATGGATTTCCATGAGATTGCAATCTCCATGCATCTCATGGACGGCACACCACTCCTAATTGGAGTGGGTGTGCGCCTACATGGAAGGCACATGGAGATGAAATCTCCATGTGTCTTCTCTCCTTATTTGTTGGGTTGATTTAGGAATGAATTATATTTGATTTTATCAAATATATTTTGACCTAAATTTGTTGCTTTTGACAACAACAATCTTAGCAATTGGATGAACATAAATCAATCTCATCCATTGATTCTATGTGTCCCATGGATTGAGATCCATGGATCCCAAAACCTATAAATAGAGAGGCATACTTGGCTCTCTCTTTACACATGCTATTGTAGCACAAACTCTCTCTCTCTCTTTCTCATATACACGACAGCCCTCTCTCCCTCTCTTCTTGGTGGCCGTCCACCTTGGTGGAGAGAAACGTCGACGCCCGCGCCATCGTGCTGCCGCTTCGACTCTCTGCGGTTCTTTGTCTTCTTGGAGTGCTTCACTCACGAAGGAGACGCTTGATCTCGTGCGACGATATCAGGAGCAACCGCGCTTGGATCAACTTGGATTGCGAGGACACCGCAACTCATCTCCGCACTCGCAAGCCGTTACTCCGACGATCGGACTTGAGACAGGAGGTCTCTTTTCGTAGAGACTCGATCAACCACGCTTCGAGAGGTATTGCATTATACTTGCTGTGGTTATATATGAAACGATTTGAGAATGGTTCTCGGATCATGTGGTTTCATCGGTTTAAAATTTTTAAATTCCGCTGCACCGAACAACTAGTACGACTAGTCGTTCTTCGTCGTATTCGATACGACGATCACGCTTCCGTGATGCGCTTGAGGATTTCTCAATATTCTTCAAGTGGTATCAGAGCCTTAGGTCGACGGTTTCGAATATGATTCGAAAAACCGAGGACGACTTGGGTTCGTTTAGGTGCGAAAGTTTTCATCGCATTTGATTTCGCAGATCTGTTTAGTAAATAAATTCGGCACTGTTTAAATTGTTTAAACACGAATTTAAAACTTGGATTTTGTTCCCCATTAAATAAGGAAACCATAGGAACTGAGTTTGCGTAAATCGGATTTCGTATGCTCTAGTTATGGTTATTTTAATGGACATGTATGCACTGTTGCGGGAACAATAGATTTTAACATGATTAAAGAGTTAATTACTGTTATCATCTGCTTCGAAATGCGTGCAAATCAACTTAGGTTCTATTGTAAATCAAGTTAGCAATCTATGAAAATTGAGTTTGCTTAATTTGGATTTAAATTGATTGAGATATGCCAATTTTAGTGAATAGGGGTCTATACTGAAATTGCATTCCTAATCTAGAACCAAGTGATTGTCAATTAGAGAAATTAAATTGTTAATTTCGTGAAATAATCTTGAATAATATTTGTGAAATATTGAGACATTATTATTTGCCTAATTGACATGGCCCCAACCAATTAATTGATTAAGATGTGATCTAAATCATAAATTGGAAACAACAATCTTCAAACTTGATGCTTGAATAGGATTTGGGAATTTGTCTAGCAAATTTCCTTATAATCAAAAATGTTTTGATTATTACTATATGGTACAATTTCGGTTGAAAAACCGATGATAATCTCAAGTACAAATTAATCAATTTGGCATTATCCTTTCCCGAGGCGGATATGGTGCCTAGTCGGAGAGCATTGGGGTTGCGGGTTGCAACGTATGTGGTCCGTCCCACTCTCGTCGGTACTGGCCATGACAGCGGGTAGGGCCGGGATAATGTCCGAAGGATTAAGATGTATTTTTTCCTAATTATTAAAATTCGAATTAATACGTATTTTGAGATATTACCATATATGTATTCAAGTAAAATAATCAAGTTTGATTGATTGAATTGGATTGATAATTAATTTAATATGATTAAATTGATTATGTCCAATTGAAATACTCTAATATGATTAGAGTTATTAATTCCCTTGGAAGAAGTAATTATGTGAATGTGATTCACGATAATTAATTAAAATTTGAATATGAAGATGGAGGATCACATAAGTGACATCCATGGTCTCCCGTCAAGGCGAAGAGTTTCGTCGCCAGGGATTGCATATGGGAGACGCCTGTCCGAAGTGACAGCTCCCGTGTGCAAGCGCATCTGGATCGGGCTCTTTGCTTCTCGAAAGAGTAAGGCCGTATGCGTAGTGACCCCAATATCGGATCCTCATATTATTGGGGCGATATTGGATTGCGCATAGCGAGTACTATTCCTGTTGACGGTTGGTTCAATTAACAACGGGTCAACATCGCCTTAGGGGTGGTGGGCTCGGGTGTTAAAGACCGAATTGGAAAATTGCAAGTTGGACTTGCAAATTGGAATGAGTTCCTGCTTTTCTTTATTGGAGTCACAGATTCTCATATTATTGGGATGTGACAATGATAAAGAGGAGATCCCAATTCTTGCTAGAGATATAGCGGTAAGTATATCTCTTACTTTGAAAGTGATTAAGGGAATGAACTTTCAAAGTCGACAATGCAAGAATAATTTGATTTAAAATACCTTAATCAACTATCATAAATTTGAATATATATTTCTATATTCTAATATAGTGCATTCTTAATTTCAGAAAATGAAGTCTTTGAACCCACTTAGTAGGCTTCTTGAGGTCAACCAATTGACCGGCCCAAATTACTCGGATTGGATCCGAAATTTGGAGCTTGTTCTCTCTGCTGAGCGCATTAGTTATGTGCTATCCGAGGACAAGCTTGAGAACCCTAAGTCCAAGGAAGAAAAATCATTTAATGACAAGTATGATGAAGATCATGTCTTGGCTAGGTGCTATATCCTAGGTTCTCTCTCCAATGTTCTGCAGAAGCAACATGTGGAGATGAATACCTGTCAGGATATAATGCAGAATCTTAAGGATATGTTTGGTGACATTAACCGCACTCAGCGGTACAATGTTATGAAAGACCTCATTCGCTGTAGAATGCAGGAAGGGACTTCGGTCCGTGAACATGTACTCAAAATGTTTGGGTACTTGTCGGAGCTGGAGACTCTTGGGGCAACGATGGATGCAGACATGCAAGCTGACTTCATTCTGCTGTCATTGCCCAAGTCTTTTAATAACTTTGTAGTGTCATTCCACATGAACAAGTTGGAATTGACAAATGCTGCTCTCCTTGCTGCATTAAAGTCCGCAGAGGACGTAATGAAGAAGGATGGTCCCAGTGGCAGTGCAATGGTTGCACAAGGCAAAGGGAAGCGCGGTCGGAAGCATGGTTCTCGGAAGGGCCCGGCCCAGAAGAGAAAGAAGAAGGGACAAAGTGTTGCCTCTTCTTCCAATGCATCGACTCTCATGGCGTCGAAGAAAACCGACGTCTGTCATCACTGCAAAAAGCCGGGGCACTGGAAGCGTAACTGCCCAGATTACCTGAAGTCCTCAGACAAAGGTAAAGCCCCAGCAGGTATGAAATCTACTTTCATCATTGAAACTAGCTTTCTCGTCGGACGAGAAGGAAGTTGGGTTGTAGATTCTGGTGCTTCTGTTCATGTATGCAATTTGTTGCATTTGTTTCAGGAAACTAGGAATCTTGAGGAAGGGGAGATAGTCATCCAGATGGGATCTGATGCAAGTGTTGCAGCAGTAGCCGTCGGGACTTGTAGACTATCATTATCTAGTGGAAGAGTCCTTATACTTAAAGAATGTCTTTATGTACCCGAAGTCAGAAGGAACTTGATATCTGTATCTAAGCTTGTTAGAAGCGGATATACTTTCCTTTTCTGTAATAAATTAGTCATAAGTCGTTATGATAAATATATTGCGGATGGTGTTTTGACTTCTGGTGGACTCTATGAATTGTGCATTGATAAATGTATTATGAATGTGACAACCACTAATAAAAACCCTAAAAGATCCAGAGAGGATAAAAATATCTCAAATGAGATATGGCATCAAAGGCTTGGTCATTTGTCTGTTGATAGGATCAATAGATTGATAAAGGACGGACCTCTAGATTTTCTACAGGTTCAACCTCTGCCCACTTGCAAACATTGCATACAGGGCAAAATGACTAGGACGCCTTTCCGTAACAAGGTTACAAGATGCGAAGGTATTATTGACCTAATACATACCGATGTATGTGGTCCCTTCAGTACCGCGACTCGAAATGGATACCGATATTATTTGACGTTTATCGATGACCATTCGCGATACGGGTTTATCTTCCTACTACGTCATAAGTCTGAAACCTCTGAAAAGTTCAAAGAATTCAAGGCTTTGGTTGAGAACCAAACCGATAGGAAGATTAAACGGATTCGATCTGATCGAGGTGGCGAGTACCTATCAGATGAAGTCAAGGAATACCTTAAGGAGAATGGAATTGTTTCCAATCTCACTCCTTTTGGAACTCCCCAACTAAATGGTGTTGCTGAAAGACGCAACAGGACCATCATGGACATGGTCCGATCAATGATGAATAAAGCAAATTTACCTCTTAGTTTCTGGGGATATGCAGTAGAGACTGCAATATATATCCTGAATAAGATTCCTAGCAAATCCGTGCCTAAGACTCCTCATGAGCTATGGTATGGAACCAAACCTAGTGTTAATCACTTGAGGGTTTGGGGTTGCTTGGTCTATGCGAAGAACGTAGACGCAAGTAAGCTAGAATCTCGCTCTCGTGAGTGCTACTTCATTGGGTATGTTAAAGATGGTATTGGATACCAACTTTATGACCCTGAGACCCAAAAGGTTTTTGTTTCTAGAGATGTGAAGTTTCTGGAGAATGATTTCCATAAAGGTCAAGACAACAATGAAGTAGAGGAATTCTTTGAATCCCCTGAGGATTCTGAGCTTCCTAGACCAGAAACGGAAGAGATAAATAAAGATGAAACACCCATACCTCTTCGAAGGAGTTCGAGGGTGGTTGCACCACCTGAAAGGTATGGATTCCATGTGTCAGGTGAAACTGACATTGATCCTACTTCATTTGATGAAGCACTCGCGGATCAAGACATGGATAGATGGATGCTAGCAATGAAGTCAGAAATTGACTCCATGCATAAGAATGGTGTATGGACCCTAGAGGATCCACCTAAAGGGGTAAAACCCATTGGGTGTAAATGGATCTTCAAGAGAAAGAGGGGACCTGATGGGAAAGTAGAGACTTTCAAAGCACGGCTCGTGGCCAAGGGCTACACACAGAGAGAAGGCATCGACTACGATGAGACATTCTCTCCTGTGGCTATGCTTAAATCCATCCGGACATTGCTAGCTATAGCTGCATATCTTGACTACGACATCTGGCAGATGGACGTCAAGACGGCTTTCCTCAATGGATACCTCGAGGAGGATATCTACATGGAGCAGCCCCAAGGCTTCATGACTGAGGATGGTAAAGTATGCAAGCTGAAGAAATCCATCTATGGGCTCAAGCAAGCTTCTCGTAGTTGGAACATCAGATTTGACGAAACCATAAAGAGTTATGATTTTGTGCAGAATCCTGATGAACCTTGTGTATACAAGAAGCTTAGTGGGAGCGCCGTTGTGTTCATCGTGCTTTATGTAGATGACATCCTTATCATTGGGAATGATACAGAGATGATGACCAGTGTAAAGATTTGGCTATCCCATACCTTTGAGATGAAAGATCTTGGAGAAGCCTCTTATATCTTAGGCCTGAAGTTGTTCAGAAACCGAGAAAAGAGGATTTTGGGATTGTCACAACATGGATACATTAAGAAGATTCTTGAACGATTCCGTATGGATAGTTCAAAGAAAGGATTCCTACCCTTAAGACATGGTATCCACCTGTCTAAAGGAATGGCTCCTCAAACTGTTGAGGAAAAGAAGGCCATGGCTGGATGTCCTTATGCATCAGCCGTAGGAAGCTTAATGTATGCCATGATGTGCACTAGGCCAGATATCTGCCATGCAGTGGGAGTGGTAAGTCGTTACCAATCCTGCTATGGAGAACAACACTGGAATGCAGTGAAGAATATATTCAAATATCTAAGACGGACACAAGATTACATCTTGGTCTATGGGGATGGTGATCTCCAAGTCTTGGGATATACAGATTCTGACTTCCAATCGGATGTAGATGATCGAAAGTCGACATCAGGGTTCGTGTTCTTGTTGAATGGTGGTGATGTGAGCTGGAGAAGCAAGAAGCAGGACACTACTGCAGATTCAACAACAGAAGCCGAATACATTGCCGCATCAGATGCTGCAAAGGAGGCGGTGTGGTTGCGCAAGTTCGTGCTGGAGCTTGGCATAGTTTCCTCTGATACTCCCATCCCGTTACTCTGTGATAACACGGGAGCCATTGCCCAGGCAAAGGAACCCAGATGGCATCAAAAGAGCAAGCACGTGGAAAGGAAATACCACATCATTCGGGAGATACAAAAGCGTGGTGACATCATCATCACCAAGGTGGCCTCTGCCGACAACGTTGCTGATCCTCTTACCAAACCTCTGACACAGAAGGTTTTTGACCAGCATGTAATGAGTATGGGTTTAAAGATTGTACCTGAATGGTTCTGAGGGCTAGTGGGAGATTGTTAGCAATGTGAGCCCCGGGCGAACCATTTCTACAATAAATGTTATTGTAATGAATAAATTATCAATGAAAATTATTGATTATTTTTCACTCCCCTTTCTGAGATTAATGAATGAATGCACTATAGGGTCCCTCTGTACAATAAGGGTTATGTACCATGGCCAACTTGATGATCATACAGCTGTTGATTCATTGGATGGATCATAGAGGCTGATGCTTGGATGAATATCTAAGGAGTTAGATAGAGGACTCATCAAGCATCATCAAATGATCATTAAGTGATGATCTCCAGTCTGAGTGGGAGATGGCAATCCTATCTCATATGACTGATATCTGACTGACCTCTTGATGCAGGTCCTCTGCATGGGAATAGTGATTCAGAGGTGTCAGGTTAGTCAAGTCAATGGGTTGACATGACGAGATCGAGATAACCAAAGACCTATGTTGAATACTGTCACAACATAGGCATGCATCCTCTGACTAGAGACAGATGTATTGCTATATGTTTGAGTATGTACATTTGGCAGACCAATAGGTTGATGACCTAATCAAGGTCTATATACCGGCGAGCTGGTGTGCATGTAAGGACATATGAGTAATGCGATCTCTCAAAGGGATCATACAGGTTCACTTGTGAATCGGGAGACATGAGCTCACTCATGAGGTATTGGGACTGAACAAATTCCATGCATGGTCGTCGTGCTTTGGAAGCATGACATGAATTTGAAGGTAAGATATATGCTTTGTGAAAGCATATGATCTATACCAAATCCCGATGACCAAGATTGAGAAACTTAATGATCTGACCCTGAAGATGACAGTGTAAAAGTGATCTTTATCTTCAGGATGATCATGAGTCTTCCAGTATGTAGGATGTGCAGGTATTAGGAATACCTGAAGGGTGATTTGATCATATACGATTGTATAACCATGACGCTTCCATTCCGAGGGAGTGATGAAACAGGTTTGGATTTTAGTGACTCCTCTCATTAGAGAAGTGACCTAATCTTAGCCCATGAACTGGACATTGATCTGAATGAGATTCAGATGCAACGAGAAGATTAAGTCTACGGTCTTGATTTGATCAAGCATCAGTGGGAGGTCCATAGGATCTGGATTTGAGATACGATCTCAACATCCAAGTCACTATACGTGGAACAATACAATCGCCCTGTCCTTATCTCCAAGTATCTGAGGAGAAATAGCATTGCTCTTAAATGGTTTAAGAACAATTCCATAAGATCTAAGCAAAGAGAATTTGATAATTAAATGTGATTTAATTATCATGATGTATGAGAAGTTGTCCAATATGATTAAATGAGATTCAATTATTTTGGATAAGAATAATGTGGATAGAAATATCCAATTATTCATAATATATTATAAATGTGATTTATAATGTATTAGAGAGAGTTAATTATAATTTATATGTGTTGATTAATTATAATGTGTATTGGATACACATTGTGTAATTAATTAACAATATGAATTACATGTTGTTTTGGGTTGTGAATGTGATTCACAATTTTTCCATGGCAAGATTGCAATATTCTCAAAGATAATTGTGAATTATTTTTGAAGAATAAAACCCAAATAAATTTGGTGCAAATAAATAAGAGAGATTTCATGGAGATATGCAATCTCATGGATTTCCATGAGATTGCAATCTCCATGCATCTCATGGACGGCACACCACTCCTAATTGGAGTGGGTGTGCGCCTACATGGAAGGCACATGGAGATGAAATCTCCATGTGTCTTCTCTCCTTATTTGTTGGGTTGATTTAGGAATGAATTATATTTGATTTTATCAAATATATTTTGACCTAAATTTGTTGCTTTTGACAACAACAATCTTAGCCATTGGATGAACATAAATCAATCTCATCCATTGATTCTATGTGTCCCATGGATTGAGATCCATGGATCCCAAAACCCTGTAAATAGAGAGGCATACTTGGCTCTATCTTTACACATGCTATTGTAGCACAAACTCTCTCTCTCTCTTTCTCATATACATGACAGCCCTCTCTCCCTCTCTTCTTGGTGGCCGTCCACCTTGGTGGAGAGAAACGTCGACGCCCGCGCCATCGTGCTGCCGCTTCGACTCTCTGCGGTTCTTTGTCTTCTTGGAGTGCTTCACTCACGAAGGAGACGCTTGATCTCGTGCGACGAGATCAGGAGCAACCGCGCTTGGATCAACTTGGATTGCGAGGACACCGCGACTCATCTCCGCGCTCGCAAGCCGTTACTCCGACGATCGGACTTGAGACAGGAGGTCTCTTTTCGTAGAGACTCGATCAACCACGCTTCGAGAGGTATTGCATTATACTTGCTGTGGTTATAGATGAAACGATTTGAGAATGGTTCTCGGATCATGTGGTTTCATCGGTTTAAAATTTTTAAATTCCGCTGCACCGAACAACTAGTACGACTAGTCGTTCTTCGTTGTATTCGATACGACGATCACGCTTCCGTGATGCGCTTGAGGATTTCTCAATATCCTTCATAGGCGGTTGATGAATCTACGATTCATCACTCTAAAAGTTAAAAATAGAGCCTTGTTCTCGAGTAAATAGAGGTATATTTCCCTTTATAATGCATAAATAACATTCACGCATGGATACATAATACATGCATTTTAGCATTCCATTTGCATTTAAATAAGAAGCCAAAATCCCTTGTAAAATAGCCAATAAAGCCCTAGCACCCCTGGATTAGAAATTGCCCATAACTCCTTCATACAAACTCCAAAATAGGTCTACTCACTTTTCGAATAATACACATTAAAAGACCTTTAAAACAAGACTAATTTCATCCAATTTGGAGCACATATGAGAAAGTTGGGTTTTCGGGCCTCTTTGTATACTACAGGTATGTATATTTTTATCTTTGTATTTATGTATCATTGGCCAACATGAAACGTGTAGATCTCATCGATATCTATAACTTTCATGTTTTAAGTTTTTCCAAATTCGGCCCTCTCTTCTCTCTACCCTTATTTCTTTGTCCAGCCAACCACAGCAGGCCACGTGGCGCCATCTCGTTGCGCCACGCGGCCTGCCCCCCTTGCCCAGGCCGCCGCACCTCTCAGCCGTTGGATGGTCTTCCTGATCCAACGGACAAGCCGCTTCCACGTACGCCCTTTCCCTCAACCGTCTGATCAAATCTCCCGCCTCATCTCAACCACCCGTGCGCACCTCTCCCTCAGTGCGACACGCGTCAGACGTTACGCCATCAGATCATGCCTCAGCTCTTCCATCTTAGCCGTTAGCTCCGCAGGCATCTGAACCGCCCGATCAAGCGCCCTACGATCATCGCATCCGTCCGCTCATGCCTCGCCCCGTTGCGCCACGTGGTCGCTTCACGACACTCAGATCACCACGTCCAGATCTTCATCCAGCCGTTCCATCCCACCTCGATCACCACCGTTGGCTCACAAGATCCAACGGTGGAGACTTCGTCTTCCACCTCGGGAGCCCCTCTCTCCCACGTTCTCTGCCTTGCGGGAGGGGCACCCCCTTCATATTCTTGGCCGCGCCTCCTCCACCGTCGACGTCCACCACCATCTCCACGATGAACCCTACTCGTCCATCATCCTCGCCAAGCACTCCACTACCCACGTCGATCACCATAAACGCTCCACTTCCTCCATGAACCTCGCTCCATCGTCAGCCTGGTCGAGACCTTTGACCTATAAATAATCGAGCACCGGCCATCGTCGCACCTATCCGCCACCCCTGAGAGACACTCCGAGCTATGAGCTTCCGATTGGTGACAGTAATTGCAAGCTTCCTCGAGCGAAGACGATCGTCTTCTCCGGCGAGATCCTCGGCCACCGTCGAGTCGCAGCCCTCCTCCGGTGAGCCGCTGCTTGAGCTCAAGGACCCACCACCCCTTCGAGTGACGATCTGGAACTCAAAGTCGAGCTCCAATCCCCAGGTGAACACCTTCATCCCCGATTGATCTTCACTTTATTTTTTTGCTTCGTTTTCTCGCATTTTATTCGCCGTCCACGTTCATCGTCTCGCCTCGATTCCACTCCGTCGAGCTCCACGTCGGAGCTCTCATCCTCGCGGAGCCCTTCACGCCTTCCGATGCTTCATTTCACTACCCATCGATCTCCAGCTCCGCCACTTGGCCGGAGCACGACCTCCAGACCAGTTCCGATCCACCTTAGGCCTCGCCGACCAACCCTACGTCTCCACAAGTGCACCCAATGCTTCGGCTATCCTTCTAACATCTGCAGGTTCCATCTTTTATCACTGATCGGAGCTTCGCCGGAGTCGTCCTAGAGCTTCGTCGTCAGCAACCTCTGACGACTCTCTCCAGCTCCCGAGACCATCAGCACCTTCGCGCATCGCCACGCTTCTACTGGGATATCTCCAACACATCGGAGAGCTTCATCGACACGAGGAGGGACTGGCGGAGCAAAGGCCTTGTCGCCGGAGCCCCTCCATCTCCTCCGCAGGAGGCGGAGGACCATCGGAGGAGAAGCCCCAGCTGCCGTTCGATCTCCTCGATCCAGCGGTCGTCAGTCAGCCACGTCGCCCTCTCCATCGCGAACCAGGACCCGTAGGATCAACTTAGATCTGACGGCCTGAGATCTCGCCACGAGTCTTCACCGCCATCCGTTGGATCGAGCTCGATCCAAGGGTCCGCAGCATGCCACGCAGCCCTGGTCCGAGCCTCTTCCCTGAGCCTAGGCTCGGACCGCCCGAGCCTCCAGCCGAACCTCCAAGAGCATCCGATCCGAGCCCCGAGCCTCTGAAGCCATCCGAGCCTAGGCCGATCACGTGAGGAGCACGTGCGGCCTAGGTATTTTGCACTGAGGCCCTGGACGCTTTTCATATTTGCAAAAAGGTCCCTGTGAAGCAGACCCCACGTGAGGAGCACGTGCCCTGTGGAGAATTTGCACATCTTTCCCCTGCAATATAGGTAATTGCACTTAAGTCCCTGTCAGCATATTTGTTTTATGTAATTTTATTTTCTTGTATTGCAAATACACCCTTGTGCTTGCACGAATCCCTAGGTCGCATTTTACATCATTTTTAAATTTCAAAGGTTGCATTTTGTTGAGAAACTTGTCCTCTATCTATTGTGCCACGTGTCATATTTTTGTAATTACAGTAGATTTTTAAATGAATTAATTGGTTGATTTGTGTAATATTTTGCCTAGTGAGACCTTTTAAATTCTAATTAATTTTCTGTGATTCTAAAAATCCTCAGAAATTCGCAGTAGCTCTAGGACAGTGAACTTAACATTGCATAAAAATTTCATGTCATTTGCACACATATCGAGGCTTGAATAAATTGTTTAGTGATTTTCTTATTTTAATTTTAATAAATTCATTTCACATTGAAATTAAAGTTTGTAAATTTTCCTAGATTCCTTATCATTAAAATTCTCTAGGATAATTTTATTTCCTGAAAAAGATTGATTTGTTTTTTATTAAAAATAAATTAGTGAAAATCACCCTGTCTGCATGTTCAATTCATTGTAAATTCATTTAGTGTCTAAAAATTCCCAAAAAATTAGAGTAGCTTAGTTTCATCATAATCCATCATCTGGCCAAATTTCATAATTTTTTAACTTCATCTGATATCTTAAATTGATTTAACTTTAAATTGGCTTGATATTGCATGCGTCCTGCATAGAAAACAGAAAAAGACCAAAAAAATATTTTCCCGAAAATCCAACACTTGATCTTTGCTAAAATTTACCTAAGGAGACAGCTGCCTCCCTGAGTTCGACCTGGGACTTCACCAAGTAAAAAAATCTGCCGCTTGAAATTAACTCGAATCTAATTAAAGTGGTTTTTGATTAGCCCTCTCGTATCCGACTGCAACGAACGACATCTAATTAATGTGGACATTAATTTGCTCGAATTAACAAGGGTCTGGGAGCGGTTATCAACCACTGAGATTAGATCTCAGCATTGTTCAACGACTACAGAAGAGCGAGACGATCATACACTTCACACAAGGAAGAAGTGCACTCGATGTAGTGACCACTCACAAATCCACGTGATCAAAACAACAATCAACCCACACAATATTAGAATAAAGAAATGGAAACAAAGGTATGAATCAAAATTTATTATAACCCAAAAATAAATGTGTATAGTGGAG
Organism: Ottelia alismoides; assembly: GCA_037367405.1. Lineage (NCBI taxonomy): Eukaryota > Viridiplantae > Streptophyta > Magnoliopsida > Alismatales > Hydrocharitaceae > Ottelia > Ottelia alismoides. Next base: position 590,533 of record JAZKJV010011752.1, read on the forward strand.
AAGTAGTTTGGTTGTCGAACACATGGACTCAAGTCGGTGTAGCAGGTATTTTATTTATAAATAAATAATGATCAAATAATATAAGTGTATTTGTACAATACATTCTTAATAAATTAATTAATGTTTTGTGGATTTTTATTTTTATTTTTAATGATTATAAGTTATTGTAGTATTTTTCTTAATTTTTTATGTTATAATTTTTATTTTTTTATATTTTTGATATTTATTTTCTTTTTCTTCTTAATGTATAATAATGGATATATATGTAGATACTATAATATGTATAATATATGTTATATATAATGAATAATGACAATCTTTTTCATTTTTAAACGCCACAGATCCAATCTGCATTCCCCTGTTGCTTATCCTATTTACTTATGGAATAACCTCGACTGGAGCCTCGCTCCCGAGTCGTCCTTCCCTTTTCAGGCACCAGCATGTGTTTGGAGGCATTCTGGAGCCCCGGCTGCTCAAGCAGAGCAGCTCCAGGAGGAGCTTCACCACGGTATTTATCCAACCGCTGTCACCTCCATCGAAGCCGTCCACCAGAAGCGGAGCACCTTCGTGACACTACAAAACCTTTTGGTGACTTGATCGTTGCAGTGGATCGCCTCCATTGGTCGATCGAAGTTCGCCTAGGGGTTGTTCTTCCAGACCCTCCAACGGCCGTTGGATGATCACGTCACTGCGAGGTTACATCACGTCCATCCGTCAGAGCAACTTTGTGGGCCGTTGGATCAGACCCTCTAAAAAATCTGACACACACATATCCAACAGATCATATCCGTCAGATCGGCTTTCCAAGGAATGATCATAGTCGTTAGAGACTCACGTGCTACGCACGTGCCCCAAGGGGTATACTTCCATCTTATCCTTACATGTCTTGCTATTTAGCTTTAGTCCATTAAATAAAAATTGTAGTTGTGAACTTTAACTGTTTGGACCTCGTAGTTTCTGATATTTGCACCACTGTCCTTTTAGTTGAACTCGCGTGCACAGTCACGTGTTCTTTGGGTTATTTGCAGAATCATGTATGAACTTCTCTGTTGTTACAAACTGGATGATACGTTTTTAGTAATTGCATTTATACCCTTGCGAGCCTGGTTCACGTGTTGTGCGTGTGATTGCTTAGATTTTTTGCAACTTAGGTCTTGTACTTCTTACCCATGTTATTGCTCGGCCTAGGACTTTATTTTAATCCCATTTAGGTCCTAGTAAACTGTGCATAATTACATATTGTGTTTTGGCCTTAATATCCAATTAATCTTAAAAGTTATCTAAACATTACCATCAACGCATGTTGACGTGTAGTATTTATTGTGATTTTTGTGGATTAATTTCATTGCATTTAACTGTTGACGTGTAGTATTTATTATGATTTTTGTGGTTTAATTTTGTTGCATTTATTGTTTTTTAAAAATAAAAAACCTACAAAAAGTGTCCTGTCTATTTTTAAAAATCCATAGAAATTCGAAATTTCCTTAAAAATTATAAAAAATCATGTTAGTGTGTTTTTTTGTGTTTTGTCGACAACAACAATTTAGTTTGAAAATCTCTTATAAAACCTTAAAAATTATAAAAGACTAAAAACTTATAAAAATCATAAAAAATTCAAGAAAAATAAAAATATTTTTCATTCTCATTTCAGTTCCTTTTTGAAGCATTTAATACATATTTTGTCATAAAATTGTCAACCAAGATTTCAGGGCATTTTAGTTACATTTAACTTGTAATTTAATCTTGGTCGTGTACTATTTGTATTTTTATTCATTGTTTGATTTTTCTAAAATTATAATATATTTGCAAAACTCCAAAAAATTACCAAAAACACTTTAAAACCTTAAAAAACCAAAAGTATTTTTACCTTATATTTATGATAATTTTTTAGCAGTAAAGAAAAATCCAAAAAGATTGTTGTGTTGCTTAGTTTTCTTAATTATTGATTTTGCTACCTTATTAAATATACAACAATTTGCAAAATTAAAAACCACCAAAAATATGTTGTTTGATTGCCAGTATTTGGCTACTTCGTAGGTTTTCTCATGATCCTTGTGTTCGACCTTGGTTTCTATACAATGTAAAATAAATAGCGAACCGCATACATTTGTGCTTTATTCTTTGATTTGATTGAGTGGTTTATTTATCTTGGTGAGCCTGACTCATCGTTTTGGGTCGCAATGACCCTTGATTTATTGTTTACTTAATCCTATTTGACGAGGTGACTCATCAGAATGGCGTCATTACTGAGGAGCACGGTTTAGTAGTCATTTTTCGCTTTTTGCTTATTTTTATCTCTATTAAATATAACTATTTTTTGACACTATCCTATTTTGCTTTTTGTATGAGGAACCGCCCGAGGACACTTTGGCTTTCTGTTGGAGTACCTGTACCGGAGGAGGTACAGTAGAGCAGGAGAAGGCTGTTATAGCAGATAGAGTAGAGTAATTTATTTTTCAGCAGACTATTATTGTAATATTTAGACACTTGGACACTCTTGGACTCTCTTGAACATTTCGGGTTATATTTCGCCGAGTGCCGGTGTGCTCGGGGGACCTCACCATAATTTTCTCAAGTTTTGATTTGAACGCCTTACTTTCTATTTGATTCTCACAGATTTGGCCCCTAAACTTAGGATTTTTGTTGATTGTAACATAATTAGCTAAGGCCCAACACCTAATTGCTTGCATGTGCCTATAGATCTTAATCGAACCTAGCCAAAAATAATTTGAAAAAGTTATCTTAATTTAATTTGAGACCACAAGTCGTGAGAAGTTACATACAGTGCTAACAGGACTCGTTGTGGAAGGCACCGAGTGACTCCCAAGATCGGACTCCAGACTCCGTTTGATTAGCTAGCTATTGTTCTTCACGATCAACAGAAATTGATCGTCTAAGGCCGATGTCCTCATCATATAGTTACTTTACTTTCTCTTTTTAGATTTATGTGTGGACCACCCTACATATAGAGTGCCAGAGACAGGTACGTATTTCTATCTCTACACGCATCATTATGTTTAATCACACATCAGCTTTTTCGACTTCCTTCCCTTGTTTTTGGACTCAAAATAACCAAGGAAATAAAAAAATTTGTTAGGCATTATTTTTTATCTTAAAAATACCTAAAAAGTTAAAAACAATAAAATCGGGACTGTAAATGCAAACTTGACCCTAAAATACACTTCAAAAACACTTATTTTGGGGAGAGTCACCTCCAACATTGATTGGTTTATCTGCAGCGAGAGAGTGGTCTGCACCCTAGGTTAGAGCCATACCTGAACTCCTTTCAGACAACTACTCTTGTGGCTGGTTGTTCTCTAGTGAGGACTTCATGGGTTAGCTGGTAATCGGTTAGAGACTTCCTTAACAGGTTGAATTCATCGAGTGGCCAGTAAACGATCTATGATTCATAGTAGCTGCGAAAAACTAGCTGTGGGATTAGGCTAATCTCCTGGTAGCATCGGGCTCCCAACAACTTGCTTAATCGCTCTCATAGATTGATTGATCACCTAAATAAAATTGAGAAGATTAATGACCGAGCTTTCACGGTCATCAGCTCTCGTGTTGAGTAGGTGAACATGGGGTTTAACTTCGTATCTTGTTTGCATTCCAGATCCCTCCCTCCCACCATTATCCTTCTCCTTTCCTCTCTCGTGATGATGGGGGCATCCTTCATTTCAGCAAGATCTTGTGCCTCCTTATATTCATCCCCATCATCTTCGATCACCTACTAAGGAGGACGGAATCCCGACCGACCTCTCGCCTCATTCTCTTTATGCTTCTTTTCCGGTTCCTCTTTCTATCGGGCATGCTTTGCTTGACGCCTGTAGAGATCAGACTGAGCAACTATGAGATATGGGTGATTTCTTTGTTGGGATGATAGTGCATTTCACAGGCGATCACATTGAGCAGTTGCGAGCTTCAGACAACTTCTATGCTGGGATGATGGATGAGCAGCCAGAACAGGAAGCACAATCAAATTCTACATTGAGTCCCTTCATTATAGATTTAGAGTTGATCCAGCTACTACCGAAGTTCTCAGGGGAAGTGCATGAGGAGTTGTATCTCCATCTTTATGCGTTCGAGGAGTTCTGTGTGACCCACAGATATTAAGACGTTACTTCTGAGGAGCTAATGTTGCGAACCTTCCCATTTTTACTTCATGGCAGAGCCATGAGTTAGCACACACAATTGGCAAGGAAATTTGCTACGTGGGGTGATTTACGCTTGGAATTCTTACAGAGATTTTACCCCCAACATATAACAGACATGATGCGATCTTTCATTACAATTTTTTTAATAGTTCCCTAGGAGCCATTGCATGATGCATGGCTGAATTTCCTTGACCTCTTGAGGAGATTTCTAGATCATGGTATCTTGACGAATGACCTTGCACAGATCATCATGAGGGGGATGATCACAGAGCAGATAGCACTAGTAGTAACCTCATGTGGTGGTTCACACCATAGTCCTGACATGGATATACTTCAGACCATCTCGAGAGTACTTTTCGACATTCCATCTTCACGAGATGCTTTAGTCGGGAAAGTACATGAGGGTGATACAGTACCGGTTAGGTGTATTACACTTCATGAGGACTCAGCTACTACACACCAGCTAGAGGTCATGGATTCTGCTGCAATATATCCGATGGACGAGATGATTGCCACCGTGTGTTCTTAGATCCAGAGACTGCTCGAGTTCCCGTTGGTATTCCAGCCAGAGTTCGAGTCAATCCTGTACTTTTCAGTTCATGAATCGTGGATATCATAGCTTCTGATATTCCAAGATAGGGAGGATGAGCCCACACTGCTTTAGTCGTCCATCTAGCCATTTCAGTCTCCATGCTCATCTCCTTCACTTTCTATTCTGATGAGCAGCCCGATAGACAAAGGTAAAGGAATCACTAAGGTCGTTGCGACCTCAGTCGCTCGGGACTCAGAGCTCAATCAAGAAACAAAATCGGACCACCAAATAGAGAGAGAAAAATAATGAAAACCAAGATCGTGGTCCTGATGAATCATCGATTCATTATATAATTGGGTCATTATCACACTTATCTACAAACTTAAACATATATTTTATGTCAGGAAATAAATCAAGAGAAGTGCATTACATGTATCATGCATTGAATGTTTCTTGACTTTGGAAGCAACATGCATTACCATTTCTTCCTCCTCTAATATCTAACGATAGTCGTAAGATGTGATGACTCGTAAATTAATTACCGTATGTTCTTTCCTTATACCATATAGTCATTTATACCTTCAGCCTCCTCTCTTAAGTTTCCAAGTTCTATTGGAATTTTGCTCTAAGATAATCTCCTCCCACCAACTAGAATGTAGCAATCTTTAGCACCAAATTTCTTATGATGGATAAACACTAATTACCATAGTTAGATAGAAAAATCTCCTTGAAATTGCACGTGAATATGGACATCCATACACAAAAAAATGCAAATGCACCATGCGTTGCTTTAATAATAAAAAGGGAGGGCAACATGGATTAAAAAGGTAATTTAGCCACCATTAATGCCAAAAGGCATGTCCTTGACGTTGAGGCTAAAGGATGCTATTGGCATCAATGGAAGAGATGCATCCCAAATGTTGAATGCATATCCAAGGGATGCAACCCTTGGCTGATAACGGCCATGATGGGTATAAATGCAACAAGAGAGGGGCCTTAGGAGAGCATCGGGGATCATCCAAGTATTCCATTACTATTTGGTTTCCAAGCATCTCCTTCATTTCATCATTCCATTCTTGCCAACTAAACCCGTCTCCTACCAATTCCGTAATCATCCCACAAAATTCTACCACCATAAATAATCATACATCGACGAAGTATCGAGGTGATCTCGTCGACTTGTGCATTCGGACCCCCAGTGAATCCGACTCTTGAGGCTCCACCCCGAGTGCCGCCAAAAGTCATTCAACACCATTGACATCCGCCAACCATCATTTTCTCGGCCCCTCTGCGAATCCGACTCCAGAGGCTTCCTCCCGAGCCGCCAACCACCATACTTTTATCTTGCCTTTATTTTATTACTTTACATTTTTATATCCATCTTATTTTTTTTCTTTTCTTTCGTGCAGGAATTCGTGAAAACTATTGCGACGATCCGTATCTAACGGTGATTATCCTCGACTCTTGGAGATCTGGGACGTGACACGAGGTTTGAGCTTGATCCGCGGTTGTTATCGCATCCAACTCGCCTCGCCAGAATATCCAAATTCGCGAAGAGTTACCGCGTACGAGTCCCATTTGGAAGTTGCCGCAAAGAAGGGGAGCGATCAGCACTTACCTACCTGCACTATTGTCTTCTCCAATTTTCATTTCGATTCTTGTTATTCAAACATTTTGCAAAAGTATTTTTATAAAGTGCAAAATTTTCCTGTCTCTGTGGATCGACCCTGACTTACCCTATACTTTGCCTTGTGCATAATATAGCTAAGTCCGGTAAATTATTTGTTCGAAGTGTATTTTTGTGGGTTCTCAACGACTATCCGACGTAAAAATCGGGTACTTATACCTTCAGAAATACGCTCCAACAGGTCCTAGCTAGGTGATTAACCTGGTATAGCTCCTAGGGTCGGTCTCGAGGAGAACGAGATGGCCTCGCGGCCTACGAAGTAGTCGAAAATGAAATGAAGTAAAAACAAGTGTTTTTGGTGGTTTTTAGTATTTTTATATTTTTTTGAGATTTTTGATAATAAGGAAAATAATAAAAAGTCAACTACAAGCACATTCAACCAATTATTTAAAAACTCAAAGATGGTCCAAAAATTCAAACAAAAATATTTTTATATTTTATATGTTTTTTACTGTTTTTGATGAATTTTTGAGAATTTTATAATTTTTATGGAATTTTCTAAAAATCAAATAAGACAACAAAAAGAGAAAACTGTCCAGTCAGGCTTGGAGGACCAATTTAAAATATAAAATGGTCCTAGAAGAGCCTGGAGGTATTTTTTATGAAAAATAGAAGAAATGAAGAAAATTTCGGAAAAGAGTTTGTTATTTTTGGAATTTTCTATCATTTTTTAGAATTTTTATGAGTTTTGAAAGTTTTTTCAATTTTTAAGGTTTTTATAAGTCAAAAAAAGCCAAAATTGCACAGAAAATGAAGCACGCACAAATGAACAAATCCTATTTTTTTGGAATTTTTAAAAGAGTTTTTATATTTTTTATGGTTTTCTAATCTGGACAGTAAGAAAAATCAAGGTTTTTGAATTTTTAAAATAATAAAAAGAATAAAAAATGTACTCAAAAATTAGGGAAAATTTTACACAGTGACAGGAGCCACGTATCCAATTTTCACGAAATTTGGACTTTATTAGATATTTATTTAAATAAAAAATAGGCTCACAGTGCGTAGGGACCTAATTGCAAGAAAACATGTTTCCTGGAGCTGAAATGTGACAAAGTCAGAAAGTCTGAGGTCCCTCATGCAAAATTCCCGATAATGCATGTGCGCTGCACGTGTTCAAGGCACGGAGGGACCTATATGTAATAAAACTTACTTCCAGGGACTACTTAGCAACACGTACTAAAAGTCTAGGGAAGAAAGTGCAAAATACCCACAAAATTCAGACACATGTCGAATAAAAAAGCTCACAGGGGCATGGATGCAAATATCAGAAAGTATGTTTCATTCAGTAACACTCAGAAACTACAAGCCCATAGTATGCAAATTCTCCACAAAAATCACGTGACGATGCACGTGTTCCACGTAGACGGGGACGAAAATGCAAATACAAAAATATCAAGGTCCTAAGTGCAAATGTTCCAGAATAAAAACAACGGAAATAAATATTTACAGGACTAGAAAGTAAATGCAAACAGAGGAGGGGCCTAAGAGTAATTTACCCCTATTTATTATCCGAGGGTTGGAGGTGCGCCACGCGTGAGATCGGACAGTGGAGAAACGTTGCGCCTCGTCGAAGAACTCTCGCTCGGATCGGACGGCTGAGGGCCTCCCACGTGGAGGATCTGACGGATGCGATGCGCTGTGGGTAAACCCTCGCTGAATCAACGACTCAGAAGAGGGCACGTGGAAATCAGACGGTGAAGGCTCAAGGGCTCCTCTTCGTTGGCTCGGACGGTCCAGATCAACCCTCAAAGATCTGATGGTGATGGACTACTCCTCAAATGAACAGATCTGATCAGAACTGGAGCTACGAGGGTGAACAAACGGCTGAGGAAGGTCCTGGATGAACAGGTCACCGGCGAAGTTCGCCGGCTCGATACTCGCGCTGGGGGCCTCCTCTGCTGCTGCTAAAGTGCAGAATGGATCCGCGAAGACGTCCCACAGCTACTGAGCTCCTTCGATGACGCCGGGAAGCTCTGAGGAGCTCCGGCGACGAAGGCGGAGCTGGGCTCCTGTGCCTGAATGCGTAGACCTCCAGATGAGGCCCTTCTGACCTGAAAAACGACACAGAAAGCACGCTGGGTCGAGGGCAATGTGCCTCGACCCTGTAAGGAGCGAAATGGGTGCGTGGGTGAAGTGGGGCGGAGACCTCCGACGAAGTGTCGGCGAGGGAGGTCGGGATACCTGCTCCGGGGCGAGACAGGGGGTGTGAGTGGGTGTAGAACGTGAAGAGGAGTCTCGCGAAGATGTGGGTGTCATCCGATTATCCAATCGAAGCATAAGGTGACATGAATTGATCGGAGATGGCGAAAGATGGATTTGGGGATAATCGGAAATTAGCGAAAACTAGGAAGAATTAGGTTTACCGGATGGGTGGAATCGATTGTGGATGATCTCCGCTAGCTCTGGTCGTCGCCTCGAGGGTCGTCGAAGGCCCGAGGCTCGGGCACTGCTCTGGGCGGCGCACGGCGGCAAGAAGCTCGCCGGATCAGTGGCGGAGTGGTCCTCTCCTCTCTTCGACACTGCCAATCGAAAGTTGTCACTCTAAGGATTAGGGTGGAGGTCACAGGAAGAAGGGGCTGCGCCAAAGATGGCGTGAAATGCGCGGCGGAGCTGGGTCTATATAGCGCTATGGGTCTGTCTAGATGAGGATCAGGCACGCACGTCGATGCTCGGACCCCTAAAATCCACCCCGGGCGTGGGTCTCGGATCTATTAGGAAGGATTAGGACCCGGGGTTTAAGGGTTTGGTGGTCAGATCAAGCAGGGAAAAAGAGGAGAAGTCGGGTCGTCGCTCGGATCCGCAAGGGAAGAGGGTCCGCGAGGGAAGTTGACCGGGGTCAACAATCCCCCGTGGACCAATGGGAGCGCAACCTTTATTAAAAATTTTGGAAATTGAATAAAAAATAATAAATGGCCAAATTTTGAAAAAGTTAAAACATGAAAAATGTTTCTTTATTTTTAAATTATTTTTTTGTGATTTTTATTTATTTTTTTGAAATATAATTTAGGTATTTACGAAATTATATAAAGGTATATACATATGTATTTTTGATTTTTTATTTTTAGTTATTTATTTTTATACATTTTATTCCAATTTTATATTTTATTTATTTATAGAATAAAATTTGGAATAATATGGTATTTTTATTTTATTTTTATTAATTATTTACAAGGGTGAAATAAATACTTTTATGTATATACATACATGGTATATATACAATGTGGGTTTTGATTTTTATTTTATTTCTTTTTATTTTATTTTTGTTTTTGTGATTTTTATTTTATTTATTTACATCATGAAATGTATAATGTGAATATATTTTTATTGGATTTTTATTTATTTGTTTATAAGGAAATAAATATATATGTGGTTCTATGTACATGGCATATATACAAGGATGAAGGCGTGTTTATGTTTTTTTATTTTTGTTTTGTTTTTCCCAATTTTATATTAATTTAGTATTTACAAATATATACATATTCACAAAAGTGCATTTTTATTTTATTTGGAAGAACATATTTTTATTTTTATACAGGTATATATACATACATGAGCTTCCCTATCTCTCTCTACTTGGGTTCTTTTTACAGTCAGGCCCATGCTGAGCCCTTCCTTGGGATTAGGTCGCTCAATATTTATTCTAAATATCTCCCTCTTTTTCTTTTATTTCTTTATTCTTTTATTTATGCACAAAAACATGCTAATTATTCATTTTTACACAATGCATGCTGAATGGTAATTATTGATATTTACACTTTTCTACATGTGTTTTGCATAGGTTTTGTAGCTAAAATAAAAGAATAAAGAGTGATGAATGGGTATTCATCACCCCCTATACTTTAACTTTGCTAGTCCCTTAGCAAACACTTTTTTGAAAAAGAAGTGAAAAAGAGAAAGAAAAAGAAAAAGAGGAGAACATGCATGGATCAATGCTGATTATTAAACTTACCTTCATTAAATTGAAATATGGAGCTCGATAAGATCTTTGGATTATTAATGTGTCGGAACCTTATTTGGACTTAAGCTTAAAATCTAACAGCCTCTAAGTTCCACCAATCTATGGACAAGACTCCTCAATAAACCAGATCAGAACAAGTCTACATACATAAACTCTAATGACCATGAATCTTTCCTTGTACGGTGTAAGTGATATGTAGCTCCCCACCTCAGAAGTAACAAAGAAACAACCTCCCTCAACCTGGTAACTCTAATGCCTCGGTCTAGCAACTCTTTCCTCGAGAAGCGGGGTATTCCCTTCTAAGTTCAAGTGCAACCGGCTCAAGAAGAGGGGGAAGAAGAGAATGGACGATGGCCAGTGTAGCCATGTATCCTTGGGAGCTCTAACCAGTGTAGCTGAGTCTCCCCTGCAAGCTTCATGAGATGGAACATGTATACCATAGGCTTTTGCTTTATTTGACTATATACACTCCGGTGGGATTATTAAATTTTCAATCCGACCCACCACTTTTTTGGAGTTCTTTTCTTTTTGCACATTTTTTCATGTGCATCTGTACAACATATCTACATGGTGCAGCATATATACAAGGAGTTTTTCCTCTTGAGCCAGTAGACTATCCCTCTTTCGAAGCTTTATTGCAACCCACGGCTTCTGTCTTTAGACTTCATAACCACCAGACCAAGTTGAGACGCACTTCCTTTACTATAAGAAGAAGAGAGGTTCCTCCTAGAAGTACTACCCTCATATGCTACCCCAAGCCAAAGGAAACTGCCTCCTCACCACCTCATCCGTGGAGAGCTAGGTGCAAAGTGCTGGCGCAAGTAAATCCATTGTCTCTGAGAGTCATGCGTGTGTTGTTAAGTTCTCTACTTAGGCTCATCAAGATGACATATGCTCATAGCCTAGTGGACTCAAAGAATTAAGTCACTATGGACCTGAAAAGCCTTAACCCTAAGCCCTATAAGGTTCCACTTATAATTAGGTGGATTAAGATCTTAATCAAGCTCCATTTTCCAATTTAATTCCAGGCTAGTTTAAATGTCAACTATAATCTAGGAAAAACTATACAGATATTTACAAAGATGCTATATACAAATATTTACACATGTGCAAAATTTTTGAAAAATGTTTTGAAACCATGGATGTATGCAAGAATGCAAGTTTTGCAAAATATGTACACAAATTTACACAAGGTTTTTGCAAACTTTTGATTTTCAAAACATTTTGGAAAAAATGTGTACTATATACAAAACTTTGATATGCACATATTTACAAATCCTTTACACAAATCATTTTACAAGCATTTTTACAAAAATAATTTTGTACAATAGCTATGTATGTGCAATAAAAGAATGTTTATTTACAAGGAAAATTTTTAATTTTTATGGGTTTTTGGGTTTTTTTAGCCATTTTTATTTATTAACGCACTCACACAAAGTACGAGTTATGGCTAAAGTATATATGAAATATATACACACCCCCTATACTTAGATCAAACGATGTCCTCAGAGTGATCAAGAGCGATGAAGAAGACATAACTCGTGCTTAGTATAGGGAAGTGAAAAGGAATGGCTATATACAAAGATGAATCAAAGAATAGAATAGAATGAAGAGAACTCGGTGTTTTCCCCCTATACTTAGGATCAAGTAATTCTAAGTATAGCAAGCTGTACATGAAGGGAAATCCGAGTGAAAGGATGTGCAGTGTCTACCCCCCCTATACTTAGGGTGAAATATCCCTAAGTATAGGCAGCAAAACAGGGGTAGAAAGAATCAATAAAATACCCGAGAGTCCTACATCCCCCTATACTTAGGGTAAAGTGCACCCTAAGTATAGAATAATCATAAGATGAGAAAAGGGATGTGGGACTAAAGAATAGAGTGATATGGACAACTGGATCTATACAAGTCAAAAGAACAGTGATAATCAGGCATGAGATGCAATAGATGTGAGTCAAGAGACCACATCTCACGCAAAGTGAATAGGGGCAACATCAACGACCCGCGGCTCATGATCTAGATATGGCTTGAGCCGCTGGCCGTTCACTCGAAAGGTAGCATCAGAAGACAACTCAGATATATCAATACTCCCATTGTCATGCACCTTTCTCACCAAATACGGTCCCTTCCATTTTCTCTGCAGCTTCCCTGGGAATAATCTGAGCCTAGCATCAAACAACCATACTCTCTGTCCTGACTCAAACTGCTTGTGGCTGATATGAGAATCATGCCACTCCTTCACTCTCTCCTTATAATGTAGGCTGTTTGAAAAGGCGGTATCACGAAGCTCCTCCAGGCCTGCTAACTCTGCCCTCCTCTGATATCCTACACTATCTGGATCCAAAAGTATATCAGTGACTACCCAAAGTAACCTATGTCTCAGCTCAACAGGTAAATGGCACAGCTTGCCATAAACGAGGCGAAAGGGAGATGTATCCAAAGGAGTCTTGAAAGACATCCGATATGCCCACAAGATCGGGTCCAAAAGTTGTGACCAATCCTTTCGGTCAGGGCGGACGACTTTCTGCAATATAGTCTTGATCTCCCTGTTCGACACTTCAGCAAGACCATTCGTCTGAGGATGGTATGGAGTGGCAACTCAGTGTTCTATGTTGAACTCGCTAGCAAGGGCCTTTACCTTGTCGTTGACGAAATGAGACCCTCCGTCAGATATCAACACTCTAGGCACGCCGAACCGTGAGATGATATTCCTCCTCAAAAATCTGCAAACAGTCCTAGCATCTGCGGTTCGGGCGGGGATGGCCTCAACCCAACGACTCACATAATCAACGGCCAATAGAATGTACTCAAATCCCTGACTCTTAGGGAATGGACCCATGAAATCGATGCCCCATGCGTCAAAAACCTCACAGAAGTGTATGGGCTGCATCGACATCATATCACGTTGTCCACAAGTGCCCATCCTCTGACAGTCAGTACATCTCTTCACGAACTCATTAGAGTCCTTGAAGAGAGTAGGCCACCATAGGCCCGATTGGAGCACTTTTTGTGCCGTTCTCCTCCCTGAGTGATGTCCTCCTGCCTCAAGCTTGTGGCAGTAAGTAAGGATGTTGTGGTGCTCCTCTTGAGGAATGCACCTACACTAGATACTATCCCCTCCCTCGTGATAAAAGATGGGATCCTCCCAATGGTAAAACTTGGCCTTCGCGAGGAAAGTCTCAAGTTTATGCCTGGGCCAATCTTGTGGAACTTTCTTGGCGACAAGATAGTTCACAATATTGACATACCATGGGAGCGAGGCGATAGCAAGGATCGCCTCATCTGGGAAGGTCTCACAAATAGGGTCAATCTGCTCAGAATCCTCAAGATACTCCAATCGGGAGAGATGATCCGCCACCACATTCTTGACTCGAGGCTTATCCTTAATCTCTATGTCAAACTCCTGGAGTAGAAGGATCCATCTGGTCAATCTAGCTTTGGCATCCTTCTTTGCCATGAGGTACCTGATGGTTGTATGATCAGTAAATATGGTCACTCTAGATCCGATAATGTACGATCTGAACTTATCTAGGGCAAAAACTACGACTAGAATCTCCTTCTCAGTGACTGTGTAGTTCCGCTGCGCGGCATCCAATGTACGGCTAGCGTAGTGAATGGAAAATGGGACTCCATCCCTCCTCTGCCCTAGCACGGCCCCTACGGCAAAGTCGGAGGCGTCCGTCATGATATCGAATAGGAGAGACCAATCAAGTGGCTGAAGGACAGGAGCCTCTATCACACAGCTCTTGAGAGTCTCAAATGATGATAGACACTTATCATCTACCAGGAACTCGGTGTCTTTCATCAGCAGATCAGTCAACGGTCGGGCAATCCTGCTGAAATCATGAATGAATTGTTGGTAGAAACCGACGTGCCCCAGAAAAGACCGTAACTGTCGCAAGTTGGATGGTGGATTGAGTTTGCTAATGACATCCACCTTGGCCGGATCAACCTCCATGCCCCTGTTGGAGATGATGTGGCCAAGTACCATTCTTGAGTCACCATGAAGTGACTCTTCTCCCAAGATAATACTAGGAGAACCTCTATGCATCGCTGGAGGACTCGGTCTAGGTAGTCAAGACAAGAATCAAATCCATCGCCATAGACCGAGAAATCATCCATGAAGACCTCCAAGAACTCCCCCACCATGTCCGAAAAGATAGACAACATGCATCTCTGAAAAGTCACAGGGGAATTGCATAGCCCAAATGGCATGCGTCTGAAGGCGTATGTGCCGAAGGGACTGGTGAAGGTGTCTTGTCCTAGTCCTCGGGCGCGATGGTGACCTGATTGTAGCCGGAGTACCCATCCAAAAAGCAGTAGTGGCTCTTCCCTGCTAGTCTCTCAATGATCTGATCTATAAAGGGCAGGGGGAAATGATCCTTCTTGGTGGCCTGGTTGAGTCATCTGTAATCTACGCAGACCTGCCAAGAAGTGGGTTCCCAGGTAGCAATCTCCTCTCCGGACTCCGTAACCACTGTAGTGATGCCCGTCTTCTTGGGCACCACATGTAACGGACTGACCCACTTGGAGTTGGAGATGGGGTAGATAAAATCGGTGCTCCACCACTTTGAGATTTCCTTCATGACAACCTCTCTCAGATTTGGGTTCAACCGCCGCTGGAACTCACGCGATGGCTTTGCCTCATCCTCGAGATATATGTGGTGAGAGCACAGAGCCGGACTGATCCCATGGAGATCTGCTACACTCCATCCTATTGCATTGCGGTTCTTTTCAAGAACCCCCATCAGACGGGATTCTTTCTCTCCAGTCAAATCAGCGGAGATAATGACTGGGTGCATCTCATGCTCGCCTGTAAGGAACCTATACTTCAACAATGCTGGTAGTGGCTTCAGCTCTGGACAAGTCGGTGCTGGCAAATCTGGCTTCTGAAGAATTTGCGTGTATGCTGCCAAATCTGCTCGGGAAAATGAGAACTCTCTCTCGCAAACTAGATCTGGAGAAGGCTGCTCAACTGGACTATCTCTGCTCTGCATGGCATCGACCTCCTCCCTAGCTGTAGGCTCAGTAGAAGTCAGATCTGGTATAAGCTCATCAAACTCTGCCCAATCAACATCTAACTCTCGGCGAGAACCGGATCTGCCGACTGAAAAGTATCCTGGACCAGGAATGCGCTCTCCAAGCTGTCCTCTGCTGGCGTCTCTGCATCAGCGTCATCTGAAGGTGAGAGGATGGCCTGTGCGTTTGTATCTTCCCATACTGCCTCATCATATGTGATCACAAAATTACAGTCCTGGTGGATGTATGGCCCTGCATCTGTCATCTGCTCTGAATCTGTGCTCGGCTATGAGCAAGCTGAATCTCTGACTCTGATGTCCTCGATTGTCTCTATTTGTACACTCTCGCCCTCGACGTGAAAGTATACCTTCCCGCTATCATGGTCGGTCACTGCCTTGGATGTGGCCAAGAACGGGCGACCTAGAATGATGGGGGTATCGGTCACAGACTCAGGGATCTCCATGTACAACACAACGAAATCCACGGGGAATTGCAGGCCCTGAATCGTGACGACAACGTCTCAGCAACCCCTTTGGCCTCTTGACAGATCGATCACCAAACTGAAGGACTGTCCTGCTCTGTCGTAGAGTGCCCAACTCGAAGCGGTCGAGAAGGGCTGCTGGAAGTAGGTTGATCAAAGAACCACTGTA